>OY776679.1:95423809-96632707 GCA_963675555.1 Leptura quadrifasciata
CAATGTTCGGTTTTTTTAGATCGTCGAGTGTTACACAAAGTGTGGGATTTAGATGTCTTGGTTAATTACTACAATGGGTAAACGATAATTAATGTCGTAGCGTAAAACTACCCACCAATCGACTGACAGTACACCACTTTTCTCACTGTAGCCCTTTGTAATGCTATGATATCTATGATAGCAATTTTGCTTCCTCATCTGTATGACTGGCGAATTATATCTATGATTCTGAATCATCAGACCCTATTTAATTGTGCTGTGAGGATTTCTACTACTTGCGAGGAATTCGATCAACAACCTTCAAGTCTGGAGCACTTGGAAACTCTCCAAATTTTTTGTAAAAGCTAAGTAACTACTGGATTTCCTCTTTATTGTAAAATTGTTTATATTTAATAATTCTTTTTCCATAGCGTTAGCTTGAAAATCCTAGATTTTGCTGTATTCTGGTTATTTATTTTATTGTAAGATTTTTACCTTTATTTGTTCTGTACTTTGCTGAAATACATTGTATTTTTACTTGTTCTTTTTATTGTGCTCTTTCACTACAAGGATTTGTAAGACCTGGGACCTCGTTTGCTTGTTCTGGCCTTAGATCGTAATAAAATTAACAAACATATGTAAACCTTCAGATTATCTAACATCTTTAATTAGAAGTTTCATAAGCTCCCGCTACATAACTGTAAGGATAGGTAATGCATATTCATCACATAAAAGGCTATCGGCTGGCATGCCCCAAAGAACAACATCCCATCCTCTTTAGCCTTTATACCTCTGACATCCCTTCTGACCCGACTATTAAACTACTACAATGACTGGAAAATTATAATAAACGAAGACAAGACAGAGATGATAACCTTTACGGGAAATTTACTAACATACTGACAATAACTGAACTAAAAATTAACGATGAGGTGATTGAGGAATGGAACTCGGCCAAATATCTAGGGGTCACTCTGGATAACAGGCTGAGTTTCGGACCTCATATCACGAATACACTTAACTGAACGTACGCTTCGTTTAGTTGCCTATACCCGTTGGTAAATAGGCGAAGTAGACTGACTACAGACAATAAATGACGCTTTATAAAGTAATACTTCGACCTACTTTGACATATTCCCGCGTGTCGTGGAAATTTATTTCAGACATGCAGTGCAAAAGAATACAGACAACACAGAATAAAATACTCCGATTCTTGACAAACTCAAATAGATACATTTCGATCGCTGAATTGCATCGGAAGACCGGGGTCCCCATGATGAAAGATTTAATCGTGGAGGCCTCCAAAAATTACTTCCGGGACAAAATTAAGCGATCGGAATTGAGTAGACACATAACAGATGTGCGGATACACGAGAACCCGACTCACGTACATCTGGAAAGACAGTAACGACTGTACTACGACATAAAACATCTTCTTCTTCTCTCTCCCCATCCCTTCTAATTCACACTCCTTTTTTTAAACAATTTTAACTTTCAAATAAATATTATACAATAACAAACTGGCAATGAATCGATTTCCTTTCACAGGAAACAGTGGAATAATGGACTTTAGTAGTAGGTATATTTTCACTTTATTACACATTCATTATTTTTGTAATAACAAACTCTTTTGTTTTTATATTACGTGACTGTTCCAAAGTAGGTTTTAGTACTTTTTTATCCGATAAAACCCTAGTAAAATTCAAACCATACATAAAATAGTTACCGTAAATATCGTAAAATTGTAAAAATTAACAAGAATAATAATAAAATGTTTAACAGAATTCTAAATAAAATCAATTAATGAAAATTTCTGTTGATATTATACGGCTTCCATCTACATCCACGCCACGTTTCTATGCCACCAGCATAATTCAACGCGTCGGGTATAATTTATGATTGTTAAATGAAGTAAATAAAATAATATATTAAGGCAAAAATGAAATGTGAAATTAAAATTCTGTAAATAAATGATTTAAATGGTTTAATGGCGTCTAGCTTTCTCTCTGTGCATACCTAGCGAGGTGGGTTCGAGCCCCACCTACTGCGAAGAAATTCTTAAATATAAATTATCCCATTATAAACCGTAGGGCCCCGTCTCCTTCACTCAGACAAATCTAGATCCCTAGACTTAAGAGAGTTACTCAGGTGAACTGGAAGACGTTTTATAAACATTTATTAAACTATCATCGCGATATTATTCCAAAACTATCTATCTCTATAGCGTATAGTAATATTTATTTATTAGACGTGATCCAAAGTTTACAATTTAGGTTGAAGTTCTATCTAGCTTTTCTAAAGCCAAGTTATCGTTTTCAGATTTGTTGCCGGGACGTCGCCTGAGTTATGTCGCGGCCGATATTGGAACGAACCCTCCCGCCCTTGGCCTGGCACGCAGCAAATCCTCTTTGGCAGCTCAGGCTATCCGAGTCATGACTGAGATGAGAGACAATGGAACTGTTGCATTCATCGGACCTGATGACACCTGCTCTTCCGAGGCGCTCGTCGCAGCAGCTTGGAATCTTCCCATGATTTCTTATGTAAGTACAAACTTGATATTGCGTCGACAATTTTTTTTATATAGTGTGACTCAGTATCGATTATATTTTGTCATTAAAGATTTGTTCATCATCCGACATGGACTAGAATTTTATCGCAGTGTCTATTGTGTATCATAGTCTATTCCGCATTGATGTAAAAGTGCTTTCTTCGGGAGTTCGCAAATATTGTTGGATATGAGAGACCTCAAACATCGTTTTGCTTTGTGTTATTATGACTTATTATGACTTGTCCAAACACTACAATATAACATTATGACGAACGAATTATTATTATTAATAAATTACTTTATTCCGGTTTAAGTATAAGTAACATTTCTTTTTGGGAGTCCTTATATTTTCGAAACTGTATCTAATTCAAGTCGAATCCGAATAATCATACATCAGTTTGAGGGAAAGTGTTCATTAATAAAGGATAAACACCAGCTGCATGTTCGCACAAGGATTTTCCTCATTTTCCTTCTTTACAATTACAAGTATCGTTTACAGATCCAACTGAATCCATTAAAAGAAGAGATCAGGAAGATTGGAAATTAATAGGATCTACAAAAACTAATTATCGCTTTGAATTAAATGTTGATAAGATTTTAGACAATATTATTAGCAGTATATACACAGTGATTCGGTGATTCAGAACTTATCCTTGAAAATGTAAAAAAATATTAAAATAATACATACAATAACAGAACGGTCGTAAAAATTATTAGATTTATAATAGTCTTAAAAAATCCCACAATAATTTATGCTTTAAAGTATTGATTACTAATTTGTAACCCATGGAAGTGTAGAAGTCTTATGAAAAGTCTCTCTTAGGGAAAGTAAAATAAAAATTTACCAAACTGATAATATAAATAAAATCCAGGAAAAATAATATTTTTGATAAAATAAAGATGAAACACTTGCTACTCTGATAGGAAGCTTTTTATTTTATTAGACTGACTTTGCCAAGGATTTTAACAATCATTGATCCATAAAATTCGTTACACATTGTATTTTTACATTCAACAACAGAAACTAATATCTTAGCGTTGTTCTAGTTTCTCAACAAAAGTAATATCATGCGAAGAAGAATAACTTCTTGTAGTTTTCCTTATAGCTTTAGGAGAAGCACATGAAAAACAGCCATAAAATAGCCAAACTAGCGAAAAGCTTTTATAAATAGCGCATATTTCTGTTAATCTCCTAATATTTTCAATAACTTCCATGGTATGATTATACCGTCATAAACTATTAATATTTCCAAGTGTGTGAAAAGTTCTTTTCGTGTTTAAGAGAAAATTTATTTCCAATTTCGGTATTCAATAATACGCATAAGAACTGGCAAAGGCTATAATAAAAATTTGTCTGTATGCTTCTCGTTGTCAAGAGTTTCAAAGATGATTAATCTATATGAGACATTACAAGTCGTCAGATAAAGATGCATGAGCCTCTTTCAATTGCCACATGGTGGATTTAATATTTTTCAATGTGATTATAATCAAAAGAGGCAAGATTTACAAAAAAAAATAATACATAGAAATAATTTTCATTGTTAACGCAACAAATGGTTAAAATGACTGTTACCTAGCTTGTATTAAAGCTTTATCTTCACATTAATCTAAATTCTAGGTGAAATATTTTGTTACTATAAGGCGTTGCCAGTTTCTTCAATAAAATTAAAATGTTTAAAAATGCCCTACTGTTGGCTAGATTCATAAAAGAGAATTTGCAACTAATGTATTATTATCGATATTATAGTATAGTACTATGAGCCCTAATGAATTAAAAAAGTTTTATATTCCGTGTATTTTGTAAAATTTGCACTAAATGTAAATTGGCGCAGCTCGTCGTACAAAATAAACGCAAAGCTGTATATTATTAAATACTAGTACGACATTTTCGTACCCATTAATCCACGAAATCTACGAAAGACACGTCTACTGAACCAGTATAGATGACATCTCTGCGCGCTTCTGGTTTTTAGATTTTACGAAGAGTGGATTCGGGGAATACTGTATTTCTAAATTTCTAAAATACAATAAAATTATCAGTACTTGGTTTAGTAAAAGACATGTATTACTCCTCAAAGTAAATTCTTCATTTATTTCTTTTTATCTCGAATTTAATAATACTCAGGCGCGTGCTGATCTACCGGAAATGGAAACTTTCCGGTGGGTCTTCACAAAATGATCCAAAAGGGCCCTATAGCCTACCTGAATTTTAAAATTATCTTTAATAAAAATACAACCTAGGCTCTTTTTAGATTATTTTCTCGGGCCCTAAACTCGCACCACACTCGTCTAATAATTCTTTTAAAAAGTTTATGGCGAACCTCTGACAGGAATGAAAATTAACAGCTGTTTATCAATCGAGTTAACCGCACAATTAAACCTCGCGATGCAAATTTCCGGTGTTTGCTTACAAATTACACAGCATGTAATTCAAAGCTCATTAGAGAGTACACTATTTCTCTCAGAATATTAATTTATTATTAATGTGCGGTTTTGCTGAATCCCGAAGAAATTTACAGCAAGTTAAATATTTGAGGAATACAATCAAAAATTATTCAGCCATTATAAAGGAAGGAAAAGTCAAAGCGGATATAAATAAAATATAAATAAAATGTCTTTATATAAATATATATAAAAATATGCAAAATGAGCATAAATACACTTACAATATAATAAAGTAGCAAAACAAAGTTAATAGTACATACAAGCAGCGAATTAGTCTGGACGTATGTGATTAAAATCATATATATTGCAGTAAGTATTGGATAAGAGGTATAGTTGAGCTCAGATTTACGGTACACTCAAAAAAAAGTCGCAAAAGCAATTGCGCCCAGGTACGCACTTGAAATATTTAGATCAGCATCTCAATCGCTCAATGCTAATAGCACGTTACGGCTCTGTACTAATTCGTTCACAAATTGACTTCCTTACCTTTTTAGGTTTTTAATGTGCGTCGGCTTGTTGGATGACAGCATGCCGAATGGTCCAGCGGCGATAATAAAGAGGTCGTAAAGTTTTTGTTGCCTTTTTTGAGTGCACCGTAAACCTGGACTCGACTATACCTTTGTAGTTTAGTTTGAAATTGCGAAATTGGTAAATGTTTCCAATTGTTTGGCAAGTAATTTTACAAATCAATGCCAAAGTAGTTTTTTGGTCAATTCTAATCTATCTATTTGTAAATGACAGGGATTACGTTTGTTATAATGCTTGTGTTTCTCCCATAGAGTTAGAATAGACTGGATAGGACATGAGATACAAATTTTGTATGCAAAAATTGGTAGGCTAAATGTGGTATCAAAATTTTGTGTGTTGTTGTCTTGTCAGATCTGAACCATTTAAAATTTTTTTTTATACATTTATTTAACGTCGGCCTATTTCCGCTACTGAGGCCTAACACCGACGCCTGTAGACGAGCTACCCCCAACCAGGAATTTTGCCGAACCTCTTCCCTCTTTTACTTGCCTAACATTTAATAGACAAGGGACCGACGGCTTTACATCCCCTCCGAAGGATGGTATATCTCCTATACAACCCTCGCCTAAGGTTGTATAGCTTCCGCGCATACACTGATATACAAGCCGCTGGAAGATGTGTGAGGCGAGAACGCGGTTTCCGTTGGAATGGTCACCATCCAAGTACTAACTGCGCCTGTCGTTGCTTTACATCGCATACCGAAGTATGTACATAGTAAAGACGCACCTACGCTCGCCCCCATTTTAAATTTTAAGAACGCAAATAAACTGTTTTAATCCATTTAAGGAGTCGGGCGAACTACGGAATGTTTGCGCCTCGGGCTAGACAATATACCCCCCCCCCCGTTTTCGGAGGTGCTGAATCGATTCCCGGGGTCAAACCGGTTTTCTCACTTCGGCAACCCCCTCAAATTTGCCAAAAATCACCCCCAAAGTCCCCTTTTCCCTGAACCCGTTTATTTTCCCCAGTTTTTCTACTAATCATTGTTCCCTTGAGTAGAACGAAAGGTCCCTCGAAGGATTTGACCTCAGCCACCCCTACTTTAGGCTCTTACTCTTGTAGAAGATAAAAAAATTGATATTTGTGGCTTATTTATTTTACTTTTACTTAAATACTACAGCTTAACTTAGCTTAACTTTGCCAATGTTTTCGAGATATATAGTGGAGTGGTACTACTGACGTTTGGTCCATTGAGATGTCTAATATTAAATTCATCAGCTGCTTCTCTTATCGAACGAGCATTATCACCAACCAGAAGAACTATTTTTTTCTGCCTCAAATTTATTTGTTCCCTAACAAATATCACTTATTTTTACAAATATTTAGCACACAAAACTTATTCACACCTTAAATGACAGTTAACAATATTTTTTTATTGTTTCTGTAATTGTCTTTTCATGGCCAACTTAAGAAATAATAAAGAAAATAATAACTTCGCTTGCAAGTTTAAAACAACAAATCAGCAGAACTTTCTTAAAAAAAAAGGATTACTTGGTACTCATTATCTACCGGTTTCATGATAAAGTTCAAAAAAATTACTTTCTGAAGTCGCTGAAGTGGTTATAAAGGGTAAAAGACTGTTCATCATTAACGAAAATTGAACCCCAAATTAAATATAATGGGGGATTACCGTACATCACTGTTATTGTTAAAGAACACGTCAAAACCCTCGATGAACTTTTCGAAACTGTAACAAAATCGCATGAAAAGCGTGCTACACGTAAAAATGGCGTTGAAACAGGTTTTTATATATAAATTCACATTTTCGCTCTAGCGTGTTTTATGCCAAAATCTTGGAAACTCATCAAGGAGTGCAATTTTAGAAAGCGTAATAAATGTCGCTGCACGGGGACGTAATGTCGCCCCGACCACAAAATTTAGAAAGTATATCGAAAACCGAAATTTTGAAAATAAAAACCCTTTTACGAATCCACGTTGTGCAGCACTGCAACTCATGCATTGTGTTAAATATGACGACAAGTTATCCAGTCTCTAGTCAAAGTATTTCGAGAGTTTTAGCGAAAATAGCCCTTAGCGTCGAGGGTGCCCTATCATTTTTTAGCAGTCGATTTTGACGGGAAAATTATGGGTTTCAACGGTATTTGCCCTAAACCGATTCCTCAGTGATTCGGTGTCAGAAAAGTATAGTTACCATGTACTCAGATGCGCATGGGACCGCCTTGCCTGAACATATGAATCTATAATTGCAGAATATAATTCAAAGTCGTTGCGATTCAAGCATTTTTAAGCTCCGAGGAGCGATCAAAATTAATATTGAACTAAAAATACGAGAATAGACAGGCAAGCACAAGCCCACCAAAATTATAAACATTAAACTTTTTACTGAATATTTTTGTGTGATCGTTAGCTATAAACCGCACATTGGATGGTAGTTGGGTACATTATGAATCATTCCGTTCCTCACTATGTGTTTTATACGGGCCAGACTATAGTTTGACAATACATTTTTCTTGAACGTTTTTGTAAAACATAATATTTTTAAAGATTTAATATATATTTTTGAACTTTATATTATCTTTTCCATGTTTAAATTTAAGAAAGTGTTTAGTATTTACTGTGTTAGATTTATAGTGTTACGACGTCAAATTGGTACCATCAGTGAAGCAGTTAAGCAGAAACGAAACAGTCGCTTTGAACCCTTATTTGTGAACGTTTAATATCCATTTTGGAAAGTATAATAAAAGTCTTTCAGACGTGAAAAGATGGATCGTTCACATTATCAATATTATTAATTTTAATTAATCAGTAATAGTATTAGATTTAACATTGTTGTCTGTTTTTGATGTTTATTCCAGGATTTACTATGTCTGCAATAATAAATGAATACTAATATTTTCATTTTTAAATTTATCTGTAAAAATTGTATTAATTCATATATTTTTATGAAATATGGTATATCCCCATGTAGTAGGGAGCTGAATACAGGGATATATTCAGATTTTACGTAAAAAAATCGCTAATACGATTTCTTAAATTTTATCCCCTAGAAAAGTCGCAGTAGGCCATGATTTAAAAAAATAAAATATGATGTTTTGTCCAAAAGTGCAGTCAAAATCGATTAATAAATACAACTTTTATGAGGGTGTTAAGGTTTGAAATGGGTATATAAAACTACTGGTATAATTTTTTCCCTTTTCCCTTTTGAAAATATACCTGTTACGAATTAGTTTCAATTGGGAGTTAGAAAACTAGGAATGTAGCTATAATATTAGGTGTTTAATTATAAAATTCTGCTTTATTTCTGTTTTTTAGTATTAACTGGAATATTATGTTGGGCAGTGTATTTTTCAACAAATAACCAAAATGTAAGAAAAGTATGATAGACTTAGAGCGATATGTAAAACAAATAAAAGCATTCGCACTCGGTAGTATTCCTGTGTAATTATTACTAATTCTAGTTATTTTGCTGAACATAAACGATCTGTTGTAATATATTCCACTTTATATAAGAGAGATTTCCGCTTAAACGTTTCATATTCAATATCTTTGGGATAAGTGCCTTGTGTTTACTGAACATACCATCTAAATATCCAAGCAATTCAGAATTGATCCATTATTATTACAAGAAGCCCGCTTTATATTTACTTATCTCTGATCTAGTTAAATATGTAATGATCAGATATTTCTACAGAGGGATAGTCGATGGTCACATTAACTGCAGGAAGTCTATTAATACTAGAATAAAATTATACTGATAGTGTGCCTGTTGGTTTGTATTGAAAATACTGAAATTAGCGTGAAACGTCATATATTCGCATCGCTATCTGTCGCTTGTCGCTTAAAATACTTAATAGATAGAGATACAATAATTGTGTTAGTAGTGTGCATATGAGAATAGTAATGTCCCCCTCACCACTCCCTGGTCCCCCCACTCCGTCTACCCGATCTCTCACCTGATTGGTTGATGGGTGGGGGGATATTCGCGCTGATTGGTGGGTTGTTTTATTGGTGGGAAGATCTCCGCGCTGATTGGTGGATGGGCGCACCACTAAACATGACAGGTGGATGGGTGGGGGCTACTCATAATTGGATTTCACATCATAATATTTGCAGTTCGATTTACATGTTCCACATGATATGATTACATTACCGGAACATATAAGTTATTTTAAAAATAGGATAAATTTATGAATGTCATAATTTGTAAATAAAAAAAAAATTGATGACCTTGGGGACTTTTAATGTTTGGCAAGTGGCCCACCCCCGAAATATTTTTGGCAATCAGAAAGCTACTGGTCTGTACCGTATAAACCAGTAAAAAAGCCGTACCTGCACCATACAGACAAGTAAAAAAGCCGTACCTGCACCGCACAAACCATCTCCTAATACTATAAAATAATGTAAAGTCTTCAAAGGTTACTTAAGGTCACTAAATTAATTTTGAATTTCCCGCCTAGTGAACAGTGACGCGACGTGATGACATCTATAGGAATGGATGGGTTGCTATGTGGAGACTTGACTTTGAATAACCTGCGCGCGCAGCTGGCTCTTTACACGAATGACCTTGGAAAAACAGATTAAGAATATAACATGGGATTTTAGTCTCATTACTTATCTACTTGTGTTAAAAGACGAATCTTTCATTTAGATTTAAGAAGCCAGTTGTAAGGATTATAATGCTGGACAAACAGAACTTTCAATTATGGCCAGAGTCAAGAAGCATATCTATATCTCACATCAAATCTTACCCTACGTGCTCTTGATGACATTCATATAATAGATATTAATAACCCAAGAATAATTAGAACTGTAACAAATAATATAAAGCTGTATTTTACTATTATATATTTTGTGTTATTTGAGATATTAATATTTGAGTCCATTAATACTTTCTTTCTGAGTCTAATTTATATTCCCTGTTTTGCACTTTTCTTTTCTCTGATTAAATGAACCGATGTTTAATTATTTCAATGATTTTATCAAATAATTGCTTTTCGGCTACGTCCCTCTATAGGAAAGATCCTTGAACTTGCACGCTTCTAAGGTTAAATTAACTTTTTTTAAATTTAAAATTGATTGGAAGCAAACATTTGCCCAAACCTCGATTCTCCTCAAGTAAATTGAAATTTAAATCTCCTAAAGGTTAATATACATTTTATTTTGTTTTAATTGTGTTGAAAAATAATTTGAGTTTGGTGAGGAAATGCGGGCGGATGTTAATGTTTCTTACGTCTCTTATTTTTTCATTCCGCAACTTAAATTAGCTCAATCCAGCCCAACTAAGAGCACGGAAAGGACCATTGCATTAAAGAACTGTATTACACTTAACAGGAATTTATGAATCAGATTGAAATATAACCGATAAAAATTAATATCTTATAGGGCAATTATAAATAAATTAAGAAATCTTATTTAAAAAAGATACATCTTATTTCACATGAGACTAAAATGTTTAACAAAAAAACCATGTAGAAAAAGTTCCCTCAGGGTGCTCCATTTTTTTTTATACATTTATTTAACGTCAGCCTATTTCCGCTACTGAGGCCTAACACCGATACCTGTAGACGAGCTACCCCCAACCAGGAATTTTGCCGAACCTCTTCCCTTAAGAAGAGTAGGGATCTTTTACTTGCCTAACGTTTAATAGACAAGGGACCGACGAAGGATGGTATATCTCCTATACAACCCTCGCCTAAGGTTGTACAGCTTCCGCGCATACACTGATATATAAGCCGCTGGAAGATGTGTGAGGCGAGAACGCGGTTTCCGTTGGAATGGTCACCCATCCAAGTACTAACTGCGCCTGTCGCTGCTTTACATCGCACCTACGCTCGCCCCGGGTGCTCCATTAGGGCTATAACTTTTCATTAACCTTCCCAAATACCATTTA
The DNA here is from genome assembly GCA_963675555.1 of Leptura quadrifasciata. NCBI lineage: Eukaryota > Metazoa > Arthropoda > Insecta > Coleoptera > Cerambycidae > Leptura > Leptura quadrifasciata. The sequence continues at coordinate 95,435,161 of OY776679.1, forward strand.
GTCGATCCAACGTCGACCCGACGTCGGCAAGCAACATCCACGCGATCAATTTTAAACTCGTTTCTACACCAAAATGAGGAATGAAAATTCGACTTGGTCATGGACCATGTTTTATACAGTTGGAAAGAGAAAAAATAAACGGAATTAATGGTGTCATGGCCTACTTTGAGATTTGTTCTTTTCATTTTTGCACAAGAGCGTATGTCAAAGCCAACTGAGTTTTTTGAATTTTTTGATACACATTATTATTCTTATTGTCTTTGCCGTTAATATGCTTTACAGCTCAAAAATTTTTAGCTATAGTATACTATTCTTTATGCATTTTAGTTAAGGTTAAGTAGAATAGCTGTAGCTAGACTTCGTCTTGCGAATGAATGTAGGTATTGTATGTACATCAGACTTCATCTTTTACAAAAACCAGTCACCCTATTCTGTGGCTCTGACCCTCACAGAGGGGAGCTGGTAATAAATACCAATAGCCACTCCCCACGCCCGTGGTGCGAGTGACTACCAACCCGGTAGTCACTCACACGTGAATCGTGTGCCCTGAGTAGACGCAATGCCGGTATGATCATTAGTTCTGGAAGCAGCGTCTGTCTCATTACACCGAGGGCTCCTATAATCAGTACCACTATTTTAACAGAATGGCCTGGATAAAGCATGCGGAGTTCGAAGAGCAAATCTCGATATTTTGTCCGTTTTTCCTCCTCTTTCAAAACAATGTTGCTCTCGGCGGGGGCTGAGAATTCCACAACATACATTGTCTTGAGTTGTTGGTCGAGGAGTACTATGCCAGGCTTGTTGGCTTGTATTTGCCTGACGGTGGGAAACGAGTAGTTCCAATCAATTAGACACTTCTCATTCCTCACAACGGACTCAATATCCCCCGGAGCGTAAGGCAGCACTGGCGTTTCATCTATCACATACGAGTGCCTTAGATGATAGTAAAGCACTCGTAATGCTGCGTCGTGTCTGTGAATATAGGCCGAGACTGTGTATGTCGGGCAAGCCGACAGTAAGTGCATTACAGTCTCCGGCGCCCTGCAGTTAACATCAAGGACCTACATACCCATGACACGACGTCGATAGACGAGGGTGTTAAATACACCATCCTAGCAATTCATTATGAATCCCTCGGTCTCGGATTTTAGTCCGGCTGACCTTAAAAACCCGAAGGTCAGCCTTTCGGATAAGCCGAGGTCTTCTATATTTTTATAGAAGACTACGTGCAATGGCTTATCCTTATGGAGCTGCAGAAGGATGTTGTGTTCTGCAGCTCTAAGTACATCAGACTTTGTTAGAGTCTCTTGGCTAAAGGAGTATATCCAAAGCCAAAACTGGGAAAAAAAAAAAAAAAGTACATCAGACTTTATTATTATTATTAACTTTCATTCCTGTAACTTTTTCGTATCTTCTCAAATAAGGAAGCTCCTATTTTTCAGGTTTTTGTAATATATTTCATGAAGGAGGCTATGGATTTCAAATTTCATTTTATTGAAATATAGCCCACAAAAAATGGGATAACCGTTTCGAAAACTTTATTTTTCTACGATAGATATTTGGTGTGGTTCTCGTAAAATAGACAGGCGGTATGTATTATGGAGAATTATATACACAACAATCAGCAAACTTATTTATAAGCAACATAATCACTTCTTCAGTAAAATTAGATAATGCGATCTTCCCGATACAGTAGATTTATTTCAATTTACTCTTCCATAATGATCATCCATGTTTAGATAAACATATCCATTTAAATGATATTCAGACAGGGAGATCAACAAAAACAAGATATGCATTTTCGAACGCATGTTTTTGATTAAACTATTATTACAGTCGTTTCATTCTCAGACTGAGTGGGTAAGATCAGATATGAAAGAAATATGGAAAGAAACCTGTAATGAACGAAAAGAATATTTATATTCACTTGCTAGAATACACGCTAAAACATAATCTTCTTAATCATTCAACTAATCACTGTGTTGAATTAAATCGGAGCAAATAAATTTTTTATTTTAACTGGCAGCATGTAGGGGACATTCTCGCGCCATAAGACATCGTCTTCGGTTTCCCTCTGTTCACATTCTAGATTTTCTATGTCGCGCATACTATGAGGTACGGGAATACTGAATAGCTACAATCACCGGATCCTTCACCATATATTAGAAAATAACGCCTATACAAATTGTTTCATAGAAAAATTGTAGTGAAATGAAGTGTCCGTGACAGTTCATACACATAGCCGAACATTTTAAGCCAACACCTTTAAACATCCGCATCGTTTTCCGCAGCCACGAAATTAACTCTAAAATTGATAAGGGAGCTGCTGCTTCAGTAGTCAAAATAGGTATTAAAATATCACCTGATTTCTTCCATCCCCGCAACGAATGTTGTTGCAAAGCTGCCAACGTCGGGGGTAGCCTTGTCAAAGTAACCGTTTGACTAGAATTGCCAACCAAGGTGTTAAACAGAACATACCTCTGATGATTTATTGGCGTTTCATTTTTTTGCATTTATATAGTGCAAGAGCAAATATTTCCCCAGCCTCAGTGATATCCTGTTTTGTGGCATTTGGTTTGTTAAAGGTTTTAACAACTTCTTGTAAATTTGTTTTCGAGTTTAATAAATTTATAGTTTGGTTTGCCTTTTCCAAAAAAGCAGACGTTGTGTTACTACCACTAAATGCATGAGCAAAAAGAACTGTTTTCTAGAGTTCTTAAGGACATTTGACAAATGTAAATCTTTAGAACTATAAACTGTCTTTATGAATAAGGCGGTTAGGATTGTGTTGGATCATTTGAAATATTATCAGGCTGCGTATTGTTCGATTAAGTACCGTATTCAATATAATCAGACTTTAATTTTTGTTTAACCCTGCAGTTTACGATTTAATAACATAAAAAGTAATAGAAATATCGATACATCACACAAGCTTTTTCGTAGAGAATTTTGTGACAAACCCTATTCTACAGTTAGATTGTAGATTGTAGATTGTTTTACGGGGTCGTTTGGCTTCGAACAGCCTTACTTCACTTCGACCTAAAAGATCTTTTGTGATTTCTACAGTTATGTTTTTTCCCTAAGGTAAGGCGTTTAAAAGATATTGTAAAAAAACCAGTGCGGTGTCTCTAAAGGGGGTAAGATAGGGATAAAGCTTACCCTTTAGGGGTGGGAACTTTTTTGATATCTATTCTTACACACATAAGCCAACTATTATAAACATTTCAGCTTATTATAATTTTTTTCTTCTATTCCACATAAATTTGACTGATTTCCGGGTACTGTCGTGAGCAGGAAAAAATAGGACAACTTTTTTTTTATAATGTAAATCTGTCTCTATTTGAATATGTAATGAGTAGCCGAAATAAAACAGATATCACTTTTAATTTATTTTTTATTTTAATGCTGTAGTTATTGCTATAGTAAGTGATGGATGGTTAATGAGACAAATTGCACTGCGTTATTACATTAACAAAAATTTGGTGTGTAACATTTTAAGAAAATGGAGAATAAACGGTACGATTAGTAGAAATCCTGGATCAGGGTGACGAATGATATCCTACTTAACAAGAAACTAACTATTAATATTTCGTTATTGCACCATTTCTATTTATAACTTCTATAAGTCTGTTTGGCATAGAATTAAATAACCTTATACAATAATCATTAGTAATAATAAAATAAAGAAACAAATTATTACTTTATACCTCAAGAGAAACAACAATGCATGATTGTAAGATATATTCGCTAAGCTACGCTACGCTGATGAGGAGCAATAACTCCGAAACACATGTCCATAGCTGCACTGTTGTTTTTCTTGAGATATAAGGCAATAACTTGTTTCTTTATTTAATTATTTAGCCTCATAAACCCCCATCATATTAGTAATAATATTTTCCCATGCATTATTTACTATTTCCAGTAATTCTTCGGCATTCCGTGGCCTCACATTTCATTTTTGGATATTTCTTAAGAGCAGTCCCCATACTTCTTCCACAGGGTTAAGATCTGGACTATGACTGGGCCAGTTAAGAACATTGATGTTGTTACCTTGAAACCAGTTAGTTACGATATGAGCAGTATCAACAATTGTCTTGTTGAAATACGAAGTCATTATTAGGAAATAATTGTGACACAGAAGGGAGCATAATATTGCCTAAAATCCTAATATAAGTTTCACTATTAAATCGTTCCTCAATATGCCACAAAACATCAGGACCATGTGCCGATATCCAAGCCCACATATTGACGGAAAATCTACCACTTTTATCATTGTTGTTCTCATCGAATCGAGTATTCGGAGGGCGGTAAACACGAATACGACTACTGTGTGTGGACTGGAAAGCTTTTTCGTCTGTAAAGATTACATTGTTCCAAAAATTTACATCATGCGCTAAAAATTCAAGCGGAAATCCTACTCGAGCTTCTTTATGTTCAGCTTTAAGTAAGTATTTCTGTGCTGCTGCATGACAGCGTAGCTCCGATTCTCCTACTCGCCGGCAACCCGTACTACTCGATCCAGGAAAATTCGTTTCTTCAGAAGCCTGAATAACTGAGTAAAATGGATTTTCTACTAAAGCATTTACCAATTGCAAATCTTGTTGTTGAGTTGACATCCTTCGTCGCCCTGATCCAGGATTTCTACTAATCGTACCGTTTATTCTCCACTTTCTTAAAATTTTTGTCAATATTATAACGCAGTGCAATTTGTCTCATTGACCATCCATCTTCTGCTTTAGCAATAACTCCAGATTTAACTAAATCGCTTATATGAGGCATATTAGTTTATTGCACACTTGCAATAAATTATGACAACTAACTGACAATGTCACAAAAATTAAAGTTAGATGTACACAACTAGATTTTAGCAAAATACTGTTATAAAACTTTTTTTTTGCTTACGACCGTACAGTGAATGCGATCAACAATTTGTTTGATGCAAATGGCAGTCGTATTATTTAGATTACCGTCTTCGCGGAGTTTAGCACTAGCTATTCCACCACTCGGCCAGGACACATACACACAGACAATTACTCAACGACCATTTCTTAAAATATTGTCGTCTGCCGCTATTGAGACTCGAACTCATGAGAGGTACATCGACTAAACGCATTGCCTCTCACACAGCCCCTTCTAATTCATTGCTACCAACTCGGTAAAACACATGAAAAAACGTCATTAAACATCCATGTCCTAGCCAGGACTTGAACTCAGGACTCCTTAGTCTCAAGCCCAAAGCGTAAACAGGAAAAGTAGAGATATCTGTAAAAATGTATTTGTGGAAAATAAATTACTAAATGCGAAAAATCTGTGTATGCACGTTGAATTTATACTCACAACAAGAAATATACATTCGGCTCAACTGGAGGCCATCAATACGAGACAAGAAATACGCATATCAACCTTCAAGGTATAGCAAAACAGTATGTCAGAAGTAAACGAAATATAATGGAATTAAGTTATAACTAGCTACCAGAACATGAAAGCCCAAAATGAAAAGAAATTCAAAGAACAATGTAAGAAGTATCTAATAAAAAATTATGCAACAGTTCTCCAAACTGTGGCCTATAACAGAAGTTGTTCCTTTTAAATAAACGATATCATTATTTCTGTTAACAAATTCCAGAAAATTGTAAACGTCTCTGCATTTACTCGTATCTTTTATTCAAATCTAAATTTTTATATTGAAGCAGCTCCCATATTCGAAATAAGAATAAGCTGATGTCATTTGTTTTTATTATATTAAACCTCGATAGAAATAGACTGATCTAAAGTCCTACAAACAATGACTCAGGTATCGGCAGGCATCTTTTTAGTATTATTTATTATCAAGTGTTATAAGTATCAAGAATGACTAGAGGCCATTTTATTTTTACTATAACAGTCTTGCCCCATTCATCAAAATCTATAATAACTATGATAAAACGGCTTAACAATTGCGGTGCGAATCCTTTTTTAGTGTTTCATCACTATTTCTGTTCCAAGCAAAACATTCTGAACATGGAAAATTAAACAAAAAGTAAATCTGACATTACTAAGAATGAAATCACAGTCATAATAGCCTCTTTAAAGATCAAAGATCAAATTAATAGTCTTTGATCGTATTTTTCGTTGATATCCCGGTATTAATCTTGTAAATACATATTGATCCGATTAGAAATTTACATTTGGAAAATTTACATATCATCGATACGCATTTAGCTTATTTATCTTGGGAAATACTGGGATGTAGGACGCTTGTACACAGTAGATGCAGAAACATACATTTTACTTACCTATAATAATATAAGTTGACATGTTTTTAATTAAATTTTACACGTGTAAAATTGTTTGAAGGTCTTACATACCTGTCAATGTGTTCTGCACTTTATTAAGTTATTTTCCACTACCTATTTATCTTCTACTTGAATAAACAATACTTCAGACTCGGCAATTCGTTGATTTCATGTTAGATATAAAAGTATGGAATAGAACATTTTGATTTGTACTTTACAAATATTTCTCTATGAACAAGCAATGAAATTCATGTTTCGTAGATATGGAACACCACAAGTTTGAAAATGTTGATTGATATCTTAAAAATGCTACACATTCTTATGATGTAATTGGAGAAATATTATGTTTCATTCCAAACTTTACCAAAAAATATATCTTTTTCTTGTACCCTAAAAAGTAGGTTTTTGCGCAATAATTTTAAATGCAGATCAACAACTGTAACATAAAGATGCACATAATCATCTTTTGAAAGCGAAAGAATGTAGAAAACTATTTTATTTCGTGACAAATTCCCACGAGTATTTTTAAATCCAGTGTGCTTCATAGAATGTATAAGCAGGGACTTGAATAATTGTTTTGGTTTAATATTTTGTCTTGACGTTAACAGGACGGTATATTTAAGTGAACAAACTTGCATTTTAAATTCAATGCACACTCCGTAAAAGAACTTCAATCACATCTTTATACCCAAAGTCACCGGAGAAGCACGAACATCAACAATGTAATTGAAAAATCATGGACCACTTAACGCGTTTACATCGAGTAAAGCTTCTTGCAAATCACTTGTCAAATATGCTAATGATTTTCAATTAAAACATTGTAAACAAGGCAACGTATTTTTAGTCAATGTAGTCAATATATTCAGTGTAATGTAATCAAGCTTAGAGTAACGATCCTATATCAGGACCACAAGTCAGATCATTAAGGCTCATTTAAATTTTAGTTACACAGGACAATATTAGATGAAATTGCAGTAGTGGATTCCAGATTCTATCGAATTAAAATTGCCAAAGAAATATTAAGCGGTGCATTTTAAATTCGTAGGAATTGTTATAAAATGTATGAATATCTAGTGACATTCCGAAACACTAACAAAACCTGATTTTAAACGACAACACAAGCCAGAACCTAAACTCCATGTTCCTGGAAGATCTTGGTGTACTGAAATTATTATTATTATTATTATTAGCCTTTACTCGAGTCCGAGTATAAAAAAAAATGATACAGTCGATAGGTTGTGTGTAATAAAAAACAAGTAAAAGGTGTAGTCTATTGTAATTCCCATTCATCTACGGTGCACACGACTATGGCTATAGAGGCCAATTCGGGAGAGCACATGTCGACCGCAGTCAGGACAAACATAGACCTGGTTAGGTCTTGGTTTCGGCCTTCTTGCAGCAACATTTCCTTGATAGCTGGCCACAACCCCTCGCCATTCGGTTCTGTCCGCTGCAAGTTGTTCCCATTGCTCGTCTGGAATACCGCAGGATTTTAGATTTTCATGGAGAACGTCTTTGAACCTCTTTCGTTGACCGCCACGCCTTCTTCTACCGCTTAGCAATTCACCATAAAGTGTACATTTAGAAAGGCGGTTATCATGCATACGATGAACGTGACCTGCCCATCTTAGGCGTGCTCTTGAAATAAGCACCTCAATTGGAAGGCTGTTTGCTCTCCTGAGTACTTCCACGTTTGATATGTGATGAAACCAACGGATTTTCATCATACTTCTGAGGTGTCTTTGCTGAAAACGTTCTAATTCTTTCACATGACGACGGTAAGTGACCCAGCTTTCACATCCATATAGCAGTGTTGGAATGACAACTGCTCTGTAAACAGCCATTTTACTAAGTAACCAAAATTTCACTTTATACAAACCGATTTATCTATTCATGTAATATATTTTATCATTCATTTTAAACCATCTTTTTATTTCCCTTACCAACAATTTCAGCCTGATCTATAGTTTTTTTTATACATTTATTTAACGTCGGCCTATTTTCGCTACTGAGGCCTAACACCGACGCCTGTAGGCGAGCTACCCCCAACCAGGAATTTTGCCGAACCTCTTCCCTTAAGAAGAGTAGGGATCTTTTACTTGCCTAACATTTAATAGACAAGGGACCGACGGCTTTACATCCCCTCCGAAGGATGGTATATCTCCTATACAACCCTTGCCTAAGGTTGTATAACTTCCACGCATACACTGATATAAAAGCCGCTGGAAGATGTGTGAGGCGAAGACGCGGTTCTGATCTATAGTAGACTGGTTATTCGAGAAAAAGAGACAATAGTACTTATTTTCACTATAGATGGTGCCCAATTTAACATTAATTTTTCTTTGGCTCCTTTTCTCGAAATAAACAGAAATCTGTCATTTATGCTGTACATTTAAAAAAGGGTAATACTCTGGATCCACGGCCCTTTGCTCCGACTTAAACCAGCTAGTCGTCCGCATATGTGGCCTCAACTATTTCCCAAAAATAAATAATAAGTGCAAGGCGGTAACAATAGTACAATCAAATTGTACTTTGACATGGAAAAAATTGCACATTTCGAATTTGCCATGATCAACGTTATCAGGACCACTTAGAAGATCTAAAACCAAAAAGGTTTCTTCCCCTCCGTTTGCTTTAGCTGCCACCCTGAAAATTTTTTTTATCGTTTTATATCGTGTTCTATTGGTCGCACGGAAAAAATTATTGAACCAAAAATATTGTAAATAAAATTCTACATATTTTCGGTAATTGCCGCGATACCGAGAAGTTAATATTTTGAGCGGTAGAGGGCGCCGATGTTGCCAAAAAACAGTTTTTTGAAAACAGTGTTGTGAAAGCTGTTTAGGTAAAAATATTAGCCATATACACATATTCAAATAAATTCGCTTCCATTGATTTCGGATTTCCAATTAAATTTAAAACTGTTAAAATTGCAGTAATAAATTTTAAAAAATAATAAAGAAATTTATTACAGAAGAACCCCATTTGACAGTATAATATATTAATGTAATTCATAAATACATGAAACGCAGTATAAACAGGAAGCCTGTTCAAACGCTTACTTATTTTATCTGAAATTCTGAGAGTGGGTTATGTGTGGATATGTTCGAGACTTAAGCCTATTAGCGATTCTTCTCTTCTGCTCCTTCATTCGTGCTGCACACTTAGTATTTCTATTTGGCGTAGTAGATAAGATAACAGACGAGCTACTTTTAACAAGTATATAATGATGCCATCCACGCGAGGTTCTTTATATTTTTAACCAATAATTTAGTAGATTACATTTATATACAACTTTAAAGATAGTTCGGGACAGGTAAACATATTTTTAATCTTTAAGAATCACCAGAAAGTCATAGCGATTGGACCTACAGTTTCTTTTATTAAAAAAATTAAATTTATTTTGAAAACACAGAACGATTTTTGGTGTCGTTCCGAAAAGGAGCAATTAAAATTAAGTTTTTGTTACAATTTTTAAAGGGAAAAACGGAAACCCAAATTTCATTGCACTTCCTAAAAATGCAATTCAACTTAAATTTGGTTACAGCTCCTAAAGGGAACAACAAAGATTCAAAAGAGTAATAAAAATATGGTATTCGTTTCAGTTTTTAGCAACGAAAACTTGGTTTGCCTTGTCTAGAAAAACCAATGAAGTCTTATTTTCAATGTAGTCATTTATTAGTGTATGCCGGATGGGGTACTGCACTGTTGTGAGCTTTCTTATTTTTGACTTGCCGAAGAAGTCATTGTTTATAAAAAAATTGGAAACCATGAAACCGATTTTAAACAAAGTACCTTTTTACAGTCGAACACTATTCTACTGTTGCAATCATAAATGAAGATTTAATCTCATCTGTGTATGAAGAATTCGGAAAAAGGTTTAAAAAATGTGTATTAGTAGGAGGTCTTGTTAATATTCTGCCTTCTAGAAGCATATTCGAACTCATGCTAAGCCCAGTCAGGTTATTATTTCGATTGCAACATACATTGGACCGTTAAATGGCGCTTATCGATGTTTCACATCTCGCAATCTTACGGATTTCGTGATGTACCAAATAGTCGGGGGATGCTCGTATAGCTCATTACAGCCTACCTTGCACTAATGAGAGCCAACATCTCGAAACCGCAGTTTGCAGGTGATGCTGGAGCTCCTTTAAGTAGAAATTATTTCAGTCGGTGTTTGTTGCAATCGAAGCTTTAACCGTTCTGTTGGTAATATGTGATTATTACTCTTAATGCGCCGACTTGTAATTCATAAGTCAGCATTCGGGGAGGCACATAGCCCGGGGAATAGCTGTTGGTTGCAGTATGGTTACATTCTTTATGCTAAAAATAATTTTTTTTAGAGATTATGATTGAAAGTAGTGTGGTTAGACCGGAACTGGCGCTCCCCCACCACTATTCTGTGACGTCACAGGGGGCGGGGTGTGATGAGGGTGCCGGCTCTGGTATAAAAATACTACTAACGGCTACTTATCTCTGCATAGGTACTTTTTCCAAAACTACGACATATATTTATAACCTTTCTTCGTTTATCTGAACCGTCTTCGCTAAATTATCTCTTCCTACACCTTCATTTTATATCTGCTTATTTGTTGGATATTTATTAGCCCCTGTTCAGTTTGCTTCCCTTTGGTACTAGGTATAATTGAAATCATATATGTTACCCATTACGTCATCATTCTCTAATTTCCAAAACAAATCAACTCAAGGTCACACAGAATGGCACGCATGGGTGTATCAATGTTTGCAAGACACAAGTATTTTGTAATGAAAATATATGGACAGTAACAACATGAGATACGATGAATTTTAACATCCGTTGCCGCATATAATTTTACAATTCACCTCATGAATTTCTTGCAAAGGTAAAAGGGAATATCCGTTACGTTTTCCCTGATTAAAGTACTCATTTAATTTCACCACCATGTCTTTGGCTTGTAATTATTTGTAAACTGCATGTCGTTGATAAGTACAGAAATTGATGACGTGACGAAAACATTTGTGATTTCAATTGTATAAACTTCTATTTGGTTTACTTCCTTCTGGTTCTATTATATAAATTTGATGCACTTCGTAAGTTGAATATTTTGAAACTCAACTTCTAGAAAATACTTTTTCTATTTGTACTAGTTTAATAAACAACTGAATTTTCTCTGTTTTTAATGGTAACTAAATTTACTGCATCTTAAATTGCCAGTAACTTTCTTATTTTCAGATTTGAATCTAAATTATTGATGCATTTAATTTAGTTATCCATTGTCTACATTCCGACACGTCCAATTTTATAATATATTTTTGCAAAATTTGGTTCAACCATCTTATACCTAATCATTTCTAAAGAATTGCAGCATCGCCTTCAAACCTGTCATTTCCGGTTCCCCAAACAAATTAGACTCTTAACAAAACCCTGTTAAATACGGCCCTTACTGATGCAATTTTCCTTGCAGCGGCTTGGCAACCCTACATGATAAATATTCATTCCACACTAGACAAATAATAAAAATACAATTTTCTTAGGTCAACGCCTAATAGCATAACCAACCGACAAACATGTTTGTTTTTCAGTATCCTCGCACATGTTTTTTGTTTGTGGTGTCCTCCCCGGCTTATTGGTCGTGCATGGGCATAACAATGAGACAGACCCTAGCGGATTGCCTTTGCCTTAATTGAAGCTGACATTTGTTTATAGAAAGAACGGAAATGTTTTCGCACGCCCGTCGACTTTCAATTTGGTTGTCGAGCCTGCCCCAAGGGCTAACCGCTGTTAATTTCGTGAATGTCAAGTAAATATAATCATTTAGTTGTTTATCCAACCGTGAGCGATTTCCTCTGGTAAATAAATTGACTTCTAATGAGACCACTTGGTTATGGTAAAGGTAATTTGAATCTTTAAAAAATAGTCGCATGTTCGCCGTATATAATATAGAGTTGATTGGCGAGGATGGCACTGGTCTAGTTTATCTTATTTTGTGTATTCGGAGTAATTTCTGTAATTGCATCTTTAAGATGTCTACTTGAAACATGTAAATTTAGGATCTAGCATCTAAAAGACAAGCCGCAATCCATGAGGTTGCTGGGTGCCTCCAGTGGCGTGGGGGAAAGGCGATTAAAAAAATGGAGTAATAGTTATACTTACCTTAAAATTTTAAATGATAAATAAGAAACATACAGTGTCGAACAGCCAAATGGAGACATATCGGTTGTGGATTCTGAAATAGTCCATTTAACGAGGTACAAAAAAGACTAAAACATCAAAAGTTTGTAGAATCTTTTAAAATACATTTCCCCCCTGTTTTCGAGGGCGAGAAAAACGATGGTGATGGTTTCGAGTTCTGAAACCCTTGCATACTACCCCAACCAAGAAAAAACCACCCCAATTTCTTGCTTCTCGGTTTTGGGCTTGCGAGGGGTCCTCGCCGGATCGGGTTTTTTTGGGGAATAATAATAAATTCAATTAATTTACATTAGAGTGCACCGGAGCGACCCCCGGGGGTTGAACCTATCCCCGTCCCTAACAGCAATATCTACAAAAAATAAGAAAATACATACTTGACAAAGTTCTTGATAGGTTTTCGAGGGCAGGGATCACGATGGTGGTGTTATTTCTCACCCTACCCTTCCGCAACTACCCCCAATGTATAAAAATACTCCTTTCTTCATAAACTGTATGTGTAGTTATACATATATAAGGAGCATTTTTATATAATGGGGGTAGTCGCGGGAGGGTAGGGTGAAAAATAATACTACCATCGTGATTCCCGCCCTCGAAAGCCCGTGAGTGATTTCGGTGTTGCGAGCAGGGTAATTTCAACTCCCGGGGGTTGCTTAGGTCAACTGTGGTTGACTAATGGTTAATGCCTCTGATATTCTCATAAAAACCACGACCCGACGAATCCCAGCATACCTAGGACCGACAGCATGGAAGAGGGGGTGGTTTTTTACGTAGGGGTAGTTTCAAGAGGGTATAGTGAAAGATACCACCATCGTTATTACGGCACTCGAAAACCCATGCAAAGCCCGTTTTCCCGTTTTTCGAGGGATTTCGGTGTTGCGAGCAGGGTATTTTCAACCCCCAGGGCTGCTTAGGTCAACTGTAGTTTAATAATGGTTAATAGTTTCCCTGACATTCCCATAAAGACCCCGATTCGATGAATCTCCGCATGCCTAGGACCGACTGCATGGAAGAGGGGGTAGTTCTTGTACGTTGGGGGTAGTTGCAGGAGAGTAGGGTGAGAAATAACATCATCATTGTGATCCCTGCTCTCGAAAACCCATCAAAATATTTTGTTGAGTTTGTATTTTCTTATTTTTTGGAGATATTGCTATTGGGGCGGAGGTAGGCTCAACCTCCGGGGGTCGCTCCGGAGCACTCTAAAGTGTATTAACTGACTTTCTTATTATTCTCCAAAATAAACCCGTGTTGAAATAATATATATATATATATATATATATATATATATATATATATATATATATATATATATATATATATATATATATATCTATATACCTTGAAGTTGAGGGGATATTCATTAGAGTTTGATTTCTAACACTTCGTGTACTACGCAGCGTCTCGATAAAGTTGCTTTCCTTAAATTTTCTTCCCTCAACAACATAATTGCCAATTAGATTTGATAGAGATTGTTTTATTTCATGCTGGAATAATTTAAAAAAAATTCTATTATAGGGTTCTTCGGGAGAGTTATATTTTCTTTTGGAGTCTTTATTTGGGAATAATTTTAATACTACTTAGTGGAAGCTTAGATCTGGCATGTAACATTGAGGTGGTCCAGATTTGGGTTGTCGAAGAGGCAGTACGTTGTGTTCCGCTGTGGTCTACTTAGCCCACCACGCCGACTTTTGTCACCAGGGGCATTTTCAAACCAGCAGGATTTTAATCACCGTTGTGGGTTTTCCAAATATTTATTTGTGTAACTGCTAAACTGTTACTACCATTGTATTATTGTACTATCTTATTGATGTTTTATATTTTTATATTGTACAGCTTTACATGAATACAAAAACTTAACTACATATATATACAGGGTTACTGGTAATTCGATACATTCCTTTGGAGATGTGATGGGGCATGAACTAAGAAGTAAATTTAACCCTAACATATATTATGCATAACTCAATAGTTTTTGAGATATTTAATTTTTTTTGTTTTCTCAAAAAGTAGAACTTAATGTCCTAAAAGTTAATTTTCGAAAAATCTATTTGACATTTAAAGTTTTTTTTTACTGGATTACTTGTCCAATATTATAGATATCCGTTTGGAATGAAAAATATCTGGAAACATTTCGATCATGTGAACATCTGAAATAAAAACTTTAAATTTTTTTTTTAAATCAGCTATGAAATTTACCTATTAGGTTTTTTCAAAAAAATATTAACGTAACACGCGTATAAATTACTATAAAAACTGCTTTATTTCAATAGCTATCTAACAAGGTACAAATGTTCAATGTACCCTTAATAGTTCTAAGAAAATACTAGTAAAAATAACACAAGTAGTACGAATTTTATTTTTAGATCAACAGTAAAAAAACATTTTAAAAGTAGAGTTTAATTCTTCATTAATTTCAAAGTTGTACTTTATTTTTTATATGTCTTGCTCAAAATGGGAGCCCCTATTCCGTAGACACGGCAGCATCTTCTTATTTCCGTCCTTTTTACTCTGGTTGTCAGATTATGCCTTATGTGTTGGGCAGCATCGACTGTCCTTTGTCTAAGGTTTTCTATAGTATTGACTGGTGTGGCATAGACCATCTCCTTCATATGACCCCATAAGTAATAATCAAGGGGTGTTAAGTCAGGGCTTCGCGCTGGCCAAGGTATTGGGCCCGCTCTTCCAATCCAATGGTTAGGGAAACGTTGATCAAGTAACTGTCGTACTGTCAGCCGATAATGTGCTGGACAACCGTCGTTCTGAAATATCATTCGCTGTCTGACGGCGAGAGGAACATCTTCTAAAATCACCGCCAGATCATTTCTTAAAAAACTTTCATAGATTTCCCCGTTTAAATTTTGAGGAAGAAAGTGTGGCCCTATTAAATAGTGGCCAATGACTCCCATCCACACATTAATAGAAAACTTAATTTGGAAACTAGTTTCACGTGTTAACTTGGGATTTTCCTCTGCCCAATAATGTAGGTTGTGGAACTTTGTTATACCCTCGCGATTAAATTTCGACTCGTCCGTCCATAAAATACTTGTTAAAAAATTTGCACTTTCTGCATCTCAATTTAACATAAAGCGGCAGAATTCCACTCTCCTTCCAGGATCACCTTCCTCCAAGCCTTGGACAGGGGTATAGTGGTAAGGATGACATCCAACTCTACGTATCGTAGACCAAATTTTTCATTGTGACTCTCCGGTTGGTCTTGCGACTTTATTAGTTGAAACAGTTGGGTCTTCCTCAAAATATCTCAATATTTCTTCCTCATCATCCGGTTCATAAACAGGAGGAGCACCAGCATCACTTCTTCTACATTTCACGAAGCCAGTTTCAGCGATATTTCGATATGCCGTACTGAATACACGTGCATTTGGTAAGCGGCGGTTAGGGTACCAAAGACCATATTCTCGGCGAGCTTCAGCAGCGTTGCCGCCACAATATCCATAGACAAACAAGATATCAGCGTATTCTGTGTTGGCATACGCGGCCATGGCACAGAAAATACAATAACAACAACTAATAACAACAACTACGAGCAAAATCAAAATCTTCGATAACTAATTTAACAAAACCAACAAACTTAAGGGACACAGAGATAGGAATGTCAGTTAATGACATATATGCACAAACGTCAAAGTCAAGGATTGACTGACCTAAATGAAAATGAACGATTAGTCGTTTAATAAATTCCGCTCCCAGCATTATCTTTACTAATTTTTTATTAGAACTATCAAGGGTACATTAAACATTTCTACCTAGTTAGATAGCTATTGAAATAAGGAAGTTTTTATAATAATTTGTACGCATGCTACATTAATATTTTTTTGAAAAAACCTAATAGGTAAATTTCATAACTGATTTAAAAAAAAATTTGTACAAGTTTTTATTTTAAATGTTCACATGATCGAAATGTTTCCGGATATTTTTCATTCCAAACGGATATCTATAATATTGGACAAGTAATCCAGTAAAAAAAATTTTAAAATGTCAAGTAGATTTTTCGGAAATTAACTTTTAAGACATTAAGATCTACTTTTTTGAGAAAAACAAAAAAATTGAAGTATCTCAAAAACTATTGAGTTTTGCATAATGTATGTTAGGGCTAGATTTACTCCTTAGCTCATGCCCCATCACATCTCCAAAGGAATGTATCGAATTACCAGTAACCCTGTATATAACATTATTTTATTTTATTTCAAATGTCTCTCACGCACGGTACTTGTACTTCGTGAGTATATCATATTTATTGGACTTTTTATACTCGATGTTTTGTATACTAATTGTACTTGTATTTGTTATATTATTTATAAGTAATAAACATTATTATTATTACATATTATTACTCTGAGGGAATCAGGAGTTTTAAGTTTTATTAGAATGGTTTTTTTAAATTTTCTTATTCAACTTCTATCTTTGAATTATTGGGTTTACAAAAATATTCTGGGATTAAATCAGAACGTATAATTTCCTTAAAACTAAATCAACTTAATCCTAGAACCTAAACTAAACTATTACTAAGAAAACCACCACCTATACACATAATAGTTAAAGAAAGATCACTTCTAAATTAATGGAAATTAAAATTCAATTCTAACGAATACCAGAAGCAAAATACATTCCTAGATATTTTTTTTTTAAATCTGAGACCTTGAATCAATATATCATTTCATTTTTTTGTTGCTTATTTCTTGATATGTAATATCATATTGTATCGATTATTTTATGTACATATTCAATTATATTGTTCGCATCTATAGGCTAGACCATTAAGTAAGCGACATTAGGCATAACATTTTTTTACCACGGTCAAAATATTTTCTTACAGACAAGGGGGGGTTGCGTCCAGATATATTTGCCAGTAGGGCATATATATTTAAAATTGTCAACATTTGAAAGGAACTCCGCCCGTCTCCTCTGTTGTCTAGTCGGAGCATACCCGCTGACATAATAATAATAATAATAATAATAATAATAATAATAAATCGTCTTTATTCAGGAAAATGCATAATCATACATTTTAATTTACATAGGCGAAGTTTAGCCATTGGCTACTCTAACACTTAACCTATGTCTACTTAAGCTATAACTAATACCTATTATAATAATAATAATAATAACAATACAATTTATTTAAAATATAAAAGTGAAGTTAAAAGAAGAAAACTAAAACAGTAGAAGTGTAAATCTAAAATCCTAAAATTAATGATAAAAGATGGAAAATAAAAATGTGTACCCACATATTATTCGTTAACTAATAGTTGAGATCTTAAACTATTGCGAAGTTTAGCTACAGAAAAATGTTTCAAGTTAGTATCCATATTATTGTAGTGTTTAACAGCGTTGTAAGTGAAAGATTTTTGAAAAAAAGTTGTTGAGTGTTGAGGCATTGTAAAATTGTTAACGTATCTGATATCGCGCGAATGCAATGCGTTACGTGGCACCAGTTTGTCTCTCAGGTACTTCGGTATAGATGTAGTCAGCAAACGGTGTACAAATAGCAAGAAATGAAGTTTCCAGATATTGTTGATCTTCAGCCAATGAAGCTCTTTAATTTTAACACTGACGTGGTCGTATTTACGCAAGCCAAAAATAAACCGACAACATGTGTTCTGAACTTTTTGAATTCTGTTCTTATTAACCGAATCCAAAAATGGAAAATACATAATTAGGCAATAATAAAATATTGGTAGAACGAGCGTTTCACATAATTTCTTTCTTATTTTAAAAGATAAAAACTGTTTGCTAGCATATAGCATTTTTAGACAAACGTATGATTTCCTCAGCAAGCTATTTATATGCGGTGTAAAAGTGAGATTATTATCAAAGATAACTCCTAAATTTTTTGCCTCTGTTACTATAGGAAGAGTAGTGTTGTTGATTTTAATTATCATATGATTAGCTAGGTTTGAGTATTGATACTTTGGAGAAAATAATAAAACTGAGCATTTGGAAGCATTTAAAGTTAAGTTATGGTTCGCGCTATACGTAGAAATTGATGTAAGGTCGCTATTGATTTGATGCAAGGCAAGCTCCCGTAAGTCAGGAGGAAAGGTAAGATGCAGTTGTGTGTCATCAGCATAGCTTTGCATGGAGCAGAACTTTACGTGTTCATATATGTCCGCAGTGTAAATGAGGAATAGCAGAGGACCCAATACGGAGCCCTGTGGCACTCCTGCTCCTACAGATTGGGCAGATGATATTCAAATTTTGGTACGTACTCTCTGGTATCGGTCTGTGAGGTACGATTTGAAGAATCCTTGAGGTACAGTATCAAGCCCGTAGAAGTGCAGTTTAGCACATAACAGCTCGTGGTTTACAGAATCAAAAGCCTTTGAATAATCCAAAAGAATCAGGGCCGTAGCCTTTTTGTGATCGACTGCATGTACCAGGTTGTCACTTATATTAACAAGGGCAGTTGTGGTGCTATGACCTGCTCTGAAGCCAGATTGATGCTTTGGAAGTAAATTGTGTTCAGAGAAATATTTTTCGAGCTGAATATAAACGACCTTTTCAAGTATTCTGCTTAAAACTGATAAGAGACTGATAGGCCTCAAGTGGCAAAGCTCAGTAGGATTATTAATTTTTGGTATAGGAGAAATTAAGCTTTCCTTCCAGCAGGTCGGAAAGACACCAAATTCAAGACAAACGTTAATTATGTGTGTTATATAAATGGATATGGCTGGAAGACAAAGCTTTATCATTTCTAGGGTAATTCCGTCTTTTCACGGCAGCTGTTTTAATGTGTAAGTCAACTTCGAGTAGCCGTAAAAGTAAGTTGTACGTTACAATGGTTATAAATTATTTCTACTTTCGTTATGTCGAATAAATATTTTTTTTGGCTTACATTTCTGAATATAATAGTTCAACATTAAAATATAGAATTTACAACAAACAATATATTTTTGTGGACGTATAACGACTATTATGATTATGTGATATATTTGTTTCTATTCCTGGCTAGGTTGAGATTGAGATATTTACCTAAAACTGATTAATTTGTTAGTATACGAAACTTGTGGTCCCATGAGATATTGAGCTTAATAATTTTACCAATATCTGAATAAGGTCTGGCATATGGTTAAATCACCTGCGTTTAAATCATCTTCGTATATCGATAGAATCGTAAACATCACGTGAATGAAATCCAACGTATAACTTACCTGCTTCAACATGCATAACCGTCATAGAAATATATGTTGACTTGCAAAATGGTTTCACATCTCTACATTTTTTTTATTGACCGTAATACTTAAACGAATATATTCGATTAAATTATTTTCCTCAACCCTGTCTACGATTATTACACAAAGCTTAATGTTTTTACATCCTTGACATCATGATTCTTTATTCGATTTATTTTTTGTAGAATTTCTGAGTTTAGACATTTTTCTCACGCTAAAACATTTGTCTTTAATAATTTTATTACTTAAAATGTTATTAATCGCAAGGTAATATATTACAGAGGAGGAGGATTTTTTCTCCATCTGATCCTTTGACTTAATTTTAATAGCAGCAAAGGCTAGCCCTTTGTTTTTGATATCAAAGCAAAATAAATTATCTCATATCAATGAAACAGCTCCGAATTTTCCAGCATAGTTTCGAGATATTTGGGATTACATGAAGGTAAATCCTAAGGAAATTTTAACATCTCCAGTAGCATAGGATATGTAGGTGCTACTATTAGCATCATTTTATCTGGTATATTAAATAAAACTTTGTATATTGAAAAGATCGCACAAAACCACTGTAGGACACTGAGGACTTTCTTGCGGTACCACCCCTTCCACAGTTGTCACGCATATTTAGCAGATTAATTATTGTTATGTTCCGCCCTCTGACGGAGAGAGGTTGAATCAATGCCAGGTAAGAGTGAAGGAAGGTCTGCCTGGTGGCTACCGGTAAAGCGACGCCATCCCTGAGCCAACTACAATTACTACAGCTACGCGAAAACTGTGGAATGTACGAGACGGACTAGAAATATCTCGTCACGGACTGGAAAGAAAGAGAATAAAGCGTCACAGATATATAAGGAGTGGATCTCGCGCACGGAGCACAGTTTTATATGAGATGAACAAGTGAACAGATAGAATAAAGCACAGTAATAAGTTGTAAATTATAGCAGTGAGACTATAGTAGATGAAACTTTTAATTAATGTGTACAAGGAATTCATTATTGTAATTAAGTATGAAATAAAGAAGTGATTAGTGAAATTTCTTGTTGCAATTATTTGAGCCTACGTACAGGGTGTTTACTGGAGTTTGCATACACGTAACATTATTTACTATTTATATACATTTAAATAAATGTTATCTTGTTGTGTTAAAACAATTCAATTTTAATAGGGAAAGTAAGTAATAGACCTTAAATATCTTAATTCAGAATTCCAATACTCTTCGGTTAACGTTTCTTTTCTCAGTATTCGTCTATTTTTATATGTAGGAACGATCTTTTAACAGTTCACCAAATGAGGGGAGCAAAATTGAATGCATCCACTAGAATACTTTCATGCCAATATGCTCCAGTTTCAGTTCTGGTAACTCTAAAAAAATAAATATGAGAAATAACTGGAACAAGTAGGACGTAAGAGACACACAGCTTTATACAATTCGCCATAATTTTGTTTCCTCTAGTTTATTTTGCAATGCACAGTGGATAGACTAGGCGCCAACAGTAAGCTTCTGATACGACTACAAAACACAAATTTGCACTTTTACGTATATTGATTATCAGATCGATTCGCGTAGGTTCCAGATCACAATGTCCAATTTCGAGTTATTCACGAAGAGCGATCAAAATGTATTTTTTTCGCATTTTCTTTTTTTTTTTTACAAAAATATTAATTATGTATCTATCTGTGCCTCCATAATATCGCTGTTAAGAGAAGTGTCGTTGCTAAACTTTGAAAGGATGCAAGTTTAAATCCCTGACGTTAATTTGTTAAAAATCGCCACGTCTCGCATATTTCACTTATTTTTCAAAATAACTGACAATTCGGTTGGCTTTCCAAGCTTCTTGATCTGTAAGAAATTTATAAACAACTTTACTTTGTAATTGTAATTTTACTATTTCACCACTACAAAGATAGCTTTGTAAAAAAATACTAATTTGCAAAGACAATTATTTAAAAAATGTTTCTAATCGATTTGATTCTACTGAAGTTAACTATGTTTTTTTTTTGATGACGTGAATATGTGGTAAAAACCAAGTCCGTCTAAGACAGTTGCTTTTTCGGGTCTATCTTACTTCCATTAACTGCATTATATATTCATTTTAAATTTTAAGTATTATGTCTAAGGAAAGGAGACGGGGCCCTCTAGGCGATAGTGGGATACGAACCACTTCATAGGGATAATTTGAAAATTACTTCGCAGTAGGTGGGATTCGAATCTACTTCGTTAGGTGTGCTTAGAGAGACAGCTAGAGGCGCTAATCATTGCGATACCGTTATGTCCGTCCTCATAGTTATCTAGATAATTACTTCTTGATTTAAATACAATTTAATTAAAATGTATTTTTCTATAAATTTGGGCACCCTGTTAATAGTACCATTAATTAGAGAGATATTTAGGGTAAATGTGCAATCTTTTTCAACCATTTAAATAATTAATAGCTATGAGATACATGTGCTTTATGCTTGCCTAAGAAAAAACAAATTGATATGAAATTTAAAATGTTTTTATACAGGATACGGAGAAGTGTGTTTCAATGAAACGGAAAATTTTATGTGCATATTTATATCTGGAATCATAGCTCACTTATTATGGCACTGAAAGTTAAATTGCGTTCTAACCGATTCCGATATTTATATTCGCGAATTCTTCTTCCTCTTCATTGATCATTCATATTCTGTCAATAATGTAATGACTGCAGCAAACTGCAGTCTGTCATATGAGACTCTTACAGCATATTTCCCCTCTCACAAAAATAATTAAGGATAAATCAAAACAGTCATTCACATTATGCGTAGAATCCTCTTCGATCGAATACCACAGGAAAAAAATGAGTAAGACCACAGTCCAAAAACAATGCAAAGCCGCTCTATAAGTATTAATTATTTAGTTAGCGCACTTCTGTACAAACCCTTTATGTTCTCTATTCACGCAAGTAATCTAGTTTCGGTAGTAAACATATAGAATTTGAAACGCTCCTGAAATTACTTCTCTGCCTATGGACTAGTGAGTTATTTGTATTTCTATGTTAAATTCATTATAAAATTTAAAAATTTTGGTCCTTCGAGCCGGATAATTTAACCATGATATTGTGAACGATCCATCTTTAGTGTGTCTGAAGGACTTATATTTCTATCTTAAAAAAGTTAGAAAAAAAATAAAAAAAAAATAGGAAAAAGAAAAAAAAATTTTTTTCCTCTATTCTATCTTTATTTCAAAAATGAATATTTACGTTCACAAAATTTTTAGGGTTCAACACGACTGTTTCAGACGGAGAATAATATAAAAAATCATACTTACTGTCGTTTATGCTTAACTGCTGCTCTAATGGTATCAATTGGACGTCGTAACACTATAAACTTAACACTGGATGTACCACACTTTCTTAAAATTATACCTGAAAGGGAATTTTGTTAGAAAACACGACTAAAAGACAATATAAAGTTCAAAAATGTATATATTAAATCTTTAAAAAATTTATGTTTTTACAACAACTTTTATTTCAAGAAATATGTTTAACAAACACTAGTCTGGCCCGTATACAACACATGGTGAGGAACGGAACGATTTATAATGTACCAACTACCATCCAATATGCGGTTTTATAAGCTAACGATGCACAAAAAGATTCAAGAAAAATTCAATGTTACTGAAATTTTGGTGGGCTTTTGCTTGCCTGTCTTATAAACGTATTTTTATTTCACATTAATTTTGGTCGCTCCTCAGAGCTTAAAAATGCTTGAAGCGCTACTACTTCTAATTGTATTCTGCAATTACAACTGTTTACTTTCAGGCAAGGCGGATCCCATGCACGTATGAGTACATCGTAATAATACTTTTCTGACACCGAATCACTGAGGAACCGGTTTAGGGCAAACCCCGTCAAAATTCATCGTTTCCCCGTCAAAATCGACTGCTAGGAAACGATGGGGGTCCCATGTCGCTAAGGGCTATTTTCGCTAGAACTCCCGATATACTTTGAATAGAGACTGGTTTAACTTGTCCTCATATTTAATACCTCGTAAGAGTTGCAGTGCTTGACAACGTGGATTCGTAAAAAGGTTTTTAATCTTGAAAATTTCGAAGTTAAAGTCAAATTTTATTACAGTTTATAAATTTAGGTGGTCGGGGCGACATTACGTCCCTGTGCAGCGACATTTACTACACTTGCCAAATTAACGCTCCTTGAGGAGTTATTGAAAATACAAGTATTAAAAACCTCTTCCATGATATTTTTACGTGAAGCACGCTTTTCGTACGAAGTAGCTCCTAAGTCGGATTTTGTTACAGCGTCGAACAGTATATCGGGGTTTTAGCGTGTTCTTTAACAATATCTCGTCCTATCTTGATACACTAAAATTCATCTTTTCACTTAATTTATATATTCATAAATGTGTAACTTTAAAACAAAACTCTTCCGAATATATGGTACTATTTCACTGGTTTATTTCTTTTCATTATTTAATTTTTACTAAAACTCGGTTACTGAACCTGTTAGAAAAACTACACATTACCAGATAAGAGCTCACTAGAAAATGCAATTTTACCCAGTATTATATGCAAATCGTTCAGCTACCACTGAAAACACGTTTTTGAACACTTATCGGCTTGTGAGAGAAACAAAAA
Organism: Leptura quadrifasciata; assembly: GCA_963675555.1. Lineage (NCBI taxonomy): Eukaryota > Metazoa > Arthropoda > Insecta > Coleoptera > Cerambycidae > Leptura > Leptura quadrifasciata. Next base: position 95,459,416 of record OY776679.1, read on the forward strand.
TCTTAAAAGAAGAAAACGTCGCACTATAGAGCAAATTTCCTATTTAATTTCTTTTAGAACTATAAAAACAAGGGCGTAGGGAGTCAAAAGATAATGAATAACCCTGTATATGTTGAATGTGGATAAAGAAACAATTATAGTTTAAGAAGAAACTCTAACAATTTTTTGCTTTTTTTCCAGCGATGCAGTGACACCAGAGTATCAGACAAAAGGATTTTTTTCACATTTGCCAGGACACTGCCGCCTTCCAGCAAGGTTTCCAAAAGCGTGGTCGCTTTGCTAAGAGCTTTTGAATGGCATCGTTTCGTAGTTGTTTCCGGTTCACATCCATCTTCAGGGAGTGAAGTTCAGGAAGCCATAGAGGTACTTTCTCCTTAGTATTATAAACCTTTATCAATACATGTAAAGTCATCAAAATTGTTACACTCAGGTTTATAACATAACGTGTAGCACATTTAGAGGACTTTCGTTCTCAAAATTGAAAAATACAGTTTCTGGTATCCAATAAATCGAAAGGTAACAAAATAATTTCAAATTAAATTTACAAAATTATTTCTTTATATAGTTGTCATTCGTCATTTGCAAACATTTTCGGGGGGATTTCATCTGATATACGTTTGAAATGACAATTAAAAAGATTAACAACACAGGCGGAATTTAAGTAAAAGCACTGATGATTTCAATAGGTCGAAACATTGTTTATGTAATCATATCATTGAGTGATGCAACAAATTGTTATAAAAAGAAAGTTTCCGTTATTATATATTCCTAAAAATAAAAAATTTATAGAGAAAATATTGGTTATTCATGTTTATCTTGAAGTCTACGAACAGATACCAGTACCAATTTTAAACAAGGCGTTTATCTCGTCGAATTTACGACGTACGTGGTATACGTACAATGCACCTTCGGGCGAGAACAGATGAAGGTTAACTACTCTGACTGGCTGGAGTTTAATTAAAATTTCCACGGTTAGTTGACCTAACTTTGATTGACTTTCTTATTAAAGGCCATAGGTATTAGAAACCAATATATCCCTCGGCATACCTTATCTGGACGAGACAGTGCAACATTCTGTAACAAGAAATCGTTTTGGGATCTAAAGTAAATTAAATTTATTTCAAAAAATATCAACCGTCTTCAACCTTCTCAGTGCAGAATTTGGAACAATAAAGGAATGTTTTCCTTAGTGGTGAGACAAACGACAATAAGGCTTAGCTTAGCAGTTACAGTTTATGATTGACATCAGAAAGTCTAATATGAATGCTAGTTGGAGCCAGGATATATACAGGGTGTCTCACCGGGAACTGAATCGATCGATATAGAGAAAAGTAGGCATCAGGAAATTTCTTAAATTTAGATAATTACTAATGTCGGTGTGGCCAATCCAACTAAAATAATTACAAGCAGCTGACACTTCCGCTTATACCGGAAGTCGATACCAACTTGCTTATTTCAAATGGAATACCCTATATATTTTAGGGTTTTCGAAAAGAGCTAAAATTCTGAGTCGAAAATATATAGCATATCCTATACCTAAACCTAGCCGTTTCAGAGATATTTGACATTTTATAGAAAATTTGACAGGTGCAACGGTTTGCAAGAACCGTTATAACTTTCTTCGTGTAAAAGATCCTCATTTGCTTCTCAAACCGCGAAAACTTGTTTAGGTCAAATGGAACACCCTGTATTTTTCAAGTCAAGTTGTGTAAAATTGAATTCACTTTTTTCTGATATTAGCATTGTGGGGGTTAAAGTTACAACTTTTTGAAATATTTGCGATTTCATTAGAAATTCATGAATTATTGTAATCACTTCATCAAAATAGCCATGATTAGAAACAATCAGTCATTATCTTATGTCAAAAAATGCCAGCACGTTTAAATTATACCAACGAAAACTTTTTAAATTTGTTTATTATTTATGGAGAATGTGATAAAGTAATATTAAGAACTTGCAGCACATTTGCTACTCGATATCCACAAAAACGCAAAATAACACTAACACTGTAACATGCGTATTAATCGAATTGAAGATATGGCATGAACTAAAATAGCAGAGATAAGATCAATTTAAAATATGATTTCATTTTAATTTAATAATTGCTCAAAATTCCGCCCTCGAACCTCGACCCATTTTTCGCACCATCGGATTAGTTCCTCATGCATAGCTCCTCTAATTGAATCCTGTGATATGTTTTGAAATGCATTTCTTACTCTTTACATACAATCTTCAATGGTTGTTAATGGGCTCTCATAAACTTTATGTTTAATAGATCCCCAAATGAAATAATCCAGAACTGATAAATCGGGCGAGCGAGGAGGCCATAAGAAAGGTCCATTATTGGCAATCCATTAATAATAAAAAGTTTCTTATAAATAATTATTAATTAAATATGCGTTATGTGGGGGAGCACCGTCGTTCTGATAAAGAATGTTTCTATGTTCGGCGAGAGGTAAATTTTCTAAATAGTTATTATTCAAATTTTGTAAGATATTCAGATATCTTTCACCTAAAAAAAAAAAAAAAATAAATTTACCTATACATATTAGCAGAAGAGAAAATTTAATTTACCGTTTAAATTTTCCTGATAAAATTGTAATGCCACCACTCTATCGTTTCTTATGGCACAATAAACATCGAACTGCCAACTTTCCTGAAAGTTTCGCTCTTTGAACATATGACGATTTGAGTCACTCCAATAATGCGAATTGTGTCTATTAAAAAGTCCATTTTTAGTAAATTTTGCTTCATCTGTCCATATAATATTTCCCAAATAAGAATCGTGACCCTCAGACCTTATTAGAATAAACTAACAAAAATTCTGTCTTCTTATGAAATCCGTTTCCTTTAATCCTTGAACCATATGGAATGAAAACGGGTGAAACTTATGTTTTAACAAGATTCTGTGAATTGAATCCTTGCATAGTCCCGATTCCAGAGCAGCTTGTCTTAATGACATCCTTGGAAATGCCTGAAAATATTCCAGAATGACTATTTCAATGTTTTCGTCATTAACAATAAGCTTTCTTCGTTGCATTTTTGCCTTGACAGAGGCATAATTTTTAAAATTTTCCAGTATGCGTTTTACGGTGTTTGGTGACGGTTTCCGTTTTTCTGGATATCGAGTAGCAAATGTGCTGCAAGTTCTTAATATTACTTTATCACATTCTCCATAAATAATAAACAAATTTAAAAAGTCCTCGTGGGTGTAATTTAAACGTGCTGGCATTTTTTGACATAAAATAATGACTGATTGTTTCTAATCATGGCTATTTTGATGAAATGATTACAACAATTCATGAATTTCTAATAAAATCGCAAATATTTCAAAAAGTTGTAACTTTAGCCCCCACTATGCTAATATCAGAAAAAAGGGAATTCAATTTTACACAACTTGACGTAAGAAAATACAGGGTGTTCTATTTGATCTAAACAAGTTTTCGCGCTTTGAAGTTGACAAAATGTGACGCGAAAGACGGAATACTTGGTATGAGTTTCTTACATTTATTTTATTAATATATGATTGGCAGTTATTAATTAAATCAATATATAGTGGTTTATTTATATGATAAATTTTACTATCTAAAACAATGCAAAATATCCTCCAACAAAAAAAAATTATTGGCTTGATATTCAGTTGTGCAACCGGCCCTGTGTTATTATAGTGAGCGCATTTAAACTATTGATAAGTGAGCATATGAGTTTCAGATGATTGTGATTTCGATCGGTTACTGTTTTTGCTTTGAGTTATGACCCTACTCTTCATCAATATTTGACAATGCAATGCTCCTGAAAACTAAAAAATCCGTATTATTTATTATTAGCTTTACTTGGCGAGATATGTACTCCATCAAATTCAATTCCTGCTAACCCTGTTTAGCGATTGATGAAGAATATTTCCTTCATACAATAAGATGGCGAGATAATGTGAAAAAACTAAGAAATTGTCCCTTACAAGGTGAACTTTGTTTAATTAAACTCATTCTATACGCCACTGAATTAACAAAATTGTGATTTTGAATACACCACTTTATAGGAAATTTTATAATATTCATTGTTCTCTCCACACTTGTTTTGCTAAAGTAAACCCTAACCAAGACAATTAAAAAAAGTGAAAAATTGTACCTTTAGAGGTACTTTTGGGGATGTTTCGTCCATCGGAGACTTGGGGACTTTTAGAATGTTAAAAAGAGCCAAAAGTACTTCAGAATTATATAATATTCAGCTTTATGTGATTTTTCCAGGCCCAATAGTAAATGCACTGGCCTAATACAGAAACTTTTTAATTCTATAATTCTAAATTCTGGTGAAGGAGCCAGTGATAATACAGGTGTCCTAGATTTAAACGGACACGCTCTAGTGGAAGGTAGAGCACGCCCAGCTGAGTTCAAAACATCCCTATACTTACCGTTTAATGTGAACCGTTTTTGAGATACGGGGTGTTTTATGGTTTTTGACCAGAACTTTAGTCCGCCATATCTTTGAAATGACTGTACATATTTAGATAACATTTGGTATACATATTATACTCTTTTAGGTTAATAAATAGCTTGTGATTTTGGAAAAATTCAAGGACCGAACTCCATTTTTTTAATATGGCTCTTTGGGTCGTTAACATCACACTATATATTATTTTGTGGTAAATGTTAGTAAACTTTTAAAAAGCCTATGGACCAGTTTATGAAAAAATGTCATAATATTTGATGGCACGTTTATGGTTAAGCTTCAATAAATTTTCAAAAGTATTGAAAGGCCAAATTTGACATGCTACAAATAACACAATCCAGTTGCTAACATCATTACTTTATTAATTTTAGCTAAATAACCCACAGAAGAGGTAGTTATTTGTTTTTGTTTTGACATTCAGTGTTTTTTCCGCCCAAAATAAAGCACATTCCATTTTTTCACGAATAAAAAATAAGTAATAAAACGATGCGATTAACACATGACATTGTTGCATTAAAAATCCCAAGTATTGCTGTTCGCTCTTAGTAATTATTAGAATAAGTGATAAAAAACCAGATTTTTTTTTTATACATTTATTTAACGTCTGCCTATTTCCGCTACTGAGGTTTAACACCGACGCCTGTAGACGAGCTACCCCCAACCAGGAATTTTTGCCGAACCTCTTCCCTTAAGAAGAGTAGGGATCTTTTACTTGCCTAACATTTAATAGACAAGGGACCGACGGCTTTACATCCCCTCCGAAAGATGGCATATCTCCTATACAACCCTCGCCTAAGGTTGTATAGCTTCCGCGCATACACTGATATACAAGCCGCTGGAAGATGTGTGAGGCGAGGACGCGGTTTCCGTTGGAATAAAAAACCAGTTGTAAAACTAAAAATATTAAGATCCCGTTTCAATTTAGTAATGAATTATATGCGGATATTATTTTTGTGTATGGCTATTGCGACGGAAATGGGAGAGCGGCAAAAGGAGTATCAAAGGCGTTTTCCAAATTGCCGTGTACCAGATCATAAAACGTTTTCAGAGGTATACCAATTTAGTAGAGAACATGGACAATTTCCGTCAATGACAAAGCATGAACATGTTCCTAGAGCTTTTCCACAAGAAGAGCAAATATTACAGGTTGTGGAAAATAATCCATCCATAAGTGTTAGAAAAATAAGTAATGAGTTAGTAGTATCTAAGACAAGAGTATGGAGAACACTAAAGCAGGAAAATTTGTATCCATTTCATGTTGAAACAGTTCAATGTCTAGAAGACGACGATGACGTTCCCCGCTTAACATTTTGTAGGTGGATTTTGGCTCACAGAAGAACAATATCGAGAGTTTTATTCACGGATGAAGCCCAATTCACACGTGACGGAATTAACAACTGTAGAAATCAGCATGTTTGGGCAACCGAAAATCCACATGCTGTGATTCAGAAACATTCCCAATACAGATTTAACATTAATGTATGGTGTGGTATTTACAATAATCATTTAATAGGGCCCCACATTTTTGAAAGAGGGCTAACTGGTGAGGTTTATTTAAACTTTCTTAGAGATATCTTGCCAGATTTATTAAAATGCATCAATACTAGAGGTTTGTGGTTTCAGCCCGATGGTGCTGGACCCCATTTTTCTGTACCGGTCCGGGATCATCTGAACCAGCATTACACCAACAGATGGATTGGTCGCAGAGATCCGGTAAACTGGCCACCTAGGTCTCCTGATCTTACACCTCTGGATTATTTTTTATGGGGTCATCTCAAGTCAGAGGTGTACAATGCAGAGTTCAATACACGAGAGAAGCTTCTAGAAAAAAATTATTACTGTATGTGACAACCATTTTAGGTCCGCCATTTTGCATTTTCCAATTTTCACTTCGGTTTCATAATCAGTGACCCCAAAAACCTCCATTAAATGAATTTTAGCCGACTTCGTTGAAAAATTTGCGAGTTATTGAATGGAGGGTGTAAATGGGGGCTGCAACCCCCCTCCCCCCTGGGGGCAGTAATTTTCAAAGATATACATTTCATATGTTGCCGAAACTTAACATAATGCAAGAGGTTCCAAGTTTTTACATTGAAGTAGTAACGATCAAGACAGAAATGCATTCATTTCCTTTACTATTTGACCATCGCGCAACGCCATTGTATTATCACTGGCTCCTTCACCAGAATTTAGAATTATGGATTAAACAAGTTTTTGTATTAGGCCAGTGCATTTAATGTTGTACCTGGGAAAAATCACATAAAGCTAAATATTGTAGAATTCTGAAGTATTTTTGGCTCTATTTAACATTCTCTAATCCCTAACGCCAATACTTTACGATTCTAAATTCTGGCGAAGGAGCCAGTGATAATACAACAGCCTTTCGTAATGGTCAAGGTGCACCTTAACCTCGGAAACCTCTGCCTATCTCATTGATTACATTTTTGGTCCAAATTGGTTTTATTTTGATAGGATCTCCTGACATATACATTTATAAAGGGAGCGGGTTGAATAGAAAGCGACTATCATTTTTCACACCGCAACGCAATAACGGTAGAAAAATTATTAAGAATTCGAAAAGGTTCATGTCGGAAACATGACACTTATTAATGGTAATTCATTTGTCAAATTTGTGGGTCTATTATCGACGAGAGATAAAAAAAAATCATTACTTATGTGAATAAAATGTTACCGCAGAACGGTTGGGTTTTATCACATATGAATATAGAAAAGGGTACATCGTTTGCGTAAACGTGAAAAAACGCTTCATAATGTGTACAAAGTGTAGCTACTGAATTTCCAACACATTATTGGGAGGAGTACGTATACTTAAAAAAAATATCCAAACTGATATACTTACAGATGCGAAAAGGAGAAACGTAATACATATTGATGTATTAATTTTAAGCCCGAGAAAAATGAAGAACGAAATATTAGAGAAAGAAACCTGTTATAGGTATCATTATCGTTCGCTTATTTCAGATTCAAAGTTATTGTCGACTCATAAAAAATTATAAAATAAGTTAAACGATCAGTTTTTTTTATAATACTTCAAATACTTAAATTTTTTTATGTATTTCTCAGAACAAAAGGTCAATGTACTTTGAAAATTCCTAAAATTTGGTTATTTATAAAAGTCTGTTATGATCCAATGAAACAAATATTGAAAAATTAGTGTTTTAAATAATATGAACAACATCAAATAATACAACAATCAACACTAATTTAAAAATGAATAAGTAACAAACAAATGATTGAAGAAAATCGGAATACGGTTAAGAAACGGATGGAATAACACAAAAATCTAACAAAGAATTTCAAATTGTTGTGTTCAACTCCCTTAACACCTTATTAATTTTTCATAACGCCGCACCATTTAAAATTTTGACGGGTCCGCATTAATTGTTAGGGTGTTATTTCCCTACACTTATTTCTCTTAATTCGTCAACATTTTATGGTCTCGTGCGGTAAACTTTTCTTTTTAAAATTCTCCACAAAAAAATCTAAAGGCGTTAGATCTGGCGAACGTGGCGGCCAATGAATAAGACGGCTACTTCAACCAATCCATCTGTTTGGAAAATTTTCATTAAGCGATCTACGTACAACCACCGAATAATGTATGGAAGGACCATCTAGCTGAAGAATAACTTGTTTGTTTTCTTCCTCATTTAGTACTTCCACTGTTTAATGTATCTTGGAAAAACGCTGGATCCACTATACGATTATTGGAGATCCCAATACAGACATAACAGAATATTGACTCTTTGAATTTCTCATCCAGTGTGGGTTCCTTGTTGTCCAGTACCTAGAGTTTTCAGTAGAAACCACACCATTTGTACTGAATGTCGTCTCATCTGTGAAGAGAATATTTCTTAACAAATTTCGCTATTTAAATATTCTCCTTGGCAGAATAAACAGAATTCCATTCTTCGTTCATCATCACCTTGTTCTATACTCCAATAAAGGGGGCTTTTAATAGTCCATTCGTATTACATTTCTGAATTTTTTGCCAGAAATTAGTTTTAAGATGTACATCAAGTATCTGTAGTCAAAAAGTAGAAATTGAATTGCAGGGGTTGTAAAAAAATTAATTAAAAATTGAAACCGCGATATGCCAAGAACGGAAAAAATTTGGAAAAAAGTTTTAGACAAAAGTTGTAGAGAAATAAATTCTATGTAACAAATTACCTAATTTTTTTTCTACGAGTGATCGGAAAGCCGTGAGATTTGATCAAGTTTTTCAGGGATTTAAATAGTCACCGGAAAGAGAAGTCTCACGACGTTTGTCGTTCTCACTCATATACTTGTTAAGCACACTTTACAGTTTGCAATTTTTATTGCCGACAATTTTTATTGCTGGCAATGTTTCTTGTGACTTGACTTTACACTTAGCAATTCCACGGAATAAAGTGGCAATTGTTTTAAAATATATCTTTGAAATAAACAGGTATACCATTTTAAGAGACAGTAACTGATGTTCTCTGTTTATCTCTACGTTTGTCTGCCGTGATTCTTTTTCTAAGGAAACTTTACCTATTTCATTGAATGTTACGTTTATCCCAGACTGTTGTATGATGGATTGGTTCACGATCTGGATTTCTTCTACTGAATTCTTCAGCAGCCTCCCTCATTGATCGAGCATTATCACCAACTATACGAATAATGTGTATTCTCTCGGCTAAGTTTAAATTTTCCATTTTGAAAGTAATTAAAAACTGTTAATTCCTTACTTTTTAATTAAGTACCTGTTCTGGACAGCTTGCTTAATAAACGATATCTGTCAAGAATCTTGATTTGACAATACATCACAGTAGAAAAACAAATAAGATTTTTACAAAGCCTACTATGTAAAAAACTTTTTGGGTAATTGGTGTTGATACACTGAATTTTGCAGAATGAAGTGTAATTATTCATTTAGTCGGAAACGTGGTTGACCAATGAGGAAAATTTTTGAATAATTTAATCGACAAATCCTCAGATAGTAAACCATTCGATGAACTTGACAATAAATTAAGAACGATTGCCGATCATTGTAGATTTAGGATAATATTAAAAAGCGTTTTTTGCCTAACTCTCGTGGAATGGTTATTGAGAATGTAGACTGGATAAAATAAGAATGAATATGATTCATCAAACGTTATTCTACAATATTTCGAAGAAAATCCAACAACTAGCTTGAAGTACGCTACATGAGTTTCACATGTACGTAAATGGCTTAATGAAAATTTTCCAAACAGATGGCTAGGGCGAAATAGCCCTCTTATTCATTGGCTGCCACGTCCGCTAGATCTAACACCATTAGATTTTTTTGTGAGAAATTTTAAAAGAAAAAGAAGTCACAAAATGTTGACGAATAGGGTTTTCCCAGAAAAAAAATTATTGCTGAAATACTTAACTCACCTAAAAAAATGATTTATGGCATATTTATTATCTTATTAATTTTACTACAAAAAAAAACTTGAAGTTTGAAAAATATTGGGTTCATTTTAAACAGCCATAAATTGGCGCGTTGTGACATCAACACCCTGAAATCCAATCACAGAGGTTGTCTCTGTTCAAGATTGTTTATTAAGCTTGGTCTTTGTTAACATAACATAACCTCTATTTATTGACAGCACTCAGCACTTTTCTACTTTAGGTAAATTATCAGCGGCACCTTTAACATATCCCTCTTCCACTTGATTCCATTTTGATTGTAGAATTAATAAAACATAAACCAGAAACTGATAAAATAATATTTTCACTCCAAGCAATCAAACATAAAAATATAAATTTAACGTTTTAGGTCAGTCATCTGATGTTTAATGTCGGTGAAGGTTAAACCTAAACTACAGTACAAAATATTAACGTCGGACGCTTTCACGAATAACTTGTGTGGCATTTATCTGGATTCTGATTGGCCAATATTTACACGTCCACTGCTTTAGACCAATCACAGCACAAGCATTACAAATTGAAATTCTGAGAAGTTTTAGAGGAAAGCTTTCTTTAATACAGTTAGAATCTATTACAAACTAATTATATCCATAATCTCATTGGTTTTCCGGGGAGATACGTAATTCTGGCGCGTAAAAATGCCTGTTTTAAAAAGCAGTGAAATTATCAGCAAGTTGTTTTAACGATATTTTCTTAGAAATAATTCTTATTAGAAAAGTAAAATGTTGTAAATTAATAAAATGTTTTATTATATCATTTTCACGACACAAATTATTAAAATAAAATTAGTGGGAAAACCCTATTAATAGAAAGAACTGAACGAGAGTGCAGTTAAATAACACTACAACAATTAATGAAGACCCGCCAAAATTTGAAATGGTGTGAAGGAGGTTATATCGATGACACAAAAAATTTGAAATACTTTGTTAGTGTATGAAATAATTTGGTCACTTTCCTGTCCCATATTTTAAAATATATACAATTTTTTAAACTCACAGTGTTTCTCATTACACATTCTATAAGAATCATTTTCAACCTTATGTGCAGATTTTAAATATATTTTTCCTGTTATTATAATCTTAAATCGAAGATAGATTAAAATTTTCAGGATTCTGGCCGATAAATTCCCATTAGGATCCACGATGCGGTTCTCTAGGCGATATATTTAATTACCGGGTTCCTAAGGAGCTATAGGCAAACTGTTGAATACTTCACTTGATGCTTATTAATGTACCTCTTCTCAGTAACATACATCCTTCACCTGTCAGTTACCTTAACATCTCAATTTTAAAAACAAAATAAATGTGCCTACATAAAAATGTGATGTAACGTTTTTGGTTAGAGCAGTTTGGTAATCCTTATGCATTTATTTGTGTCATGAAATCCTCTTACGCTGCCTCTTCAATATAGTGCCATGATGAATGTTCCGATAAGAAAGAGTGTGTCCTTGTGATATCCTGGCTCCATGACGCAAAAGCACCATTATTATTTTTAATGATTCAAAACGTGTATCAAAGACAAAGCGATAAATAACATGTTTATTTTTCAGGAGCTCTCTGTTATTCATGGCCTCACAGTAACAGATACAAAGAAATATTCCGATTATATTCCCGAGTATATTCAGCAAATGGATAACATCGTAGCAGACACATATCAAAAGACAAGAGGTAAGTACGTAGACAGTTTTGGAAGTATAATACAATCAGAAACAGTTTTAGTAAAGAGAGCAGTTGTATTTATCCGGGTGAAAAGCAAGTTGATACAAAAATTTACACTCATTTATTCAAGCAAGTACATTTCAAATACCATTTTCAAAGTGTCTCCTATTTTAATTCAATATATGACCTGTTTTAAAAAGAGCTCGTTACACAGGCTGTCCATTTTATCAGGGCCCTCGAGAATATCTCACTTAATATCTTACAAAAAAATAATTTTTACGAAAATTGTGCCGATTTATATGACCTACAAAATGGTTTAAAGACATTTGAAATCCATGGTCTTTAAGAGTTATGGCGGAAAATATCGAAAATGCGGAAAAGGTCTAGGCCAAATATCTCCGTTATTTGAAGAGATACGAGAAAAATTCTAAGGCGAAATTTTTTTGTAAAACAGAGCGTTTCAACGAGGTTTTATCTAATTTTTTTCAAAACCGCTGTATTTTGAGATTTACTCTTCAGGCTGTTAAAAAAATTATTTTGAAACGGACGGGAAATGGCTGCATTAAATAGAGTATTTTTCTCCCTTTTCAACGATATATCACATGCCATATTTATTCATTGGTACTACGTTAGTAATTATAAGAACATTTTTTTTAAATCAATAAATTTTTTTTTAACAAGCATTATACTTGCCGTGGAGAAGTGTGATTAAATAAAACGATAAAATAATTCAATAAGTTGTTCAAATTTTTGCTATAATAAAACATTAACACAATTAAGAAGAATAATGTAAATTCAGGTAACAAAAACAAAATAATAATCAAGAAAGCAACATGGAGCACTTATGGAAAGAGTATTCGCAGTTATGCCAATGTATAGAGGTCCTCTATAAAAGCGTCACTCCTTGCTTGTTAAAATGTCTTTACCAATTAATTTAAGTATAATATCCATTTGTTTGAATTTCATGATTTCACTATTATTTCAATTATTTTAAAATAGTTGGCTATGAACAAATTTGACAAGTTAATTTTTTGACAGATCATCTCAGTTAATACTTAAACTCTCACTCAATCACACTCGTTTAAAAATTTAGAATTTTCAAAAATGATTTTTACTCACATTGATCGTTATAATATGTTTGTTGCATATTGCCAATGCAATTTTAACTCTGGATTAGCTCAAGTAGAATATAGAAACAGATTTCCACAAGCACTACAGCCAAATAAAACTCTGTTCAGAAAATTAGCTACGAAACTGAAAAATAGTGGTTAATTTTTAAAGAAGAAGACAAGGATGATGTGTTACTGATAATGTAAATAAGGTAAACCGAGTTATTAATTATATAAGAAATAAATATACAGAAAATTTGGAAACATTATTAAGAGAAATTGAAATTGCTTCTCATATAAATAAAACAAGTGCTAGAAAAATTAAAAAAATAAATGGTTACCGGTGTTATAAAGCCAAAAAAGTTCACAATTTACAAGCGAGGGAAAAACCAAGGAGGACGACTTTTTGTAGGTGGCTGTTGGAAAAGAAGCGTGCCGATCCATTAATATGTAGTAAAATACTTTGGTCAGACGAGGCGAATTTTTCCAATAATGAATTTTTTAATCGCAATATTCATTACAAATGGACTTCTGAAAATACACACTGGCATAGACCGACTGGGTTTCAAAATCGTTTTTCAATAAATGTGTGGATAGGTACCAATTTAATAGGTCCTTATTTTTATGATGGTCACCTTAGTGGTCAAAGGTACTTAAACTTTTTGAGAAATGAATTTAATGAATTCTTAGATGGCTTACCTTTAGAGAATCGACATAACTTTCAATATTTTCAATAAGATGGAGCTCCTCTTCACAATTCCCAGATTTGCCTAGATTATTTAGACGAAATTTTGCCTCAACATTAGATAGGTACCAATGGATTTATTCGATGGCCCCCTCGTTCTCCAGATATAACCCCAATGGATTTTTTCTGTGGGGTATATTAAAGATAAGGTGTTTTCGACGACACCGCAGAATGTAGAGGACCTAAAATCTTAAAAATTATTTTGAGGATTAGATAAATATTAATGTTCTGTGTGCTGTATTCTTTTTATTATTAATTTGTTTTCGTTACCTGAATTTACTTTATTCTTAGCTCGAGGAACACAAGAACAAAATAAAATCAATAATTGACATAAATGACAAGTAAAATATAACCAAAACACACTTTTCAATAAATGCACTTTGTTTCATTAAATTTGAATTTGTCTTTCAAAAAATTATTGAAATGTTTAACGGCACTCTCCTCGAAAACGGTTGAAGTTATCAAGTTCTACCAAGTATACCGTTTATACGTGGAAATGGCGCCCTTATCAGATTTTCTGGTCAGAAGTACTACAACGTTTCGTAAAAAAATATGAAAAGAATTCATCATCAGATACGGGCCCTGCGGCGCCCTCTATGGTCTAATGTGATGTAATATATAAATTATTGTTTCTTATAATAAAAAAAGTTCCTCTAGCAAATATAACAGTCAACAGTTAGTCAAGAATTTGTTGAGTTATTACAAAAAAACAAAAAAATAATTTGAACCTTGACACCCTGTATCTTTTTCCTTTCTTGTTACTAAAGCTTATTTGGTTATATCCTCATATTTTGGCTCAAAGAGTCTACCCCTGAACTATGGCCTATTGTTAAATGTCCACCCTGTATATCTCGAGTTATTCACATTTTTAAGGTAAAAAACGCGGTTATAAAAATTAAATTGTTATTAACAATTAGAGCACAAGGTCTTTGAAGTTCAAAGATTATTTGGGAATTTACCTCCCCGATAGGATCCAACCATAAAATTGGTTTTTGGAAAAAGCTCCTTTATAATGATTTTTTATGCTATTTTGACTGCGTTACATGTAAACGGGAGAGCAAATCCGAGTGACGTCACGTGAAGAGGTAGGTCAGTATTGTATACAGTATCCCAAGTAAGTATCGTTTAATAACATCATCAATAGTCGTTATATTAGAAGGTTTTATTATACTTTTATGGCGGTGTGTAAAAGTGCGCATCTCTAAATGGTATTTGCATTATTTTCATCAAGAAAATACCCCCATTACTACCAATGATCAACGCTTATACTTAAATGCGTCCCATTGGTAATTAAATAAGCTATCTCCACTTACTAATTGTAATTGATCAGCAATCGTCTCACTCGTATTTTCGCTCAGACTATAAATATTAGACTACTAGGGGAATAGTAAACTAAATCCTAAATTAGTAACTCCCAATATGCTATGACGCTTAATGTGGTTAGAGATATTTCTCTTGAAAGTAATTATAGCCCCATAGTTTCACTTACAATGGTATGAGCGGGAAAGAGATAATATAAACCGACTAAAGCACATATATCCAATTAAATCTGGGGTATTAACATTTTCTAAATAGTTTCTACGAGAAACAAGAATTTGCGAAATTTAATTACAAATAATTACCCCTCATTATCTAGTAATAGTCTTTTAACGCCGGCCGTTGTAATTTCTTACAAATAGACTCGGAGATAATCCGTTATTTTGGAAAATTGACATAATAGAAAAAAATATTCGAATACGCTACTTGACATAAATTTAGTCAACCATCGTAGCATCATTAGATGGTGAAAATTGATTTCCAGTTTTAATCAAAATTTCAATAGCTCTTGGTCTACTAATTGATTATCCATCACAATAGATAGATCATTCTAGTAGAAAATGGTTTTAAAATTTTCATCACTTGTATGTCCATTCTACAGCAAAATTTAATTGCTTTCATTCGAAACTATCTATATATTATAAAGTGCTTAAAATTAAAATTTTCTTAAAATAAAGGGAGGAACAGCATTTAATATAACTTCTATCGAGTATAATCAAGAGATTAAGATTATATGATAGTATCTTGTAAAGTAGGAACGCACATTTACAGTATAGAGTTAATGACCCCTTTTCAAACTGCCAGCAGAAGGATAATTGACATTGTAAAAGCATTTTCAACGATGCTATAAAAACGTCGACTCGTATTACCGGGTCAAAGCCTTGTAGAAAAATATCTGAAGACAATATAAAGTATAACTAGTTATTCAGCTGTGTTATTGGGCACACCTAGCAAATTTGAAAATTTTTCAAATCAAATGTTATACCTTTCATTCATTATACTGATTCAGGGAGTCAACAAAACTAATTATTTTTCTACTACCTCTATACAGGGTGTCTCACCGGGAACTGAATCGATCGATATAGAGAAAAGTACGCATCAGAAAATTTTGAAAATTTAGATAATTACTAACGTCGGTGTGGCCAATCCAACTAAAATAATTACAAGCAGCTGGCACTTCCGCTTATACCGGAAGTCGATACCAACTTGCTTATTTCAAATTTAATACTCTATATATTTTAGGGTTTTCGAAAAGAGCATAAACATCTGAGTCGAAAATATGTAGCATATCCTATACCTAAACCTAGCCGTTTCAGAGATATTTGGCATTTTATAGAAAATTTGACAGGTGCAACGGTTTGCACGAACCGTTATAACTTTCTTCGTGTAAAAATCCTCATTTGCTTCTTGTCATATAAAAGGAATACAAGGAGAACTACGTTCTACAACGGAAATAAATTCAATAATATCATACCAAGTGTTCCGTAATTCGCGTTACATTTTGTCAACTTCAAACCGCGAAAGCTTGTTTAGGTCAAATGGAACACCCTGTATTTTTTTACGTCAAGTTGTGTAAAATTGAATTTCCTTTTTTCTGATATTAGTATTGTGGGGGTTAAAGTTACAACTTTTAAATATTTGCGATTTTATTAGAAATTCATGAATTGTTGTAATCATTTTATCAAAATAGCCATGATTAGAAACAATCAGTCATTATCTTATGTCAAAAAATGCCAGCACGTTTAAATTACACCCACGAAGACTTTTAAATTTGTTTATTATTTATGGAGAATGTGATAAAGTAATATCAAGAACTTGCAGCACATTTGCTACTCGATATCCAGAAAAACGGAAATCGTCACCAAACACTGTAAAACGCATACTGGAAAATTTTAAAAATTATGGCTCTCTCAAGGCAAAAATGCAAAGAAGAAAGCCTATTGTTGATGACGAAATCATTGAAATAGTCATTCTGGAATATTTTCATGCATTCCCAAGGATGTCATTAAGACAAACTGCTCTGGAATAGGGACTATGCAAGGATTCAATTCACAGAACCTTATTAAAACATAAGTTTCACACGCTTTCATTCCATATGGTTCAAGGATTAAAAGAGACAGATTTCGTAAGAAGACAGAATTTTTGTGAGTTTATTCTAATAAGGTCTGAGGGTCACGATTCTTATTTGGGAAATATTATATGGACAGATGAAGCAAAATTTACTAAAAATGGACTTTTTAATAGACACAATTTGTATTATTGGAGTGACTCAAATCTTCATATGTTCAGAGAGCGAAACTTTCAGTAAAGTTGGCAGTTCAATGTTTACTGTACCATAAGAAACAATAGAGTGGTGGTATTACAATTTTATCAGAAAAATTTAAACGGTGAATTAAATTTTCTCTTCTGCTAATATTTATGTAAATTTTTGTTCTTTTCGAAAACCCTAATATATATATAGGGTGTTCCATTTGAAATAAGCAAGTCGGTATCGACTTCCGGTATAAACGGAAGTGCCAGCTGCTTGTAATTATTTTACTTGGATTGGCCACACCGACATTAGTAATTATCTAAATTTTCAAAATTTTCTGATGCGTACTTTTCTCTTTATCGATCAATGGAGTTCCCGATGAGACACCCTGTATATTACGTATAGGGGAAAGTAAAAGATAAAGGCCGTGGATATTCGTCTGACAATCGGATAAATAACCATGCGACTAAACGTCCGGAAGTCGATTTTATATATCAAGTGTATTACCGCAGTTTAAAGTTTGATCATAGAAAACATTTACCAGTTAATTTTGAAGAAATTATAAGCAATGTTCATTCAACCCTTATTAAGGAAACAAAAAGTTATAGAAGAAATGACCCAGCCAGCCCTTTCACGTATCAATGACTTTGTTGATATTAATGGCAAATTCTTACTGGTTTCACTCGTTTTGATTTTCGTATAAAACGTTTTTTACTGTTTTGCTGTGGAAATTTAATTCTATATGCTACTGTAATCCTATGCTTTGTTCCGTAAAGGCTATAACCATAGTCCTCGTATTTCAGCTGCAACTGTTTAGATACACATTATTTTGAATAACTCTGACCTATTTCATTATTTACAATTATGTCAAGGATTTCATTTCAATTTGTAACCGACAAGTGACGGTATATTCAGAGGGAGAATCCTTTCATTGACGATAGCACTTATTTAATTTATTCCAATAGATATGTTTTAGCCAGAAAATAACTATACAGGGTGTCTCACCGGGAACTGAATCGATCGATATAGAGTAAAGTACGCATCAAAAAATTTTGAAAATTTAGATAATTACTAGTGTCGGTGTGGCCAATCCAACTAAAATAATTACAAGTAGCTGACACTTCCGCTTATACCAGAAGTCGATACCAACTTGCTCATTTCAAATGGAACACCCTATATAATTTAGGGTTTTCGAAAAGAGCATAAAATTCTGAGTCGAAAATATGTAACATATCCTATACCTAAACCTAATTGTTTCAGAGATATTTGACATTTTATAGAAAATTTGACAAGTGCAACGGTTTGCAAGAACCGTTATAACTTTCTTCATGTAAAAGATGCCGATTTGCTTCTTGTCACATGAAAAGAACACAAGGAGAACTACGTTCTACAACTGAAATAAATTCAATAATATCATACCAAGTGTTCCATTTTTCGCGTTACATTTTGTCAACTTCAAACCGCGAGAACTTGTTTAGGTCAAATGGAACACCTTGTATTTTTTACGTCAAGTTGTGTAAAATTGATTTTTTTCTGATATTAGCATTGTGGGGGTTAAAGTTACAACTTTTTGAAATATTTGCGATTTTATTAGAAATTCATGAATTGTTGTAATCATTTCATCAAAATAGCCATGATTAGAAACAATCAGTCATTATCTTATGTCAAAAAATGCCAGCACGTTTAAATTATACCAACGAAAACTTTTTAAATTTGTTTATTCTTTATGGAGAATGTGATAAAGTAATATCAAGAACTTGCAGCACATTTATTTGCTACTCGATATCCACAATAACGCAAAATAACACTAACACTGTAACATGCCTATTAATCGAATTGAAGATATGGCATGAACTAAAATAGCAGAGATAAGATCAATTTAAAATATGATTTCATTTTAATTTAATAATTGCTCAAAATTCCGCCCTCGAACCTCGACACATTTTTCGCACCTTCAGATTAGTTCCTCAATTGAATCCTGTGATATGTTTTGAAATGTATTTCTTACTCTTTGCATACAATCTTCAATGGTTGTTAATGGGCTCTCATAAACTTTATTTTTAATAGTTCTCCAAATGAAATAATCCAGAACTGATAAATGGGGCGAGCGAGGAGGCAATCCACTGATCATAAAAAGTTTCTTGTAAATAATTATTAACTAAATATGCGTTATGTGGGGGAGCACCGTCGTGCTGATAAAAAATGTTTCTATGTTGGGCGAGAGGTAAACTTTCTAAATAGTTATTATTCAAATTTTGTAAGATATTCAGATATCTTTCACCTAAAAAAAACAAAAATTTTGCTATACATATTAGCAGAAGAGAAAATTGAATTTACCCTTTAAATTTTCCTGATAAAATTGTATACTCTATCGTTTCTTATGGCCAGTAAACATTGAACTGCCAACTTTCCTGAAAGTTTCGCTCTCTGAATATATGAGGATTTGAGTCACTCCAATAATGCGAATTGTGTCTATTAAAAAGTCCATTTTTAGTAAATTTTGCTTCATCTTTCCATATAATATTTCCCAAATAAGAATCGTGACCCTCAGAACTTATTAGAATAAACTCACAAAAATTCTGTCTTCTTAGGAAATCTGTTTCTTTTTATCATTAAACCGTATGGAATGAAAACGGGTGAAACTTATGTTTTAATAAGATTCTGTGAATTGAATCCTTGCATAGTCCCGATTCCAGAGCAGCTTGTCTTAATGACATCCTTAGAAATGCATGAAAATATCCTAGAATGACTATTTCAATGTTTTCGTCATCAACAATAGGCTCTCTTTTTTGTATTTTTGCCTTGGCAGAGCCATAATTTTTAAAATTTTCCAGTATGCGATTTACAGTGTTTGGTGACGGTTTCCGTTTTTCTGGATATCGAGTAGCAAATGTGCTGCAAGTTCTTGATATTACTTTATCACATTCTCCATAAATAATAAACAAATTTAAAAAGTCTTCGTGGGTGTAATTTAAATATGCCGGCATTTTTGGCATAAGATAATGACTGATAGTTTCTAATCATGGCTATTTTGATGAAATGATTACAACAATTCATGAATTTCTAATAATATCGCAAACATTTCAAAAAGTTGTAACTTTAACCCCCACAATGCTAAAAAAGGGAATTCAATTTTACACAACTTGACGTAAAAAATACACGGTGTTCCATTTGACCTAAGCAAGTTCTCGCGGTTTGAAGTTGACAAAATGTAACACGAAAAACGGAACACTTGGTATGATATTATTGAATTTATTTCAGTTGTAGAATGTAGCTCTCCTTGTGTTCTTTTTATGTGGCAAGAAACTAATGAGGATCTTTTACGCGCAAAAAGTTATAACGGTTCTTGTAAACCGTTGCACCTGTCAATATGTCATATTTTCGACTCAGAATTTTATGCTCTTTTCGAAAACCCTAAAATATATAGGATGTTCCATTTGAAATAAGCAAGTTGGTATCGACTTCCGGTATAAGTGGAAGTGCCAGCTGCTTGTTATTATTTTAGTTGGATTGGCCACACCGACATTAGTAATTATCTAAATTTTCAAAATTTTCTGATGCGTACTTTTCTCTATATCGATCGATTCAGTTCCCGGTGAGACACCCTGTATTATATAAATTATATATAGTATTATAAAACAAAAATGAAATTTAGCAGGGCTTCGGACAATAGCAAAAATACAATAATACGCAGGGTGTCCAAAGCCCTGCTAAATTTCATTTTTATTTTTTAACTAGTGGGACGCGATTACTTTCGCTAATTGATATAGTACATCCAAAAATAATGGTAATCTTTTATGTAAAGTTATTTCCGAAAATGAATAATAAGGGAGAGACACACTCCTTAGTAGGCGGATAATAAATTGAAAATATAAAATTCATATTTTAAACTTAGTCATAGGCCACCGGGACATTAGTTTACATGGTATCAGGCAAACGCTCTCTTCTGCTTAAGGGTTAGTTTTGGGGGGTGACTGTTAGTATTTTAAACAGGCACAATTGTAGGTATTGGAGTGAAACCAATCCACATTTGTTCATGGAAACTCATGCCCAAAGACCTCAGAAGTTAAATGTTTGGGCTGTATCTTAGGGGATCACATTGTCGGGCCGTTCTTTATTCCTGACAAAGGTACCTCAATCTGTTAGAAAATAGCATCGACTCAATGATTATCCAAATCCTCGAAGAAGAGGGCGAACTGTTTTTTCAACAGGATGGGACACCCCACATTTTGCTATAGCAGTCCGTCCGTTTTGGATAATCGGTTTCCTGAGCTATGGATTGGAAGAAAAGGTTCTGTGGAGTGGCCCGGTAGGTCACCCGATTTAACTCCCTTGGATTTCTTTCTATGGGGACATTTGAAATCGAATGTATTTGCAACAAAACCCGCATCTCTAGAAGTTACGTGGAAGAATTGTTCGAGAATGCCGTTTATGGACTCCAGATGTGTTCATAAATGTTCGTACAGAAGTTCAAAACAGATTATACTACTGTATGGAAGTCGGTGGGGGTCATTTTGAACAATACATGCGATAATTTAAACTGCTTCTTTTATTTTTATATCCCGAACCTAAAATTATGAAACAATTTATTTCTCAGGAACGAATCGATAAAAGTTTTAAAAAAATACACAGTAGAGAATTGAAAGACCTTTCAAAAGATGTATCACTCGATCCCCTTTGCCATTTGAGGGGATGGCCGTGTAGGGTAGAGGGATGGTGATAGGTATACAAGTATTACATTAAAATATGTCCCCCTTGGAAACAAGGTCGACGTGTTTTACCAATTTTTCAAAATAATTTTATCTCCAAATTTATTCAGGGTGCCTATTTTTGGTTGGGACACCCTGTATATATCACGCAATAATTTATGCATATTGAAGCAGATCTGAACATATGATTAGCTATATCTATTTATTAGTTTCATTTTCTATTTGTTTTATGTACTCCGAGCGAATAAATAACAAAACAGGCAACTCTGCATAGGCGAGATGTTCGCTCTAGGGGTTTTGCTTTTTTTTGGTAGCAACTATTTTAGTTTCAATTAATTGCTAGCTTTTATCGTTTTTTATTTTTTTTTTTTGGTATATTTATATTTACTCTTTTTGATAGTACGTACATATTTTTAATGAATTTTCTATTTTTATATATTTCCAGTGATAGGTGTTTCTAACCTGTTGGAAATATATTGCTTTATTATTATTAAAACTAATTTTCATTGTTACAGTATATGTCTTCGTCGGAGAGCACATCGCATTAATAGATTTTATAAAATGCCTCCAGAGACGGAAGCTCCTCGACACCGGGGATTACGTGGTGATATCTGTTGACGACGAGATATACGATCCCAACAGGCGTATAAAGATTATACGCAGAGGTGAGTATCCTCATAAGTCATTATAATATACAACGACTTCAAATTCGTATTACGTAATAATAAGACCCGTGCTATAAGTGCATATTTCTTTATTCATTTATTTATTTACAATACATTGCTTAACGCATTAACTGCTGATGGGATATTGTTAGGTACCAGATGCTGAGTAGGTTTTTTTTCTAATTGACAAAACTTTTTATAACAATCCAGTTAGACATAAGAAATATAAATGTTGTATTAAAACTAAAGAAAAAACAAAAACGCCGTATGGCGACACCAGCGTTGTTGATAGAATTTTATCCGCAGTGCTGATATCGCCATATGGCGTCACACATATAAAGGGTCGGTTTTGTCAATCTACAAATAACAATGCTCCTTTCTGTATTAAAATTTTATAAAAACAAATTAAAATACATAAAAAAGAGCTTTGGGAATTCTCTTAGGCCTTTTAGGAGTTGAAGGGCCTGCCTGGATATCACTCATCGTTAGAGGTTAAATTAAGTCGCACTGGGTATCAAAATAATCTTTACAATACAGACTGAGCAATATAATATATATAAGACCAGATCGCCATATGGCGACACCAGCACTGCGCTATACACTACTGCGTCGCCATATGGCGACGTCAGCAGTGAATGTGTTAATAGAACATTCTAATTACTGAAGAGGGGTAGTAATATATATAAATACATGACAAAACTGTTCGAGTTTACTGTTTTTGTTTTTTATATTAATTATCTTGGTGAATTTTTAAAACTTCAATATATTTTCATAAAATATATTAATTGCATTATCTGGATAGTTTCCTCCACAGATATTCTGGTGCCAACACCTTTTTCAAAAAAAAAAAAATTAACTGGCAGGGACTAACCAGAAAATTTAATTAAGGTTATAATTAAGAGAAAAAACAAAAATCAAATACAAGATAAAGTGAAATTGTAAAATGGGGGTGCTGTTTAGGGGTTGAAAGTATTTCTTTTGCGATTTTCGGCGAAACGTGACCTCCTAGCGGAAAACGTCTTCTACAAAAGTTGTAGACAGTAAAAAAATCTAAAACTTTCAAATGAGGCATTTTTCAGCATAACCTCAAATTTTCTGACATAACGGCGATTTTCGGTTTTTTTTCTCTCGTAAAAATAATTCGATATACATGAAATTATGTCAAAGTATACATTTTTTTGCATTGAACAAGAATGATTTTTTTGGAATCTGGGAAACAAATAGTTTCCAAGATATTTACATTTTTGAAAAAAAAACAAAATCTTCCACAGAAATATATATATATATATATATATATATATATATATGGTGTTATTATAAATGATTTGCAGGAAACAACTACTCACCGGGCAAATACCCCGACCTGCATTGAATTATACCTTCCAAATCATTTGGTAGCCAATGTCATTTGTCAATTCCCCGACCAGACATAGACCGGTTTCGAACTTATTAGTTCTCATCAGTATGCCATAGGTCGTGGAATAGACAAATGACAGTGGCCAACCTGCTAGTCTTATACAGACTAATGTAAATGGTGTAGTGGTGAGAGGTAAGTGAATCCTCTCATGTGGTCTAATGCTACTATACATCAGACATCATAGATGTCTCCATGATGTATAGCGACTTGCCATTTTGCAAGTACCGAGAGCGGTGACCTTCAGCCCTTGGTGGACTTAACCTATATACTGTTATTATAAATGATTTGCAGGAAACAACTACTCAGCGGGCAAATACCCCGACCTGCATTGAATTATACCTTACAAATCATTTGGTAGCCAATGTCATTTGTCAATTCCCCGACCAGACATAGACCGGTTTCGAACTTATTAGTTCTCATCAGTATGCCATAGGTCGTGGAATAGACAAATGACAGTGGCCAACCTGCTAGTCTTATACAGACTAATGTAAATGGTGTAGTGGTGAGAGGTAAGTGAATCCTGGTATTCCTGGTGGTATTTTTTGGTATATAGGTTAAGTCCACCAAGGGCTGAAGGTCACCGCTCTCGGTACTTGCAAAATGGCAAGTCGCTATACATCATGGAGACATCTATGATGTCTGATGTATAGTAGCATTAGACCACATGAGAGGATTCACTTACCTCTCACCACTACACCATTTACATTAGTCTGTATAAGACTAGCAGGTTGGCCACTGTCATTTGTCTATTCCACGACCTATGGCATACTGATGAGAACTAATAAGTTCGAAACCGGTCTATGTCTGGTCGGGGAATTGGCAAATGACATTGGCTACCAAATGATTTGTAAGGTATAATTCAATGCAGGTCGGGGTATTTGCCCGCTGAGTAGTTGTTTCCTGCAAATCATTTATAATAACAGTATATAGGTTAAGTCCACCAAGGGCTGAAGGTCACCGCTCTCGGTACTTGCAAAATGGCAAGTCGCTATACATCATGGAGACATCTATGATGTCTGATGTATAGTAGCATTAGACCATATGAGAGGATTCACTTACCTCTCACCACTACACCATATATATATATATATATATATATATATATATGGTGTTATTATACATGATTTGCAGGAAACAACTACTCAGCGGGCAAATACCCCGACCTACATTGAATTACACCTTACAAATCATGAAAAATTGGTAGCCAATGTCATTTGTCAACTCCCTGACCAGTCATAGACCGGTTTCGAACTTATTAGTTCTCCTCAGTATGCCATAGGTCATGGAGCAGACAAATGACAGTGGCCAACCTGCTAGTCTTATGCAGACTAATGTAAATGGTATAGTGGTGAGAGGTAATTGAATCATCTCATGTGGTCATGAGGGAGTTGACAAATGACATTGGCTACCAATTTTTCATGATTTGTAAGGTGTAATTCAATGCAGGTCGGGGTATTTGCCCGCTGAGTAGTTGTTTCCTGCAAATCATGTATAATAACAGTATATAGGTTAAGTCCACCAAGGGCTGAAGGTCGAATGGCAAGTCGCTATGCACCACGGAGACATCTATGATGTCTGGTGTATAGTAGCATTAGACCACATGAGAGGATTCAATTACCTCTCACCACTATACCATATATATATATATATATATGTATGAAAAATACTAGATTCTCAGGTTGAACCGCGTCTAAGATTGTTAATGTCTCGACGTTTCGGCTCCCGTTTTGGAGCCATTTTCAAGAGAAAAAGTGGGTCAAGTAAAAATTGTCAAAGAAAATAATGCTAGGAGTTCGTGGAACTGGTTCGATTCCGGGGTCTGAATCTGCCTACTCCCCAGATCTCACCACGATCCGTCTCTAAGGCCTCAACCTGCCTACTCCTTAGAGCGAACTCGCGGAGTAGGAAGGTTGAGGCCATTGTAGACATATTTTAGAATTTTGTTTTTATAACAGAAGAATTCAATTCAATCATTACAATTTTTGAATGTTATTATTGAAAGCAAATCAACTTAAATGTAACAAAAAAATTGCAACATTGTCGGATTGTATTGTATCATCTGCAAGGCCATGCTATTTTCATCGCCAATTCTTCTTTGTTTGTCGTCTATGATTCACAAAAATTATGCATCCAAAGGGTTGATCGATTCTTTGTCTAACTTAGGATTAGTTATTTCTTACAAAGAAGTTTTAAAATCCTAACCATTATTAACGTTCCGGTAAACCATAATTTAACGCCAGATAAATAATAAATAAACACAACAGAAATTAGACAACCCCTAATTCCAGAATTGTGCGGAAGGGGGTTACGCATTGAAAAAACACGGACATACAACCATTTCCTCCGACAGTGCCAGTGCCGGAGTCAGGATTCGAACCCGGTGGTGCGATGTCCGTGTGATTAATCGCGATTGCCACCTCGCGCCTTAACCCACTCGGCTATCGACCATACATAAAGTTTGTTTTCGATAATGCCGATCATAACACATGTAAAATCAACGGCAGAAATACATTTCGCGCTATGGGTGGAATAATGATTGCAACTTCGTCATCAAGCGTTGTTTCGAAAAATAGTATTGCAAAATTGAACAAGATCCCATCATCAGAAGAGATTGGCAAAACTGGATTTTTGAGTTGAAGCATTTTGAAAAAAAAGTTCGGATGATTTAAAATCGATTACTATAGAAGAGAGCAGTAAACAATCCTATAATACCTCAATACAAAATTTTATTTGGTTTTATTCGAAATTTTCGAACAAGTTTTCTGATGGTTGGAATAGATTCATGCAGAAATTACATTTGAATTGTAGTTATGGAGCTTCAAAAATTATTCCCCTACCATTTTTCAATAATCCACCAAGTAATTACAATACAATGTTTACTGTATTGGTTCAAGCAGCTGAATATAGCAAGAATCATAACCAGGTTATGTATATCGCTACGTTTGATGCCACTGTTGGCAAAAGGGTCGTGAAATCTTGGCCAGTGGCGATCCAGAAAACAATCCATATAATTTATCATCTATCAGGGTAAGACTTGGCGGTTTCCATCTACTGATGTCATTTCTTGGAGCGGTAGGATTTATAATGGAGGGCAGTGGGCTTCACGAAGTTTTTTGTGAAATTTAGGGCGAACTTCACAACATCGGGTTCAGTATTGGGAGTTGATTGTAATAACCAAAGATTTTGTAAGAGCAGAAAAATCAGGAAATTGGGATTTGCATTTGAAATGTGTTGAGAAAATGATCCCATATTTCCACGCGAGTGGACATTTTTTGTATGCGAAGTCAGCGCATTTATATCTGCAAGATATACTTAAGCTCAGACATTCAATATTTGAACATAAATTCGATAAATTTACGTCCCAAGGCTTTTTTACTATCAGAGGGACTAACAAGTTTTGGCCTGGAGTTTGGTCTGATATGACTATTGAACAAGCCTAATGAGTGTATAACAGGCCCGGATTTATTATTATTTATTTTAATTATTTGTTTATGATTTGAAAGATAACTCTCAAGCCAATGCGGCACCGTATTTGAAAAGCCGCATGCCTTTGATTTTTGTTTTAAGATCCATAAATACTGCACCTAAGCCTAAAATGTTCTTGTTTCTAGAGTTCCCATAACTACATTGTTCTAGATTTAAGAAGTTATTAAAGAAGTAATACGACGTAAGCAACTGGGACATTCATTAAAATAAAAATGACCTAAAAATAAAACAGTATTATTATGAATGAATGTAGCCTTATCAGAATTTCTTGTTATTTAATTGTCCTCTGAAACGAACATTAATCCAAAGCAATGACAATGAAAAGTTAATTGCAAAGAGTTCTTTATTTATTTTTTTTTCATATTTGCCACCTTTAATAAATTATTTGATTAAAATTGTTTGTAAATCAAAGCGACAGATTTTACACCATTCAAGCTTGGAGACGTGACGTAGCAGGTGTACAGTACTGTATTGAATACTAAACACCTGCCACCTACGATAGTTACTCGTTCAGTGGTTTATAAGAGATATTTATATGTTCCGAGTTCCCTTGGAAGTCACTTTCTATTATTACAATCTATGTCAAAGTCATCCATCACGTCTCTACCACTATATCTGCTGGCGATGACATAATTCCTTCGGTTGAGCCATTCCAGCTCAAAGTACTTTCCTGCGTTCATAAAGCGTTGTTAGATCCAATATTTCCAGACGCCCTTCATATGATTTGCCTTGTAATGGGAATTTTTGCAACTAGTTTCTGGATTTATTCTGGAAGATCAATATGCTTTGCGAATATAAGCAATTTATCCTAAAATAAGTCGAATGTAAGTTTATGTCGCTTAATATACCTGTTAGAGGTTAAAAAATATTTTGTTTCATATACCGGGTGTCTCGTGGAAGCGAATGAGATTGTGTATAATCGTTATTATTGCCTATATAAGTAATTAGAGTTATTAATTACTCAAAAACTACTACTTTGATAGCATTTTAATAAAATTCAATCATAACCACACAACTTTCACTTAAAACTTTTTTTCTACAGGAAATAATAACGATGATACGGGGTTGGTGATATATAATGAATAATCCTCTACAAGCAGAAAATTGAAGCCAACTATCTAGGTAGTAGTTCAAAGAATATATTTCAACGCGATAAACCGATAGCGATCATAATGTTACTATAAATCATAGTTTGTTTTTTCCAAATTCATCGTCATTTGTGTGTAATTTTCTGTTAAATATTTATGAGCGATTCTGAAAATCTGTCCTTAGATATTTGAGAACAAACTGTAAAAGCTAACTTTACTGAACTGTATGATGACTTATATCACATAGACTGGACCTGCATTTCGTCATTTAGTAACGCTAATGATGCAACTCTCATGTACAGCGAACTAGACCGTATTTTTTCAAGAAATGTTCCCAGAACCACACCCATAAATAAATCGTATCCCACATGGTTTAATCGTAGAATAATTAGAGACATTAAACAAAAATCACGTCTTTGGCGTACATATAGAGATACCGGAGACGAAAATGCTCACAGAGATTTTAAATCTTTAAGGAGAAAAATCAAACAGGAAATAGGCGTTGCGCAGGTATGGAAGCCACTGACTCAAATAGTAATGTACCACATCTCGCTATTCCAATAATTAATGAAGTAGATGTATTAAATGCGCTTAAGTTGGTCAAACCGAAATTAACAACTGGTCCGGATGGAATACCCGCATTTCTTTTGAAAGATTGTGCTGTGCTATTTGCTTTTCCTTTGTCAGTTATTTTCAATTTATCTCTTCAAACCGCTACGTTTCCTAACCTATGGAAACAAGCTAAAATTTGTCCCGTTTATAAAAAGGATGACAAGGCTGCAGTTGAAAACTATAGACCAATTACCATTTTATGTAACTTCAGCAAATTATTTGAAAGTGTCCTTTATAATATTTTATTTTCCCATGTTAAATCCCAAATTTGCTTTAATCAGCACGGGTTTCTCGCTGGTAGATCGACTGTTACAAATCTGGCTTGCATAACTCAATTTATTGCGGAGACGTTAGATGGAGGAGGTCAAGTTGACGTCATATATACAGATTTCTCTAAAGCCTTTGACACACTCGATCATGGTACCCTGTTACAAAATTTGTTCAACTTCGGCCTTACCGAAACATTTACTAACTTTTTTTACTCATATCTGTCTGACAGGAAACTTACTGTCCAATACCATGGATTTAAGTCTGATGAAATAACAGCATCGTCTGGCGTTCCTCAAGGGTCCGTTCTTGGACCCTTGTTATTCATAATATTTATAAATGACATTAACTGTGAACTTCTAAGTAGCACTCTGCTGTACGCTGACGATTGCAAGCTGTATTCGGCTATTAACAATTTAAACGACTGCTTTAATTTGCAAAAAGATTTGCAACAAATTAGTACGTGGTGTGACAAAAACAAACTGCATCTAAATATTAATAAATGTAAATACATGACTTTCACAAGAAAGCTTAATCCAACTGAGTTTACTTATTCTTTAAATGATATTCAGTTATCTAGATGTAGTCAATTTAAAGATCTTGGGGTCATCTTCGACAGTAAGTTAACCTTTAATAATCACATAAATGCTATCGTGGCCAGTTCTTACAGAAACTTAGGTTTCATAATCAGAAATGCCAAAGACTTTGTGGATAATAACACCTTGATATTGCTGTTTAATGCATTTGTCAGATCAAAATTAGAGTATGCCTCCATAATCTGGAGTCCAGAATACGCCGTGCATAAACTTAGCGTTGAAAAAACGCAAAGAATCCTCAGTAAATATCTTTGGTATAGAAATGACGGAATTTATCCAGCAAGAGGTACACCTCAATGCGATCTATTAAACAGATATCAAATACATGATTTGGAATCCCGCCGTAAGTATTCTTCGATTGTGTTTTTATATAAAATTTTGAATAGTGTGATTGATTGCCCTGAGTTATGTAGTTATGTCAAATTACATGTACCATCAGTTCATACACGCTCAAATAATTCTTTTTATCTAAATACGCCTCGTACAAATTTACTTAAATCTTCACCCTTGCATATGATGTGTTTAAACTATGCATATATACAGGACGATGTTGATATATTTTGTACTACTGTTAAAAAAATTAAGCAATCTGTATTGCATTCAAACTAAAAATATTTACGAGTTTTATGTACAAATATTTTATGTAATTATACTTAAGTTTTTCATACGTATTTATCGTACAAAATTCTGTAACAATGTTTTGTTCTTTCCTACCCTGTAATTGGATTTCTTATCTGTTTGGGTAGTTGTATTCTAAATAAATAAATAAATAAATAAATAAATAAATAAAAAGCCATCTCCAACTTAATGCCGGAGAATTCTAGAACAAAATATAAGAATTCATATGCCGAATATGAAAAATAGTGCATCGAAAAGACCATTCACATCCATGCGAACGAAAAAGTATTTGTAATATATGTCATAACCTTTTTTCCATATGGATGTTTTATGTGTTTCCTTATTAGCTTGGTTAATTCTACATAAAAACAGTTTCTTGCGGTTTTTTTCCTCAGATGCACAGTTCTTGATTAAAGCAATTAAATTCAAATTGAAACTAATTATTATCAATATTGATAATTAGTCCAGGACCGGCGTCATCGAAAGGGGGTGATAGTTACTTTGAGGTAGTAGATTTTTTGGGACTTTTTTCAGTTTAGTTCAGTTTGTGGCCTATAACATAAAAACAAAGCGTCCAATCTAAAAATCATTTATTATCAAAATTAAAGAGCATTAAATTTCGCTTCGAATGAGTACCTCAAAGTTGAAATTTCGTCAAGAGGCATGAGCGTTATTATTGGCAGTCGAATAACAACGATTTTTACCAATTTGGTAAAAAAATCACACTGGCTAACTTTTTAAACGTCTTCAGCTAATCTAAATGAAAAAATCCATAGAATAAAAGTTGTAGAGCATGTAATTTCAAGTTCATAGATTACCTGGTTTTCCAATTTCGATCAATATTAAGCAAAATACACTCAAAATCCAAAATGTCCTACATATAAATATATTTATTATTTTCTTTTATTCCTGTTAAAAAAATTAAACAAATACAAAGTGCAAGAACAATACAAGGTGTAAGTAAAAACAGAAATGAAGTAAAAATGGATTTTGGAAAAAACGAATTATTTGCGTCTAGTGGTTATAGTAATCGAATCCGTTTGGATTGGGGCTGACTAATGTCCTCATACTGCATCTTATCTTTCTGATTCATTGCAGCAGCACCACGAACTTCCTCAAGTTCGAAGCAATCTTCGTCGTCGTCTTCATCTTCATCCAACTTAATCTCAGGATCGTTCTGACATGAGAGGTCAGAGCAGTGCTTATAGGTTAAAGAGCAGTTCAGGCCTGATTTCCGACAGCTGCATACTGCAGTGCAACCTTTTTTTCATGTACACGAAACTACTTTCAGCAGCATGTCAGGTGCAACATCCTTTGACATTATTATAGGCAATAAGCCTGACGAGCCTTGATACGTTTCTCAGCCAAGTTTGCACTTGGTGGTATGCGCGCATTGAGTGCCACTTGCCGATGTTGGTGGCGACCGTACTAGGTTGAACAATTGGTATCTCAGCTCATCCAGAGGCCCACTGTGCATCTGTCCGTACAGTGCCAAGATCAGCTGTTCCCTGCCTGTTCTATCAAGTCTTAAGAAACAGATGGCTCGAGAAATGTAGCTGCTTGTCCTTTTAGGTGTGGATGTTGCTCAATCAGGTATACAAATGTTCCTCTCCAGTGACCAAAAAATGATGATGTGGTGTCACACCCAGTAAATGCATGCATGAAGAGGACATGTTTGAGATCAAAGTTGAAGGAAATGTTTGAGTACCATAAACCTGTTTTTTTCCCTTTCCCTGGTTTCTGGAGGTACAAGTTCTCGTACTTGTTTCCGAGGCCCGTTAGGAGAACGAGAACGTTAATGTCCTGCTAACATTTTATGCTTTTATTTCGACAACCCAATTTCTCAAATTAATGTGGAAAAATTAAATAAAAAGGAATAAAAGAAAATAATAAATATATTTATATGTAGGACATTTTGGATTTTGAGTGTATTTTGCTTAATATTAATCGAAATTGGAAAACCAGGTAGTCTATGAACTTGAAATTACATGCTCTACAACTTAGACGTTGGTAAAAATTGTTGTTATTCGACTGCCAATTACGCCGATACCTTTTGATGAAATTTCAACTTTGAAGCGAAATTTAATGCTCTTTTTAATTTTGATAAAAAATGACTTTTCTCGATAGAATGCATTGTTTTTAGGCCACAAACTGAAAAAAGTGCCAAAATTTCGTGATTTTTTTCGGCCAAAAAAAAATTTGCCAAGCGTTTGGGGATCTAAAACTTAAATTCTACATACTCTCTGCATCATATACAAGATTTAAAAAATATCTACTACCTCGTTTGTTGTAACTTTATTGTACCCCGTTAGTAAACTAAATCATAAATT
Source organism: Leptura quadrifasciata (assembly GCA_963675555.1). Classification (NCBI taxonomy): domain Eukaryota; kingdom Metazoa; phylum Arthropoda; class Insecta; order Coleoptera; family Cerambycidae; genus Leptura; species Leptura quadrifasciata. Next base: position 95,492,169 of record OY776679.1, read on the forward strand.
TTGTTTTATTAAAATTGTTGGAAGTGGCTACCTTCACTTAATAGGCATGCGTCCGCCAACAATTAGGATAAACCACATGTAAATGGTCGCGACAATTACATTGAAATGAGCGGGAGTTCCATCGTGCATGTACCACATTTGATTTCTTAACGTAATTGATACATCTTCAAGCAATATAGGTAGTTCTTCTAGGAGAAAATGCAGGTAAAATTGTCCATTAAGGCATCTGGGCAGAAAAAAGGCCTATAAGATTATTACCAATAATTCCTACCCATACATAAACCGAAAATTGCCCTTGGAAATGGGTTTCGGTTATGGCATGGAGGTTTTCGTCCTCCCACACATGAATATTATGGACATTTTGAATAGCATTCCAAGAAAAATTTGCTTCGTTTGTGAACACAATTTGTGAATAAAACTGCGAATTTAGTGTAACATTTGTATGACTGGTGGTCGAGAGGTGAGCACACTTGCCTCTCACCCAAAAGTTCCGGGTTCGATTCCCAGTCGTGGCAGTGGAAAATACTGTGAGAGGGATTTTTCCACTTTACACGGATATTGGGTGTGTGTCCTTTGTCTCTAAATGTGTAGCCCCCTCTCCCACACCAGGCTCTCCTAGAGCCTTCCGGGATAAAGGGGGTCGTAATTACCTGTAGTGTTATTTATTTATTATTATTAATTTATTCTGAAAGTACCACTGGATAGAGGTTTACACACTGTGGAAAATCCCTGGAAAGTGATGCCTGTACTCTTAGAACCCGTTAGATTCAAATACAATTTTGCATAATATGAACCTAGTTTTTAAAACATTCAGCGATCCCCCGCACGCACTCCTGAGAATCGGCTCTGTAGATGTAGATAAAATTTATTATTACTATTATTATTACCATTGTTAATGTTACCTTCGTTAGAATGTTTCATGCTGTTGTCAACTCGCAAAAAAATCACTGTATAAAACATTTTACTTAAACATATTCCTTTAAGCTTTAACCAGTTTTCATTCTCTTTAATTCCATTTTTAAATAAAATATTCAAGTAGTGAAGCATATTGTTTTAAAAAGTACAAGGCCGTACAGCAAGTATAAGGCGTGTTGTAAAATAAAAATATGTCTGAGACTGGTTTATATTTCTAAGACATTCCACTTTTCATTTCATTTCGTGCATCTTCCTTTCTTTTACAGATTATTTGGACCCGTTCTTACGTGAGAGTTGGGGTAATGTAAGTGATGTAATGGGATTTAGATCGGTGCTGAAACTTACTCCGTCTCATCCAAGAAATCCCAATTACAAGTAAGTGTTTTCAAGGGCTTTGTGATGTAGAATATTTTCTTATGGGCGCTATATAAAACGTGCGACCTTCTAAAAAGTTTTTAAATTGTTTGGATAATCATTATTAAGCGAACTTTGTTGATATTGAAATCGATGTTCTTGCACGACCCACGGCTATGTATGTATGTTATTTGAAGTCTAAAGTGTTTTGGAATGTTTATATACAAAGTGATCCAGAAATAATGTCTCAAACGTGGCAGTAGTTTGTTAGTTCATTAAAGAGAAGGTGCAGCTATTTTTTAAATGGTGTAGTAACTCTACCACAATTTTATAAGGAGGATATTTAAAGCAAGTTTATTTTTTTTTTAACTTGCAAACATCAAAGACAACCAAGAAAATGTGTGTTCCGCGCGTCCTCTTACGGGCGTTTTTCTCACTGCCGTTTTCCATAACCATTTTTAAATATCACGACTTCTGTTGAACGAATTGACCTAAATCAAATGACAAATTCTTCATGACAAAATTGTCTAACATCCTGAATAGGTTTCAAGTTTGAATTCGAACGGCATAACCTTAAAATCACCTAAAAATGCATATAATCCAAACTTTTTGATTTTTAACAAAACCTCCTCAGGAAGGAACCAATTTTATTGAAAATTCGGGAAATAACGTAACTTGTGGTTATAAAATTGCTAAAAAACGCTTTTACTTCAAAAATTGTGGACGCTGTGCTATGTGAGTATTGTAGGATTTTTTCAAAGTGTAAGATTTTTTATGTACTTTTTGATTGTTGAAAGAATTTTTTTACATAACCTCAAAAAATGTACAAAATCTCGTTTTTTTAGATGTATATGTATATACAGGGCGTCCCACCAGGAACTGCATCCATCGATATAGGGAAAAGTACGTACCAAATTTTTTTTTTAATTTAGGGAATTACTTATGGCAGTGTGGCCAATTCAACTAAAATAATTACAAGCAACATTCAATAATGGTATAACAAGTGTTCCATTTTTGAGGTTACATTTTATAAACTACAAATCGCGAAAACTTGTTTAGGTCGAATAGAATACCCTATATTTTTTTACATCAAGTTATGTAAAATTAAATTCCTTTTTTTTCTGATATCAGCATTGTGGGCGTTAAATTACATCTACGAAGACTTTTTGAATTTGTTTATTATTTATGGAGAATGTGATAAAGTAATATCAAAAACTTAATGATAATAATAATAATAATAACTAAATAAGTAAATAAACACCACAGAAATTAGACAACCCCCAATTCCAGAAGCCAGGGCCTGTGAGGAAGGGGGTTACACATTGAAAAAACTCGGATATACAACCATTTCCTCCAACAGTGTCAGTGCCGGAGCTAGGATTCGAACCCGGTGGTGCGATGTCCATGTGATTAATCGCGATTGCCACCTCGCGCCTTAACCCACTTGGCTGTCGACCAGACATAACAGATAGATAATAATCGACTTTATTGAATGATAGGTATAATACAGATCATAAAAACAAAAATGCGAAAAATTTGAAAAAGGGTATCTAGTGGCGAAGTCTAACCACCACTAAATGGCCCAAAAAAGAGAAAAGTAAGTATATATAATTTCTGAGACATGGCATAAGTGCTTTTTAGAATACAAATAAAACAAAGTATAATGAACCATTATTATAAAATCCTACATAATTGACTAATATAGATGAACAAAACATATCATGCTCAAGAGGGGGACTAGGTAAAACATTAAGTTACTGCTTGCTTAATAGTAAACTTTTAAATTTATACTTGAATTTATTCAATTTGAAACTTTTAAGATTGTCAGGCAAAGAGTTATATAGTTGGATGACATTATAATGAAAACTTCGTTTGAACATGGCAGAATGATGACGCGGAATGTTGAACCTGTTTCCATATTTTTTTAATATAAAGAAGACCGTATTACAGAGACACAGCCAGCTGTAGAACTCAGAATCTTGTGTACTAAACTTCCTAAATGCAATTTTCTTCTTTTATCCATATTGACTCATTTAACCTCAAATAACTTGTGAGAAATATGATCGAATTTTCTTAAACCAAAAATTAATCTCAAACATGAATTTTGAACCTTTTGGATACGATCCTTATCATTCAGATCTAAGCATTGGCCATATATAAAATCATAATAATTAAACTGTGACAAAACTAACGAATCACAAGGCATTTTTTTAAATTAAAATTTAAAAAATGACTATTAGAATATAACAACTTCTTTTTGCATTCGTTTTTCACATGTTCTGTAAATCTAAAATCACAATCCACTATCATTCCAAGATTTTTTGCAATTTTAACAACAGGCAAGGGAACACCATCAATATTAATATTTAATGAATTCTTTACTGTATCTAATTTATTTTTATTGCCAAATAACATCAATTTAGATTTACCCGAATTTAAAAGCAAGTTGTGTTCCTGCGAAAGAATTTTAATGTTATGTAATCCATTATTAATAGAGTGAGCTGCACATCATTCGCGTTGAAATTTATGTATAATTGCTTGTCGTCAGCGTAACCTTGGATTTTACAGTTTACAGTAGAGGTTATGATATCTGACGTATATATTATTAAAAAAACGGACCCAAAATGGACCCTTGAGGTACTCCAGAATGTATATTTAGATTAGACAAGAAGCCATTATTGTGAAAAATGTTCTGAAATCTGTCACTCAAGTAGAAGGAAATTAATTGTAAAGAAGAAGCATTGAAACAAAAATATTTAAGTTTAGCACATAACAAGTCATGATTTATTGTATCAAATGCCGTAGAGAAATCAAGCAAATTCAACACACTAATCAACCTCTGATCATATGCAGTAAAAAGGTCATCCATTACATTTATTAACACTGTAGCTGTACTAAACCCTGCTCGAAATCCACACTGTTTATCAGATAATTTTTTTTCCTCAGAAAAGAGTTTGTAAATCTGATGGTATACATTTTTTTCAAAAATTTAAGATACTAATTGTTCTTAAATCCGAAAACTACTTAAGGTTACAATTTTCTGGGAGAGGTTTACCAATAGCAATTTTCGAATCACTTGGGAAATAACTCTTCTCTATGCAACAGTTAATAATATGAACTAGAAATTTATCAATAAATGGACTAGAATATTTGAGCATTGAAAGAGTTATATGATCAGTACTGGACGTGTTCGACTTATTACTGTTAAGAATTTTATTAACCTCTTCGACATTAGTCATAGTAAAACTGAATGAGTGGATAACCGTTATTAAATTGTTATTGAAATTAATTTTATCATCACATTTATGCGAGACATTTTGAACAAATGAGGCAAAATAAGCGTTAGTCGAATTTGGATCAGACAGTTCATCTGGTATGTTATTATAATTACTTTTATGAATGCAAAGATTTTTTAAAATAGACCAAGTTTTCTGCAAGTCTTCTTCAACACATATTGAGTTCAAATAACTTTTTTTAAATTCTTTATTGCATTCAACGTGAAGTTACGCTGTTCTTTATAACTATTCCAGTCTGCAATACTTTTAGTTTGCTTATGTTTTTGTTTTGCTCTATCTCTCTCTTTCATCAAAACCTTGAGATTAAAAGTAAGCCAGGGAGCTTTGGAACAGTTTTTAGAGGTGCATGTTTGTTAAATAGCTCTAAAGGGAGGGAATTAAATAACTGATTTTTTTTATCAATATCAATTTCATATATAATATCATACCAAGGTATAGAGACTAGGTCATTTGAAAAATTATCGTAATTAAAATTATTAAAACATCTAAAAGTTACTAGTTTGGGTTTCATTTTATAAGTATTAATCTTCAGGTCACAAAACACCAATTTGTGATCAGAAATATTGTCAGTACATAGTGTACCACACTGGTTAAAAAGTTCAGTATTCGATATATAAATGGGGTCAATTAGTGTGCTAGAACCGCCCGATATTCTCGTAGGCTCATGCAATATTTGAGTTAAATTATAAGTTTGTAAACAGGCATCAAGTGGATTAGGTTAGTTAAAAAATTTTACGTTAAAATCCCCTAAACAAATAATCTCATCAACAGTGGAAGTGATAGTTGATAAAATATTGTCTATGTCATTAATATAATTACTAATATTAGCATTATAAAACGTACCAATACCAAATTTTTTTGATTTAACATTAATTTTTAAGAAAAGGTATTCAAGTTCAATACTTAACAAAAAATCAAAACTAGTTTCAGAACATTGATAATTAGATTTTACATATGCTGATACTCGTCTTCCTGTACCATAAGGACAATCTTTGTGAAAAAAATTATATTCAGGCAAATAAATAGCTTCAGATCCCACTCCATTAGTCAACTTGTAGTACATTTGTTTCTATTCCATAAAAAAAGAAAATAATACTAAATACTATAACATGCTTATTAATTGGATTAAAGACACTTTGCATAAACTCTAATAGCTAAGATAAAATCAACTAAAAACATGATTCCATTTTAATTTAATAATTGTTCAAGATTCCGCCCTCGAACCTCCACACATTTTCCACACATTCGGATTAGTTCTTCATGGATATCTCTTCTAACTGAATCATGTGATAAGTTTTAAAATGCATTTCTTACTCTCTACATATAATCTTTAATAGTTATTAACGGGCTCTCATAAACTTTAATTTTGAGGGTTCCTCAAATAACATAATCTAGAGTTGATAAATCAGGCAAGCGAGGTCACAGGAAAGGTTCATTATTGGTGATCCATTGATCGTAAAAAGTTTCTGGTAAAAAACTATTTATCAAATATGTGTTATGTGGAGGAGCACCGTCGTCGCGTTGTACTGATAAAAAATGTTTCTATGTTCGCTGAGAGGTAAATTTTCTAAATAATTATTATTTAAATTTTGTAAAATATTTAGATCTTTCACTTAGAAAAAAAAAAAATTAACTATACATATTAGTAGAAGAAGAAATCTTTTTAACTTACTGTTTAACTTTTTCTGATAAAATTCTAATGCCACCACACTATCGTTTCTTATGGCGCAGTAAACATTAAACTGACAATTTTCTTGAAAATTTCAGAGCAGCTTGTGTTAATGACATCATTGGGAATGCGTAAAAATATGCCAGAAGTGATATTTCTACATTTTGGTCATCAACAATATGCCTCTGCTTTTGAATTCTTGCCTTGACAGAGCCATAAGTTTTAAAGTTATCCAGTATGCGTTTCACAGTGTTTGGTGACGGTTTCCGTTTTTATGGATACCGAGTAGCAAATGTGCTACTAGGTATTGATACTACTTTATCACATTTTCCATAAATAATAAACAAATTCAAAAAGTCTTCGTTGATGTAATTTAAATGTCTTGGAATTTTTTGACATAAGAGAATGACTGATATTACTAATTGTTTCTAATCATGGCTAATTTGATAAAATTTTTACTAAGAATTTTTGAGTTTCTAAGAAAATAGCAAATATTTCAAAAAGTTCTAACTTAAACCCCCATAATGCTGATATCAGGAAAAAAAGGAATTTAATTTTACATAACTTGATGCAAAAAATATAGGGTGTTCTATTTGATCTAAACAAGTTTTCGCTGTTTGAAATTTACAAAATATAACGTCAAAAGTGGAACACTTGATTTACTGTTAGAAATTGTTAAAAATCAGCAGGGCCCGGATAGTGCCGGCGCAGTTGGATCTTTAAGGAAAAGGCACATTTGGTGATATAACACAGCTCTCTTTTCGAAAACCCTAAAATATATAAGGTGTTTTCTTTAAAATAAGCAAGTTGGTATCGACTTCCGGTATCACCGGAAATGCCAGATGCTTGTAATTATTTTAGTTGGATTGGTCGCACTGTCATTAGAAGCCCCCTAAATTTTCAAAATTTTCTAGTGCGTACTTTCCCTATATCGGCTGAGACACCCGGTATACATATTCCTACAATTTAAAAAAATTATCTATGGTATAAATTACACACTTCAATTTTTTTTTTATACATTTATTTAACGTCGGCCTATTTCCGCTACTGAGGCCTAACACCGACGCCTGTAGACGAGCTACCCCCAACCAGGAATTTTGCCGAACCTCTTCCCTTAAGAAGAGTAGGGATCTTTTACTTGCCTAACATTTAATAGACAAGGGGCCGACGGCTTTACATCCCCTCCGAAGGATGGTATATCTCCTATACAACTCTCGCCTAAGGTTGTATAGCTTCCGCGCATACACTGATATACAAGCCGCTGGAAGATGTGTGAGGCGAGAACGCGGTTTCCGTTGGAATGGTCACACGCTTCAATTTATTAATAATTATTTTGACGACATTCAGCAGTACTAACATTTATTTCTGTTCTTAGCGCAGTAACTGCTTTAGTTTTTCTGATCGAGCGAATATATTTTTTTTGAACACAGTGGTATATTAGTAATATATCTACAATTATTTTTGAGAAATAAATCACGATATTTAACGGGTTAAATACATTTGCTTTGAGACTCAATAAACATAAACCCGGTAATCTAAGTGTTAACGGTATTTATTTACAGCAACAGAGAAATAGCGAGTGCAAAAGCGATGAAAATTGCTAAAACAAACTTGTAGCTTCCCATTAAGAACATTTACCAACGTAGTTCCTTTCAAACTTTGCAATTATACACCCAGTAAATTTGCTTATCAAATTTCAGATACATCTGCGAGAAGATTAAGGCGACGTCGGCAAAACCACCCTTCTGCGTTCCATATCATCATAAAATATTCGACAGCATATCCGTAAGTTTTAATTTTATTGTGATTTATGTGGTGACGGTAGGCTAAACATATTTGAGGAAGTCGCATTCCTCCGCTGATAAGTTGCCGGATTTTGTTAGGATTTTAGGACGTGACTTCCTAGATGTTAAAAATAAACCCACTTATTTGAAAATAAAGTTAAGCTTTGAGAACAAACTTCTACCTGGAACTACTTGTTATTGTTAAGTATGTAAACACGAAGACGTCTCTCAAATGGTTTTAAAAATCTAATAATTAAGTCGGAATATTAGTAGATAATACACAGATTGCGGCAGCCATGTACGTACACGGACGGATGTATGGGTATCTAGACATTTTATATTCACAGATGCTAAGCAGATTGAACGCACAACGATACAAAGTAATGTAAATGGTGGGGGCTCGATCGAGACGACTGCGACTTATCGCATGCTATGTGAAGGTATTTACATTTATTCCACTTTGAGCAGACGCGTGTATATGTTTGTTTTGTAGAATATTTGACATTGGCAGACGAACCGTGATGAAAATTTCATCAAAAATATTGTTTTCACTGATGAATCATCATTTGCATTTTTTGGTCGACATACTCCGTCAATTGTTCGTTATTGGTCTCGAGAAAATCTGAATAGATTCTTTATATTACGAATAGTATCCCTAGGAATTAAATGTACGAGGTAGTGTGCTGGGGAATCATATCGTCAGTTCATTCTTCATTGATGGTTCACTAAACGACCTTAAATACTTAAATCTATTGCAGCAGCGCATTGTTCTGGAAATAAGACGGCTAGCAGAGCAAAGATTTAACAAGATCTGGTTCCAACAAGATGGTTGTCGTCCTCATTATTGTGCCGCAGTTTAGGATTTTCTGGGAATCATCTTGTGGCCAGCTAAATCTCCTGATCTGGATCCAAATAACTGTTTTATGGGGCCACATAAAATCTTAAATTTATGGCTGCCAGGAAAAGTTGCGGTTGAAAATAAGAAAACGCATTTTCATATAAGAAAAAACAAAATGGCGGCTTCGAGATGGCGGATTGTACCGCGTACCGTTTATGATCCGATTCGACTTAAAATCGATATCTGGGGGTTTTCGAGATCGCCAATTATGAATTCTTGGTTAAAATTTGTAAATTCAAAATGGCGGCGCCAATATGGCTGACAACTTTTGTCATTTAGATCTAAATTGATCAAAATCGATATTCGAGGGTTTTCGGGGTCCGGATTACGAATTTCTAGTTAAAAATTTAGTTCAAGATGGCGGACGATTTTACCGTTTATGATCCGATTCGTCTCAAAATCGATATCTGGGGATTACAACATATCAAGAGACTGAAAAGTAAAAAATAAAATTATATAAAAAACATTTAAAAAAAGTTTTATTTAAATGTAAATAATAAGTAGCAAATAAACTTTGAAGTAAATCAAACCCATAATTTTGTTACATTATACATTTTTTTTATGATATAAAAGCTTGTCGTGAGAAATCTGCTTTAAACAGGTAAATCATAAAAAAAATTATATAATGTAACAAAATGATGGGTTTGATTTACTTCAAAGTTTATTTTCTACTTTTTAGAGCATTTAAATAAAAGCTTTTTTTCAATATTTTTTTATATAATTTTTTTATTTTGTTTCGTGTATATACTTTATTTTTTGCAAAAGTTTAAAAGTGTTTTTGTGATTAAGAGTGTATCTTTGGTTCCTAAGAATTTTTATTTTGTTATTCCGTTATTGCGTTATTTCCTGTAGTTTTAATTATAAATAAAACGAAACAAAACTGACGGATTTGTTTTCTGATCAAGAGAAGAAAAAGAAAACAAACATTAAAAAAATGAATATTTGAATGGCGTGACATTTTGAAACAAGAAAATTGTGTTTTTCAAGAAATATATGAAAAATGTATTATTTCCCGGGAACAGCAATTTTTATTTCCCGATTCCCAGGAATAAAAAAAAGACGGGAAATCAGAAATCCTAATTCATACTCTTATTTAGATCGGGTAAGCAATGCCGTCTTATTAGAGAACTGAGTATATGACCACCGAAATAGCTGAGGGTGGTCTTCATCGCCTGAGGAACGATCCTACTGCAATTGATTATCTGGTAGCCATTATAAATTAAATCGACATTAGGGCCTTTGATCGTGCTGTATCTGATCACCATACACAATGCTAAAATCGGATTACACTACTCCATGCGCATATTTGCTTCCAAATACAGGAATGCGCCGATTAGAAAACACAAAATTAATACTAAATGGAGCTATGAATATCTCAGGGAAGTGTGCTCGGACCACTGCTATTCCTGCTGTACATAAACGAGTTGCCACTGACCATAAAGCATAACAAGTTGTTTATGTACACAGATGAAACTACCATAATGATGTGTGCTGCCACTGAAAAAGAGGTCGTGGGAAAAGTACAGAGGACTGCTAAATTGAATAATATTAAAGCATGAGGGAGAAGCTACAGAAAGTATTCGGGATTTTACAATGCAAGGACGAATTATACTACTCATATATAACTTACAGGTCACAGGAATACTTTTAAAACTCAATTTACTAATTTTCACAGGCATTTATGTATATAAATTATTGTTAACATGCATACATACAAGTAAAAGTAATTTCAAGAAGCATAACGATAGTCACAATTACCATATTCGAAACGAAGATAATATAAATACAAAAATTACTTTACCCATGGCTACTATAAAAAAACTCCTTATTACGCCGGATCGACCGTCTATAATTTGTTAATATAATAACATCAATCAATTCCTAAATTTAAGATTAAATTCAGAAATTTACTAATAGACAATCGTATCAATACCCTGAGGAATTTCAAATCAGCCTAAAACTCTAGACAAAATTTATTGATAAAAAATATTAACTATGACATCAGGAATTGCACAATTTTGACTATCTCTTAATAATTTTAATACTGTGTGCTCTATTTTACCCTTTTTATTTTTATGCAATATAGTTCAAATGTGCTTCTAGAGGGTAGAATATTAAAACATTAGTTCGCAAACTCCTCTATAAAATCTTTATTTTACTACAAAGAACGTAACCAGACTGCAACCAACAACCACTCTCCAGGCTATGTGCCCCGCCAAGCGCTGAATTACAGGTTACAAGCCTGGCGCGTTAAGTGTAATAATTGCATATTACCAACAGAACGCTAATGCTTCAATTGTGATGTTTTTATAAAAGAGTTTGCGACTGATATATTATGTTTTAAAATTCTTTCCTCTAGAAGCGCATTTGAACTATGCTAAGCCTGGTCAGGCTATTTTTTTTCGACTGCAACAGACACTGAACCGCTATATGACGCCTGCTGACTATTTTGCATGTCGCTATCCTAAGGATACCGAGATGTACCAAATAGTCAAAGGATACTCGTGTCGGTCGTCACATGCCTACCTTGCACTGACGAGAGTCAACAGATAGAAACTGCAGTCTGCAAGTGGTGTGGATCGACTGGAACGAGAGCTCCTTTAAGTAGGATTGTTGCAATCGAAGCATTACCGTTCTGTTGGTAATATGCAATTATTACACTTAAAGCGGCAGGCTTATAACCCGGTGAGTAGCTGTTGGTTGCAGTCCGGTTATGTTCCTTATAGCAAAATAAGAATTTTATAGAGAAGTTTGCGACTGAAATATTATGTTTTATGCAACAAATTCACAATTTTAATTAATGTTTACATGGGTGTCTATCACCAATTCTTTCGTTGTGCAGGTTCCCATTCAAGCTGCATATTTATATGATGCAGTCATGATTTACGCACGAGCTCTCACGGAGATTTTTCAGAACAACGAGGATCCTAGAAATGGAACCGCCATACTTCACAGAATTGTCAACAGATCGTACCATTCGATTCAAGGTTATGATGTAAGTGATACTTATTATTTTCTCAACAGATATACTGTTTTCACTGTATGACCTTATAGCAATTGTAACTTAAAAGCAATTTCGTGTGCTCCTATATTTGTAATAACATAAATAAAATTTCTATTCCTCTTATGCCTATTTCCATCAACTTTTGTTTAGAGAGAGAATAATAGCTAGGGACTCCGTAATTTAGGTAGTCCTTAAAAGCCCACATCGTTTTAACCATTCAAAGGTAGCGAATTCCTAGCCAAGGAATCAAAAAAGCTAACAGCGGCTCAAATTTTAGGGATATTTTCATTTTTATTTTAATGTCATTATTGTCAACGTCATGTCAATTTGAATTTCTGGTGTGAATTTAATACTAATATTTTGATCACAATATGGACCAAATTATATAGGTTTAAAAAAGGAAGTTGCAAGTCGGTTGCACATTTACTTCTCATGTAAATGTGGCCCGATTTACGTACTTGCTTGCCGCTTAACTGTATAAACCTTCTGTTAAATTTACCTGGTGGTTAGATACATAGATAGTCTTTATTTGACTACATTCACATTTTTACAATACATTTTTTATTTTATCGCCTTATTTAGTCCTGGTGGAGTTTAGCATTAGCTAGTCCACCATTCAACCAGGACACACACACATAGACAATTATACAACGGCTATTCCCTACGACATTGCCATCTGCCCATGCCGAGACTCGGAACTCAGGAGTGGTACAGTAACTAGCCGTGTTGTCTCTCACACAACCTCGCCTAGTCCACTCGGTCACACATGAAAAACACCACAAAACATCCATACCCTAGCCAGGATTCGAATCCGGGACTCCTTGGTTGCAAGCCTAACAATTACCAATAAATAATTATTTATTGCATTTAGTTTATTATATACAATATGTTTTCTGACCTGACATTACAAAATAAAATTATATAAAATCGTGATCGTGTGGCCAATGGTATACTTTGAAACCGTTTTAACGGTAAACACGTAAGTGTTGAGCCACCGAGCCGATATTTGTAGCAAGTGAATAGAGTACGTGGATCCGGCTAGTTACCAGTCGACAGTTATTAATCGAAACAATCAAAGTAAAATAATGTCTCGACATTAAGTATATCACAAGAATTATATGTATATGACAGATAAACAAATAATGATAACATACATACAAGTAAGGAATAATAACAAAACAAATGAGAAAAGATTAAATAAAATGACAAATTTTCTGCAAGTAAATGCAACCAACATTCATGCCTATAGGATCACTGTATGCAACGAGTTCGTAAATATTCATCAATAGAATAAAAGCAAGCAGTGTTTTAGGATAAATTTTTAATTTTTGATTTAAAGCCAACTAGATTTAACTACTTGATTTGTGTAAGCAAATGATTATATAATCATTAATTAATTTGTTAAAATGTAAACCAATTTTGAGCGAGTTTTTCCGTGAGATGAAGGGAAATCTAACAAGTTGTTAATGTTTTTATCAGAACACAGAAGCGTGGTATTATCTGCAAACAGAATAGTCTTGGTGGCGCCCATACATTTAGAAAAGTCATTGACATATAGTATGAATAATGGAGGCCCCAAGTCAGAACCTTTAGGTACCCCGTGCATGATATTTAGAGAATCAGAATTTTTATTATCTATTGGACACACACTGTTTGCGATTTGTTAAATACGACTGAAAATAATACCATATAATCGCAACGTTTTTATTAGTATATCGTGAGAGACATAGTTGAAGACATTAGAGAGATCACACAGTGATGAATCCCATGGCAACAAATCATCTGCTAGGTACATCAACAAGGTGGATATACCGATTTTAAATATTTACAGCCTTTGAAATTAAGGCATCAATACATACACTAACATAGTATATGGAAGTATTTACAGAGCTTCGTTGGTGTATGTGTACAATAACCACATTTAAACATTACAATATTTGAACTAACGCCACTTTATTAGGTAAATTTTTCAAGAATATTCGGTACAGCTATGGATTTTTTTGGTACAGCAACATTTTGTGGATTAGTTTTACACCGTTGAAGTTGTTAACGTATATAGTTACCTGCTCAGCAACAACTTATTCTACGAATTTAGAGAGAGTTGATAAAATACTAATGGGGGAAAATGACTAACCAGGAAAAGATCAGATACTTTAGGTACCGGAATAACAGCATCTTTTCACACTGCGCAAAAAGACCCTTTACTCAGACATTTATTAACAGGAAATGCTAGGTGACTACTTAAACAGGAAATAATAAGTAAAATCATTTTTAAATCAATGCCATCAGAGCTTTTGGCGTCAGATTTTAACTTAGAAATAATTTTATCAATTTTCTCAGAGATAATTTCAGTAAAGGTAAATTCTTCAATATTTCCAGTAAATTTATTATTAAAATATTTATTTATAATTAAATCATTATAAGGATTAGCTGTACGGCGGAGGCGCAGATCGTGGCTAAATATTTAAACTATAGAGAACTTAGGATTCTGGAACTATTAGCAATGAACAGGCTATAGAGGGGGTTTCCATACATTATATAAGATTTTAAATTTTCTTCAGTTTCTCTAGAATATCTAAATCTGTAGGTTCAGTTAATCTAAATCTACGGAAACGTGTTAATATTACCAATCTCATCGAAGTAGTTATTTTATCCTAAATTCTTCTATGAAATCCTTCTTCCAATAAATTCAATATTTCCAAGTCATCGATAAGCAGTTCCATTTGAAGTTTTCGTAGTCAAACGGTATCAAAAACTGCTACTAACGTTAGTCCCATGACAGTAAAAAATGAGGTTAGGTTTCACAAAATCAATTTTCCTTACATCCTTACGTAGGTAACACTTAGGTTGACAATTTTGACCCCCTAAAGTTAGAGAAGGAATAGTTTTGTGAAAACGAAAATAGTTATTTAACCCAAGTTCCTAATCCCTAAATAAGTTGGTGGAAACGGGCATTAGTTATTCACCTTTTTCTGGTTTATTAAACTGCTGTGGAAAAAATGCCACAGGTCTAAACATTTTGAGATTCAAATATATGAAACATAGAAAAATCAAGTTTTTTAAAGGTATTTATTGACGGAAATGGAGATGCAGAAGGCAATTTCACTGTAGTAGCTCTTCTGGACGACAAAGAAATGAATGGGACATTGAGGATGAGCATGCAACCAGTTGGCTATTTCCAGTACCAATCAAACGGAAGTAATAAAGCAGCTGGTCTACCTGTAAGTTTACTTTTTAATATCAATGGAATTTTCTGTTCACTTTTCATTAGGATAATCAAAATAGCGTCATTTGAAACGCTGACGTATCAGCTTTGAAACTTACTCCACTCCATGCCAATTTTCTTAAATTTTGAAGAGAAATACATTTCATTCTGATACACCCTGTATAAAACCAACATCACAGAGTAGGTAACTAAATAGTGAAAAGTTACAATGAAGTTACTTTTTGTAATTCAGCGCTACGCGGTATGATATAACCAAAAGAATTGTTCTTCGACTTCGATTAGTTTGGATTTAACTTCTGTTAGACATCATTTATATTTCCATGCTGTAGTTTATTTGTCATAATTAGCTAGAAATATTTTCTCTTCTTTATCAATAATTAGGTCTCCCTTATTTAAGGAATTTAAGTACCTGGACCTGGACCGACCAATTCAGTGGGTGGGAGGGAAGCTGCCTCGCGCCGAACCAAAATGTGGCTTTAAAGGTGAAAAATGCATCTACGAAATCGACTGGAGACTCGTGGCAAGCATGAGCTTGGTATCTACCATCGTCATCGTTGGTGTCTTATTCGCATTAAAGTAAGTCATTAAAATATGAACTAATTCTGTTATGTACCGCTTAGTTAAAGACACAATAGGCTAAAGTTTATCCAGGCGAGATAAAAGCAATTAACAAAATTGCAGTTTCATCAAATGTTTGAAACAATACCCGTTTTTGGTAAACTAGTTTAAATGCCTTGTATTGGTTATAAATTTGTTTTATGGATGTACATTGTACGCGTTATTTCATTTATAGCGTATCGATGTCTGAGATAGCGGAACACCTAGTGCTTGTAACGTAAAATAATAAATGGACGCTACATATGCGGTGTCGGCACTCAACGTATGAAATAATTTTGTGATCATTATTGCATGTTTTTAAAACGTCTGTGCAAGTAACCAAATGTAGTTTTTATTTTATCTTGCTCTGAAATGTTATGTTTTTAAAAGTAGAAAGTCTATATTACTAGAAATTCTGGATTCAATATAAGGCTGCGCAGCTGAATGAATTCAAGAAATTAATATAATAAACAAATAGATATCGTATTCGGTCTGAAAACATTATTTTAACAAATAAAATAATTGTATTATTTAACCAAAATCCTTAAAATTTCAAGTATTATTTGAAATTCGACACTGTCATTTTATCTAGAGCGACCACTGTCGTTATGATTTCATACAGTCTACCCACTCAAACGAATACTTTAGGTATAGTTAGCTATACAATTAATATATTTCCCCATAGTTATTTTAAAACAGTTTTTTATGCGATATGTGACACTATCTGACATAAAATATGCACTTTAAGAGCCCATCCATCTTGGCGTTGAGCCCTCGCTCAAGGAACTTTCCTCGCCTGAATATTTAAATTTGTTTAAGCAGATTGAGGTGGAAACCTCATTATAATATGTATTAGTTTGTTTAGGATTAAGCGAGTATGAACCTAATCATTTTTACAGGCATTACCGCTACGAGCAAAAATTGGCATGTCTGTTGTGGAAAATCGATATGAGAGATGTAACGATAATCCCCACCGAACCCACTGAAGTGTCCAGTAAACATAAGAATATGGTAATAACATTCTTAATATTCTTGTCTTGTTTAGCGTTACTTTAAAAGATATTTTTGGCGAAGTAATACTGATTTTACACTTGTACAGTACTAAGGCATATACAGGGTGGATCATTAATAATAGGCCATAATTCAAGGGTAGATTTTCTGGGCCAAAATATAAGGATATAACCAAATATACTTTAGTAAAATGTTGCAATGGAAAAAGATTAGGGTGTCAAAGTTTAAATAATTTTTTCGTTTTTTTTGCAATAACTCAACAGCCTCTTAACTTTTTTTTGTTTCCAAAGGAATATGGCTTTGGGAACGTAGCCCGTATAGCCACGACAAAGTTTAATACAAAAAGCTATTGTGTACTTTAGCTTATACAAAACATTTAGAAATAATAATTCATAATAATTGAACGAACGAACGAAAGGGATAAACAGGGATACACTCTTCACGCCTAGGGGTCTTTCAAGGCGACTTTATACACAAAAACACACATATGATAGACCACGGTCGATAGGTATATAGTACAAAGGATTAGACAAAAGGAAAATTATTCTAAGCCTACACTAATCTACAAACGTATTCTTATTGCATATAAGAAATCGAAAACAATTGTACATAATGAGTGATTTTCCGTAATTAGAGCGATCACGTTTGATATATTTGTCGGAAGTATTTGAGATGAATCTACAATTTCTCTGAGTAGCTGATTAATTTCTATGCGATGGTTACGACATCCAAAGAATATATGATTTAAGTCGCATATCGATTCATTGTCGCAAGTACATAAGGGTGAGTCTACGAAATGCATTTTGTAAAGATGTTGTGTAAAGTTTCCATGATTAAATGCTAGTCTTTGTTACATGGCCTAGCAGGATTCAGTTCTTGTAAGTGAAACTGTTTTCAACTAACAGAATTTTACATGTATAACTGCTAAACCATTTCACACTGTTTATGTACTTAGTTTTATATCTTAGGAACTGTCATTTTCTAAATTATTATGTATTTCGTTCTATACAGCATCCCAGGAAACAATTAACAATTTGTCTACAAAATTTATTTACATCAGATATCTATGTTTCAATTTTTATATTTTTGTTTACTATGGAGTACATATGGTTATTTTCCTTACCTTTTCTCATTCTATATATAGTAAATCCTATAACATGTAATATATTTACTGTTATCAATACGTTTTACTATTTATTTACATCTGTTCATATTTGTGGTTATGCACAAAATAGAAATTGCAAAGGCAAATCAGCTAGTGTGGAAATAATAAAATAAACTATTATTATAGATTCCTTTTATCGATTATATGCCACTATTTTAGTTGTGAGTAAAGGAAATTGTAAAATTGCGACCTGCAAGTTGGTGCGTTTAACTTAACCACTGACAGATGGCCATACTTGTACTATTCTTAGATTTTATAGCTTTCAATTTAAATAGGGAATTAGATTTCTCACATTTTTTTGGTAGCGTTGTTTTCCAGTAAACAGGACGAAAAGTTTACCTTATCAGTAAAACTCACCAGGAATTCATTTGCTTGCAGCCTTTGTACTGATTCAAACGAATATAATTTTTAACTGTGGACTTCAGTAATTGATATTACAATTTTTATATCCCAGTTACAAAGTGTTTAATATACAGGTAATTTAATTTCATTATTCATTTAAAAATTTAAGTAATCTTCAAATTTTGCCTTTGATATAATTTCAATTATTTTTAAAATAAATTTGAATTCAAAGTCAATTCTTTTTAATTTAATAAGAAGTTAAAATACTATATGTACCACATGGTTCTAAAAATATTTTTCTCTTTCCTTTTCATTTTTTTTGGCAATTTATAGTTTTTATGAAATCAGCTTTTGTACAGTCAGCTTAAATATATTTCGTGCAGCTAATTTAAATTTATTTCGTGCAGCTAACTTAAATTTTGTACAGCTAGCTTGCTTCAATTTCGTACAGCTAACTTGCTTATATGCTTCCATGCTTATATTCTTAGATACTTAAATTCTGAGATACTTCTTCTACATTCCTGCATAGTTTTTGCACAGTTTATCTTTCATAGATAAAATTTCGTTATCTTTACATTAAACCACATAGTTGGTTAATTTCCTACAACTGTCACCACATTTCATTGAGAGACGTAAATTGCCAACGAAACTTTAGGATTCATTCTTGCAACAAGAGACAATTGTGGGCCTGGATTGCTGTCCCAGAACCAGTCACCTCAACCATAATCCATCTAGGATACTGGTATAAATTTGTTTTTTATATATATATATATATATATATATATATATTTTTTTTTTCTTAAATTTCAATTTATCTTTCAAACCGATTTGTCTATTTTTCATGTAATATATTTTAACATTCATTTTAAACTATCTTTTTATTTCTCTTACCAACAATTTCAGTCTGATCTATAGTAGACTGGTTATTCGAGAAAAAGAGA
Organism: Leptura quadrifasciata; assembly: GCA_963675555.1. Taxonomy (NCBI): domain Eukaryota; kingdom Metazoa; phylum Arthropoda; class Insecta; order Coleoptera; family Cerambycidae; genus Leptura; species Leptura quadrifasciata. Next base: position 95,511,371 of record OY776679.1, read on the forward strand.
CAATTTTGCTTATTTTACTATAGATGGTGCCCAATTTAACATCAATTTTTCTTTGTCTCCTTTTCTCGAAATAAACAGAAATCTGTCGCTTATGCTGTACATGTTAGAAAGGGTAAGTTTCTCCACTCTTACGAATGCTCTGGACCCACGGCTCTCTGCTCCGACTTAAACCAGCTAGTCGTCCGCGCATGTTGCCTCAATTCTTTCTCAAAAAATAAATAATAAGAGAAAGGAGGTAACATCTTGCTAAAGATATGTAAGCCACCCTGGATAGCTTAATTGTTTTATATAACGGTTGTTTTTTAACATAGGGGTAAATCAAGCCATAATTGTATTTTTTTCTTTGTAAGAATACTGGTCCAGTAACTTTGCCACTTTTCATACATCCTCTTTTTGGACACAACTAAGAAATCCTCATATGATACTATTTCTAGTCCTGTAGTCACAATCATATTTGTTGCTTCCTTGGCAAGGAACTCGACTTTATCATTTCCATGTATCCCACAATGCGTCTTGACCCATATAAAATTCACAGTTTTTTTTCTAGTTAACAAGACATTGTATTTATTTATAATCTCACACATAATTCTGCTATTATAAAGTTTAGGGGAGTATTATCCAGTCGAGTGCAGAAGAAATTGCTGTGGCTTCGGCAGTGTATATACTAGTCTCCATAGGTAATGTGTTATTATGACTTTCATTAGTTGTTGAGATGTATACACCGTATCCAACCTCATTAACAGTTTTGTACCCGTCTGTGTAAATGTGGACATAATCTGTATATCGATTCAAAATTGTTTTTATTTTCAGTTTACTGAGAATGGACAAATCTGAGTATTGCGGAAAATAAATATTTATTTTATTTAAGATTGACTCGTGCATCTGATGAAGAATTTATTTTCATTAAGTCAACTTTTACGTTATTTCTTGGTCTTCTAATAAGATTAGATCGTTATTTTAGACAATATTTTGATTTATGTATTTATCTCAATACCATGAAAATAATCCACTAGTTCATAAGAAAGTGAGAAAGAGTTTACGCTGTTATTACGATTTTGTTTTCCCTTACGTTTCGTACTTTTTTCAATAAATACACTTTGTTTCATTAAATTTGAATTTGTCTTTCAAAAAATTATTGAAATGTTTAACGGCACTTTCCTCGAAAACGGTTGAAGTTATCAAGTTCTACCAAGTGTACCTTTTATACGTGGAAATGACGCCCTCATCAGATTTTCTGGTCAGAAAAACCACAACGTTTCGTCGAAAAAAAATGAAAAAAATTTATCATCAGATACAGGTCCTGCGTCGCCCTCTATGATCTAACGTGATGTAATACATAAATTATTGTTTCTTAGAATAAAAAAGTTCCTCTAGCAAATTTGGCGAAAATCAGTCAAGAGGCTGTTGAGTTATTGCAAGAAAACGAAAAAATTATTTGAAATTTGACACCCTGTATCTTTTTCCGCAGCAACATTTTACCTCATATTTTGGCCCAAAGAATCTAGCCCTTAACTATGGCCTATTATTAATGGCCCACCCTGTATATAGATAATTACTATTCATTCGTTATATCGGTTGAATAAATATCTACTAGAATTTGCTTCATTTATTTTTCTTAAATCTTACCAGTTCCATCAAGAAATGAGAAAAAAATTAGAATGGTGCCACAAATAAATAAAATAAATATTACAAATTATTGCACTATAGACACCACTGAACTTCGCTCAGCAACAATTGAGCCTCGGTAGAGTTAATAGTAGTAATTTGACACTTTTCAAGAACTTACAATGCCCCTCTGTAAAATTACCAGTACAAAATTTAGTTTTTTTTAGATAAGAGTCTGTCGACACAGTGTCTTCCATGCTCCTACAAGCAGTATTGTCGATGTTTCTGAACAATCTCCCAAGCGGGCTTACACAACCATCGGCTTATACAAAGGAAACATCGTCGCCATCAAATACCTGTACAAAAGATCCGTTGACCTGACGAGATCCATCAGGAAGGAACTCAAACAGGCAAGTGCTTTAGAGTAAATTGTCATAAAGTTAGAGAAAATTATCGAAATATTAACTCATTTTTCTATCTGCAGTGTGACCCATTTCAAATGGAAACCTCTCTGTAAAAAATGTATTTATAATCCTATGTTAACGCTTTTTTTTTAAATGATAAACCATCGAAAACTCCACTTTATGACAAAAATTTAGAGATAAATTTCAATTTTCAAAGCCTTCTATGATTTATTTTCAATGTCGAAAATAGACAAATTTGATTAGCAATTTTTTTATTGAAATTACACTACACTACTGCATTCAGTAACCTCTCAAATAGGTAAATCCCAAGTTCCATGAAAAAATATTGAAAAATGACAGTTTTATGACAAAAACAATGTAGGCTCATAGTAACTTTTACTTGATTTTTTATAAAAGTCGAAGTAGCCCATGAAAAATAAACAAAAGAAAGATAAATTAAGTGAATAGTTTTAATAAATATAGTCATTTAAACAAACTTAATCATATTGGACTTAAAAACATAAGTATGAACAATTAAAAGTAATAATAATTAGATGCCTATTAAATAAAAAAAATAACACATTGTACATTACATTAAAACTTCTTAAATTTTTGTAGCCTCTACAAGGCCGCCGTTTATTTCGATGCACTTGTCGAATCGTTTTTTAATATTTTTTACGACATTCTGTAATTGTTGCCGGGTAACTTCTGCACAAGCTTGTCTTATTCTTGCACACAAATTTTCTCTATTAATACTCGGGCGTGACCTGTAAACTTTAGATTTTATTAAACCCCATAAAAAGAAGTCCATCGGTGTTAAGTCCGGGGATCGGGGTGGCCATTCAATTAACGGGCTACCACGACCTATCCATCGATTAGGAAATATAGCATTCAGCCATCTGGTAACCACTCTGGCATTATGGACAGGGCTTCCATCTAATTGAAAATGTAGATTTACTCTTTCTTGTATTGGAAGTTCATGTAGAATATTCCAAAATTCATTTCTTAGGAATTGTAAAAACTGCATGCTATTCATATTACCTTAAAAAAAAAGGGCTAATGATTGTTTCATTAAGCAACCCACACCAAATATTAACTTTTTGGGAATATTGTCTTTTACAATTAATGACAAACTGTGGGTTTTCTATGGCCCAAAACCTAGAATTTTGTGACGATACTACCCCGTTTGTTGTAAAAGTTGCTTCATCGCTGAATAAAATATTTTTATTAAAATTTCTGTTATTAAGATACTCTCCTTGAGCCCACAAGGAAAACTCCATCCGTCTGTTATCATCACCAAGTTCCAACGTGTGTAAAAATTTGAGTTTGAATGGTTTTACCAAATTCTTCTTAAGGCATCGGTGAATATTTTCTCTAGGTAAATTCAAATATAAGCTAGCTACTCTTACAGTGGCGTTTGGATTGTTGTTAAAATAATTTAAAACTGTCTGCTCGTACCTGGTTCTTATTTGTATATTACCTGTTCTTATAATACGCCGTGCCGTGTCACAGCGCCACACTCATTAAAAATTTTGTTTATTTTATAAACAGTACTTTTAGTAATGTTGGGCCTATTCGGATGCCTGTGGTTGAATATCAAGCATACCTCTTTCAAAGTTCTGTCACTATCTCCTCTAAGGCGCACAAGTTCAATTTTTTCCTGTACATTTCGATTATCCATAATTAACTACAAACTAATAAACTAATACTTGATAATAACTATCGATTAATTTTATAATTCAATAACAATGAATATGAGAATATGCGAATTTTAAAGATTTGACGTTTGACTATAAAATTTGTTTTCCATGGCACCCTATTATTATCTGCCATTACTCAATAAAAATGTAATATTTATTAAAACTATTCATTTATTTATTTTTTGTTTATTTTTCATGGGCTACTTCAATTTTTAGAAAAAATCAAGTAATAGTTACTATGAGCCTACATTGATTTTGTCATAAATCTGTCATTTTTCAATATTTTTTCATGGAACTTGGGATTTACCTATTTGAGAGGTTACTGAATCCAACAGAATAACAGAATTTCAATAAAAAAATCGCTAATCAAATTTGTTCATTTTTGACATTGAAAATAAATCATAGAAAGCCTTGAAAATTGAAATTTATCTCTAAATTTTTGTCATAAAGTGGAGTCTTCGAGTGTTTATCATTTAAAAAAAAAAAGCGTTAACATAGGATTATAAATACATTTTTTACAGAGAGGTTTCCATTTGAAGTGGGTCACACTGTATGTGGGACACCAAAAATAGTTCAACCAGGTTTCGTTTTTGAAAGAAATAAGAAAGAGTGTTTGAAGACCAAACAGGGCTGATGTCTCCCCTGAATTCACTTAGAAAGGCACCGATTAGGTTGGACAGTTGTACATTTAAGACTTTTTAAATTGCCTATTCATTTCGTTAAATTGCTTCATTATAAGCAACTACTACTAATTAGGATATTAGCATTCTGCAGTTATTCTTTTTATAGTAATTGGAGTTCTGATATCCATTTAAATGTTTTAAAGTGTGAAATACTGTTGACGGGAAACTATTCTGTTGCGCGTTGGCGTTACCGAGTTTGATATTCATGAATTTTGGGTGCCTTCGGGCCGACTTAATAGGGAAGATAAATTTCCTATTAATTTAGGGTAATCTAACTGAATCAACACGAATAAAAGGGCAGTAGGTTTACAGTCAAATAAAGCTGGGTTTTCTTTAAACCGTTCCCTCTTGCCTCAGATTAGTACTAGTCCAATTAACTTGCTGATGATCCTAGCATGAAACTCGAATAATCCCGCAATTAATGAAAACTAAATCAATGTAGGTTAGATGTTATAGTACAGTAAAATAAGGACTTCAACTTCCTAATATATAAACCATTTTTCCACGTGACATCTAATTCAAATAGGTTTAATTTCGCTAAGCCAAGTAAGACTGATAGCTTACAGGTTCCAAACGCCATTTTTGGAAAAATGACTGTATAAATGAGATTTTTCGAAAGCATCACAAATACTTTAGAAATTATCAAAAAAGTTGTGAGACTAAAAGCAACAAGGTTATTACTTGAACGCTTCTACAGATTATACAGCTTGTCCCCTGACTGCGTTATCTATATCACAAATGGAGCTAAATTTTAATTTTTGGACAAAAGTCACAAATTTTACTTGTTCAACTTTTTTATTTATGATTAATGTTAAAGTAAATTTATTTTTCTAGTACAAGGGGCTAAAACTTTATTTTTCATTTTTAAGAAAAATATCATCAAAATGTCGTCCTAGATTATTGATACCTCGACGTTTCGGCTTCCATTTTGGAGCCGTTTTCAATAGGAAAAAGAAAAGAGGGGTCGGGTTTTGTTTCTCTTGAAAATGGGTCCAAAACGGGAGCCGAAACGTCGTGACATTAATAATCTCAGACGTGATTCAACCCGAGAACCAAGCATTTTTCATATATACCGAGTGACCCAGAGAGTATCTACCCCCACTTTTTTTTACAGTTTTAAAAATAAAATTCTGAAATTTGGGAAATCAAATATAGGTATCAATGGCCACATTTTGACCATTCGGTGGTAAAAAAATCACTTCCGGTCTAACCGGAAATTGACACAACTTTCTTATTTTAAATAGCACTCTGTATATTTAAGTCACTTTTTTCATAAAGCTGTAATTTCTGTTTCCAACGCTTTTTCAGATTTAAAGTCGGATGAAAAATGACCTTGGAAATGGCATTTATTTGCTATTTCTAGTTGGGTCTGGACAAATTTAAAAAATTTCGAAGTAGACTTTGAATTTGAATAAAAGGGTATTTTTCAACAAATTAAATGTAACATTGGCCTATTTTGTGCATTTTCTTGGATTTAGAAATGTTTTTCCCATTTTTCCATTTCATGGAAATTAAATTTGTCATAACTCCAATTTTTCAAATAGTACCTTGTATGTTTTATTTTTTTATCAGATAGAGTGGTAAATTTGCATTAGACTAGTTTTTCCAGAGATTAAAAATTGAATTTAAATTATAATAAATATTAAGCTTTTTGTAGAAGCGTTTCGATTTGTGTCCATATCTTGCAGTAAGCCATAAAAACAGATGAAAATTTGCACACAGCTTCTGTCAAAACGTTATTGTTGAATGAAATAGAGGCGTATTTATTATCTGTAAATTTAAAATTATGTGATTTATTCAAATTAAGATACGATTAACGATGCAGTATACAGAAAATGAAAAGGTAGATTTACTTTTAATTAACGGCGAATGTCAGAAAAATGCCTATGCGGCCACACGTCTATATTATGAAAGATATCCTGATCGTCGTCCGCCTTACCGGCAGTATTTTAAAATTCTGGAAGAGTCATTCCGAAATGTAGAAAATATTGAGGTGGCCGACGACAGAAAGCGAAGAAATTGAGACACATGTATTGGTTTACACACATATATACCCTAATGTTTCTACAAGAGAGTTCGCAAAAGAGATAGATATTGGTCGTGAGGCAGTAAGACGTGTATTAAAAAAAACATGGTTTTAAATGCTACAAATAGCAATTGCATCAAGAATTATATGAAAACGACGGAAACAGAAGATTGATCTTTTGTAATTGGTTTACTCAACACGTATACTTAAAGAATAGGATTTTACTTAGTAATGAATCTCGTTTTTCGAATTATGGACTTAATCTACATTATTGATCTAAAGAAAATTTACACGAAATGTTTGAAGATTTTAAATCTTAAAAAAGCGTTGGAAAGAGAAATTACAGCTTTATGAGAAAAGTGACTTAAATATATGTGCTATTTAAAATAAGGAAGTTGTCGAATGGTCAAAATCTAGCCATTGATATCTATATTTGATTTCCCTAATTTCAGAATTTTATTTTTAAAACTGTAGAAATAAGTGGGGGAGGGTAAGTACTTTTTGGGGCACCCGGTATACAGAGAGCAGCAATGGATATATGAAAAAACAAATTCACAATGAAACTTTGCCAAAATGAGTATATTTTATTGATTTATCTCCGCTTTAGGTACAAATTTTAGATATTTAATACTGACTACATTATTTTGCAGATACGAGAAGTGAGACATGAAAATCTGATCCCTTTTATAGGAGCTAGCGTGGATCATGGGCATGTTGCAATTTTAACTGCTTACTCAGCCCGAGGAAGTCTCGAGGACGTTCTGGCCAATAAGGACCTCAACCTGGATAATATGTTCGTGTCATCATTAGTAACAGATATATTGAAGGTAACTAATATCTAAAAGTTATCTCTGGCATCTGAAACTATGTTATTAATATGTTGGCATATACAGGGTGTCTCACCGGGAACTGAATCGATCGATATAGAGAAAAGTACGCATCAGAAAATTTTGAAAACTTAGATGATTACTAATGTCGATGTGGCCAATCCAACTGAAATAATTACAAGCAGCTTCCGCTTATGCCGGAAGTTGATACCAACTTGCTTATTTCAAATGGAACATCCTATATATTTTAGGGTTTTCGAAAAGAGCATTAAATTCTGAGTCGAAAATATGTAGCATATCCTATACCTAAACCTAGCCGTTTCAGAGATATTTGACATTTTATAGAAAATTTGACAGGTGCAACGGTTTTGCAAGAACCGTTATAAGTTTCTTCGTGTAAAAGATCCTCATTTGCTCCTTGTCACGTAAAAAGAACACACGGAGAACTACGTTCTACAACTGAAAAATAATTCAATAATATTATACCAAGTGTTCCGTTTTTCGCGTTACATTTTGTCAACTTCAAACCGCGAAAACTTGTTTAGGTCAAATGGAAAACCCTGTATTTTCTTACGTCAAGTTGTGTAAAATTAAATTGCCTTTTTTCTGATATTAGCATTGTGGGGATTAAAGTTACAACTTTTTGAAATATTTGCGATTTTATTAAAAATTCATGAATTGTAATCATTTCATCAAAATAGCCATGATTAGAAACAATCAGTCATTATCTAATGTCAAAAAATGCCAGCACGTTTAAAATACACCCACGAAGACTTTTTAAATTTGTTTATTATTTATGGAGAATGTGATAAAGTAATATCAAGAACTTGCAGCACATTTGCTACTCGATATCCAGAAAAACGAAAACCGTCACCAAACACTGTAAAACGCACACTGGAAAATTTTAAAAATTATGGCTCTGTCAAGGCAAAAATGCAAAGAAGAAAGCCTGTTGTTGATGACCAAAACATTGAAATAGTCATTCTGGGATATTTCATGCATTTCCAAGGATGTCATTAAGACAAGCTGCTCTGAAATCTGGACTATGCAAGGATTCAATTCACAGAATCTTATTAAAACATAAGTTTCACCCGTTTTTATTCCATATGGTTCCAGGATTAAAAGAAACAGATTTCCTAAGAAGACAGAATTTTTGTGAGTTTATTCTAATAAGGTCTGAGGGTCACGATTCTTATTTGGGAAATATTATATAGACAGATGAGGCAAAATTTACTAAAAATGGACTTTTTAATAGACACAATTCGCATTATTGGAGTGACTCAAATCCTCATATGTTCAGAGAGCGAAACTTTCAGAAAAGTTGGCAGTTCGATGTTTACTGTGCCATAAGAAACGATAGAGTGGTGGCATTACAATTTTATCAGAAAAATTTAAACGGTAAATTAAATTTTCTCTTCTGCTAGTATGTATAGGTAAATTTTTGTTTTTTTCTTAGGTGAAAGATATCTGAATATCTTACAAAATTTGAATAATAACTGTTTAGAAAATTTACCTCTCGCCGAACATAGAAACATTTTTTATCAGCACGACGGTGCTCCCCCACATAACGCATATTTAATTAATAATTATTTCCAAGAAACTTTTTATGATCAATGGATTGCCAATAATGGACCTTTCTTATGGCCTCCTCGCTCTCCCGATTTATCTGTTCTGGATTATTTCATTTGGGAAACTATTAAAAATAAAGTTTATGAGAGCCCATTAACAACCATTGAAGATTGTATGCAAAGAGTAAGAAATGCATTTCAAAACATATCACAGGATTCAATTAGAAGAGCTACCCATGAGGAACTAATCCGAAGGTGCGACAAATGTGTCGAGGTTCGAGGGCGGAATTTTGAGCAATTATTAAATTAAAATGAAATCATATTTTCAGTTGATCTTATCCCTGCTATTTTAGTTCATGCCATATCTTCAATTCGATTAATACGCATGTTACAGTGTTAGTGTTATTTTGCGTTTTTGTGGATATCGAGTAGAAAATGTGCTGCAAGTTCTTGATATTATTTTATCATATTCTCCATAAATAATAAACAAATATAAAAAGTTTTCGTTGGTATAATTTAAACGTGCTGGCATTTTCTGACATAAGATAATGACTGATTGTTTCTAATCATCGCTGTTTTGATGAAATGATTACAACAATTCATGAATTTCTAATAAAATCGTAAATATTTCAAAAAGTTGTAACTTTAACCCCCACAATGCTAATAATAAAGAGAATTCAAATTTACACAACTTGACGTAAAAAATACAGGGTGTTCCATTTGACCTAAACAAGCTTTCGCGGTTTGAAGTTGACATAAGGTAACGCGAAAAACGGAACACTTGGTATGATATTATTGAATTTATTTCAGTTGTAGAACATAGTTCTCCTTGTGTTCTTTTTACGTGACAAGAAGCAAATGAGGATCACGAAGAAAGTTATAACGGTTCTTGAAAACCGTTGCACCTGTCAAATTTTCTATAAAATGTCAAATATCTCTGAAACGGCTAGGTTTAGGTTTAGGATATGCTAAATATTTTCGACTCAGAATTTTATGCGCTTTTCGAAAACTCTAAAACATATAGGGGGTTCTATTTGAAATAAACAACTTGGTATCGACTTCCGGTATAAGCGGAAGTGCCGCTGCTTGTAATATTTTAGTTGGATTGGCCACACCGACATTAGTAATTATCTTAATTTTCAAAATTTTCTGATGCGTACTTTTCTCTATATCGATCAATGCAGTTCCCGGTGAGTATAGATAACGTGTTTTCCGCTCTAACGGAAAATGTCGTGAAAATTTTTCGTTCTAACTAATCTTATTTTGAAGAAGGTTTGATTTTAAACAACTTTCTATTTTACGACATTTCTCTAAAACCTATATCTTCCAAATTATAAGCATTTTTTTGTCATTGTTATTTTTGCCAAAAATACCATACTTATCTATATATAACAATGTTGCCACGATAGAGTTTTTCTTTTTTTGCTAAAAGTTAAAGAAATGACTTTTTCCAACTTGCAAAAAATGCTACTATAAAAAATTTCCAGATAATTTTTTACTTGCATTACATGCATTTTGACTGAACTGTAAGGCTCTGGCCTTATTAAAATTAACTTTACTTATATGCTTTTAATTTGAAATATTAACATTCGGCCAATTAATTACTTTATTAAGTTCATTTTGAAGATTTCGACAATCATCCAAGCTTGAGATATTACAGTTAATTAGCAGAAAGTAATCACAGATTATTTCTTAGCTAATTCATTAACAAAAAGTGAAGTGGTCTCAGATTCAATTCTCGGGGAATACTTCAGTTAGCAATAAAATGATTAGGCCTGTATTCGATATAACAAATATAACATTTACGATTGCGCAGGCAGGATTGAAGGAATAAAATTGCGGATTTGTTAATATTAAAACTGGTTAATTTTTCAGTAAGGTTAGATGGTATGTGCAGTCAAAGGCTTTAGAGAAAACTGCAAATATAACCTCAACTTTACAGTTACCTATGTTTTCATGTCTGAGAGGGTATCACGCAATGACATTTCAAAAGCCCATGCAAAATTGCATAGAACACAAATAGGTCTATAGATAGTGTAAGGTCATATTGACACACATGCATCAGACACTTGAAACACATAATCTTCTCCATGGCCTCGCTGTAGTCAGGTAGAAGTAAGTACGTTTTTCAAATACACTTACATATCTACAGGCTGTCCATTTTATTAGGGCACTCGAGAATATCTCACTTAATATCGGCCGTGCAAAAAAAAAATATTTTTACGAAAATTGTGCCGATTTATATAACCTACAATTGAAATTCATGGGCCTACTTTAAGAGTTATGGCGGAAAATATTGAAAATGTGGAAAACGTCTAGACCAAATATCTCCGTTATTTGAAGAGATACGAGAAAAATTCTAAGGCGAAAATTTTTTGCAAAACAGAGTGTTTCAACGAGGTTTTATCTATTTTTTTTCAAAACCGCTGTATTTTGAGATTTACTCTTCAGGCTGTTAAAAAAATTATTTTGAAACGGGCGGGAAATGGCGTCATTAAATATAGTATTTCCCTCCCTTTTCAACGATATATCATATGCCATTATTATTCATTGGTACTACGTTAGTAATTATAAAAACATTTTTTTAAAACCAATAATTTTTTTTAACAAGCATTATACTTGCCGTGGAGAAGTATGATTAAATAAAACGATAAAATAATTCAATAAGTTGTTCAAATCTTTGCTATAATAAAACATTAACACAATTAAGAAGAATAAAGTAAATTCAGGTAACAAAAACAACTTAACAATAAAAAGAATATAGCACATAGAACATTAATATTTATCTAATCCTCAAAATAATTTTTAAGATATCATATCAAGTGTTCAAAGTGTTCACCGCGATTTCTTATGCACAATCGAGTGCAGCGAGGCACTGCGTTTAAAACGCTACTCAGCATTTCGGGGGTAACTGTAATACATGCCTGTTGATCTCGAGCTTTTAGGTCCTACATTTTGCGGTGTCGTCGAAAACACCTTATCTATAATATACCTCCATAGAAAAAAAATCCATTGGGGTTATATCTGGAGAACGAGGGGGCCATCGAATAAATCCATTGGTACCTATCCAACGCTGAGGCAAAATTTCGTCTAAATCATCTAGGCAAATCTGGGAATTGTGGGGAGGAGCCCCATCTTGTTGAAAATATTGAAAGTTGTGTCGATTCTCTAAAGGTAAGTCATCTAAGAATGCATTAAATTAATTTCTCAAAAAGTTTAGGTACCTTTGACCACTGAGGTGACCATCATAAAAATAAGGGCCTATTAAATTGGTGCCTAAAATACCTATCAACACATTTACTAAAAAAACGATTTTGAAACCCAGTCGGTGGGGCGAGCGTAGGTGCGTCTTTACTATGTACATATTTCGATATGCGATGTAAAGCAACGTTAGGCGCAGTTAGTAGTTGGATGGGTGACCGTCCCAACGAAGACCGCGTCCTCGCCTCACACATCTTCCAGCGGCTTGTATATCAGTGTATGCGCGGAAGCTATACAACTTTAGGCGAGGGTTGTATAGGAGATATACCATCCTTCGGAGGTGATGTAAAGCCGTCGATCCCTTGTCTATTAAATGTTAGGCAAGTAAAAGATCCCTACTCTTCTTAAGGGAAAAGTTTCGGCAAAATTCCTGGTTGGGGGTAGCTCGTCTACAGGCGTCGGTGTTAGGCGTCAGTAGCGGAAATAGGCCGACGTTAAATAAATGTATAAAAAAAAAACCCAGTCGGTCTATGCCAGTGTGTATTTTCAGAAGTCCATTTGTAATGAATATTGCGACTAAAAAATCCATTATTGGAAAAATTTGCCTTGTCGGAACAAAGTATTTTACTACATATTAATGGATCGGCACGCTTCTTTTCCAACAGCCACCTACAAAAAGTTCTCCTTGGTTTGTCCCCCGCTTGCAAATTGTGAACTTTTTTGGCTTTATAACAACGGTAACCGTTATTCTTTAAAATTTTTCTAGCGCTTGTTTTATTTATTTTTAATTATATGACAAGCAATTTGAATTTCTCTTAATGATGTTTCCAAATTTTTTGTATTTTTATTTCTTACATAATTAATAACTCGGTTTACCTTATTTACATTATCATAACACTGTTCAACCTTGTCTTCTTCTTTAAAAATGAACCATTATTTTTCAGTTTCGCAGCAAATTTTCTGAACAGAGTTCTATTCGGCTGTAGTGCTTGTAGAAATCTGTTTCTATATTCTACTTGAGCTAATCCAGAGTTAAAATTGCATTAGCAATATGTAACGAACATACTATAACGATCAATGCAAGTGAAAATCATTTTTGAAAATTCTAAATTCTTAAACGAGTGTGATTGAGTGAGAGTTTAAGTATTAACTGAGATGATCTGTAAAAAAACTAAATGGCCAAGTTTGTTCATAGCCAACTATTTTAAAATAATTGAAATAATAGTGAAATCATGAAATACAAACAAATGGATATTATACTTAAATTAACTGGTAAAGATATTTTAGCTTTCTGAGCAAGGAGTGACGCTTTTATGGAGGACCTCTAACATTGGCATAACTGCGAATACTGTTTCCATAATTGCTCCATGTTGCTTTCTTTATTATTATTTTGTTTTTGTTACCTGAATTTACTTTATTTTTCTTAATTGTGTTAATGTTTTATTATAGCAAAGATTTGAACAACTTATTGAATTATTTTATCGCTTTATTTAATCATACTTCTCCGCGGCAAGTATAATGCTTGTTAAAAAATTTTTTATTGGTTTTAAAACATGTTTTTATAATTACTAACGTAGTACCAATGAATAAAAATGGCATGTGATATATCGTTGAAAAGGGAGAAAAATACTCTATTTAATGGTGTCATTTCCCGCCCGTTTCAAAATAATTTTTTTAACAGCCTGAAGAGTAAATCTCAAAATACAGCGGTTTTGAAAAAAAAAAAAAGATAAAGCCTCGTTGAAACACTCTGTTTTGCAAAAAATTTTCGCCTTAGAATTTTTCTCGTATCTAACGGAGATATTTGGCCTAGACTTTTTCCGCATTTTCGATATTTTGCGCCATAACTTTTAAAGTAGGCCATGGATTTCAAATGTCTTTAAACCATTTTGTAGGTTATATAAATCGGCACAATTTTCGTAAAAATAATTTTTTTTGTACGATCGATATTAAGTGAGATATTCTCGAGGGCCCTGATAAAATGGACAGCCTGTATATGTATTAATAACGTACATTTCAACTTAAAGCTAAGATTTGGAATTTCGCTTTGAATTGCCTAATTCAATCAAATATTTATATAAGTGAAATATACTTTATTATTTTATATCTCAATTTTCAGGCACTCTCCTTGCGGCCCACACATATTTTATTTTAATAAGTTGAATATTTCATCTTCAATTTATAAACGGAAAATTTTTCTTCACTTATGATACAGTGCCCCAGCCCAGCGCCTATAGTGCTATTCCACAATTTTTATCTGGTTTTTTAAAAGTAGACCATTATAATTTCTAAATAAACTTGTTCCAGCGATGTGTATTCTTGTGCGAAAACAAATATTGTGGGAAGCAAATTGGTGCGTAGGCAGTGTATCGAATATTACAAAGAAATTATAATATCGGTGTGTACAATGTAAAGTTTATATACATCGGAATATTTCATTAGGGTTTATTGCTACCACCCCAGGCGTTTCTAAAGTACATGCATGTACCCCACCAATTTACTCCCTCAAAGGCCTCATTAATTATTTGTATCAAAGTTGTTACTGTCAGTGCCTTTATTCTCGTCTTTTCGTTAAAGTTTAATGAGATTATGATCACATTTAAGAATATAAAATGAGACTACTCGCAGCTGCTTTCGATATAAGGGCAATTTGTAAAGGTATTAGGCATCTGTTAAATGTCAAAAGTAACATATTTCAATAAATTTTAAAAAAAGATATCGTCCTTAAAATTTAGAGGATGCTGTGGGGCTATCACTGAAATTTTCTTTGTTGTATATCTGTTAAGTGGATTAGATTGTAAATGTTTGGGTACCATAAAGAATCCTATTTTATGGTAGTAATTTCCTGAATTTTCCAATTTTCCGGGCAACTTTTTCAATTTTTTTTCCCTGAAAACCTACTTCGGGTTATTACGAACATTTAAAAGAAAATTAGTCAAATCGGTCCAGCTGTTCTCAAGAGATGCGATTACCAACGAGCAGCATTTCATTTATATATATATATAGATAGTTATTAGCCCAATCAATAAATAAATATATTGTAGAGTGCATGGAATATGCGAGACTTTCTAACTTCAGGACTTTATTAGGAGTTAGTAGGTAAAAATACTAAAAGTCCCCGCCCCTGAGAGGTGAGCTTACGGCTGGGAGGGGGGGAAGGTCCCATTTTTGGGTTATTCGACTGTATCTCGGAAACGGTTGACTCTAGAAAAAAATATGTTCTAAATAAAAATGAAAGCTAATTAAATATTCGATAAAATTGCGAAATTTTACAAAAATATTTCTGTTTTAGCAGTGGGAAAAATGCTTGCTCAAATGTGATTTTTCTTTGCGTTGTATCTGATTTGAAATGCTTTGATGTTTGTAGTTTTTGGCAATTATAGTTCATTTGGATAAAATTCAATATTTATGCACTCGATACATTTTATAAACATATAAAAAATAATATTTATACAGGGTGTCTCACCGGGAACTGAATCGATCGATATAGAGAAAAGTACGCATCAGAAAATTTTGAAAATTTAGATAATTACTAATGTTGGTCTGGCCAATCCAACTAAAATAATTACAAGCACCCGGCACTTCCGCTTATACCGGGAATCGATACCAACTTGCTTATTTCAAATGGAACACCCTATATATTTTAGGGTTTTCGAAAAGAGCATTAAATTCTGAGTCGAAAATATGTAGCATATCCTATACCTAAACGTAGCCGTTTCAGAGATATTTGACATTTTATAGAAAATTTGCAAGAGTTTGCAAGAACCGTTATAACTTTCTTCGTGTAAAAGAACCTCATTTGCTTCTTGTCACGTAAAAAGAACACAAGGAGAACTACGTTCTACAACTGAAATAAATTCAATAATATCATACCAAATGTTCCGTTTTTCGTGTTACATTTTGTCAACATCAAACCGCGAAAACTTGTTTAGGTCAAATGGACCTCCTTGTATTTTTTACGTCAAGTTGTGTAAAATTGAATTCCCTTTTTTCTGATATTAGCATTGTGGGGGTTAAAGTTACAACTTTTTGAAATATTTGCGATTTTAATAGAATTTCATGAATTGTTGTAATCGTTTCAACAAAATAGCCATGATTAGAAACAAGCAGTCATTATCTTATGTCAAAAAATGCCAGCATGTTTAAATTATACCAACGAAAATTTTTTAAATTTGTTTATTATTTATGGAGAATGTGATAACGTAATATCAAGAACTTGCAGTACATTTGCTACTCGATATCCACAAAAACGCAAAATAACACTAACACTGTAACATGCGTATTAATTGAATTGAAGATATAGCATGAACTAAAATAGCAGAGATAAGATCAATTTAAAATATGATTTCATTTTAATTTAATAATTGCTCAAAATTCCGCCCTCGAACCTCGACACAATTTTCGCACCTTCGGATTAGTTCCTCATGGGTAGCTCTTCTAATTGAATCCTGTGATATGTTTTGAAATGCATTTCTTACTCTTTGCATACAATCTTCAACGGTTGTTAATGGGCTCTCATAAACTTTATTTTTAATAGTTTCCTAAATGAAATAATCCAGAACTGATAAATCGGGCGAGCGAGGAGGCCATAAGAAAGGTCTATTATTGGCAATCCATTGATCATAAAAAGTTTCTTGGAAATAATTATTAATTAAATATGCGTTATGTGGGGGAGCACCGTCGTGCTGATAAAAAATGTTTCTATGTTCGGCGAGAGGTAAATTTTCTAAATAGTTATTATTCCAATTTTGTAAGATATTCAGATATATTTCACCTAAAACAAAAAACAAAAATTTACCTATACATATTCGCAGAAGAGAAAATTAAATTTACCGTTTAAATTCTCTTGATAAAATTGTAATGCCACCACTCTATCGTTTCTTATCGCACAGTAAACATTGAACTGCCAACTTTCCTGATAGTTTCGCTCTCTGAACATATGAGGATTTGAGTCACTCCAATAATGCGAATTGTGTCTATTAATAAGTCAATTTTTAGTAAATTTTGCTTCATCTGTCCATATAATATTTCCCAAATAAGAATCGTGACCCTCAGACCTTATTAGAATAGACTCACAAAAATTCTGTTTTCTTAGGAAATCTGTTTCTGTCCTTGAACCATATGGAATGAAAACGGGTGAAACCTATGTTTTAATAAGATTCTGTGAATTGAATCCTTGCATAGTCCCGATTCCTGAGCAGCTTGCCTTAATGACATCCTTGGAAATGCATGAAAATATCCCAGAATGACTATTTCAATGATTTCGTCATCAACAATAGGCTTTCTTCTTTGCATTTTTGCCTTGACAGAGGTGTAATTCTAAAAAATTTCCAGTATGCGTTTTACAGTGTTTGATGACGGTTTCCGTTTTTCTGCATATCGAGTAGCAAATGTGCTTCAAGTTCTTGATATTACTTTATCACATTCTCCATAAATAATAAACAAATTCAAAAAGTCTTTGTGGGTGTAATTTAAACGTGCTGGCATTTTTTGACATAAGATAATGACTGATTGTTTATAATCATGGCTATTTTGATGAAATGATTACAACAATTCATGAATTTCTAATAAAATCGCAAATATTTCAAAAAGTTGTAACTTTAACCCCCACAATGGTTTTATCAGTAAAAAGCGAATTCAATTTTACACAACTTGACGTAAAAAAATACAGGATGTTCCATTTGACCTAAACAAGTTCACGCGGTTTGAAGTTGACAAAATGTAACGCGAAAAACGGTACCCTTGGTATGATATTATTGAATTTATTTCAGTTGTAGAACGTAGTTCTCCTTGTGTTCTTTTTATGTGACAAGAAGCCAATGAGAATCTTTTACACGAAGAAAGTTATAACGGTTCTTACAAACCGTTGCACCTGTCAAATTCTCTATAAAATGTCAAATATCTCTGAAACGACTAGGTTTAGGTATAGAATATGCTACATATTCTCGACTCAGAATTTGATGCTCTCTTCGAAATCCCTAAAATATATAGAGTATTCCATTTGAAATATGCAAGTTGGTATCGACTTCCGGTATAAGCGGAAGTGTCAGCTGCTTGTAATTGTTTTAGTTGGATTGGCCACACCGACAATAGTAATTACCTAAATTTTCAAAATTTTCTGATGCGTACTTTTCTCTATATTGATTGATTCAGTTCCCGGTGAGACACCCTGTATATATCTATGTGATTTATAATGTAAAATAGTCAAAGCCAATTCCCGCCGAAGCGTGTTGATCGCGCGCGCTCGGACTCAACGCTGAACTTTGAACGTGCATATCTTTTTTTTATTTAAATATGAAAGGCCGAACCTTTCCACAAAACTTAATAATGTATTATATTTTTTCAAGGACCGGGAGTAGAAATCGATTTCTATGGCATCAAAATTGTGGTAGAAGTAAAGCATTTACTCCCTAGAGACGAAATAAGACAATAATTTCCCTAGGGGAGTTTTTATTTCATTTTATTTCAATGTATTTGTAAACAAATATCTGTTGCCATGATACGTTGAATGGAAATATCCTAAAGGCTTCTAAATATTGTAATTTCGCTCCAATTTATTATAATTCTTTATTTATGAAATAAATGTTTCTACTCTCGATCGTGGAAAAAATAGGATATACACCTCGGGAGGGACTGCCATTTCTCTCTCAGGAAAAATAAGACGTTTCTCTCCCTTAGTGTTTCTATTAATGTTAGATAATTATTTATTTGAAATTCGAAACTTTCTCACTCAACTTTTGCGATGGTATCTAAAAATTTTCAGAACCTGGCAGTGCTACTTTGAAAATTTATCATAAAATGAATAAATGCCGAGGGAATCGTACAGATCTTATTTTCAAGCTCATACTTTGAGGAATAAGTGCATCAAATTTCAAAATGAAACAATTAAAACTGACGGAGATATAGCGAGTTAAATGTGAAAAAGCATGAAATTTTTTTTTCATTTTTCACAAACACATAATTTTATACATGGGCGCCCCATTTTTTTTGCAAAACTAACTTTAGATTCATATTCAGTGACCTCGAAAACATAAGAAAAATACTGGATAAGCCATTAGGACTGCCATGGTCACTATTCACGACAAAACTTGTCTTGAAGTTTATATGTGATTATTTTCAATCTATCATCGGCTACTGTAATCGAAAGTTCCACTGATAGGTGAAATTAGGATTGCAGAAAACTACAAACTCTTTACTAAAAGGCTTTCACTTTATTAGGCCACGTGTGATCTATGAGGGAATGTTTTTGTAACACTGGCTCCTTCGCCAGAACTTTAAATTTTGTGGATGAAACTCGAGAAAGTAAATCTTCGCTGTTTTATCTTAATTTTAAAACTACTCAATTGAAGTGTTTAAAACATTGTGAGGAAGTTTACTGGATGAATTGAAGTCTGTCAATTGTGTTAGATATTGATTTATTAACAGGCGATGAGCATGGATCATTAGCAGTATTAATGGCAAATTTTTAAGTCAATTAATGCTACAGCAGCGTTCGTAATTTCTAGATTGTAGGGCATAGTTTCAAAGGTTTAGGTAGAAAAGCTGACGTAAAAAGCTTTAAAACATTGACTTCCTTTAAATACTCGAGTCATGTTTTAGACTAGGTACTTAAAAGTTACAGGATGATACTGTGTTGTACTGTGGTATGAAATTGGTAAAAAAAATTCTATTCAACAAATTTATTTACCATCAGGAGTAATATTGATAGTGTATAAGTTAAGAATCGTCGTCGAGCGGAAGAATTAAAATTAAATTCTTAACTAAATGCATTATTTGCACTCAAAAAATGTACACTTTAGTAAAAGCAGTTAACTAATCAAAGCCTAGGATGAAAAAACTCTATGTATGCTCTCGGCACCTATATTTATAGGCATTCATAGATGCCAATTTCTGCTGATGTCTATATTTAGTTGCAACCTAACTTATACAAACAGATACAGCAAATATGAGAGGCTGTAGCAGGTACATTTTTGCGAATTTTTCAATATTTCTTTCGTTAAAAAAAATCACAAACATTGTTATTTCACTATTTTATATTTATTTCATTTTCACGTACTACTTGATAATACAGAGTAACCTATTATTCTATGGTGGTGTAAAATTTCAGATCCAAATTCAAAATTTCAAGGTTTATTTCGATTTTCGAATAGAAAAAAAGTGTCAGCAAATTTTTTATCTCAAATTTGACTACACCACTGCGTTTAAGATGCCTTCAAATGGATGTCACCGAAATTTAACAAAAAAGTATTAGTTTTTAACAGAAATATTTATATTATGTTATCGAAATAATTAGAATATTCATCATGTAATTCACAATTGTTTAAATAATATTATATAATATTAATTAATTATATTAGTGATTGGACCCCACTGGTTGCATTTCCGACACTTCTTCCAGCGAAGTAGTTCTTATTTGTCCGAACTTTACTTCTTATAGTCGTAGGGGGCTGTAAGAGGCACTGTGTATATGCTGTATAAAATTACAAAGAAATGCGACGCTTGTTTCTTTACTTAGCGAGATTATTTACAATGCCCGTTTAGATCGTTATCAGATAAACTTTAAAAGTTATAACCATCAGTTATTCAATATTGGCAATATTTGTTTTCTTTGAACATGCTCCATATTAAGGATAATAATTATTTTTATTAGCAAGTCTTGCAATTATTCTTAATATCAAAGCTGGCGTTGGAAGATTATGTAAATAAAAATATAGCCCATAAACCAAAAATTGTCAGACCTTAGAAAAAGGCAATATCGAGAAGACAATAATAAATTGGCATTTAATAAATAAACTGCACATCTTTTATTAACATCAGTTAACATGTACATTACAATTAAAAATTTACTATACTGTCTAAAATGATAAAACAGAACATGGAATAGTTTTGTAATAGATTTTAAAATATGTTAATACAAACAAAATGATACAGTGGATCTTTATTAGATAAAAATGTATTATTTCTTCAAATCTCAAAAAAAACATTGATTTCTATGACAACTATCCTGAACTTAGCTGTCATTTCTCTGGCACCTCATCTGAGCGGCAGTAAAAGTCTTTTAAGAATTAAAAGATTTGACATCATTACATTTCAATGAGTAAATTTTGCACACATACATACTCTTCGATGACACGAAACAGTCATTTCACAAGGAAAAATATTGAGAAGAACTTTAAAACTTACATGAACTGAATATATATATTTTCATTGAGTTAGGAAAAATGTTATTCTTGAATAATTTATTCATTACATATGTTTTGTAGCCATTATAAAAAAAAAGAGTAATTTTGTCAATAAATTTTGGGTCTTCATGAAACCGATGATTTCCGCGCGTCAGACTGGAAAATCGGAAAACATATTTTGTCGGACAATTGACTAATCGCATTCTACACACTTTCATTAAGCAATTCTAAAAAAATCAGCAGGTTATTTAAAAGTGATGTATACCGGGTGACACAGGAGACATGTAACACCCCGTAGCATGTTTATTTAAAAAGATATCATTTTGAAATTTGGTACACTTATATAATGTGTGATTGTCCTTTTTTAAGTACAAAATATTTTTCCCACCACTTCCGGTTTCACCGGAACTGCCATCTACTCTGTTATTTTAAATGGCACCCTGTATATTTTTTTACCTGTCTGATTCGTCTCTAGATTCTCTTTTTAACCATGTATCGGAACACGGAATTTGTTTTTAAAATGACAGTTAATATCAATTTTAGTTTGTTAAGTCTAGGTGGCCCTGATATGAACCTTGGCAGATATTGATGCGTAGTGTGCCGTGATATCGAAAGACCTCTGGTATGCAACTTTGTGCCTCATATTTTTTTGGGAATAACCAGTAGCTGAACAGACTAATAAGATCTAACTTATTTAAAAAATATATCTTTAAACAACCCACGATATCATAAAAACCAAGATAGGAACCCCATTTCTTTATTTCACCTAGTTAAAAAATACTTATTTATCTTTTATTTTTGTCCAATACAATTGCTGTGCCTATCCTATTTTACTTTCTTCATTAAAGTTAATATCGAATGTTATTGCATAGTAATGAATATTGCACTGCAACAAAAATAGTAAGCAGGCGGTGGAAACAAGAGAAGGTAAAACGAGGCGTCATTTTGATTTGACAATTAAGAATTGTTTACTTGGCAGCAATTTAAGTATCCTTCATTAATTTATACCTAAGTTATCACGTTTTTAACTCTGTTTTGCCATGTATTCACGAAATGAAAAAGTAGATATGCTACTAATCTATGACGAATGTAAGAAAAATGGCAGGCTGGCTGCTGACTTATATCAAGAAAGATTTCCCGTAAGAATTCATCCATCAAACAACTATTTTGTAAGAGTTGAACAGCAATTCAGAAGTGAACCAGATGTACCGAAAAATAATTTAATTATCGATGAAGAGTCGGAAATCAATGTACTTGCAATTGTCGAGGCAGATCCCACGATTTCGATAAGACAGATTGAGGACCAAACCGGTATAAATCGGGAATCAGCTCGACGCATTATGAAAAAACACAAATTTAAATCATACAAGTACCAAATACATCAGCATTTATACGAAAATGATTTTCAAAGAAGATTGAACTCTTGCAATTGGTTTCTGAACAGACACAATTTGGACAATAATTTTCATGAACAAATTTTATTTTCCAACGAGTCCAGGTTCACTAATTTGGAATTATCTAATCGCAACAACACCCGTTATTGGACATAAGAAAATCCCATAAATATGAGAGAAAGTGCATATCAGGAGCGATTTAGTTTTAATGTGTGGTTAGGATTAATTGGCAGAAGAATTATTGGGCCAATAATTTTTGATGGTCCATTAAATGGAGAAAGATATTTGAGATTTTTGCAAAACCAGATACAAGATTTTTTGGAAGAACTGCCACCTGTTGACCCAACAATTTTTCAACCGGATGAGGCTCCACCACATAACAGCAGAGTTGTGGTGAATTATTTAAATGAAAGGTTTGGAGAAAACTGGATGGGAAAAAATGAGCTGTTGGTAGACACCCTTAAAGTTCCAAAATTTTTGTCGGACGTATTTGCTGAATTTTTCTTGCAATTATATTTTATAAAAGTACAGTATCTATAAATTTCTTATACAATACCAAATTGACGACTTTCGAAAAAATGGCAGAGGAAAAGCGGCGATTACGAAAATTTTCATAGAGGAAAAAGATAGTAGACTAGACGCAATTAAGCCACACAAGAAGTTAAAAGCGGTTATGTATGAGTTGCACTTTATGTCGGTGGGCACCCAGACTAAAAGTGATGTCAAACGAATTCAAATTGGACTCGACAAAAAACGCGTTTTTTGCTCTTATAGACTCACATATGCATTACGCAATATTTATTTAATAACACTTTAGGTAGAAGGCAGAAAAGGCCTTTAACATGTATATGTAAGGCTAACAGTAAGATACCTATATAAACCATTGTTTTTAAGCAAGGAATTACGACGCTCTCATGTATATTCATTTTTGAGACCGCATGTCTAGTCTAATGCATAAAAAATGTGGGCGTGATATGAATGCTAATCCGATTTACTACACGCGACTAGCTCATAACATCACATTCCCTATTCCAACTTTTGTTCAGATAAAATACTCAATTTTATATAATAGTAAAGAAATATTTAATCATCTTCCTGTAAATTTGAGGCAAATTGCGAACGATAATAAATTTAGAAAAGAACTCAAGAAACTGTTGGTCGGCAAAAAGGTTTTTCAGGACACATTTCATTGACTATTTATTGGTTGTTCGTCAGATATAAATGATTGTTTTATATACAAAATGTTTGTGTGTTTTATTATATTTATAATTCATACTAGAATTAAAGTTTGGCTTTGTCAACAAAAATCATTTGTATTTTTTCGGACAATAAAGCATATTTGATTGATTTGATTAACATATGTAATAAAACATAAAGCGTGGCGCGATTTCAAAAACTTTGAAGATCCTCTTGCACTGGAAGAATTTAAATTATTAAAAACCTATATCAAAGAGCAGGTTAATATTGAATATAAAAGTTATTGTCGTGACATTGAAAACAATATTAAGATCAAACCCAATAGGTTTTAGCAATTTATTAACAGTAAGAAAACTAGTAGCAATTTACCAACAGCAATGCATTACGGAGATGAACATTTTGTAGGCAATAAAGAGTTAGTAAATGGCTTTGCTCAATATTTTTGCAGTTCATATATAACCTCTAATGTCTCAGTTGTGGACAATGTAGAAGATACAAATACTGATGTTTTAACAATTGAACAATTTACTGAACATGAAGTCTTGAATTCTTTAAGAAAAATCAATCTTAAATATACGATGGGCCCTGATAAAATTCCTGCTTTTATATTACATGATTGTGCTTGTGTTTTTACAACTCCTCTTACATTTCTATCTAATTTGGCCATTAAATCAAATACTTTTTCCGATGTTTTAAAATGTTCTAAAATAATCCCGATATATAAAAAAGGAGGAAAAAAATAGTATTGAGAATTACAGACCTGTAACGATTATCAACAATTTCTCTAAAGCCTTCGAAATATTATTATATTACCCAACATTTTCTTATGCAAAGAATCGCATTACTGAATATCAGCACGGTTTCTTCAAGGGAAGGTCTACTTCAACCGATCTTTTCTGTATCACCCAATATATAGCTGAGGCTATAGACGGTAACTCACAAGTAGATGTAATTTACACAGACTTCACTAAAGCATTTGACAGACTTGATCATGGTATTCAATGTTCAAAATTTCAGAAGTTTGGCTTCTCGAGAAATTTGTTGTTTGTTTTCAAATCATATCTGGAGAATAGACACCACCATGTCGAATACTATGGTCAACGGTCTGTTGAATTTGTATCTACTTCGGGTGTACCTCAAGGGTCTGTGTTAGGCCCATTATTCTTTAACACCTTCAATAATGACATTGCAATTGAATTGAGTGTTGAGTGTCTTTTATATGCTGACGATATGAAATTGTATAATAAAATAAATGATGAAAGTGATTGTGTGGCTTTACAAAATGCTCTAGATAAAAGCAGTGAATGGTGTAACTTAAACAAATTAAATATACGAAAATTTAACACTCTTACATTTACTAACAAACATCAATATATCGAATTTAATTATAGCTTAGAAAATTCAGTGCTCACACGTCCATCGACATTTCGTGACCTCGGTGTAACATTTGACAGTAAACTATCATTTAATTGTCATATAAATACAATCACAAATGAAAGCTTTAGAACACTCGGATTTATAATAAGGTGTTCCCACGACTTTAATGACATTAACAAACTGATACTACTATATCAATCTTTTGTTCGATCCAAATTGGAATATTTGTCAATTATTTGGTCTCCTCACTATAACATACATATACAAAACATAGAGAGCATTCAGAGGCGCTTCTTAAAAACATTATGCTATAAGGAATATGAGTTTACCCTGCTATCGGTTTTCCTCATACTACACTTTTAAATAGATTTTAATTTTCAAGCCTAGCGACACGCAGAACTATAACACAGCAAATATTTCTTTTTAAAGTATTACATAATATAAGAGATTGCGGCGCTATATTGAACTCATTAAATTTTCGAATACCTAGACCCGGCTCTAGGCAAAACTCGCTATTCTATCTGCCGAATTCCAGAACTAACGTTCTGAAATTCTCGCCACTATATAAAATGTGTGAAAATTATAATAATCTTCAAGAGCGGTTTGATACTTTCCACTGCAATGTAGCTGAGATAAAAAGATCAATTGTATAAATTTAAACTTAGCTTTGTTTTTATTTCTGTTTTTAATTATCTGATATTCTTACATTTCTTATTCTTATATTTTGTAAACATTTGTAATTATTGACTTGCAATTTCCTGTCCAGTAATTGGAATCTTCTGTTGGGCAGTGTATTGTTAAATAATAAATATGTGGAGTAAAGTGATTTTTGTCACTTTTATTCCATTATTCTACTTCTATTACCGGGTAGTCTACTGTAATTTAAATTGTACCCTAGCAATTAAAGTAGAAATTATCTTTTAAATTTTTTGTTCTTATTCAAGCTATCATGAAAAATTTCCTAATCGATTGTTACCAGGCAGCAAAACTAGGAGTATGCAGTCAATATTCTTTTCTTTATTAAAACTTTGCCATTTTACCTTAAGTAATAAGCTGAAGATAGAATTTTTAATGTATTAATCAATTAATATAAAACAGCTTTCATTATATAAAACATACAAAGGTATTCCGTAACTGGATGGGGAAGGTTCGTGAAAATTCAAATATAAAATATGCGTATACATTTTTATGAAAACATTTGACTGGAATAAGCAATTCAAGCTCTTATTTTTCGTTTAAATTGAAATGTAGATTAATAATTAACTTCCCGGAGCGATGTAAATGTATTTTCAATGCTTATTTCGCACACAAGATATGCCGAAAATAAATACCACTATAGCATATCGCAGTTACATTTTTTAAATCCAACATGCTTTAACGCACTTACAGAACATATTGAATCTCTACAAAATAAGAATTTCAAATAGGGCTAAAACATATTTTTGTATCAGATAGATAGAAAATTAATGCTTTAATCGATTTAAAAAATCAGAATCTGATATAAGTGGGCAATATTATATCTGTAATTAAATTTCGATTAACTCCGATTAGAGTGAATTTTTTTCTTGTATAGTATTGTAAGCTTCTTTCCTCTTCTAATTAATTGTTTTAGTTGAATAAATTATAAAGATTCAGAAGGTTTTATTACTTACTGAGTGCATGCAAAGTGCGCGTATGCTATAAATAAGAGATGTCAGATCTCTTTAAAATTAAAATATTCAAACTAATCAATATGTAGAAATGCACGAAATCCAGTTTAGGACCATAATATAACTCACAAAGTACAAAATTAATCACTAATAAGTTAACCGGAGCATTTATACATAAAACAACATTCATATTCTTAAACTAAATGCAATAAAAGTTTTGTAATAGTATTTACTCGTAAATGTGTATTTTACGGTTTTGACAGTTGCATATACAGTGTATTATTAGTTTTATATTATTAAAAAAGCTTGTAATGTGGAGCGACCAGGCAAAAAAAACGTATAACTATGAATAATAATAATAATAACACCATCGGTAATTACGGCCCCCTTTATCCCGGAAGGCGCTAGAAGAGCCTTGTGTGGGAGGGGGTTACACATTTAGAGACAAGGGCCACACACTCAATATCCGTGTATAGTGAAAAAATTCCTCTTACAGTATTTTTCACTGCCACGACCGGGGATCGAACACGGAACTTTTGGGTGAGAGGCAATTACAATTTAAAATTCTTTATTCATTATTAAATACAATACATTCTCTATTTCATTTATGCCATTTAATATCATTGTGTACAATTAGATAATTTCCCGACGCATTACATTAGGCTTTTAGCTTAGAAGCGAGACGGGGGGCCGATCTTATGCCAAAATGACTTAAAATAGAGTTAAAATTAATAAAATAAAAAGCGTCCTCCAAACAGATTGAACTAAATGTCGATTGAAATATACGAAAAGTTTAAAAAATGAAAATTAATGAAAATCTTTATACTATATACAATTTTGTGTTTAACTTGCAGGAAACTTATTACCAAGAAAAAAACCTGCTTTAAAAAAAATGTATTTACAAATAAAAATACACCGATTATTTCGGTAATATAGAGAAACTCAGGAAATAAAACAACTATTCAGTAATCATAAGTCAAATAATATT
This sequence comes from Leptura quadrifasciata, assembly GCA_963675555.1. Classification (NCBI taxonomy): domain Eukaryota; kingdom Metazoa; phylum Arthropoda; class Insecta; order Coleoptera; family Cerambycidae; genus Leptura; species Leptura quadrifasciata. Next base: position 95,539,172 of record OY776679.1, read on the forward strand.
TAATGTTAAAAAGTATGTATACAATGTTTCAGAAACAAATCACGTCATCATAGTTCCACTTGTACCTGTAAGAAAATTATATGTTTTAAATCTAATATTATCTATCCGAATAAATCGGAAGATTTTCATGTATGAGCTTATGGGTATGCTCAAAATTATGATGTTCCCGTATGTCTACCATATGTGTGGTAAGCGGGGAATTATGTATCTTTAATTTAAAGAACTTTTGTGCGGTATCTATTATATAATCCCTAATTAAAGGGATGTTATACTCTCTATGGAAAGTTTCTATAGGAGTATACCTATTTGTGTGTGTAAGTAATCTAAGGATTTTATTCTGTGTCCTTTGTAATCTATTACATTGCGCATCTGAAATTGTGTTCCAAGACGCGCATGCACAGGTAAGGATCGGTTTTAACATAACTTTATAAAGGGTTAGCTTGTTATCCTTAGTTAATGTGCTCCTTTTGTTGAATGGATATAGTCGACTTAAGGCAGCATACGTACTATTTATTACTCTGGTTATGTGAGGTAGTCTCGTATCCAGGGTTACTCCTAGATACTTGACCGTGCTCCTTTCCTCAATAACCTTGTCGTTAATTTTAATTTTATTAAAAGTTTTAATATTTGTAAACTTCCTGTGCATAGTAATAATTTCAGTTTTTTCGGCATTGATTTTAATCTTCCACTTTTGGTGGAATTTTAATAATGTGTCTAAATGGTACCTCACTTTTTGTAGCGCCGTAGCGGCATAAAAGGATCTGGCGTATATAGCCGTGTCGTCGGCATAAAGTATTATATCAGTTGACTGGCGTATCCGCGAGGTATATATTATATAACAGTGGTGATAATATAGCCCCCTGCGGAACGCCGGCTGACATTTGTTTGAAGGCCGAGTGGGTACCATTTATGTTGACTGTTATTTGCCTACCAAATAAATAACTTTTCATTAGTGAAATAATATGCACAGGAAATTTACAGACATTTTTAAGTTTATAAATTAAGCCGTTGAGCCAAACAGAATCATAGGCTTTTTCGATGTCTATGAGCAGCATAACATTGCAATTTTTTTTATTATAAGCTAACAAGGGTGAGAGGCAAGTGCGCTCACTCCTCGACGACTCTCGTTTGAGAGTTATATTATAAAAAACGATTTTGTACCCTGAGAAAGGCAGTCAAGCTTGAAATTAATAAAGTCTTAACTAACTTTGTCCATGCAGCTGAAAATAACATGGAGCACGATCCTTCTCAACTGTAGAATTATATTAATGCTAGACATGGTAGCACAAGGATACCTGGACGAATGGTGTATACAGACAGGGAATATACTGCTGCTCATGACATCCAAGAACCTTCTCCTATTACTTCAGCTTGATGTACTTAAAACCATCACCTGGAGATACCCATGCTGGTTCATATGTATTTAATGATAACGTGTTTTCTGTTAGTGAAGTGAATGTTAATGACGTCCATGAAGAAACGAAGAAGCTTAAACCTAAATTAACTGTGGGGTCTAGATTTAATTCCAGCTTTTATTGTAAAGGACTGTATTTCATGTTTTGTTTAGTCCCTCTGTTATATCTATAATCATGATCTCAAATCTGTCACATTTCCAGATAAATGGAAATTATCGAAAATAGTTCCTGTATTCAAAACAGGTGATAAGTGACAAATAGAAAAGTATCGACCTATTGGCGTAATTTGCAACTTCACCAAATTGCTCGGATTCATTATTGCATGTTATTTGTACAATCACGTATCACATCGTATTGTAGTAGAACAACATAGTTTTATGATAGGGCGTTTTATTAATTGTTGATGTTGATGTTATATATACGGACATATCAAAAGCTTTTGATCAGGCGGATCACCCTACCTTACTTCGTAAGTTGCGTGGTTACAGTGTGTCGGATAATCTAATAACGTTTTTTAACTCTTATTTAACTGATAGGATGCAATATGTTGACTGCATGAAACAAAGGTTATTACCTTATGCAGTAACAAGTGGTGTCGCCCAAGGAAGTAATTTGGGTCCATTATTATTTTTACTCCTTATTAACGATCTTGTTATGACTATTAAAGCATATAAATTATTATATGCAGATGACCTGAAAATTTTTAATATCATAGATAACTTCGAGAGCTGTCTGTCACTGCAGAATGACCTTAATGAAGTAGTTCAGTGGTGTGCTAACAGTAACCTGAAAATCAACATAGGAAAGTGTAGATTAGATGAAGTTTACTTGCTTTTTTCACGTTGTTTCTTATTACCGATATAACGACCATTAAAAAAAGATAGATGTATAATACAGACAGCGGTTACTGACTTTGTCAATTTTATTGGTATACTATGTAGCCAAAAATTCTTAGGGAAGACTATGGGCTTTGGACTCGAGGCTATATAAGATTATTTGTTTGTCCAGTCATTCCCCACTACCAGTTTTTTTTAACTAATTAAGTTTCATATTTTATGTTTCACCTGGTCACATTCAGATGATTTTCAAGCATCCGGTAACCATATTTAGAGTTTCATCATATACGCATATGTATATTCATTTTATTAATAAACTCTCTTATTTATATAAGTCCATAGTGCTAATTCCCTCTTGGCAACGTTTCATTGCAAGTACAACACGTTTAATTCCAGTATTGTGGTATGCCTTGACCTTTGCCCTTCAGTCGCTGACATAACCATTTACTAATATTGTGAACCAAGTTGGAATAATGTTAAAAGAGGAACGTTACAGTCTGCGTGTGGCTGGAGACAAAACTTCCTGTCGCTGTTCCCTGTAGCCTTATTGGAAATCGATTTAAATTGCCACTTTCTTTCACAGGGCCATTATTATCGCCTCACTAATTTTTACCTTTGTTTCTGTTTTTCCAGGGCATGATATACTTGCACGACAGTGAAATTATTTCGCACGGGAATTTGAGATCGAGCAATTGCCTGATCGATAGCAGATGGGTGTTACAAATATCTGACTTTGGACTGCATGAATTTAAAGGTGATTGAACAGAAGCAGCAATGATACTGAACAAAAACGCTATGAAAATTTTATAATTTTTAGCCAACCAAGACGACCCAGACGCGAAAACTAAAGAATTACGTAGACTGCTGTGGCGTGCCCCTGAACTATTAAGGGATCCGTCGCCTCCTGCTCGTGGTACTCAAAAGGGCGACGTTTACTCTTTCGCCATTGTGCTCTACGAAATTATTGGAAGGGAAGGACCTTGGGGAAAAATTAACATGGAACCACACGGTAGGAGTGCATCAATTACTGCTTCACAATAAATCTTAACTTACGTTGATCAAATTTCGACAGCGGCTATGAAATAGAACGATTGCTGAGGAAACTTTTAATATTACACAAATTACAAATGCAAGTGATCAATCTTACTATCTTATTGTGTATTATCTTGACTACTGTCACCGGTAACTGTTTTATTTCTTTAACATATAACTGCACACTTAATTATAGTCGAGCTCAGATTTACGATGCACTCAAAACAGGCAACAAAAACTTTACGACCTCATTACTATAGCCGTGGTGTCGTCAAAAAAGCCGCCACACATTAAAAACCTATAAAGGTAAACGAGTCAATTTGCGAACGAAATATTAATAATACTAGACCGTAACGCGCAACTAAAATTGAACGGGTGCAGTTGCTGATCTAAATATTTCAAGTGCGTGCCTGGGCGCAATTACTTTTGCGACTAGTTTAACGGTATTTTAATGAGGTCGTAAAGTTTATTTGCCTTTTTTGAATGCACAGTAAATCTGAGCCTGACTATATCAACTAAGATGATTATTTTCTTTCGTCTTTGACCTTTCATCTTTCATTTTTCATCTTTTATCTTCCATCTTTCATGTTTTATTTTTATACTATTGTACTTAATTCTTTTTCCCTACTTTTCTTCTATTATATTTTACTTAGCAGTTGCCGCGTCACATAACCTGTTGATTATAAAACAGCAAAAACTTAAACCATCAATTTCAAGAAAAAATTGCAAGCGCTAAAGTTCTAGGTCTAATACCTACTGATTAGTAATTTTTCTGCATCATTATTAGACTTAAATAAGAATTAACAGTTTAGAAGTTCTTGATTGTATAAAATGATGAAAATTAATTACTTACTAGTTTAATTTTCAAGAAATTATTCGTGGAGTGAAAAGGGAGAACCAAGAAATCCCACTCAGGCCTCCGTTGGAATCTTTGGGAGCAGCTGATTATATAATAAAGTGCATAAAGACATGTTGGTGTGAGGAATCTGAACAGAGACCTGACATCAGATATGTGAGGGTCAGGCTTAAAGAAATGCAGGTAAGAAGGTATAAAAGTATATTATAGATATGTTCGTTTGCTGTTTTACTAAAATATTTAAAATTTTAATACCCAAATCCAGCCAGAATCAGATAATTTAAATGTTTTATTAAGCTATATTTGCAACTGACAATATGCTCCATAAATGTGCTGTTCACTGGCTTTAGAAGTGGATGGTAAACCTGTCAAGACAAAGTTTTTATTTAAATTTTGTCTACTTATAATTGTTTTAAATTCGAAAAATCTTTTAATAATAAATAAATAAACACCACAGAAATTAGACAACCTCCAATTCCAGAAGCCAGGGGCTTGTGCGAAAGGGGGTTACACATTGAAAAAACGCAGACATACAACCATTTCCTCCAACAGTGCCAGTTCCGGAGACAGGATTCGAACCCGGTGGTGCGATGCCCGTATGATTAATCATGATTGCCACCTCGCGCAATTCAATTCAATTCAAAAATACTTTATTAAAGGTAAAGTGTACAAAAAGCTGCGTCCCCAGGACCTGCCCCGGGACCGACCCTGCGACCACCGCGTTGACGCTTTTCACACCGATGCAGTTTAGTAAAATATGTGATATATATATGTTGGTATGAAGAATACTAGGTTCTCGGGTTGAACCGCGTCTGAGATTGTTAATGTCTCGACATTTCGGCTCCCGTTTTGGAGCCATTTTCAAGACAAAAAGTGGGTCAAGAAAAAATCGTCAAAGAAAATAATGCTAGGAATTCGTGGAACTGGTTCGATTCTGGGGTCTCAATCTGCCTACTCCCCAGATCTCACCACGATCCGCCTCTAAGGCCTCAATCTGCCTACTCCTTAGAGCGAACTCGCGAGAGTGGTGGGGGGTTGAGGGTCTGTTGATGGAGGCATCAGAGCAGAACGGCTGCTATCAGGATTATGAGGTGTGGATGAAGATTGTGGGGCTAGCCTGGAGGTCAATGATTTCCAAGCGACTGGAAGACGATGACCGTCATCCCTTTTGTTTAACCATTGGGACGTTTTTCAGTCTCAATTGCTTCGCGGATGATCGCGGTTTCTGGAAAAATGATGGTGCTATGGTTTTGGTGTTATCGAAGTCTATATTATGGCCTGTTAGGAGGAGGTGTTGTGCAAGTGATCCCACATCATCACGTCTAAGGGTGGTTTTCAGTTTTAATTTATTTTGGACCCTTTAAAATGCTACTTAAGATAGAGTACGGTGCCAATTTATTGTAGATATTCAAGGGGCTTTCAGTTCAAAGTTCGTAAAAATCGGTTCACCGCCTCCCATGATATGCAATAAATATGCTGAAAAAAAATGCAAAAAATTGAATTACGGCTAACGTGGCCAAAATTAAACCGAATTTGATGACATTTTAGACGAAAGAAAGCAACATATATAACCTAGAAATAACCTACCAAATTTTAGCAAAAGATATCCAACAGTTTGGCCGCAATTACATTTTTAGTCCAAATTCCACGAAATTTTCATAACGTTCCCTAATTTGCCCAAATAATCGAACGAAATTTATTTACCAAAAAAAAAAAGGTATTTTTATGTACTGTCACGCAATGTAACCAATACATGCGCGCGGCGATTTCCCCTCATTTTCAGTATTATACGTATGCGCGCACAAGTATACATGTAAATTATTCATTATAGAAATTTCAATATCAATAATAAAAAGTGATTGTGAGCAGGTCTTAAATATTTAGATAAAAAAAACTCTCGAAACTTAATGAATGAACATTACCTTGTAAATCATTTGCATTAACTTTGTGTTTAAGATAACTGTACAGAAGAATTCATAGCACTTAGGTCAGGTGACTTTGCTGGCCTTTTCTTAGGTCCAAAACTGTCTGTCCAGTTACCTTCAAAATGTTTATTCAGCCAGTTCATTTCTGCTTGCAGTGTAGAACGTACTGTAATTCATGTTTTGATAAATGAAAGATCTCCTACATTCTTAATCCTCTGGATTTAATAATGTCATTTTAGAATTAAAAATCAATGTATTTCACGGCTTTACTTAAAAATCGTAAGTTACGTATAAAATCAATTTATGAACATTAATTACATACTGTTTTAATTTGTCATGGCCTATTTCCAGTTGTTACATACATTTATTTTTTCAATATTTAACTTACATATACTATATATAACATTATTTTTGTCTGGTCGATAGCCGAGTGGGTTAAGGCGCGAGGCGGCAATCGCGATTAATCACAGGAGCATCGCACCACCGGGCTCGAATCCTGGTCCCGGCACCCTCGGAGGAAATGGTCGTATGTCCGCGTTTTTTCAATGTGCAACCCCATTCTGCACAAACCCCTGGCTTCTGGAAATGGGGGGTTGTCTAATTTCTGTGGTGTTTATTTATTTTTTTGTATTATTATTATTACATTTATATAAATTTTAGGCCGGACTAAAACCAAATATATTCGACAATATGTTAGCCATAATGGAAAAGTACGCTTATAATTTAGAGGGACTCGTTCAAGAACGGACAAACCAACTGACTGAAGAGAAAAAGAAAACCGATGCACTTTTGCATAGGATGTTGCCCAAGTAAGTATGCGAGTACAGTTCTTGTGCTGTTTTTTCATTTTTGGCCTTAAGGTTAAGTGTAAGAATAGAAAATATTGTCTAAACTTTTTCCGATGTTGTAGATATATCTGTTTTTTTTTCTCTTAATTTCTAGCTATTGTAGAACTCGAGCTATTTAAGTCGGACGAACTATTGCCCCATCATATATAATCATTCAATAAAGTCATTTGATACTATTATTATCATTAACTACATGCACGACAAATCTCGAAAATAAAAAAAAGGAGAGTGGGCTAAAACGTATGATGGTAAAAAGTATGAAATGCAAACTTTCACCATAGGTAACGTATATAAATCAGAATCCCGGAGATTAGTTAGAGACTTCGATTTGGTCCCAATCTGCAGCAACGTTAAAAAATACCAAAACACCGAATAGTACATTCGGGGTGCGTTTCGCTGAAATCCAATCATCTCCAGATGATGACAAATTGGTAGGCGAAATACACACAGATTAGTTGCTCAGAACTTTTATGTTTGAGTAACTTTTTCTGTTTTTATGAATAAAAGTTGCCTAATAGACCTAGTTACAGATTTTATAAATTATAGCTTCTCTGTTAAAATAGAGAAATTAATTCATTTTCAAGTCATTATACAGGGTGTCTCACCGGGAAATTAATCGATCGATATAGAGAAAAGTACGCATTAGAAAATTTTGAAAATTTAGATAATTACTAATGTCGGTGTGGCCAATCCAACTAAAATAATTACAAGCAGCTGGCACTTTCGCTTATACCGGAAGTCGATACCAACTTGCTTATTTCAAATGGAACATCCTATATATTTTAGGGTCTTCGAAAAGAGCATCAAATTCTGAGTCGAAAATATGTAGCATATCCTATACCTAAATCTAGCCGTTTCAGAAATATTTGACATTTTATAGAAAATTTGACAGGTGCAACGGTTTGCAAGAACCGTTATAACTTTCTTCGTGTAAAAGATCCTCATTTGCTTTTTGTCACGTAAAAAGAACACAAGGAGAACTACATTCTAAAACTGAAATAAATTCAATAATATCATACCAAGTGTTCCGTTTTTCGCGTTACATTTTGTCAACTTCAAACTGCGAAAACTTGTTTAAGTCAAATAGAACGCCCTGTATTTTTTTACGTCAAGTTCTGTAAAATTGAATTCCCTTTTTCTGATATAAGCATTGTGGGCATTAAGGTTTCAACTTTTTGAAATATTTGCGATTTCATTAGAAATTCACGAATTATTGTAATTATTTCATCAAAATAGCCATGCTTAGAAACAATAAGTCATTATCTTATGTCAAAAAATGCCAGCACGTTTAAATTACACCAACGAAAACTTTTTAAATTTGTTTATTATTTATGGAGAATGTGATAAAGTAATATCAAGAACTTGCAGCACATTTGCTACTCGATATCTACAAAAACCCAAAATAACACTAACTCTCTAACATGCGTATTAATCGAATTCAAGATATGGCATGAACTAAAATAGCAGAGATAAGATCAATTTAAAATATGATTTCATTTTAATTTAATAATTGCTCAAAATTCCTCCCTCGAACCTGGACACATTTTTCGCACCTTAGGATTAGTTCCTCATGGGTAGCTCTTCTAATCGAATCCTGTGATATGTTTTGAAATGCATTTCTTACTCTTTGCATACAATCTTCAATGGTTGTTAATGGGCTTTCATAAACTTTATTTTTAATAGTTCCCCAAATGAAATAATCCAGAACTGATAAATCGGGCGAGCGAGGAGGCCATAAGAAAGGTCCATTATTAGCAATCCATTGATCATAAAAAGTTTCTTGCAAATAATTATTAATTAATATGCGTTATGTGAGGGAACTCCGTCATGCTGATAAAAAATGTTTCTATGTTCGGCGAGAGGTAAATTTTCTAAATAGTTATTATTCAAATTTTGTAAGATATTCAGACATCTTTCACCTAAAAACAAAAATTTACCTATACATATTAGCAGAAGAGAAAATTGAATTTATCGTTTAAATTTTCCTGATAAAATTGTATTGCCACCACTCTATCGTTTCTTATGGCACAGTAAACATTGAACTGCCAACTTTCCTGAAAGTTTCGCTCTCTGAACATATGAGGATTTGAGTCCAATAATGCGAATTGTGTCTATTAAAAAGTCCATTTTTAGTAAATTTTGCTTCATCTGTCCATATAATATTTCCCAAATAAGAATCGTGACCATCGGACCTTATTAGAATAAACTCACAAAAATTCTGTCTTATTAGGAAACCTGTTTCTTTTAATCCTTGAACCATATGGAATGAAAACGGGTGAAACTTATGTTTTAATAAGATTCTGTGAATTGAATTCTTGCATAGTCCCGATTCCAGAGCAGCTTGTCTTAATGACATCCTTGGAAATGCATGAAAATATCCCAGAATGACTATTTCAATGTTTTCGTCATCAACAATAGGTTTTCTTCTTTGCATTTTTGTCTTGACAGAGCCATAATTTTTAAAATTTTCCAGTATGCGTTTTACAATGTTTGGTGACGGTTTCCGTTTTTCTGGATATCGAGTAGCAAATGCGCTTCAAGTTCTTGATATTACTTTATCACATTCTCCATAAATAGTAAACAAATTTAAAAAGCCTTCGTGGGTGTAATTTAAACGTACTGGTACATAAGATAATGACTGATTGTTTCTAATCATGGCTATTTTGATGAAATGATTACAACAATTCATGAATATCTAATAAAATCGCAAATATTTAAAAAAGTTGTAACTTTAACCCCCACAATGCAATATCAGAAAAAAGGGAATTCAATTTTACACAACTTGACGTAAAAAAATTCAGGGTGTTTTCGCGGTTTGAAGTTAACAAAATGTAACGCGAAAGACGGAACACTTGGTATGATATTATTGAATTTATTTCACTTGTAGAACGTAGTTCCCCTTGTGTTATTTTAGGTGACAAGACGCAAATGAGGATCTTTTACACGAAGAAATGGTTCTTGCAAACCGTTGCACCTGTCAAATTTTCTATAAAATGTCAAATATCTCTGAAACGGCTAGGTTTAGGTATAGGATATTATAGGATTTTCGACTCAGAGTTTTATGCTCTTTCCGAAAACCCTAAAATATATAGGATGTTCTATTTGAAATAAGCAAGTTGATATCGAGTTCCGGTATAAGCGGAAGTGTTAGCTGCTTGTAATTATTTTAGTTGGATTGGCCACACCAACATTAGTAATTATCTAACTTTTCAAAATTTTCTGATGCGTACTTTTCTCTATATCGATCGATTCAGTTCCCGGTGAGACACCCTGTATACGCTACTACAAATTTATCTTTCAGCGTAATATCGCAGGTTTTTCTGTTAGCGTGAGTCAATATTCTCAAGGAGTTGGTTTACCCACAATGAACTATTCAACAAAATGACCAGGTTTGAACCCTACAGAAAATCTATGGTGTTAAATGAAACGACAAACTCAGGCTTGATCACAGCTACGTTTGATATTAAATACATTTTGGGAGGAAATTAACCATAAGGATTATATGTTTTATTTTAGGCACGTGCTATTGAAACCGTTAAAAAAAATTATTTCATATGTAATTGATATATTATTGTGTTAATTTTGCGGCACTTTAATACGGTCTATTTTTAATTAATACTAATTAATTGATTATTATTTAATTAATATTTTTACTTTATATAAAGGAAATTACACCTATTCTACTTTACCCTACCTTCTTGCTAACTGGCGGTTCTTTTATTTCTTATATCTGAATTAAACTGTACATGCATACATATACAAATTTAGCTTTTCCAGCGCAGTAGGTTACAACTGTTTCACGTTCAAGACAGGCTTTGCCACTTTTCAATTATCATTACTATCGCAACATGAATCATCCATATTTGGTAAAATTGGATGGAGAGAAAGCGACATCTGTTGTTCTATTTAATTAAATTAGCCCGAACGGAGAAATCATTATTCATCTCCGTTATCCTCGCTGACAGTTATATTAATATTATGTTATGTACGTGTATCAATCTTAGAGTAAGCTTTTCTATGTAATTCGTATTTTTCAAATTTTTCATCTCGTCCAAAACTCTGTCGAACCATACGTAGACGTGGACGTAAGAAATATTTGTAAAGCAGATAAATTAAAAGAGAGTGTTCAATGTCAAAAAGAATTGAATTGAAAAATTTACCATATACATGTTTTCTGTGTAATTAGCACCTCATTGGCCAAAAAAACATCAACTTTTGCAGTTTTATTTGATGAGCGAAATCACACAGCTTTATACACTCATATCCACCACTTGCAGGAATGAAAAATTTATAAATTATAGAGATATTATACTTCTATTGTACAAATCTTTTATTATTTGATATGTTACTGAAGATTGTCTAAACCACTGGCACTTGGCAAAGCAAGCCAATCTCTATGTATATATTTGCAAAAATCTTTGAAGTTGTACTTAAAATTCAAATCACAACTTATTTTGAAAACTCCAATTTGTTTACTAGTTGTCAATATGGTTTCAGGGCAAAATTATCAACAACCGGAGCAATAAATTCGTTGATCAACTTAGTTAACAAAGGTTTTGAGGCCAATGAATTTGTACACGTACAATTTCTAGACCTAAGTAAGGCTTTCGACTGCGTACCGCATGATAACTTACTCAGTAAACTAAAATGTTACAATTTTTCCGCAAGTAGCCAAAAACTGATTATGTCCTATTTGACGGACAGAACTCAATTTGTTTATTTTAATAACGCCAATTCAAGGTTAACTGACATCAAATTCGGTGTACCGCAAGGTTCTGTTCTGGGTCCGGTCTTATTTCTTATCTATGTTAATGACTTGCCAAATAGTACTCCATCAGCAAACTTCACTCTTTTTGCTGACGACACTTCATCGACTCATTCCCATAGCGACTTCAACATCTTGTTGACAGAGGCCCAAAATAGCTTATTATCGGCTCAAAATTGGTTCACAAATAATAAGTTAGTCCTAAATAAGGACAAGACTGAGACAATGGTTTTTAGTTTAAGACAACATTCAGAGCTTGACAACTTCCATTCCGTAAAATTTTTAGGTGTTCTTTTGGATAGTAAGTTGACTTGGGAAGAACACACGGTTTCAGTCTGCAAGAATATATCGCGAAAAATTTTTTTACTGCGTAACCTGCGAAATTGCTTGTCACATTCAACATTAAAAATTGCTTATCATGCATTAATTCAGTCTTCACTGTCTTATGCGTTATTAGTGTGGGGACATTCAGCTCATGCTTCAACAGTTTTTTCCATGCAGAGAAAGGCTGTTAGAGTCATCGCTGGATTACAATACAGAGATGATTGTAGGGCTGCTTTCAAAAATTTTAATATACTTACCCTGCCCTGTGCCTATATATTCCAATGCCTTATGCATATAAAAGTAAATATAGATAAATACATTACAAATGAAAGTTTGCATTCCTACTCAACACGTAACAAAGATAAAATTCATCCAGATTATTTGCGGCTTTCGAGGACGAGAAACGGGACAAGCTATTATGCTACTAAATTTTTTAATGCATTACCATCTGTTGTACAAGTACTTGAGCGTGAACGTTTTAAATCAGTAATTAAGCGATTACTGATTGATCATGCGTTCTATGATTTTGAAGAATTCTTGTCAACCGATTTTTCTAAATTAACTTTATAAATCCATTATTATCTGTTGTTTGTGTATTTTTTTTTCTCTGTGATATGTTATTCTACTATTTATGTGTTTTTACTCAACTCTTGAATTTTGTAACGACAAATATGTTTTCGTATTTTGTCCATATATACTTATATACCTCTGTTTTTTTAAACCTCTATACTTATGTTTATATAGATATATATATTTTTTTTTTCTTCTTTTATTTGTATTATACTGACATGTCAAAGCACATCTGTGTATATATGACCAATAAAGATCTATCTATCTATCGCTCAGCCGATACCCATCTTTTAAAATTGTTTATCTTTTCATAATATTTAATGATTTTCTAATAATTTCTGGGCAATAGTGCATACTTCTAATACTTTGACCTTGTAGTTGATTTTATAATTCTCACTGTGATAACTATCTCTGCCGATTTATCTCTATATCGGAGTGTTTCTCCAATGTTCCCTGATTCAGTATTGGATGTTGCGCCCTCCTTGTCCGATATAACTCTTATCGTATGTACACTCCAATCGATTATTTGATGAAAGCAACTGTTATTTTCTTCACCATTCGAAACGTATGTCTATTTTTTTCTCCTAATGGTGAATTATTGTTGAAACAGCGCTTTCTTAATTACTGACTGTTTGTTGATAAAGTCGAGGCAAGAATTCAAGCGATGTAAGTCACGAGTGATCTCGTTAAAGAAATTTTAATACTAACATAATTTTTAATCATTAATTACGTTAAAAAGGGTAATTCTTGACACCCAGTTATTAAGCTTTTTTCAGAAATAGGTACAGTTTAATGGGGCTTCATGATTCTTAGCAGTATTGTTTTATTTATAGAATCGATCTGTGACGTGCATCGCTTGAATTCTTGCTTCGACTATAGAAAAACCATTTTGTAACCAAAAAATCTACTTTCGGCTGGAAGTATGCACTTTTTGAAAAAGACAAAATTCAGATGCGTGTACTTCTACAGATTTTATTGACATTTTGAAGATTTTCTAAGAAATTGCGTTACAATATTTTACCTTTTACCCAAACCGACAATACCGTGAAAGTAAAGTATACACAAATATTTTTTGTAGGTCTGTAGCGGATTCCCTCAAGAAGGGTGAAAAAGTTGAAGCCGAATCCTTTCAATGTGTTACAATATACTTCAGTGATATAGTTGGTTTCACTGAACTTTCCGCCGTTAGTACCCCCTTACAAGTTATCGATTTGCTCAACGATCTTTACACGTGTTTCGATTCGATCATATCTCATTATGATGTCTACAAGGTAAGCGAACTTTTTATTGTATTATTTTACTATATTCAATCCAAGGGCAAATTTTAGAATGTAGCTGAATTTTGAGCATTTTTTTTCTTCAAAGTGACATAGTTTGACATTTAAACTGGCGCCTACCATTTTCAACAGAGTGTATGCAAAAAGCCGAAACTACACATTTAATCGTTTAGCAAAACAAGTTGTTTTGACAGCGTTATAGAGAAAAAATCATTACGAATTTTATCAATTCACAAATTATATGAAATTGTAATATTTAATTAATAAGTTTATTTATACAAATTCTGAATTATTATGTATGGGGATGCTTTATAGTCCATTAATTACATTATGATTGCGTACTTTTCGCATTTCCTTTTATGTAGTTCCCCTGTAGATATAATACACGATCTGTTATGATCAAACAAGGACAGATTTCTATTGATTATAAAAATGATACTGTGATTAATTATCAAACCGGAACTGGCTATTATGGATTTAATAAAAAATTGTGTTATGATAATCTTTAAATTCTACTACAACAGTTATATGTTCTCTTTCTTCTTCTTCTTGTTCGCCTTCTTCTCCTTCTTCTAATTGTTGGATTTATGTATATTGCTGTAGGAAACAAGATTGATCAGATATTCTTCATTGATACTACAAGCTTCTTCATCATCATCATCATCTGTTGTATTTGATGCAACTTTGGAGCAAGACTGGTCTTGACAAGTACCACATACTGTTGAACAAAATAATGTGGTCTTTTTTACAGCCACAATTATAATTATAACCCTTCGTTCAATTACAAAAAATAGTATTGAGGAGTTCTTCGGGAGCAGGCGGGAGTAGAGCTTGGTACTCATTCCCATTCCCAATCTTCAGGGTCCAGTTCGTTATTTAGCTATACTTAGACTTGATAGTACACACAATATAAATATTGATAAGAGACACCAGATGGTGGGGAAGACAGGATAACTGTACAATTTTAAAGTTTCGTGTGCTATTTACAAAACATAAATATGTATACCTGTTTCCGGAATAATTTTTTTTGGAACTCCGTACATAGCAAGAAGAAAACGAATTCCATTAGTAAGGATGATGCTTGGAGAAGAGTTGATCTTTGTAAATATTTTAGCCCAATCAATTAAATGCTGACGTAGTATCGCGACCAGTTATTGCATGTAAATATAAGATATTGGTTTGACATTTTGGAAAAGAAGATAAACTTTGTGGTGATTACATTTTTGTTTCTATTTGAGCTTTCTCAGGTTTTAAAAAGTAAAGAGTCTTATCAATAGGAGTTCGTGCAGTCAATAATATTAACAAATCGACATCTTCAACAACAACAATAGTTATATTTGTCTTGCGCTGTTCTTACAGCTGTTCCAATTATGAAGACATCAGCGTTATTATCATCTTCAGTTGTTAATTGTTCATATAGCGTTGAAATGAAGCGAGACTTCATTACTATTTGCTACTATTAACAATTGCTGTTGGTTTATTAGAACGGTCATAAATTTGTCAAAAAGTACATTAGAAGATTAAAACGGTTGATTAGTCCGACGACGTTGCTCTACAGCTCTGACGTTGTTCTTAGTCAAATAGATCTATTAACCGAAAACAAGAACTATTTTTTTAAGTACCATTGCCAGGAAATTGTTGTTTTACAATATTAGGAGCTATTTTAGGGTTCTGTTCAGTTGTCTAAATTTACATTTTTAGGTTGAGACCATCGGTGATGCATACATGGTCGTTAGCGGTCTTCCTATCAGAAACGGCGACAGACATGCCGGAGAAATCGCCTCCATGGCGTTGCATTTGCTCAGCAAAATTAAGAAATTCGAGATTAAACACAGACAAGGAGAAGTTCTTCAGTTAAGAATTGGCATCCACTCAGGTGAGTACTCACCAAATCGCGGTACAGTATATCCTACTAACTTGTAGAGTAACATTTTCATATATTTTAATTCCCGATACAAAAAAGGATGTTTTGTTAAAAAAAGGAGTGTTATAAATTTGATGCATATGTTTATGTGTCTGTCTGTTTGTGGCTCTACGCCTCTTCAACGGGTGGTCAGATCTTAACTACTTTGACTATTTTACGATACGAGTAGTACATATTTAGAGGAAATGGTGAGAAAATTTAATATTGCAACATAAAGTAATGACCATTTTTATTTTTTAAAATCCCTTATTGCTCGAGATGCTAACATTCTGGAATAAAATTACTATTGCCGGACAATTTTTCAAGGAAAAAATATTTCATCTGACCATGAACGTAATCGTAGAATTCAATGTGAAAAAAGTAAATCAAAGAAATGTAGAATGTGGAAAAATTATAGTACCAAGCAATGAACACAAAATTATGTTGTTAAATGTCATTATATTTTGCTTTTTGCGATGCAATATCGTTTGCTGAAAAAAATAAAAGTACAACTATAAATTTTTTCAAAGGGAAGTGTATCAAGAATGTTTTTCAACACTTTCTGGGTATAGATATAAAAAAAATATAGCATATACATATTAAAAACAACTTATACATTTAAGTATAATATAATCTATACAAATGCATACCTACAAATAGATACAACTAAGCATACACATGTAATAATAAAATATAATATCTTTAGTCCCAAACTCCTCTATAAAATCCTTATTTTACTATAAGGAAGGTAACCAGACTGCAACCAACAGCTACTCTCCGGGCTATGTGCCCCACCGAGCGCTGAATTACAAGTTACAAGCCTGGGGTGTTAAGTGTAATAATTGCATATTACCATCAAAACGCTAATGCTTCGATTGCAACAAACACCAGCCGAAGGATTGATCCTACTTAAAGGAGCTCTCGTGCCAGTCGTCACACACCATTTGCAGACTGCAGTTTCGAGCTGTTGGCTCTCGTCAGTGCAAGGTAGGCCGGTATTATTAACTTTTGCGTTACTATACTTCCACTGGACGTGGAAATAATATAGTGATATTTAACAGTAATTTTATGTTCATTTCTTATCACAAAGTAACAAACAAATCAATTGATTTCCTATAGTTTAATACATTTAACAGACACGTGATCTTTACACCACCCCATAGTTACTGTCTTCTTTCCTCTTGCCTAGAGCTGTGGCAATTACGACTGTTTTTAAGTACCGGGGAGACGGTTTACCAAAACATTGTTAACCTTATTAACATCGTTAAATGACTACATGGAAGTTATTAATTAATTTAAACTGGCCACATTTCTATTATTTCTGTAATCAGGGAACACGGGTGGACCCTCATTAAATTCGTTCATGTTTAATGGCACTTACTTATAAGGTAAATAATTGCACAGGTCACGTTGTCGCTGGAGTCGTGGGACTGAAAATGCCGCGGTATTGCCTTTTTGGGGACACCGTCAACACGGCTTCACGGATGGAGAGTTCCGGAGAGGCGTTCAAAATACACATATCCCATGCCACTTATTTGCTACTTCAAAGATTAGGGGGTTACTCGTGCGATGAGAGAGGAGTTATCCCCATAAAGGTAAGGGATACGTCTATGTTTATAATAAAGCTGTATCTCCAATCTGTAGTATTAGTACAGGATAATTAGTGAAACTGTTAGAGAAAACACTTTTTTCATAGTACGATTTTTTTCGAGTTTGTTAAAGGAAAGAATTTAAAAAAAGTCTATGTCTTTCTACGCCTGAATAAAGAAAACGCTCCCTCGTTTGGTAAATTAAAAAAGTTTCAGCAGAGCTTTGAGTCTTAGAGCTTGATAAAAACCCTGGAAGCCTTTCATGCACTTAATATTTTATTTGAAAAGATTTGGGAAAGGGTCACAAGTAAAACGTTGGATAGGTCAAATGCCACACTCTGTATAAGCCCTGGAGTAGGTTGCTTCAGAAATAGTTTATTATTCACTTTAATTTACACTTGGTTTTTAAAATGAACGAGAAATGATATATTTAATAACTAAACAAAGTTTAAAACGGTTTAACTTAAATATTTAATTTATACTGGTTGAAAATAAATACTTTTCGAACACTGAAATTCCTTTGTTAAAAAATTTAAGGTTTAAAAATAAAAATGTATTAACACGATTGTTTTATAAATTCTAAAAAAAATTTTTTGGTTTGATGCGCGAGGGCCGATTACAATTGATTTAAAACCCTTTTTTACTTGATTATGGCCAAGGAAGAAGCTGTAGTGGCTTGTATCATGGCGCACGTATCGAACTTGACTTGCCCGAGCTCATCGCGCTTGGGGTTTTATATGCTTCATCGGGGACTCGACGAGCAGAGATCTGGAATAGTCTGGAAATGTCCCCGCCAATTCCGTGCGGGCTTCGATTGCGCAATATTGCACAATATCTCACAATATTGCATCATCAATTGTAAAAGTGGGAAATTTTGCTTTGAAAATTATATACGAGTATCGGTATTGAAAAGGGAAATTTTTTGATAAATGAATGAAGTTCATTGAATTTAGGAGTTATTATTTCCGAAAATTAGTTGAAAATATTTATTAAAATTGAAATGACCCCGTAAAGTCGTCCCGAAGGTCTGTCTGTATACAAGGAGTGAAATATGATATGAAATTGTGCTGATCGGTCTGTGGGGAATAAATAACGCGTATTCAATTTAATTTGATATGTAGCTTATGTTTCGGAAGTAAGTTTTGATATTGTTAGGGACGAAAGTACCGGTACTATAATTGGACAATTTGAATGGAGATTGATGGTATGTTCATATTTTGGATGCGAAAATGAATGAACGGTGAAATTGCAAGGAAAAATAATTTATAAAATGTTCGTTTGATTGACATGAAATATTTTGAATGGGGTTATAAAAACTAGTGCTGAAATTAATAAACCAACAAGCGGAACATCCGAAATGGAAATGAGTTTTTGATGTCAGTTGGAACATGTGAAATGAGAAGAAATTTTGATGAATGCTCAATTGGCACATCAAGAAAGTGAATGAAGTTTAATTGCATGTATGAATGGAAACTTAAATGGGGAGTTGAAATCCAGAGAAAAATGTTTGCTAAAAATGTATAGAAGTGAAACATAATATCGCGGCCGAGGGTGTGGAAAGTGGTTATGATGAGAATCGAGATAGTGAGGGGGCTGTTTTTTAAGGCTGTAGTTTGTAACTTTTTTGCTGTAAAATGACTAATATGAATGTTTGAATGGTGTTGTTGATGAATTCGGACTATTTGTGAATTATCGGTGTGAATTTAATTTTTCAGATTTTTTCTTATAGAATTGTGATATTTCATGAAGTTAAGCATCTTAAGGACTTCCTTATTATAGTTTGGCAAGGTGAGATGAAAGAGTTGATTTTTTGACAACTTTTGAGACGTTTGCAATTTTTTCTATCTTTTGTTTATGGAATATACTATAACAGGCCCTGTGGTTTTTTTGGGGGGGGGGGGGGTTGTCCAATATTTGCAAATACTTATTTTGCCCGAATAAAAACGTGAAATTATGAAACGTGATAAATGAATTCAATAATTTATGAACTAGCCAGCGGATATGTTTATAATAAAATATTGTTTTTTTTCTATCCTAAGGAAGTTCGATTCATCCGCCATTTAAAGGACATGCCTACTCCATTTTTTACACTTTCTTACTTGGGCCTTAATTTTTTAAGATTTTATGTGCACTGCTTGTGTGAGTTTATATTGATACCTAGATTTAGTGAGAAGAGAGTGTCTTATTCTACTTAACTTCGCCCTTTTATTATTATATTGCATTGATAAATAAACAAATATTATTATTATTCTCGCGAAAGCGATGCTGGACCGTGCCTCCGACATTCTCAAGGAAGAAGTGCCAACGAATTGTCTACGGCCACCCGCCGTATCACGTAGTGTTATTGACCGTAAATTCCCAAATCGTGTGCCCTAAGTAGACGAAGAGAAGTCAGTATGGTTCATAATTCCGAGAGCAGCGTGGACTTCACACCTCGGAGTACACCGATTATAAGGACTACCATTTTGGCCGAGTAGCCTGGATATAGCATTAGGAGCTCGTACTGGAGATTGCGATGTTTTGTCCGTTTTTCCTCCTTTTTCAAAACGATGTTTATTTCAGCAGGCGCTGAAAACTTGATAATGTACATCGCCTTCTTCTACTGATCGAGGAATGCTATGTCAGGCTTGCTGGCTTGAATTAGTCTGAAGATCGGGAACTAGTAGTTCAAGTATATCCTGTACCTCCCGTTCTCGACAACGGATTCAATATCTTCGGGGATGTAAGGCAGCACGGGTGTTCGGTTTACCCCGTACGAGTGCCGTAGATGATAGTAAATCACTAGTAATGCCGCATTATAACGGTGGATGCAAATGTATGAGCGATTCCGGCACCCGACGGCTGGTTCTGCAGTTGGTATCAGTAACCTCTACACCCATCACACGGCTTCGGTAGACCAACATCATTTTGGCAGGCGTCACCTCGCCACGCCAAGCCGCCTACATGTGTTTCTCGATCTCCGAAATTTTACAAAATTATCATCATGAAGCATATTAACAATTGCTATAAAAAGAAAAATATAGTATTTCAAGTCACAAAACCATTAATGTAGCGATTAAATTAATAAATGTTCTGATGAAGGCTAAGGGCCCCTAGCCGAAACGTTAAATATTTCTTTCTTTTATTAATACTCAAGAGGAGGTTCAAGAAAAAATTTGATTATATGTATATATATATATATATTTCTAACTTTTTTTTAAAGGCGAGCAGAGCCCCTCCAAAAATCTTTCCGGAGGGCACGGAATCTGAAGTTCTTGGTCATTGGCCATTTTTCTCTTGATCATTTTGCTTTACCTATCCCCTTGAAAATGACTCCAAAACGTGAGCTGAAACCCCGAGACCTCAACGGCTGAAAACCAGTTTTAATCATTTCCCGATGATGCTAACATGATTACTTAGAGGTGGCTCAGACTTAGCTTGACAGTTTTTCTTCTCATGTTTCTCTGGATCATTTTTCTTTTGGCCATTTTTCTCTTGACCGTGAAAATAGTTCCAAAATGGGAACTGAAACGCCGAGACCTCAACAATTTAAAACTAGTAATAACTATCTCCTGATAATGCTAACATGATTACCGAAACAGGTGCCGAGTAGAGTAGTTGAGTATAGTGTTGAAATGTTGGAATGTTTTATGGAAGTAGTTTTCAGACACCATATTAGTTTGCTTAAAATGGGTTTTATACAAAACGCCTCCATCTTTTGGACACAGACCTCACGTGCTCGAAGAAAAGTGTTTCTCTTGCGATTTTCACTAATTTAATTATCCTGTACATTGGGTGCTTTTTGTTCACAATTGTTTTTGTAGGGAAAAGGCGAAATGCATACGTACTGGTTGGTGGGTGATGATCCTGCTCAAAGATTGGCAAGGATAAGGGAAGAAATAATTGGCTCCTCATTGTTTAGTAGTGTTAGCTCTGAAAGTAAGTAAAATATATTTTTATCTACTATCGTGTAAAAAGTAACAGTTTTTTACATTATTTCCAGTGTAAAAAGTGGCCTTTTATAAGAAACTGTGCAATAAAAAATTTATTGCACGCTTTTATTGCACGATTTCTAAAAAATTAAAAAACTACTCCAGTTTACTTATAATATCGTTTCCTTAGTTACTACCATCACAGATTTTCAGTCACGACCATGAAGTAACGTAATTAGAAATGGAGACTTCAACTACAACTCGAATAATACTAACTGTCAAAATAACATTCACAAAAAGTTGATAGTTTTACAAATATTCATGAAAAATTGCCCATTTCTTACAATAATTGGAACGATCGAAGATAAAACTTTGTAAGACACACTTGTAAAAGCCTCTTTATTGCACTTAAGGCTTTTAAAAACACTCGCTTCGCTCGTATTTTTAATCTAGCCATTCGTGCAATAAAGAATTACTTTTTACACTTGTATCTTAAATTAGTACATTATACACTAAGTGAGAGAAACGTCTTATTTTTCCTGAGGTGTAATATGAGGCCCGAGGGCGAAGCCCGAGGGCAACAAATACATCGAGGGAAAAATGGCAGTCTCTCCCGAGGTGTATATACTATTTTTTCCACGATCGGGAGTAGAAACATTTATTCCATAAATAAAGAATTATAATAAATTGAAGCGAAATTGTGACATAAGTAAAGCATTTACTCCCTAGGGACGAAATAAGACAATAATTTCCCTAGGGGAGTTTTTATTTCATGCCCAATAGTTAAACAAAATGTAATAAAAACTCCTCTAGGGAAATTATTGTCTTATTTCGTCCCTAGGGAGTAAATGCTTTACTTCTGTCACAATTTTGATGCCATAGAAATCGAATTCTACTCCCGGTCGTGGAAAAAACTATTTTTATAGAACGACATATTAGTACATCTAGATCCCAGTTGAATAATGACTATGTACTTGAATTTTGAATAATAACGATCAAATATCTAAATGTTCGAGCATCAGTTTCTGACTTTAAGTGTAGCAAAATATACACAGGACACAAGGAAGTGTCAGTGGAGACGGTATTTTCCAGTGATCTTTAGCCTGCTGTCTTACAAGAAATGGAAAATTTCAATAGCTTGTAACAGTTTTACAGTCAGAAATTTATTAAGTAGCTTAACTGAAAATATAAACTGAACTGCTAACTGTAAACTAGGTTGCCAGCGTAAAAAATCGTTTAATAATACAGTGAGTGGGGCCATATTTCATAAAGTACTTGCACTAGCAAAATTCGAAAATAAATGTTAGACTTTTCATGAACCCCTTAACATTGACAAATCACCTAAAAATGACTTCATTTTTTTTTCAATATAAATCCGAAGTTTAAAAGAGGCAATTAATTTTTAGGACTGAGTAGCAAAACTCCAGACCTACTTCGAAGAACAGGAGACAATCTAGATGACGACCTACAATATGAAAAATGTCAGTCTTGTCTTTCCCAGGCAACTTGTCCGGTTTTGCAGTTACACCAAAGAGCTAGAAGAGCTTTCTATCCTTGTAATAGTCAGGTAAAAATTCTTACATCAGATATGTTAAATTAAAAAAAGTTAGGAACCGTTTTAATGCATTTGTGTTTGACGTTTGTATTTGACGTCATCAATGTTCCGGTTATGACGTCATCGACATTATTAAGTGACAATCCCCATATTTCATATTCATAGTCATTTGAAAGAACCACTCAGTACAGCAGCTCTCTATCAGCAATAACATTTATATAAAATTACTTACTTACTACATTTTTATTTTCAAAATAATATCTTTATAAAAACTGAACTATCTAGAGCCTAACTTGTCTTTGACGGAACTCACGAAATCAAATATCAATAGGCATGATTTTTTTTTTAGGAAACTGTAGACGGAAGTTTCGACATGCTCTGTCCGGAAATCTACAAGTACCACCTCTCAAGGCTCAACTACGGCTGTTCTCAGAGAAATCCCAGATCGGCACCAGCCATCACTTTTACCGAGACCAGCGAACAATTTATATGAATTTGAATCGAAACAAATCCATCCAAAGTTACCTAAATGTTGTTTGTCAATTAAAAATCTGGTTAAGTCACTACTATCCTGTTCCAACCAGAGCATTCGGTACGTAAATTTTTCCATTCAGTGATCCTAAATTTTAAACAAACATTTCAAATCAGGTTTTCACTTTCAAATTTTGAAATTTCCGAAAATCTACATACCTTGGTTTCCTTCAGTTGGCACTGGAGGTTGTAACAATCCAGTATTTACATCACTTGCTACATAATTATGAAAGCTTCACCTGGGCCCCTCCATATAGATTATTTTCATGTAGCCGAGTCGTAAGGGGCAAAAAATATATTTAGTCTCAAATCAGAATACAGGCACAGTTGATGTAGAATGTAAACCTAGGAGGAACATTACTAGAGAGGAAAGTGAAGCTCTCAGAGATATTCGCAATAATAAAGATATCATCGTTTTAAGGGCAGATAAAGGCAATGCCACAGTGGTAATGAAGGAAGAAGAATATGAGGAAAAAATACAATCATTATTAGCTCCAGAACAGTACACAAAATTAAAAAAGGATCCGACATCAAGAGTTGAAAGACAAACGAGAACAGCTATCAAGAAATCAATAATCCCAGTAGAAGAACAACGCCGCCTGCTGCCACGTGAAACCTTACCACCACGACTCTACGGCCTCCCTAAGATTCATAAACCAGGTAATCCTTTAAGACCAATCGTCAGCACATGTGGATCACCAACTTATGAGTTGGCCAGATACGTCGCAGACACACTACAACCCTATATAGGTAAGACTAGTAACCACGTAAAGAACTCCGGACACTTCGTAGAAATTTTGGAAAACTTGGAAATAACGAGACGATATTATGGTTAGTTTTGACGTCGAATCTTTGTTCACCAATGTACCAATTGAGGAAACAGTTAACCTGATTCGCCAACAACTTGTGATTAAGAGAAGAGATACCTGATCTGGCCCGATTGTGCCTGTCTACAACATGCTTTCTATGGAATGGAGACTTCTACGAGCAGAAGCAAGGAGCAGCCATGGGATCACCACTTTCACCTGTGATAGCCAACCTATTCATGGAAGCTTTTGAAGAGGAAGCTATACGCTGCAGTGAGAATAAACCAAAGTGCTGGCTACGCTACGTAGACGATACGTTCATCATATGGCCACATGGAGAATTATCTTTGTCTGTTTTCTTCGGCCGTTTGAATAAACAACATCCAAGTATCAAATTTACAATGGAGACCGAGCAAGATGGAGTTTTACCTTTCTTAGATGTATTAGTGAATAGGTCACACAATGGCAAGCTGGCCCACGGTGTCTACAGAAAGAAAACACACACCGATCGTTACCTACATGCAACATCTCACCACCATCCACAACAGAAGAGAGCGTTAATTAGAACCTTGGTCCACAGAGCCAACACAATATGCGACGACGATAACAAACTAGAGGAACTACAGAATGTTCAGCAAGCCTTAGAGAAGAATGGATACAGCCAAAGCAATATACAACGAATAGTAAATAACCAGAGAACTACAGAAGAAGAACAGTAACAACCAACAACGTACGCATGCCTACCCCACGTCGCGGGAGTCACAGATAACCTGAAGAAGATTTTATTCAAAAAGAAAGTACGTGTACGGTTTCGAAATACAGCAGATGCTTCCCTCAATCAAAGACCCTGTCCCCAAACTGTTATCAAAAGGTGTTTACCAGTTGAAATGTACATGTGGTAAGAGCTACATCGGACAAACAGCACATAGTATCCAGTGCAGAATCAAAGAACACCAGAGAAATACCAGATTTGGATACACGGATAGGTCGGCGATAGCAGAACATGTCCATAATAACGAGAACCATAAAATCGACTACGAGGACGTCAATGTATTAGACAGGAATACGCGCTATTATCCACGAATCATTAGGGAATCACTGAAAATTATGAAAAATGTGAACAACTTTAACAGAGAGGATGGGTATCGACTTAGTAACACGTGGGGACTGTTATTGCCAAGTACCAGCACCGTATAAGTCACAGTCAACCAAACACGACGAATGAGCAGCGAAGCGAAGCGGCGCCTAGGTATATAACGAGGAGTGTAACACAACAAATTCAGTCTTTAGAATCCTTCTGAAGAAGCTGACAGGATGATCAGGGAAACGTCAAGTCAAGTTCGACGACCACGACAAGACCCGGAAGAAACTACTTCATTAGACAACGGTCGTGAAAACCTGCATTCTACTAAAATGAATATCGTCTGCCTGCATTACTGCAGCAACCTGGTTTAAATGTTCTAGCAATGAGATACCTTTTTCAGCAAATTCTACATTATGTTTTCTTCCCTTTCCTGCCAGTTCGCCCCCAAAAAACCAGTATCTCTAATTTTAACTTGTATCTCTTTGCCTTTCTCTGCACAATTCCAATCTTATGATTTGGACAGTGGGACTGAACTTCAGAGGACGCTGCTTTGGAACAAGTGGTGGCCATGGAGACTGTGACCTCTTGCGCTAACCCGAACAAAAGAGAATCGATCTTGTGGTTTACCGTTGGCTTCCCAAAAACCGTGGCTTGACTATGTTTACCTTCGTGATCGTTATAGTGACTAGGATATCTAGTTCTTCGATGTCGGTTTCTTCACGCAGACCCCTGGGAGCGACCATAACGCCTGCATTAAGTGCTTTAGCAATATAGCAAGAAGATGTCCTATCGGCAAATTCTGAACAACGTCTTCATCCTTCTCCCACCAGCTAGCCACAAAACAATCAATATTCTTCATTGAATATAATGTTATCTTGTATTCCTTCGACTTTTCCTATCCGATCCCGATCTAGCAACTATGTTTATACGTGTTAAAAGGCGACATTGCTGGTGGCACTAAACTCTAGAAAACACTATTCTGAGAGGAATGGTGGTCATAGGTAATAAGGTCTCTTACTCTAAGCCGAACAACAGAGCAATCAATCTTGTTGGCCGTTGGTTTTCTAAAAACAATGAATTAAATAAAGCACTAAAGGTATTTACATCTTCGACATCATATTTGGGTGTTCTCTGATACTTTTGGAAGAATTCTCAAATGGTTTAGATTTGATCTGGTTTCATTATTCGGCTTCTTTCAAGTTCGGTAGTTTGAAGTTAATAAAGACGCTATAAATAGATAAAATCATTAGCAGTTGCTACTTACTTTACCACATGCAGCAGTCAAAAAATTAGAAACTAACCACCCATAGTAGTAGTACTAAAGTTTATAAGAAGTACTTAGTGATACGTTCATCACTCTAATTACCGTTCTACAACGACAATAATCAGTCTTCCTAGGGTGTTACCGCATATTGGCAGCTGTAGATCTGTGGTAAAGGTAGCGATGGCTCACATTACATTTTTGTACTTTCTGCGACGTTAATACAGCAGGTAGAACTGTGATAGTGGTGATTCAACTTTTACAAAACTATATTTGTTCCTTGTACAATGTATACCTATTTATATAATGGCTGTCCACTTTGGGGGGATGACTACAGGATACGATATTTATATAACTATTATTTATTTAAATAAATGTTATAAAATGTTCTAAGTTGTATTAATCTTGGTGAAGGGAGGGTCGACTAAAAAAATCATATAGTGTATGGAGGGAAATAGAGAGGTCGTGTCGGTGAACAAACAGGGATTCGGCCTCTTTGTATTTTTTAGAATAAGTGAGAGAAGTCAAATTGATATGGACTTATACTGTTTGCAAGCGACGTCAAAGTGGCTAAAGGGGTAGAGGTACGTGCCACCCTGTATCTTGCTCTGAATATGTTACAATTTAAAGCAATAACTAACCAATATTGATCGAGTCGTTGTAATTTAGAGGAATCGGCTATAAAATAGATGATTAATCCAGTGGATAGGTTAAAAAAAAGATTTGTCTTGAAATAATTCAAGATCAGAACAAATCTGGCGCAGCTCGTAGGATTCGGGCATTAATTCAAATCATTTTATTGCCTAGAAATCGACAAACAATTTTCCAAAATTACCGTCAATAGTTTTTCCATAATATTTCGGTATTGGGACATCCTAGAATAAAAATGGTTTTATCCAAAAACATGTGAAAGTTGTTGCCGATTGCAACTCCCATTCATTCTAATATTGTTTTAGAAACATTTGTTAAACGTCTTTAAGATCAACTCAATCTTAAGTATCGATGATCGGGATTTGTCTTGAGTAAAGAGGACGGCACCCTACAATTTACTGTGGAATTTGAACTACTTCTTGCTCATAACGTTTAACTAAAAAAAACCACGGGTCCAATTAAGGATCCTTTTCAAAATTTCATTACATCAAATAAAGGTCTCCACAAAGATTCAGACTGGTCGGAATTTTTATGAAGTCAATGTCTAATAATTTTACTGGAGTACTTTGAGTATAATAGGTATTATAATGTTTTTGTGTATTCATTTTTTTTTGTTTCAATAGTTTGAGTTTGGCGCTAATTCCTATATAGATTTCCCTAAATAATTTCTAAATATAGCATATAATTTCTAAATATTTTTAAAGATTTGTTGAGTAAAAACAGCAGTAGTTGAAGGAACATATGTTACTTACCACATTCAATAACGGAAGATGACGTTTTATAGTGGTGTAATATTAAGTCAAAATTTGTTGAAAATGGATGCGACTGATAGAAACATTTTTTTTAGGTCATTTGTAGATCCTCATAGGTTACAAAAATCCTATTCATTGCCGTCAGAAGTCGCCGTCCCACTGTCAAGGACCACTTTTATACAGAACGGCCGCCGTGCCTGGTTTTTTAAGTTTCCTTGTTAAATATCTGCGGTTCTAGAAACCTCAAAAAGTTTAACATAACCTCATTTTTTCAACTTTCTTCTATTACTCGGGTTCTAGTAGACCGATTTTGATGATTTGGAGATAAGGCACCTCTTATCAGTACTAAAGTGTTAGTAACTTGCGAATTTACGGTGCAGATAAAAAGACAATAAAAACTTTACGAGCTCATTATTAATGCCGGTGAATCTTTCGGTATGGTGTCATCAAACAGGCCGATGTACATTAAAAACCTACAAATGGTGAGTGATTCAATTTGCGGGAGAAATAGTACAGAGAGTAACAGTATTTTAATGATGAAGTAGATTCTTCCGGGTCTTGCCGTGGTCGTCGAACTTGACTTGACGCTTCGCTGATCATCCTGCCAGCTTCTTCAGAAGGATTCTAAAGACTGAATCTGTTGTGTTCACTCCTCGTTATAGACTTCTGCGAGCAGAAGCAAGGAGCAGCCATGGGATCACCACTTTCACCTGTGATAGCCAACCTATTCGTGGAAGCTTTTGAAGAGGAAGCCATACGCTGCAGTGAGAATAAACCAAAATGCTGGCTACGCTACGTAGACGATACGTTCATCATATGGTCACATGGAGAATCATCTTTATCTGTTTTCTTTGACCATTTGAATAAACAACATCCCAGTATCAAATTTACAATGGAGATCGAGCAAGATGGAGCTTTACCTTTCTTAGATGTATTAGTGAAAAGGTCACAGAATGGCAAGCTGGCCCATGGTGTCTACAGAAAGAAAACGCACACCGATCGTTACCTACATGCGACATCCCACCACCATCCACAACAGAAGAGAGCGTTAATTAGAACCTTGGTCAACAGAGCCAACACAATATGCGACGACGAGAACAAACCCGAGGAACTACAGAATGTCCAACAAGCTTTAGAGAAGAACGGATACAGTCAAAGCAATATACAACGAGTAGTAAATAACCAGAGGAGAACTACAGAAGAAGAACAGCAACAACCAACAACGTATGCATGCCTACCCTACGTCGCGGGAATCACAGATAGGCTGAAGAAGATTTTATTCAAAAAGAAAGTAGGTGTACGGTTTCGAACAGTGAAGAAAATACAGCAGATGCTTCCCTCAGTCAAAGACCCTGTCCCCAAACTGTTAGCAAAAGGTGTTTACCAGTTGAAGTGCACATGTAGTAAGAGCTACATCGGACAAACAGGACGGGGTATCCAGTGCAGAATCAAAGAACACCAGAGAAATACCAGATTTGGATACACGGATATGTCGGCGATAGCAGAACATGTCCATAATAACGAGAACTATAAAATCGACTACGAGGACGTCAATATATTAGACAGGAATACGCGCTATTATCCGCGAATCATTAGGGAATCACTGGAAATTATGAAAAACGTGAACAACTTTAACAGAGAGGATGGGTATCGACTTAGTAACACGTGGAGACTGATATTGCCAGGTACCAGCACCGTAGTAAGTCACGGTCAACCAAACACGACGAATGAGCAGCGAGGCGAACCAAGCGCGACTAATGACCAGCGAAGCGAAGCGGCGCCTAGGTATATAACGAGGAGTGTAACACAACAGATTCAGCTTTTAGAATCCTACTGAAGAAGCTGACAGAATGATCAGCGAAACGTCAAGTCAAATTCGACGACCACGGCAAGACCCGGAAGAATCTACTTCATTAGACAACGGCCGTAAAAACCTGCATTCTAGTATTTTAATGAGGCCGTTTTTATTGTCTTTTTTATTTGCAGAGTATAACTATATATACAATGTGAAGATATTTAGCAGTGATACACATAATTCTGCTAGGTTGAAGCAGTCTTACTTACAAAAACTAAATCAAAGTGCTGCCAGATCGTGCCAAACATAAACAAATATCAGCTGTTTTAACAAAGTTTTTAAATGGACATAGAGCCATATAACAGGCGATTAATAACTTAGAAAAACAAATCGCTTCTATCAGCTACATGCATTTTCAAAAATTTTTGGCTAAATATTACTCCACTATAAAACGTCATCTTCCTTTATTGAACTCGCAAAATGACAATAACAAGCGGCCAGATTGCAGAAAATCAAGAAACCCGGTCGGGTTTCGCAGCTAATTTTCTCTCTCTGTCATGCGAAAGCGAGGGAATCCATATATAGCAAGATATTACTTTCTGCGCCATCTGGATATTTCTTTTCTTTTATTAAAAAAGAAACATAATCATTTAACATTGGTAATTACATGCAAAATGAGTTGTTTATCGTTAGATCTTTCAAATAAATACCTGTCTTTAACTTTTAAAAATAACCCAATCAAAATGTTGATCACTGTTGTCCTACTCCTATATCACCGCTCTAGAAGAACGTTCAAAACGGTCGTTAGGCTGGTTTTACAAAGCCAAATAAAAAATCACAGCCCACTGAAACTCAGTTACTTCGAAACGGAGTATACCAATCTAGGCAGCAACAAATATCAAAATTGACATTTATAAATTTGTCAGATTTTAATACAATTCACAGAAGATGAATCTTATTTTAAATTTATAAATTTAAGCGAGGATCAAATAATAAAAGTATCATGGATAATTCAGAAGAAATAAACGACGAAAGTGACCACGACGAACAGTGCGTGGGATATTATACTAGGTCGAAAAGAAGGAAACTAAATAGGAAGAATCAAGAAGAAGCAACGTCCAGTGCTCATGACTTAACAGAGAGAAAAAGGAAAAACCCGATAATGTTCGTCCCATCAGAAATTTTACAAGCTGTTTTTAGATATTTATCGCATCATGAATTAAGTATGAAAAACATTTTGCATAGTTTTATAAAATCGATATCGCGCATCTCGTAAGCGGTTAGTATTATCCAAAAATATGTATATTAGCAAACCAGAGGATTTCACATGCTTGGTTGGTTATAAATATTTTTAGAGACATTATGAAAACATGCTTTGAAAATGTAAGGTTTGATTTACAATTCGCAACTCGTGTCATGCTTTTTGTCACTAACTTAATCAATAAACAAAACGTTGTGAATAAAAAGGAACAAAGTTTAAAGCAAACCTAAACTCAAAGCATTTTCATAGGGTTAAAACAGATGCTATGTTTAGAAACATAATTCGGTGTCTTCACAAATTTTAAAAGCTTTTTTTTTTGACTGGGAAGATAATACATAGATACTATATAGATAATAGTTAAAAACACTTGAATTTACACTACCAGTCAATTAATGCCTTTAAATAAGCATTTTGAAATTTGAATTGAAATTGAACCGCTAAAAACCCTTCGTCGTGTTGGCGCGCAAGCTGATGACGTCATCGGTCTGAATGTTGGTAAACAAACTTCTTTGATTATTTTATAAATGAATGTTATTTTGCAATATGTTAATGTTTTATAATGGTGGTGTTTTGTGCCAGGATGCAAAAATACATCCAAGAGCACACCTGGGAAAGTTTTTCTGGCAGTACCAAAACAAAGACAACGTAATATAAAGTTTTTTAAAGCTGCCAGACGTGATCCATCTACAACAGCACCCGTATTTACTGCTATGAAGATCATTTTAAAGTAAGTTATTTCCTTATTTTCATCTACAATTAACGCTGTAGAATAAGCTTTACTTCGCACTTTATGTTCCAACATATTCGCCATTTAATTGTGCATATGGAGAATTCAGGCTTTAATTCCATATAACCAATAGCACTGTCTCCATAACTCTCCCGTGAAACTCTGAAATTATTAAATGTCTTTTTAAATAAAGGTACCTACATAAACTTGATGTGGAGAAAAAGAAACTGTATAAATCGAATGTGTAATTTTTTGTTTACATTAAACGTCTATGAGCTGCATTTGTAGGTTATATTTACCATTTACATTGGCAAACTATAATAAATATTAGGTACATCAAATAATTACAAACTTAGTTATATACAATATACATAATATAGGGATTATAACTTACTGCCTTAAAATGATAAACAATACATGAATTCCAATGATATTAAATAGGTAGGTTACAGTTTTAGATCCCATCACCTCGGTTATGTTGAAACGGTCGTCTTCTTTCATAAATACGTCCACAACTGCCGCGCAAACTTCTTATGGGAATCCGGCTCCCTTTAATTTTACTTATTTTTTAATATAATATCCTACACATCATCCAGATCAAAAGTCCCAATGAAACAGGACTAAGTAAAAACAGCGAGGTATTTTCTAATAATACTTTAGTGTATTTCCTAGTGGTTTAAGTAGCGATAGTCATGGTAGTACTTATAAGAGTACTTCTTGTGAGATTTTTGGTAAAACTTTTAGCGGCAGTTTAGCAATTCCATTTTAACGGCGCACTTGTCAACATTATCACGGAACGTTCTGCGGGTATCTTTGAGGTACTTACAGCAGTACTCTCTGAGTACCTCCACACAACTTCCACGTGGTATACCTTGGGTCATGCTGATGCCGGCGGCACATTGCTCATAAAAGGTATTAAATAGTGTCCGAAGTTAAAGGCGAAGTACTATAGAAGTATAGATTTACATACTTATTGTAAAAGTACTGTTAAGGGTTCGCAGACAGTATTTTTAAAGGTACCTCGAAGATTCTCGTATGACGTCCCGCGGTAAAACTGATAACAGTACTGTTAAAATGGTATTGCTAACCTGCAGCTAAAAGTTCTACGTAAATCTCTTCAAAGGTACTTTCAAAAGTACTACTAATAGTACCACTTGTAGTACACTAGAAAATATAGTAAGATATAGCCAGTGTAAAAAAGTAAATGTCGCACATTCTCCTATATCGAATACCTTCCTTTTTCCATTCAACCGTGTTCCAAGTATATACGTAATTACAACAGTATAGATAAGAGTACTCAGAGAGTACTGCTGGAAGTACCTCAAAGTTACCCGCAAAACGTTGACAAGTGCGCCGTAAGAATGGAATTGCTAAACTACCGCTAAAAGTTTTACCAAAAATCTCACAAGAATACTCTTATAAGTACTACCATGAGTACCGCTAAGAGTACCGTTAGTTAAACCACTAGAAAATACACTAAAGTATTATTAGAAAAGGTTACCTCGCTGTTTTTACTTAGTCCTGTTTCAAGCACGTATGTTAGCGTATAGCTAAAATACCGATTTTTGAAGGTCTGTACCACAGAACCGCGGGGTCCTAGGATTTTCCGCCCATTGGTACTTTCGATTTCGATGATGTGTAGAATATCATATCAAAAAATGAGCAAAATTAACGGGAGCAGGATTTCCATAAGAAGTTTGCGTGGTCCTTTCCCGAAG
The DNA here is from genome assembly GCA_963675555.1 of Leptura quadrifasciata. Lineage (NCBI taxonomy): Eukaryota > Metazoa > Arthropoda > Insecta > Coleoptera > Cerambycidae > Leptura > Leptura quadrifasciata. Next base: position 95,572,564 of record OY776679.1, read on the forward strand.
TAGATTTTACAAATTTCGTATTAGCCATTTCTTTATATAATCGCAAGTAAAGCGTAAATAATGTTGTGTTTACCACTTATTTAGCATGTAGTAAGTACTGACTTATGCCATTAATCCAAGCGATGACGTCACTCCAATCACAGGGCGTTCTGCCTACCCCCTTTATTGTTCAAATTTTATGTTATTTATTTATTGAAATTTTACTTTACTACATGATAAAATGATGTTTAAATGTTGAAAAGTGCTTTACTATAGTAAGTACTTCATTTTAATAATCAAAAAAGCAAATTTGCATACAGTGAAAACGCCGAATTGCAAGCAATTAGTAAAAGCTTAAGTGTGCAAGTACATATATTAAAAAGGTCTGCGAACTAACATAATGCATTTAAACATTAATGTAGTTGTATAACTAAGACTATCATAATATTCTGCATATAATTTTACTGCGCCAAATCAAATGATTTTAATGGTTATTTTATTTTAAAAGTAACGAATACATTATTAATAAATAGGTAAACACAGACCTCTCTTTTACTGCTGTTTATTCACAAACAATTAATGGAATTTCTTAAAGAATGTGAATTCATATCAGACAAATTAAATAAATTAATTTTTTTCTATGACTTCCCGTCTGCTTGACGGTAATAGCGAAATCGTGACCGTTCTCTTTTTGCATGATAGCTGGAATAGGGGAATATTGTACTGACGTCATTTCATGTGACGCGGACTGATTTACTTCCTGTGTGCTTGACACAAGTCACAAGCGTTTGCTGTCGTCAAATATGATTTATGTATATATTTGTGTTTTTAAAGCAGCTTAGTACAGATGAAATGGGATAGTAAAAGCTACAGTGAACTATAAACGTTCAAAGAGAGAACTAGTCTTATCGACAGCAACAGAAATTAATGGTCATAAAGTACTACAAACCGTATTGGTAAGTTATGCCACGATCATTCTAAACTTCAAGTTTGATGCCTTGTAGGGGGTCGGCTTCACAACGAAAAACGCAAAGAACCTCAAAATTAAAGTAGACAAAATCTCCTATAAAATGCATTAATCAACTTTGATTTTCTGATGATCGGTTTCGGCGCTAGAGCGCGCTGATAAACACCGATTTTTTGGCCATCTATAAATTTACAAAAATGATGAGTGTTATGGGGATTAATATCATCGTGTTGGAAAAATTCCCTTTAAATTCACAATAATCGATACAACTGTAAAATGAATAGGTACCCCATAATTTTCATCATTTAGTGTCTGACGAGATATGGTGCACTTCAGTATCCTTTCCCTACAGGTGGCCACCCAAATACTAAATATTTGAAATTGCAGAGTGGTTAGCAGCGAAATTATGTATCAAGTCCTGCCCGCCAAACTGAATTTTTAATAATTATCACCGGTCTAGTCATAGTCATCCGCAGTGATGGAATGGTTTGTTACGTCTAAGCAACGTCTATTTTCAGGTGTAAGCGTAAGACTGGTTAATCGTAGATTCAAAATTAATGCAGAAAATATTTTAAACCTCGATTTTAAGAAACTGGAGAAGAAAATTGACGTACTCTTGAAAACAACTGAAGTGTCGTTAGCTTACACTCAAGACGATATGGAAATAAAATGTGTGTCGAAATTGCTGAATATGCTAGAAATGCTTAAAATTCAGGTAGGCTGGATTTTATTAACAATGTAAATTAGATAATTACTACTATTTCAAGTAATATATTTATCAAAATTAAATACTTACGCCTACTATGATCAAAAGAAATTGGCAAAAATTAGGAATTTACATTAGTGATTGAGATAGGGTATTTGTTTTTACAGAATCTTGTTCGGCACGACCTAAAACCCCCGTATATTAAATTTCGTTAAAAAATACTCATTCCTTTACAAAGAAATCGTATCTAAGATTTAAATAATAATCACCCTACTATTTGAGTTATTTATTGTCGGATATTTACATAACTTGGTAGTCGTGTAATAATGACGCTAATTAAGCGTTAGAACACATTTTTTATCCAAAACTCTTTTATGAAATGGGTATTTGAAAATTGGTAGTTATACTTTGAAATACTTAGAGTTTAATTTTTGCGATCTCGCGGCTTACACTAATGTCTTTAAGCGCCTCGAAGCTTGACGTCATCATAAATTCCGCCGCAAAAATGGGAGTCTTTTAAGCATAACCTAAAATGACACTTTTTAAATTCTATCAAACCTTCTCCCTGTTTAACCTCTCCACAATAAAATTGTGAGAGGTTAATAAAATTGGTTCAAAAACGAAAATTGAGATAACATCAAATCTTTACGTTTTGAGGTCCTAGGAACCCAAAAAAGTGGTTTTTGAAAAATGTCTGTGTGTGTGTATGTGTGTATGTGTGCATGTGTGTTAGCACGATAGCACCGAAACCACTGAACGGATTTGAATGAAACTTTGCATGTGCGTTTCTTTAGTGCCCCAGAAGATCTGAAAAGGTTTTGGTTGAGACGTTTAGTGCCATTTGTGCAATAAGTTGTTTATTTTATAATTGCTTTCAATTTGCAATGGAACCATCGAAAACCAGTTAAAATTCTGATTTCAACGCTATATCACACTTCCACCCTTTCGATTTGGTTTCCGTGAAAAAAATTAAAAACAAAGCAAATATGAAGCATAGATCGCATTTCGCATGACATGATTGATGCGCGTAGCCGTTACGTCGTGAAACTCGTCACATCACGTGTCAATTCACGTGTAAGGGTTTCTTCACTGCTCTAGAAGTAGAGCGGATTACGTTTAGTGCCGTTTTTAAATATATATATATATATATATAGACAAATCGAAGAATTAAACTACAAATATTCCTCTAAAATCTAGTAAAATTACTGAAATGCTAATGTTTCATTTAACAAAGACAACCGCGAGCGATCGGATAGCAATGAGCAAATTTTGACGATTGTCATTGTCATCGTTTGTCATCCGATAACGTTGGTGTCATGTCATGTTAATAAGATTTCGGCATAACTTTTAGTGGATTGTCACAAACTTTAAAGGTAGATGTAACACTATCAATATCACATGCTTTCTGTACCTTCGTTGGTGAATTTATTATAGATTATCACTTTACCAATTGTCAGTTTGTTGCTTTACAAATCTGTAGTATTTAGGATAACTAGACTTTCTTAGTCGTTCAAGTGATGTTAAAGTTGTTAATATCCTGTTTAGTGCCGTTTTGTCACACAATTTAATGCTCTTTTCGGCTTCAAAGATCCACCGAGTGAGGAGGTTCCAGCCGCTTCCAGTAGCTGCCGATTTTTTACTAAGCAATATGACCTCACCAAGTTACGAAATTGTGTGTTCTCTCCTGAATATGGATCAGGAATTACTGTTTCCCTTATTAATAATATTTTTAAAGAGACAATACCGTAGAGCCGTACAAAACATGTTATTACTGTATGAAAGAGAACACATTAGATCAATTTATCATCATGAATTCATTAGTAGATATTTAAATTATGACTTTTCTTGTTATTTCGAATAAATCTTTAAAAAAAACGCATAAATCGTGCAGCTTTACAAAACACGAGTATCAGCTGTCTCTGTTAATTTGACTGTCATATCCCTAATATTTTCCGCTTACACATACCGCTGCAAGCGTCTTAAGCGTGACGTCATGACTTATTCGCTCTAATGGCACCGCTTATTGCGTCTAATGCACAAAAATATGGCTTTGAACTCGGCATACCAATATCTTTGCTAACATGGAGTGTTTTGGAATGGATTTGACGATTGTATCGAATGTCAAATTAAACTTAAACATGGCTACACAACAATTAAGTATTGCTGATAAAATTGAAATAATAAGAATTGTTGGTGACAGTATGCAGTATCTTCAATTTGAGACATGACATCCAGAACGCCTACAGATTCACTAGCCGATTGGTTCAATTAATAGAATATTTAATAGAAGTGGAGATGTATCCAAACATCGAGCCAAAAAATACAACGTTGCCGATCGTCCATTGGATCAAGTAATATTAGATGCTGTTGATACTGAACCACGTGTTAGTGTCAGAGATTTATCTCTAAACTTGAATGTAAACAGGAATAAAATTTGGAGGTGCCTTAAACAACATATATATAATAAGACCAAGTTTTTACACATTATGGAAGAAGGAGACGCAGAAAGAAGATTGGATTGGGCACAGGGTTTGTTTTTAAATGACATAAATTTAAAAAAAAAAAAATTCAGTGATGAGGCTACTTTTTACAACAAATGGTGTCGTCTCATCGCAAAACTGAAGGTATTAGCCAACGGTAAACCCACACTAGGTTATCAATTCTAAACGGCAATACTCCGACAAAATAAATGTCTTGCGTGGAATTTTAAATGAGAAATTGATTAGACTATTTTACTTTGATGACACTTTAAATAGTGTGAGATTCCTACACTTATTAACACATGAATTTCGAGATACCGTTCAAAATTTATTTTTAGCCGTACAATAAAACCTATTTCCAATTAGATGGGGCTTCCATTCATAATGCAGTGATAGTTAAAAATTGGTTGAATAACAACTTCCCTATGCATTGGATTGGAAGAAATAGTCCTTTAATTATGTGGCCACCTAGATCACAAGACGTCACCCCTATGGATTTATATGGAACTATCAAGTTATGTAAATATCCGACAATAAATAACTCGAATAGTAGGGTGATTATTATTGAAATCTTAGATACGCCCTGTATATAGTCGGGGAATCTCGTGTCGGTTGTTTTAATCTACCTTGCACTGATGATAGATAACAGTTCGAAACTGCAGTCTAGAAGTGGTGTGAGACTACTGGCACGAGAGCTTTCTTAAGTAAAGTTTAGTCTTTCGGTTGATGATTGTTGCAATCGAAGCATTAGCATTTTCATGGTAATATGTGAATATTACACTTATCGCGCCAGGCTTGTTTGTAATTCTTATTTCAGGGCACTAACCCCTGGTAATAGCTGTTAGTTGCAATCTTGTTATGTTCCTTATACTAAAAATAAGGACTTTATAGAGGAGATTGTGACTGGAATATTACGTTTAACGCTTGGATGAGCTAAAATAAGTTTTTTGAAATTCAGAGGTTAATTTTTCCTTATTATTTCAGTACACTATAGTTTTATCAACGATATGGAGGTACGTTTATAATGAATATTATAAAACCAACAAGTCCTGTATGTATGGTGGGCTCCTAATCGATGCTCATCATACTTTCATCTGGAAATTTGTTCATTGTCCGAACCTGCTGTATGCCACGGCAGTTCTTAGAGACTATGTAAGTATATTATTTGAATACAAACATATCCATTGGAATTATAAAACATTTTATACGGGGATTAACAAACAAATGAAAGGATACTTGAAAATTATATGGCTGTCAGCTCATCAGAAAAAATCGATTCAAATTAATATTATTTTATTTGGTTAAAATTAGAACGACTTTCCTTGCCATGTTTCATGAAAATAAATATACATTATACTGCAGCCAACGAATTTCTCAATATGGGGGTGTAGACTACATGGAGGGCGGCAAAATTTTTGGGTTTGGGGTAGTTAGGAGGTAAACATTCTAAAAGTCCCCGACCCTAGGAGGTGAGCCCTGCGGAGGAGGTCTTCCGGTAGGCCTTAAATTTTGATTTTTTTTTGTTTCTCGCTATTAACTCGAAAACTATTGATCCTAGAGGAAAAAATATTCTTATCTTCCTGAAAGCTGACAAAATTTCCTACATTTTTTAGTTTCAGCGAAAGTTTCTATCTTCAACCGTTATCGAGTTACCCTCTTCTGGTAATCGCCGGTATCTGGAAAACGCTGTTTCTGATCACATTTTTTCGTTATATTCTGCTCCTAACATATCAAATCTTCTCGGTAACATAAAATACAACCAAATCAAGTGAAGATGATTAAATTGACTTAAAAAATATATATTCTACATATAATTAATGGCCGAGATGATAGATTTCAAGATTATTTGCTGTAATGTGATAAGGTTATTGCTTGAAATCATATATACATTTTATTGCATTCACTTGGCTTTTTTAAAATCTATTTATTGTTGTAAGTTGTTGCATTTAATATATAGGCGAAGATGTGGACTTGGCAAAATCCCTCCCCAGCGTGACAAATTCCTCGTGAAACCTGGCAAAGGAAAAGTATGCACAGCAACATACTCTTCAGAAGAGTTGCAGCAGCTGGGGCTGGAGCACATTCTGTTTGTATATGCTTTCATAGGCTGTGATGCCACTTCCAGAGCCCCCAGGAAGAGCAAAGTCAGGTGGTGTTTACCAGCCCTTCATTAACAACATCTGAGGTTGAAAGAGCAGGACATAATTGCATCATTAGATGGTACGGTGCTCCATCTAAGAAGATATCCTCAGATGACGACAGATATCGGTTATTTTTAAAATGAATCGCTTCGATCAAGCCAGACATTTCCACTCTCTCATTGAGGGGGCTACGAACTGCCATTCCTACAAGATGTACTACCAAATCCAGCAGTCGATGGGAACCTCACTACATGTGTGGAGTTTAGGAATTTCTGGCTGGGAGGAGAGAAATGGGGCGCTGGTGCTCAAACTAACAGACAAAAATGCTGTCCCGATTAAATTCTGCAAATTGTCTTGTCGTTGCAAAAAAGATTGTGGCTCCGGAAGATGCGGATGCAGAAAGGCATCATTAAATTGTTTGCCAGCATGCCTCAACTGCAAGGGCAACTGCCACAATGGAGTCCCCATAACAGAGGATGAGGATGAAGAATTTGATGACATAATAGTTTCTTTGGAGGATTCATTTTCCTCTTCTGCTGGCCTGGTGACCCCATGAACTACTCCCCCGTCCGAGTATTGATCGTTTTTTTCCTTTATTTAAAAGGAGCATTAGCTAATTAGCCAATTATGTATAAATAAAAGTAGCTGTTATATGTAAATAGAAGTAGTTCAAACCATAACACTGTATTGTTTTCTTTCCCACAGTTGGATTGTAGCTACTCATTACTCTACCAAATGCAACAACTTACAACTATAAATAGATTTTAGAAAGAGTCAAATGAATGCAATAAAATGTATGTATGATTTCAAGCAATAACCCTGTCACATTACGGCAAATAATCTTGAAATCCATCATCTCAGATTAATTATATGTAGAATATATAATTCTTAAGCTAATTTATTCGTCTTCACTTGATTTGGTTATATTTTATTTTACAAAGTTGCCGAAATTAAAAAATGTATGTCAGCTTTCAAAAAGGTAAGAATAATTTTTCCACTAGGACCAATAGGTTTCGAGTTATTAGCGAGAAACAAAAAAAAATCAAATTTAGGGCCTTCTGGAAGCCCTCCCCTGCAAGGTTCACCTCCTAAGGTCGGGAACTTTTAGGATTTTTAGCTCTTAACTACCCCAAATCCATCCTCGAAGTCAAAAATTTTGCCGCCCTCCATGTAGTCTACGATAATTTGTCGACAGGACTATTAACAGAATCTGAATGAACTGAAATTCTTGCCGTAAAGAAAATTCTCCGTTGCCCAGAAAGGTTTTTAAAAACGCTTCTCTTTCTTAGGGCTGGTTTCAAGAGCGTAAAAAAAGAGTTTATTATTATCAACCGGCATGGTGGCTCGGTCGGCTAAAGAAATTCTCTTTGGTCAGACACTACTGTGTTCTGAGTTCGATCCCCGACACCGACACTGGCAATGTCGGTGGCTAATGGATGTTTTCTGTCTTTTTTCAAATGTGTAACCCCCTTCAGGACAGCCCTTGGCTTTGGCTTTGGAGATTGTTTACTATGTTCAATCACATAATTTTCATGGGAGATTTTAACATTGATTTGTCTAAAAAATCATTAAACAGTGATATTTTTACATTTATTTTGTTCTTAATCAAATTATTAACTTGCCAACTAGATTTAATCTAAAAGGTACGTCATCACTAATAGACCTCATCATAATGAACAATGACATTGAAATCTTAGAATAAAATTCAGTGCCTATTTCAGATGATGTATCTGATCATAACTTAATTTTTTCTGTAGTTAAAATACCTAAAATTAAATCGGATCTAAAATATACTTATTATAGGGACAACGATAAAATTAACATGGAATCTTGTGAGGTAGAGTGCAGTAAGTTAAATTGGGATGCAATATGTTATTTTAAAAATTTAAACGAAAAGCTTAAAAATTAATACTTCTAAGCCTGTCTTATTGACAGCTGGCTTAAAATACTCTAAAGATAAACTGTCTGATTTTGTTGTCAAAATTGATAATGATGAAGTGCCTAAATCGAATGAAGCAAAAAATCTTGGCGTAGTCATGTATGACGCACTTACATTTCAATCACATATTTCCGCTAAAATAGGATTGGCTTTCAGTCGTCTAAAAAGTTTATACCCATATAAAACTTTCATGTTATCTGCTGCTAAATATTATTTGTGTAACAGCCTCGTTCTCTCTATTCTTTATATTAATACTTATATATATTAAGCTATCAAAATATTAAAATTGAGGTCAAATCTTGGTAAAGCAGTTGTATGCCCATTTTAATTGTTGTTTCAGGCATTACCAATTGAAGTGACTAGAATCATACAAATGACGAAGTCCTTCTCAGTCCATTTCGACAAAGTCAACGAGGAGCAGTTACACAACTGTCTGGTATACAGCGGCTGCAAAATTATCGACATACTAGACTGTGCAAAGTTTGTGCAAAAATTTACCATACACGAAAATATGATGTCGGATTCGTTTATGGCCAGGGTAAGTACATGGTTTTTTTATTGATTAAGTCTTGTAATTCATTAAAAATCTCCATATACTTCTTCCTGCTTGACTTGTTTTAAAACCGTTCAATATATTTTTTCACTATTTCTTATTTAAAGGGACTTAAGCATAAATAGCAAATAAATACATTATTTAGGCTATTTAAGCTCCGCAGTAAAAAGGAATACAATAGTTTCTTTACATTTATTCCTATGGTCTTCTGACGTAATATACCGGGTGATACATTAGACATGTAGCACTCTGTAACTTTGCTATTTGGGAAGTTAAAATTTTGAATTTTGGGAGAGTTGTGTATTACATAATTGTTCTAGTTTTTAGTTAATCAATTTTCTTCAACTTCCGGTTTAAGCGGAAATAATCCAATATCTGCTATTTTAAATGGTACCCCTGTATATTTCTTTACCTGTCTGATTCTCGTTTCAACCATGTTTCACAACATGTTATTTGTTTTTAAAATGACAGTTAATAGCCATTTTAATCCATTAAATCTAGGTAACCATGATATGAACTTTGGCAGATATTGAAGTTTAGTGTGCCATGATATCGAAAGATCTCTGGTACGTAACTTTGTGTCTCATGTTTTTTGGGCATAATCAGCAGCTGAACAAACTAACTAGATTTTTCTTATTTAAAAAAAAAACTCTAAACATGGTGTACCTCAGGAGACAATATTGGGTCCACTTCAATGTATTTATATACAAACATTTTTTGACATTGAAATTCATGGATACTAGCATATTTTAATTTTGTCAAAGATTATACTCAAAAAGCACAGCTGAAGCAAATAAAACAATCATTCAGTCATAAGTCATTGACCATTATTTATTTTACAATCCAAAATATGAAAGAAAGAATAATAATTGCTTGTCGATCAATCACACCGGCAATTTTAAAAACAGTAGAAACTAATTTCAAATATGCATAGATAGAGATGTGTGTCAATCAAGGTGGGCAACATGTGGAGTATTTATTATAATTTTTTCTATTCAATTATTTGAAAAAACCTCTAATTTTTGTAAGTTTGTTGTTGACTTTTGTACTTACTGTTCAATAAATCGAAAATGGTTACAAATAGCCATAGAGAGGTACATAAAAAAATGTTGGTTCATTTCTACGTCATGTGGTGTTGCATGTCCTATGTTCATTTAACAATTGTATGTATTAACGGATATTTTACTTATATTTAGTACCGTCTGTGTAACATTTTGACTCAGTTTTTGTAAGTGAGACTGTTTCAATTATCAGAAATTGTCTTTGAATAACATTATTTTATATACCTATTTTTGCATCTTAGGAACCCAGTCAGTCCTTGACCAAGTAAATTTCATTTAAATTTCAATAATTTTCAATTATGTCTTTAATTATTTCTTTTTTTTTAAATAAATTAAATTCAATTTTTTAAAATTCAATAAGTAATTAAAATACTATATGTCACCACATGGTATTAAAATGTTTTTTCTGTCTCATTTTTGGCAATTTATAGTTTGCAAATCAGCATTTACTTTCACGTATTAAGCAGTCTTATTTAGCAGTTCATTAGCAGCACTCAGTAGCCTTTTAGCATTTACGTTTACTTTTACGCAATTTTGCATTTACGTTTGCGATTATTACTATGTTTTAGAGGCGATTTTTATCGATTTAAAATCAAATTAAAATCGAATCCAAGCCCCATGGCTTGATAATATTTCTCTGCTTTTGTTAAGACATTTAAGCCTTCGATTTTGTATTAATTACACGAATCAAATATATTAGATACTATTCTATAATCTTTACACATAAATTTCCTTTGAATCAAACGCCGTCATGCAAGAATGAATTGCCAAAGATATCTAGATTAGATGTTCTACGAGACAATTGGGACCTGAACTGCAGTGTAAGAGCTTTCCCACCTTCAACCATACTCAGCCTGAAAATCTAGGAGATTGGTATTATATTCTCTATTATTATTTTTTTATATTAAATTATTCTTTCTCGCTGATACAATTTTAATAACACCTTTCACCTAAAATTATATTTCTATAAAGGTACATATTTTCTTAAGGATTTACTGTTGAAATCCAATTTTACAATTTCATATATAACATCATATTATAAAATTTATTTATTTATGTAATGTAATATATTTTATCATCATCTTATTCATTATTTATTTTCCTTACCATTAATTTCGGTCTCGTCTATAGGAGACTGGTTTTATGGGAAAAAGAGACGAATTAACTGATTATTAACTATAGATGGTGCCCAAACAACATCAATGTTTCATTGTCTCCTTTCCCAAACAAAACTAAATTTGTCCATTATGTCACACATTCAAAGAGGGTAAGTTTCACATATTGTCTGAAAGTTATTTGTGGCATTCTGCGAATATTCTTTCCTATTATTTGGGTTTTCTACCACATGTATTATTGTCCTCTTCAAAAACAAATCACCGAATCTACAAAATAATAGAACTATTGGAAAAAAGCCTCTGCGCCCGTGACGTTTACGCCAAAGGAAAAGTCAGAGGTTATGTTTTGCAAATAATATAAATCGGAATAAACACAGAAATAATGTATTTTGCTGACGTTTCGGAAAGTAATCTCTTTCCGTTTTCAAAGCTTTTTTTGGAAGAACTCTTATGTTGCTGTGTATGTCAAATCTTTATCTTTCAGTGTGAGGTTTGATGAGCACGAGAATTATATTAGAAAGAATGAAATTCAGAAATCAAAGATTTGTGAACATGCTTGGGAAAACGGACATAGAATAAACTGGGACTCGGCAAAAATTTTAACAAAAGAAACAGATACCAAAAAAAGAATCAGCAATAATCTTATTAAATGAAGATAAGTGCGTATCGAATTGTTCTGTAGATATTTGTACAACCTGGCTACCAAGGTTAAAAGAAGAACTTAACAAACTCAAAATTATCTAAAAGAAAATATCATCAGTTCTATGTTCTATGTAAGTAGTAAGTATCTATGGAAATAACATAAACAGAATCTTAAAGCTGTGTATTTGACATACACAGCAAAATAAGAGTTCTTCCAAAAAAAGCTTTGAAAACGGAAAGAGATTACTTTCCGAAACGTCAGCAAAATACATTATTTCTGTGTTTATTCCGATTTATATTATTTGCAAAACATAACCTCTGACTTTTCCTTTGGCGTAAGCGTCACGGGCGCAGAGGCTTTTTTCCAATAATTCTATTATTTTGTAGATTCGGTGATTTGTTTTGAAGGGGATAATAATACATGTGGTAGAAAACCCAAATAATAGGAAAGAATATAAGTTTCACATCTCTTACAAGTTCTCCGAATGCACGACTCTTTGCTAAAGCCAGCATATGTTGCCTCAATTATTTTCCAAAAATTAACAATAAGGGAAAGTAGGTAGGAAAGATATACAGGGTGTTCCATTTGAGAAAATAAAGATAATTCAAAAACACCACACAGATGTTTGGTAACTGGTATTTACAATTTTTTTTCTTAATATCCATAATGGTGGCTGTAGTGGTTTTCCAAAATGCATCTGCAGATGGCATTATTTCAACCAAAAAAATCATGCAACCACTTTTCAAACGTGTATTTGAATAACCATAGTCCTAACATTAATATCATGGCGATGAAATTTAGTCAGGTGTCTTTTAAAATAAACAAAAATAACATTATTTCTATTCCAGTATAGTTATTTCTTTCAAAATTCCTGGTTCATAGGACTGCCAATATCGGTGACAAAAGAAATGGCCTGGAACCAGAAGCAACGAATGATGCACATGAGATTAAGAAGGATTGTTTTAGCACACAATGACATGTTTTTACAGCAGACTCAATATGAAAGGGAGCTTCTGCTAAGGCCGGATCCTGCTACGAGGATCAAGAAACCGGGAAATAATGTTTATACAGGTTATGGAGACGTGGTGGACACATTTTTCTACTACGGGGTTATGAATGATGGTAAGTTCTTTACTATTCTATCTCGCAAAAATTTGTTATCGTCCTATGCCCTAGGAGCCTACATCCAAAAGTTTCATCTAGATGAGGACAACGAAGAAGAAGAGGGCGACGAAGAAGTTATGCATCAAGCACAAAATGACCCCAATGCGAACGTTCCCAGGAATAATTCCGACGAGGACATCTTTTATCAAATCGCCCATTTAGGATTTCGAATGAATGTAGAAGTTAAGTGTCCACCGTCGTACGCTCCGCTGAGATTTTTACAAAAAATGGACTCTGACCAGCAACGGGTACTTAAAAAACGGCATAAAATTAAAGGACCCACTAGCATTAGTATTATTTTTGAATGTGAAGGGGCGTCCTATCCTCGCTTACCTACTCTTTACGAATACCATTTCAAGCCAAAGCTGTGATTTTTTATTTTATCTACATTTTTGTAAACAGTTTTAATTTTATATTTTTTTGACAATACATTTTATCATTTTTCTTTTATCTATTATATTGTGGTTTTATTTCGTACAAACTGTACGAGAGACCTTATTCGAGCTTAGATCTAATGCAAGTTCAATTGCAGCCAAGTACAGTTGGCCACGGCAGTTTAGTCGGTATAAGAAGTCATACAAGACATAAGAATTTGTCCCCCCTTTCCACCACCATTACGGCTCCTGAAATTGCGCTAGCTTTTTTACTGACGACTTAAAAGGGCGATTGCCGTTCTTTATAATTTGAAACTATTTTTGATTTTTTGTTGTTGATTAAATGACCAAAAAAGCATTGACCCATACTACCACCCCCGCCTCCTTCAATAATTTCTGGGGCGGTTAAGGCGGTAGCTAATTATTTTGGGGCGCATAAAAGGCACAAACTCTTGATCTAAAAAACTTTTCATAAGAACAAGTGGGGAGTGCGGCTGTGTTCGAGCGATTCGAAGCCGAAATTTATGAGAAGCTTTTTTTTATGAGGAATTTTTAAACATCATGATAAAATCGATAAAAATTCGAAAACGATAGATCGCAAGCATATAGTGTATTTAATGAAAGTTAAATAGAATCAAATTTTTAACATGTTGGTGTATGTACAAAATTGAAGGGAAAAACATGAAAAATTGTCATTTTCAAGTGCATTTGAAGGTTTTTTGAAGATAATTAAATTATCTGTAAAATGAACTCCAAGTGACCTTCATACGATGAATGGTTCACGAGTTATAGCTGTTTAAAGCTATGAGCAAAAATATCTTTTTTATTATAAATTAAGATTTTCCTGCAACTGTGCAAAATAATTTTTTTTTAAATTGGTATTGTCCTATTTTTATTAGTTTATATACGACTTATTGCATTACTTTCATATGTAAGTAAGTTTAGGCCAAAACTAGCTCTCGTGCCAGTCGTCACACACCACTTGCAGACTGCAGTTTCGAGCTGTTGGCTCTCGTCAGTGCTCTCGTCAATTGCAATCGAAGCATTAGCGTTTTGATGGTAATATGCAATTATTAATTTAACGCGCCAGGCTTGTAACTTGTATTTCAGCGCTCGGCGGGGCACATATCCCGGAGAGTAGCTGTTGGTTGCAGTCTGGTTACGTTCCTTATAGCATAGGATTTTATAGAGGAGTTTGCGATTAAAAATATTATGTTTTAACTTATAATATCATTTTATAGAGGGCGCATTAAGTTGATAACAATTATTATTACAATCTTGTACAAAGTACTGGTTGTTGTTGGAAGGCATGCTATAAGACTGCTAGAAACAATTTGCAAAGACATTGCATATTTCTTCAGGATCGGATATGTTTATACCATTTAATGTCAAGTTGTTTGGTATAAAAGCGTGTGAGCTCTTTTTATTGGTAATTTTCCATTAAACCATTAAAATAATTTATTTAAATACTTATATTTCACAATTCATTTTGCCTTAAAATAATATTTCGTTTTTCATTTAATCATATTTAATATACCAGTCGCGTTACATTGCATGTGGCGCAGAAATGTGGCGGGGGGCAGATGGAGGCCATATAGTATCAGCAAAATTTTTGTTTGATGATCTATCATAGAATTTCATTTAACATTCAATTTTATTTTTCATTAATTTGATAATTTTTACAATCTTTACAGTAACTATTTTTTTTGTGGGATTTGAGTTTTTCTAGTGTTTTATTGTAGGAAAAATTACTAAAACCTACTTCAAAACAGTCATATTATATAAAAATAGAAGAATTTATTTTTGAATAATTTTTATTTGTGAAATAAAATTAGCTGGCGTGTAAAAGGTAGAGGTAATTAGAAGGGGGAGGGGGGGGGCAGGGAGTGGAAGAGAAGAACGGTAATTTGGCTGGCAAGGATGTTATGTGTCTGTATGTAGTCGTTACCGTCTTTCTAGAAAGATCGGTAGTTTCTGGTGTATGAGTCGATGTACGTGAGTAGAGTTATCATGTATCCATATGTCTGTTATATGTCTAGTCAGCTCCGATCGCTTAATTCTGCTCCGGAAGAATTTTTCGGAGGCCTCCACAATGAAATCCTTCATCATAGAAACTCCGGCCTTCCGATGCAGTTCAGCGATCGAAATGTATCTATTTGAGTTTGTCAAAAGTCGGAGTATTTTATTCTGTGTTGTCTGTAGTCTTTTGCACTGCGTGTCTGAAATAAAATTCCACGACACGCAGGCATATGTCAGTATAGGTCGTAGTATTACTTTGTAAAGCGTCATTTTATTGTCTGTAGTCAGCTTGCTTCACCTATTTACCAATGGGTATAGGCGGCTCAGCAAAGCGTACGTCCGGTTAAGTGTCTTCGTGATATGAGGCCCGAAACTCAGCCTCTTATCCAGGGTGACCCCCAGATATTTGACCGAGTTCCGTTCCTCAATCACCTTGTCGTTAATTTTAAGTTTCGTTATTGTCCGTTTGTTCGTAAATTTTCTGTTAAAGGTTACCGTATCTGTCTTTTCCTCGTTAATTACAGTTTTCCAGTCGGTGTAATAGTCAAATAGTCGCATCGGATAATAGCGTATCTTCTGGGCAGCTGTCTGAGCGTAGAAAGACTGCCCATAGATGACACGAGTTACGTTGATGGCCGTAACAACCTTGTTTTTAAAAACAATTTACAATTTGTAGGGCTAAGTTTAGCCCACAAAGAATGATGCAAGTTGAATTTAAATTGACTTTATTATAACGAAATTACAATGAAAAGTAAATCTTATTCTACTCTCACATATATTTATAACATTTTATAATCTTCGCTGAATAAGAGCTTCCTTATCCTCATTGGAACTAGGTCGCTGCTAACTCCTCCGGCGCCAAACTTGAGCATAGCTTCCTTCATGCTATGCGAAAGGGTACATCTCTTGTTGGGGTAGTTTCTTGGTGTCTTTCCTGTTGATTCTTACTTGAAGTCATTTTCAAATACAATAATTTCAGTCTAGGGAACATAACATAAATTATTATCAAAACAATCACAAGATAAATAATAAGGGTTTTAAAATCAAAGCTCGACATCTCTTCAGTTTCTATGTTTTTTACAAGTTGTTTGTTTAAATTTAATTCATCGTTTAGTTTGTTTATATCATCTAAGTTAATATGTGAGATTTCTAATGCTTTATTTTCGAAAAATAACTTGTCAACATTGTTTTGTATGTATGGCAAAAAGCTGCTAATTTGATTTATTTTTAAATCAGTTTTGTATATTTTTATTATATGATGATCAAACTGAATAAAGCAATCTGGTGAAAGCGAGATAATATAAGTTCCAAGAACGTCTTTAGTTTGCAAGTGATTGTTACAGTTTATTTTTAACACATTTCTCGTAGGAGAAATAATTATGTATTGGTCTTTGTCAATTTCTTGCACTTTAGATTCAATAAGTTTTATTTTATTTTGACTACAATTTAAACTTTGTTCTTTGAGTATAATTTGAATTTCACAAATTTTGTTATTTACGTTATGCAATTTTGATAATTTACAAAAATAATTTTCGTTACTTATTTCTATACAGGGTTCATCAGATAATGCGTATGATTGCTCGGATAGAACTAGGAATTTGGATTTTGGGATTATGAGATTGAAGTTGTTGTCAGACGTTAACGTGGGTAAAGCCCATAAATGAAAAACATTATATATCTCGTTCTGGGTGATAGGAATTTCAATGATAAATTTTATTACGTTGTCTTTCTGATAGGCTTTAATTTCCATGATTTTTTCGAATGAAGTCACATTGTTCATGGGGAATGGCAGTTTATACGGTTCATCAATTAGTTCTGTTATTTTTTGTAGTTCATATTTTAGGTCATCTGGATCGATTATAGCGGGATGCATTAATCCTATTCTGGCGAAGGTAATTGATGTTTCTATTTCTTCTAAGGCTCTTATAATTTCGTTCATGGCAATAATTAGTTGGTTGTGTGTAGTGTGTAACAATGATATCGCTCTATTTTCAGTCGCGTAGATATCTTGTTTTTCCATATGTGCCTGAATTTGTATTATTCTGCTTGTCATAATTAGCTCATTATTTTCCAGAGTATTTATAGACTTATTGAATGTTTTAATAGTATTTTCCAGTATTGAAATTTGATTTGAACTCATATGCGATAATTTATTTTGACTTTCCTGCAATTTTAGTATTTCTTTCTCGTAACGTTCGCCATCATCAGCATCTAAGTTTCCTGAGATCAATTTTATTCCTTTTCCTAGAATATTGAGAAGTCCTCGTTTTGTTCTTTTGTGAATTAATAACTGCTTGAATTTTTGTTCTGCTACATCTAACATATGTTGACTAGTGGCTAAATATATTTTATTTTTTGATATATACGTTTTTCCATATTGAGTGTTATTATAGGCGCCTTCCAGTTTATTGTACATTTTTCTAAGTGTGACATAGTTGGCGTACAAGGAGTCTAAGCTTATTTCTTTAATCAGGGTCCATTTGGATTTTTGAATTTGGGCGGTGCCAATATGTTGTGGGTAGAGTCCCGCTTTGTCGGTGTATTTTTCAATTTTTAGTTCTCCGATTCCTCCGCTGATGACTCGTCCGATTCCGTATCTGGAATAAGATAGGAATGTTTTAGTTTATCCATATGAATTTTTCTGGTATGTCTTGTCTGATTGTTTAATAAAACACAAGTTTTGTCTGGGTTAATTTCTTGAATTATATAGGGGCCTATGAATGGGTTTGTCGTTTTAGATCTCCCGCGGGGGTTTCGCATATAAACTTTATCTCCAACTTTATATTGACTTGTTGAATCTTGATTTTTTCTTAGATCAATTTGATATGCTGCCTGTTTTGTTTTTATTAAATTTTGTTTTACTAGTTCGTACTGAGCTTGGGTGGTCTTTTTCAATTCGTCGACGAAAACTTGATAGTTTCTATGCTGAACATTTATAGAATAAGGGTTGGCTGCGTTAGTTTGTCCTAATAGTAATTCTTGTGGTGTAAAATTCGTTGCGGAATGTATGGTGTTATTGTAGGCGATTATACATTGTTTTATTCTGACGATGGGTCTCATGTTAGGGCTTGTTAATTTGGCTACCCTATAATGCTCGATTAGGGTTGAGTGAAGCCTTTCTATGGCTCCGTTTGATCTGGGATTGTAAGGTGTGGTTAAGAGATGGTCTATTTCGTATAGCGTGGTTAGATCTTTAACTAGACCGTTTTCAAATTCGGTTCCGCTATCTGTGGTTATTTTTCTTGGTATTCCATAATGCATAAAATAGTCTAACAGAGCGTCGCAGACTTCCGTTGCGTTCTTGGTCTCTATTTCATAAGCAACAGCATATTTCGTAAAAGAGTCTAATAAAGTTACAAATTTGAGTTTTTCAATTACAAAAGTGTCTATAAACACATGATCCAATGGTTTGCTCGCTGTAGGCGTCAAATTGATGTTTGCTGCAGGTGGTATTCGGTCATATTTGGCCCTATTACAAATCTCGCAATTTTTTATATAGTCTGAAATCGTTTTGTCCATCAATGGCCAGTAGTAGCTTCTTTTAATTTGTAGTAAAGTAGGTAAGATTCCACGATGGTTTAGATTTTCATGTATTCTTTTTGTAATGTTTAATTTTTCATTGTCTTGTAGTATATATGTCTTGTGACCCATACATCTAATTAATTTCGGTTTATAGCTCATGAAAATACTTAAATAGGCTTGGCATAATGTGGGATAGAACTCGTCTGTACAATTAACATAGTATGTTTCTTTTGGTACCAGATATTCTTTTAACCAGTTTTGTATTTGTAACTGATCGTTTGCAATGAAGGTCAGATAGACCTTTTTCTTGTCAAATTGCACAATTTTTGTGGTATACTCGCTCGGGTCTTGGGTTGTGTTAAACCATATTTGTTTATTTTTTGTTTCTATGGCGTCGTCTGCTAGGGGTATACTAGGCGTATTATCTTCCTGGGAATGTATAGTTACATTTTCTTCTACTTGAGCGGACATTTGAAGATCGATATCGGGTATTTCTAGGTCAATCCCGGGTATTTCTAAATCGGCGTCTATTCGATTTGGTTGGTCGTTTCCACTTCGTAGGATATCATTTATTTCACTAGGTGTTGGTGTATTTAGGTCTCTTGAGGTTCCAGCAGTGGCGGCGATTGAATGTTCTAGGGGGTAGATTTTTATCCTTGATAGGGCGTCAGCGTTTAAGTTGTGTTTTCCTTTCTTATGTACAATTTCGTAATCAAATTCCTCTAATCGTAATTTCCAGCGTGTTAGTCGAGGGTTACATTCTTTAAGGTTCATCAGCCACTGTAAGGGTTTGTGGTCTGTTACTATCTTTATCTTCCTGCCGAATATGTATGATCTAAAAATTTTCGTTGCGAAAATAACGCTCATCAGCTCTCTTTCGCACGTGCTATATTTTCTCTCGGTTTCATTTAAAGTTTTTGAAGCATAGCATATAGGTAAATCGTTTCCTGACTTCATTTGCGAGAGCACCGCGCCGAGTGCAATATCTGATGCATCCGTAGTTATTATGAATGTCTTATTGAAGTCCGGGTATTGTAGTATGGGTGCATTACTCAAAATTTCTTTGCATTTTTCAAAAGCTTCAACAAATTTTTTATCATGAATTATTTTTGAATTTTTCTTTAGGCATTTCGTCAATGGTTTGGTTAAATGTGCAAAATCCTTAATAAATTTCCTGTAGTAACCTACGAGGCCAAGGAACTGCTTTATTTCTTTCGTAGTAGTTGGTATTGGAAATTTCGTAATCGCTCGTACCTTGTCGGGATTGGGATGTACTCCGTCTGGTGTGATAACGTGACCTAAGTATTCGGCTTCGTGTCTCACAAATTCAGATTTATCCAATTGAATCTTTAGGTTCGCATCCCTAAGTCTTTCAAATATTTTGTCTAAACGTGAAATATGTTCGTCCAAAGATGAGGAAAAGACGACAATGTCATCCATGTAGACTAAGCATATCTCATTCTGCAATCCTCTAAGTATGTGGTCCATTACAGATTGGAAAGTCGCTGGGGCATTTTTTAGTCCGAAGGGCATCCTTTTAAACTCATAGTGTCCATTCTCAGTTGAAAATGCAGTTTTTTCTATGTCATCTGGAGCCATTTCTATTTGATAAAACCCGTTGGCTAAGTCTAAAGTTGTAAAATAAGTGCTGTTTCCTAGTTTGCTTAATAAGTCGTCTATATTTGGAATAGGATATTTGTTATCAATAGTTTTTTCATTGAGCCGTCGGTAGTCTATAACTATCCTCCATTTTGCTTTTCCACTTGCATCTTGTTTCTTAGGGACAACCCATATAGGCGATGACCAGGGTGATACTACTATGTTGTATGATGTCATCTTTCAGCATCTTGTCCATTTGGTTTCTAACTTCTTCTCTGTGTACTTGGGGGTAGCGATAGCTTTTTGTGTAAATCGGTTCGTTGTCCTTTGTTTTAATATGATGTTTAATTTTGCTTGTGAATGTAAGTGGCATATCTTCGTGGTAAAATATGTCTCTGTATTTCAGACACAGTTGTTGTATTTTTTCTTTTTCCTCTGTATTCATATGGTTTGTTCTTAAGTTTTTCTCTAAGTTTTCTACCAGTTTCATATCTATTTGTGAGTTATCGTATGTTTCAGGAGTGTCCATCTCGATGTTGTTTATTTCCATAAAATCTTGTACCTTAATTGGTTTGTCCAGTTTAAAATTTTGTGGTTCGTCTGAATTATTTTTTATTGTTGTAATAATATAATTATTTTCTATGGTGACTATTGATGGTGGAATTTCTAAATCTTTTTTGAATTTATGTTGAGAAACTAGTCCCTGTTTTAATTTTGTTTTCTCTACCGGTAATTTGACTATTACCTCTGTTCTAGGTGGAATTACTTTTGCATTTTCCTCCTGTTCGGTTTCAGTGCAAATTAAATTCAATGGAATTGTAGTTCTCTTTGTAATTAATAAGTTTTTATATGTATTAATTTGTGCTTTAGTTTCTCGTAATAGGTCCATGCCTAGTAGTCCTCCAAATTCATTATTAAAATTGAATAAGTAGAATTTATATGGTGTTGAATACTTTAACGTTTTCGGTAAACTGGCCATAATACTTCCTGTATGTACTGTACGTCCATGGGCAGTTTGGATTAAAAATTTTTCTGGTTTGATATTATTCTTGAAATATTTCATGGCTAATTCGGGTTTTATGAGGCTTTTTGCTGAACCAGTATCAATCAGAAAATTTGCTTGAAATTCCGGTATGTAAATATAGGGTAAATGTGTATCGATTTGCGCATTAATATATACTAAGTTTTCTTCTTGTCCGGGCTGGTATCCTGAAAATTTGTCGCTTCATCGAATAATGGTTCACAGGGTGGTTGCTCAGTATTTGTGTTTTCTTGGTAGGCTTCTTCGAAATATTGAGGGGTGCATTGGTATTGATTTGTGTCTGTTGGATAATATTCACATTGTGCTTGATACTGATCTTCGTAGTTTTCAAAATATTCTTCAGGTTGATCATAAAAATCGTTTATGTTGATATAGTGTAGTTCATTAGATGCGAAATTTGGTTTTCTAAAAGTAGCGTTACCAGAAGAAGTGTCCATTGGTGTAGGTTTATAAAAATTCTGTCTTGCGCTAGGTTGAAAACGGGGCTGAAATACATTAGTCGGTGGTCTCTGCTGTTGAATATTATTTCTATTAAATGCTTGTGTATTATTTTGTTGCCAATTTCTTGGTTGGAAATTATTTTGTTGTGAATTATTTGCTTGCCAATTTGGTTGCCAGTTATTTTGTCTAACGAATGGTTGTTGATATCGATTATTTTGGTTAAAATTTTGATATCGATTAGGTGGTATGAAACTTTGCTGAGGTCTGGCGAATGGTACAGGCCTTCTTATTTGGGGAAACTGCGTTTGTGGAAATGGTGCTTGCGGCACGTTTCTAGCAGGAAATTGACTTGTTTTTCTTATATAATTTAAGTTGTCCTCGTCGGTAATTATGCTTATGCCTTCTTCTATTGTTTTGGGTTCTCTGCAGCGCACGATAAGGCTATATGATTCTTTTAAGCCTTTCATAAATGTTTTTATGGTCATATTGTTATACAATTTAATTTTTTCTTGTTTTATTGTTTCATCATTTTCAGTCGAATTTACTTTCGACATTAATAGGCTATTTATATCTTGGCATTTTTCTCCGAACTTTATTGCTGATTCGTTGTTTTCTTGTTTAATCATCAGAAGGTCGCGTATAAGTGAATCTTCGTCACGTAGATCTCCAAAAGTTAGCTGAATCGCTTCTTTTAAAGTAGGCCAAGTTAAAATATTTCTTACTGCAATCAGCTGTGCTGCACGGCCAACTAATTTGCTGCGAATATGGGCCATTAAAAATGAATTGAACACATTGTCTTCAGCTCGTCCTAGTGCATTTATTACGTTTTCGCATGCCAAAGTAAAATTCGATATTGTTACTGGATTACCATCGAATCTCGGGATGGTTTCTAGCTGGTCTCTAATTGTCGGTTGTTGATACTGTTGTTGGGGTTGGAGTTGCTGCTGCTGTTGTTGTGTTGCCATTTTAAATTTATTTTTGGATATATTTAAGTTCGAAAATTCTTCTAATATATTATCAATTTTGTTTTAATATTTTTGATATTGTACAGTTAAATATAATGTTTATTTTGCTCGATAGGACGTCGAGACTTATAGAATAATTTTATTGCGGAATAATAAAAAGGGTCAAAAATAGGGTAAGGGTTAATTTGATTTTACAAGCAGGAATGAGCAATCATACTTACAAAAATAGCATCACTAGAGATGATTTCATTTTTCGACACGTTGGCGAGGGAGGTATAACGATACGAGTGACCTTTCTAGCTATGTAGAAACCGTAGCCTGCCTCGTATTTCCCTCCGTTTTTTTGCTCGCTTGGGTTCCTTTGATGTACCTGGGATGAGTAGGGGTTGAATGTAGATGAATGGATGAATGTAGGGAAATTTTCAAAAACTTGAAATTTCTTTGCTTGAACTTCTTTCTTGAAATCTTCTTTCTTGAATCCTTCTTTCTTGAATTCTTCTTTCTTGAAATCTTCTTAATTAAGGACTACTGTTCGCTGTCGTCGGACTCTTGCCCTCGGCTACTATCTTCGTCCCTCAGGGTGGATTCTGCTTCGGCAAATGGTTGAAACCAACGTTTTCTTTAATTTTCGAAAGAAAACTCTTCACAAAATCCCACTTCTGACACCAGTTACGTTGATGGCCGTAACAACCTTGTTTTTAAAAACAATTTACAATTTGTAGGGCTAAGTTTAGCCCACAAAGAATGATGCAAGTTGAATTTAAATTGACTTTATTATAACGAAATTACAATGAAAAGTAAATCTTATTCTACTCTCACATATATTTATAACATTTTATAATCTTCGCTGAATAAGAGCTTCCTTATCCTCATTGGAACTAGGTCGCTGCTAACTCACGGCATCATCTGCGTATAGTAAAATGTTAGTCGTTGGGTGGGAGGGGATGTCGGAGGTGTAGAGGTTGAAAAGTTTGGGAGAAAGGATTGCCCCTTGAGGCACACCAGCCGATAACCTTTTATGCGTCGAATAGGCATTACCTATCCTTACCATAATGTAGCGGGCGCTTATAAAACTTCTGATTAGTGCAGTTAAGTATTCTGGAAGTTTGAAGATGTTATGTAATTTATAAATGAGGCCATTCTGTTACACGGTATCATATGCTTTTTTATAAAATATATAAATTTCCAGAAGTTAGAGGGATCAAGTACAATATTGTTATCTATGTTGGATATATAGATTTTTCACGGCAAGTTTTGACTTTACGCCTTACTTGCTTAAATTCATTGTAACAAGTAATATCCTAAGAAGATTTATATTGTGTCCATAGTAAATGTTTTTTCTTGGTATCCTTTACTATAAAGTAACTGAACCAAAGCAGATAACTACGATTAGATGTAATTACTTTTGGCACATATATTAAAAATTAGGTCCAATTTGATTGTAAAATAGTAGTGTGGCTTCGTCAACATCTACACTGTTATCCAGAAAATTCCAGTCAGTTTCAAGTAGGCTTTGATAGAGTAGAGGGAAATTGGCTTTTTGAAAAT
This sequence comes from Leptura quadrifasciata, assembly GCA_963675555.1. NCBI lineage: Eukaryota > Metazoa > Arthropoda > Insecta > Coleoptera > Cerambycidae > Leptura > Leptura quadrifasciata. The sequence continues at coordinate 95,596,822 of OY776679.1, forward strand.
CATACTGTCCACTTTCTTTTTATGGCCAAAATTTTTATTACTGGAAACCTAATAAAGCACTTCTTAAATAAACGGCATCTATTTACGTTCCTCAATGATTCACGCGCGCAATCAGATCTTTGTTGTGATAATAAATTCGGCCAGATTGTGAGACAATTCCTCAATTACCAACATAAAGCTTCACATCCTAAACATGTAATATTCGGTTTCTGTCTGTGAAATTTCATTGATTGGTCAAGGTGGCTGTCTCGCTATAAATGCCGGAAGGCGCATGCGGCAAATCAACCCCTTATTGCTGCTCGGCAATAGTCGCTTTCTAAAAAACGCACCCTTTGCCGGGTGCATTGCCTCAAATCGACTTTTCGCCGTTAACGCTGCTTCAAATAAATCTTTAATTGTTGTCAAGTGTTGTAACGATTTACAGTAATGAGGGATATATGACTCGGCGGGTTCTCAGTATGCGGCAGTGCGTTTCCGAGTGATATGCGATCTTAGCATGGTACTCTCCACGCTTGCACCCTCCGCTGGTGGTCAGCTGTTAGAATGAGTCTAAGGTGTTCTATTGGAAAGAAAACACACCTGTTTTGTTGTTAACAATGGTTCGTGATAGGTGGTTTCTTTGCAGCGCTGTCTAAGGTAAGCGATTGTTTTGTATCAATGCGGATTTTGAACCTGAAATTATAAATAGTATTTCGGAAGTAGAATAGAATTAAAATATGCTAGGCTATACTGGATCAAGTTTAAACGGCGAATTTGTTTATATTTGCAGAAGACTGTGATTTAAATTCTTGTGTGGCAAATATGTGTTGATTGATTTGTTAACTTAATAGTCATTAACACATTTGATCAGACCAATAAATACAGAGGTAGAAAAAAATAGCATGTATTATTAGCGAATATGTCAGAATTTAATCTTTGTTCGCTGGCAAAAGTATAAAAAATTAGTATAATTTCTTTACTAAAGCCAATCTACCTGTTTCCAAAAATTTCTCATTGGCGTCTCAAGTACGATCGATTTAGATTTTCTTTCAACATTTGTGTAATAATGAATGAATTTTCATGAAACTTTTTGCAATTTCTTTGTTTTGTTGTAACAACGAAAGGGCAAAACTTTTCAATCTCAAATTGTTATAAACAACGATTTTGTTGATAATTTGTTAACTCATTAAATTCAAGTTAAAATTAAATGAAAAAATATTTTTATACAGGGTGGACCTTCAATAATAGACCATAGTTCAGGGGTAGATTCTTTGGGCCAAAATATTAGGATATAACCAAATATGCTTTAGTAAAATGTTGTTGTGGAAAAAGATACAGGGTGTCAAGGTTAAAATTATTTTTTTGTTTTTTTGCAATAAATTTGCTAGATGAACTTTTTTATTCTAAGAAACAATAATTCATGTATTACATCACGGTAGATCGTAGAGGGCGCCGCAGGACCTGTATATGATGAATTTTTTTCATATTTTTTTTTAAGAAACGTGGTATTTTTTTGGGTTTAAGTTTAGAATGAACCAACCGTGGTGTAGTGAATCTATGGGCGTTCTGGATGTCTCAAATTGGAGATACTGGCTGCATCTTGATAAGAGTGCACACTGTCACCAACAATTCTTATTATAGAACAGGGCCAATCCTGTTTAAGGCAATAAAAATTCTTAGCAGTATACGAATGGTCGGAAAATGTAGTTAATGGTGTAAATAGTTAAGGAGAAATCGTCCAGACTAAGTAAAAGTTCTGGAAGTGGGGTTGGGGTGGTAATATATACGTTTTTAGGGGTTGGTACCCGTTTTTGCGATTTGCGGCTAAACTAGGCATCCTATCGAAAAATGTTTAATGTAAAAGTTGTAGATAATAAAAAAATATAAAACTTTCTTATTGGACATTATTGACCATAGCCTCAAAATTATCGATAAAAATGCAAAAAACCGTTTTTTCGGTTTTTAATTTATAACTATCGCAAATTTTTTTATATTGTCATGAAAATCTGTAAAAATGTTCTTTTTTGTGTTTCAAATAAGCCCAAATTTTTTCAAAGCGAAATATTTAATTTTTGATGTTCTATGAAGAAAATAAGAAAAAAAGACCTAATTTTCAATCGAAAAATTTGGTTAGCAAATTTTCGATTAATGAACTTTACTAGTGCTCATTGTTTTCGTTAAAATCTTAACTTTAATATAGAATTAAAATATAATATTGTTTATATACAAAAATATCGTTAAAAAAGCGAAAAACCGAAAAAACTACTTTTTAAAAATCGAGTTTTCGGTGAAAATCATGAATTTCTTTTTCTTTATTGTAAATAAACGGTTACATTCATAAAAAGCGTTAATTCTCATACAATAATATGTTATACAAATAATGTACATGTACCTAACTATTCTCGGCTTTCAAAGGCCCGAAAACATTATTTAAACTGCAAATAAATAGGTAAAAATTCAAAAAACACAAAGGCTGTGAACTGAGAAAATTTGTTAATTATTTCTTGTGATTCGTAAGTATTTACAAATTATCACGTCAAAGTCTTATATTTGATTATAAAATACAAAAATTAAAAGTAAAATAATTTTATTGAAATCTTTTTTTCTTCGTGGGCAATTCTTCATCGCCAGAATCGAACAAACTTTCGATTTCTTCACGTTCATTTTCTATATCTTCAATTTCTTGGAGTTCTTCTGGATTGTCCAATGTAGTTCGTATCATTATTTTTATTATTATTTATTAGACAGTGGGTACTGTCTTCGTCTTCGATGTCCTCGAGATTACAATTTTTTTCGTACAACGATTAGAACATTTATCAGAACCGTGACAATTTGAGTACAAATTTGTGCACTTTAAGCCATGCTTGCGACACCCACATTTGTTATTACCGCATCCGCATTTTCAATAAATTTTCGGGAATTAATTCTTGTTCTGTAAATATAGGTACGATGCCATTAACGTGATGTTTCCATCCCCAATCTGTAGCTGTTAATTGATTACCAAGCTAACTTTGTATTTGAAAATACATCCTGTAACAATGTTGCTTAGCTGCCCCTTCAGTTGGAGGTAACTTTTTCAAATGAAATGAGGATTTAGCAGTAGCTGTTCGGTAGAGTTCAAATCTTAAATCGTGTAGAGATGTATATATATTTTTACTTTTGTAAATAGAAGCTATTATTTTTAATCCATATTCGATAATCGTTTGTTTGTCTGCATTTGTATTGTAAAAAATTTCTGCAAGATTAGATAAATGTTTATCGGCCAATAATGATTTTATAATTGTTTTTTTTGCCTGTCCCAGCAAAACTGGAAGTTGTATCGCAGCCAGAAAAACAATGCAAAAATGCTACAATATGTTTATGTGATTTATGTTTAAAACTATTAGAGGTGTAATAAGTATCATTAATATTTCCTGCATCAGGTTTGTGGAAATAGATATTCAATTCATGTGAACTGAATTGATTTAAAAGAACTAAAAGATCTATGTCTTGACCAACAACTACCACTATTTTATCGGAGTTTTTTGCTACTTCAAGGGATGTATTGATAATTAGGAAATCTGCATCTTCTTCATCTTGTTTGCAGACAAAATTGTTTAACATTCCCATTGCAGTTTAAACAATGTTTTCAAGACTTTGAAAGCCGAGAATAGTTAGGTACATGTAAATTACTTGTATAACATAGTATTGTATGAGAATTAACGCTTTTTATGAATGTAAACGTTTATTTACAATAAAGAAAAAGAAATTCATGATTTTCACCGAAAACTCGATTTTTAAAAAGTAGTTTTTTCGGTTTTTCGCTTTTTAACGATATTTTTGTACATAAACAATATTATATTTTAATTCTATATTAAAGTTGAGATTTCAACGAAAACAATGAGCACTAGTAAAGTTCATTAATCGAAAATTTGCTAACCAAATTTTTCGATTGAAAATTAGGTCTTTTTTTTAATTTTCTTCATAAAACATCGAAAATTAAATATTTCGCTTTGAAAAAATTTGGGCTTATTTGAAACACAGAAAAGAACATTTTCACCAATTTTCATGAAAATATAAACATTTTTGCGATAGTTATAAATTAAAAACAGAAAAAACGATTTTTTACATTTTTCGATAATGATTAATCAGAAAGTTTTAGGTTTTTTCATTATCTACAACTTTTATATTCAATATTTTTCGATAGGATGCATAGTTTAGCCGCAAATCGCAAAAAACGAGTACCAACCCTTAAAAACGTATATATTACCACCCCAACCCCCCTTCCAGAACTTTTACTCAGTCTGGACGATTTTTCCTTAATTATTTACACCATTAACTACATTTTCCGACCATTCATATACTGCTAAGAATTTATCGTCTATTACGATATTTTAAACGGTTTGGCCCTGGTCAATTATTTCAATTTTATCAGCAATACTTAACTGTTGTGCACCCATGTTTAAGTTTAATTTGACATTCGATACAATCGTTAAATCCATTCCAAGGCACTACATGTTAACAAAGATATTGGTATGCCGAGTTCTGAGTATTTTCAAAAATAGCTACCGATTTTCAAATACTCATTTCATAATAGCATTTTGGATAAAAAGTATGACCTAACATTTAATTAGCATCATTTTTACACGTCCACCAAGTTATGTAAATATCCGACAATAAGTAACTCGAATAGTAGGGTTATTATTATTATTGGAATCTTAGATATGATTTTTTCTGTAAAGGAATGAATATTTTTAACGAAATTTGGTATACAGGGGTTTTAAATCATACCAAACAAGATTCTGTAAAAACAAAAATCCTATCTCAATCACTAATATAAATTCCTAATTTTTACCAATTTCTTTTGATCATAGTAGGCGTATTTAATTTCTAAAAAAAATTTAATAACTTTTTAATCACAATCTGAAATGCAAGAAGTACACCAAATTTCAGCTAAATCGATCAACAAACGGCGGAGATATTGGGGTGTACTGGTGAAAATGGAGACACACTGTATATGCATATTGGTACCTACACTGTAATAATGAATTTAATTTATAAGCAACATTATTGACACGATGAATATTTCATAGTTTATTTGAATTATTTTAATTATGTATCGGATATATTTTATATATATTAACATTGTTTATTACGCAAAGGAGTTAGTTTACTATGCTTAATTAGCGTTTTACAATTACCAGCATTGTTACTATTAAATATACCGATTATGCAAATAATGCGAGGTGAGGATTTCCACATGCATTATTCTTCTTCCCTTCTCTTGATCTTCCCGTCGTAAATAATAACAATCATAATAATAATAATAATAAATTTATTCGCCATTTTAAAAATACATAACATGTACATGTGGTAAGCCAATAATAGACATATGTATATATGGGAAAGCATGTTATTACATACAGTGTGACCCATTTCGAATGGGAACCTCTCTGTAAAAAATGTATTTATAATCCTATGTTAACGCTTTTTTTTTAATGATAAACCATCGAAAACTCCACTTCATGACAAAAATTTAGAGATAATTTTCAATTTTCAAAGCCTTCTATGATTTATTTTCAATGTCGAAAATGGACAAATTTGATTAACGATTTTTTTATTGAAATTGGACTGGATTCAGTAACCTCTCAAATGGGTAAATCCCAAGTTTCATGAAAGAATATTGAATAATGAAAAATTAATGTAGGCTCATGGTAACTTTTACTTGATTTTTTATAAAAATCGAAGTAGCCCATGAAAAATAAACAAAAGAAAGATAAATTAAGTGAATAGTTTTAATAAATATTGTCATTTAAACAAACTTGATCATATTGGACTTAAAAACATAAGTATGAACAATTAAAAGTAATAATAATTAGATACCTATTAAATAAAAAAAATAACATTGTACAACATTACACTAAAACTTCTTAAATTTTTGTAGCCTCTACAAGGCCGCCGTTTATTTCGATACACTTGTCGAATTGTTTTTTAATATTTTTTACGACATTCTGTAATTGTTGCCGGGTAACTTTTGCACAAGCTAGTCTTATTCTTGCACACAAATCTTCTCTGTTACTCGGGCGTGACCTGTAAAATTTAGATTTTATTAAACCCCATAAAAAGAAGTCCATCGGTGTTAAGTCCAGGGATCGGGGTGGCCATTCAATTAACGAGCTACCACGACCTATCCATCGATTAGGAAAGTTAGCATTCAGCCATCTGGTAACCACTCTGGGATTATGGAGAGGGCTTCCATCTAATTGAAAATATAGATTTACTGTTTCTTGTATTGGAAGTTCATGTAGAATATTCCAAAATTCATTTCTTAGGAACTCTAAAAACTGCACGCTATTCATATTACTTTCAAAAAAGAAAGGGCCAATGATTATTTCATTGAGCAACCCACATCAAACATTAACTTTTGGGAATATTGTCTTTTATAATTAATGACAAACTGTGGGTTTTCTATAGCCCAAAACCTAGAATTTTGTGTCGATACTACCCCGTTTGTTGTAAAAGTTGCTTCATCGCTGAATAAAATATTTTATTAAAATTTCTGTTATTAAGATACTCTCCTTGAGCCCACAAGGAAAACTCCATCCGTCTGTTATCATCACCAGGTTCCAACGTGTGTAAAAATTTGGGTTTGAATGGTTTTACCAAATTCTTAAGGCATCGGCGAATATTTTCTCTAGGTAAATTCAAATCTAAGCTAGCTACTCTTACACTGGCGTTTGGATTGTTGTTAAAATAATTTAAAATTGTCTGCTCGTACCTGGTTCTTCTTTGTATATTATCTGTTCTTATAATACGCCGTGTCACAGCGCCACACTCATTAAAAATTTTGTTTATTTTATATAAACAGTACTTTTAGTAATGTTGGGCCTATTCGGATGCCTGCTGTTGAATATCTCGCATACCTCTTTAAAAGTTCTGTCATTATCTCCTCTAAGGCGCACAAGTTCAATTTTTTCCTGTACATTTAGATTATCCATTATTAACTACAAACTAATAAACTAATACTTGATAATAACTATCGATTAATTTCATAATTCAATAACAATGAATATGAGAATATGCGAATTTTAAAGATTTGACGTTTGACTATAAAATTTGTTTTCCATGGCACCCTATTATTATCTGCCATTACTCAATAAAAATGTAATATTTATTAAAACTTAAAACTATTCACTTAATTTATCTTTCTTTTGTTTGTTTTTCATGGGCTACTTCGATTTTTAGAAAAAATCAAGTAAAAGTTGTTATGAGCCTACATTGATTTTGTCACAAATATGTCATTTTTCAATATTTTTTCATGGAACTTGGGATTTACCCATTTGAGAGGTTACTGAATCCAATGGTGTAGTTAAAATTTGAATAAAAAATCGCTAATCAAATTTGTCCATTTTCGACATTGAAAATAAATCATAGAAAGCCTTGAAAATTGAAATTTATCTCTAAATTTTTGTCATAAAGTGGAGTTTTTGATGGTGTATCTTTTAAAAAAAGTCCCGTCAAAATCAGATAATAGACACATTTTTTACAGGGGTGTTTCCATTCAAAATGGGTCGCGCAACTGCCTACATTAATTTTGTCATAACTCTGTCATTTTTCAATATTTTTTCATGAAACTTGGGATTTACCCATTTGAGAGGTTATTGAATCCAGTGGTGTAGTTAAAATTTCAATAAAAAACTCGCTAATCAAATTTGTTCATTTTCGACATTAAAAATAAATCATAGAAGGCTTTGAAAATTGAAATTTATCTCTAAATTTTTGTCATAAAGTGGAGTTTTCGATGGTTTATCATTTAAAAAGAAACGCGTTAACATAGGATTATAAATACATTTTTTACAGAGAGGTTTCCACTTGAAATGGGTCACACTGTAGATAATATAATGTTATATATTGTATATATTGTGTATATGCAATACACACATAAAGAATATATAAATAGTACAATAAAATTAATCTATCGTTTGAATTTTATTCCTCAGGAGATAATTTTATGATCAATCGATGTGGAAAAATGTCAGGAATAACATATTAAAATGTTTAAGACTTGGGTGTTGTAGCAATTTTGTAAATAAATAAAAACCATCAACAAATTAGCCTCACCCGACTTTAACACGGTATGACGGCCATAAAATGTTTCTAATAATTAAAAAATATATATATCACGTTGTAGCGCAAGAAATTATCTACAATTTTGATACGGAAAATACCCCTCTGCAATGCTTAGTTTTTCTTTTATCAATTTTTAAAGATTATTTTGTCAAATTGTTTTGCCAAGTGCAGCACGCGCCGTTCCGCCATGTCGCCGTGGCTACAAAGGTCAGCTGACCAAACGAAAACAACTTGGCAAAAAAATCTTAAAAACTGATTTAAAAAAAAATTAAGCATCGTAGAGGGGTATTTCCCGTATCAAAATTGTAGAGAATTTCTTTCTCTACAACCTGATATTTCTTTTTTAACTATTAAAAGATGTGAAAAAGTGGTCTAGATTTATTGTACGAAAACACAAATACACAGGTAGAAACAGGCACCAAGATTTGAAGATTATTGACACAAAAATTCTTGTAAATTATGAAACTTTTATCTAAGTAGTTTTTGTAGCACTTTTAAATCTGTTAAAGATATTTTACATTTTTTAGATGACTCGGCAATTTATTGAATAAAGTAATGAAATTGTAATTAGGCTATTGTTTATAAAAATTTGTTGTGCGCAAGGGAACAGTTAGATCATTGTTGTATCGAGCTTTGTTGGAATGCATATCTCCTAATCTATTAAAGGAGCGTATATTTTTGTATACAAAATACACACATTTTAAAATAAAGATGCCTATTACGGTTAGGATTTTGTTTTCTCTAAAAACATCCCTGCAACTGTCTAATGATTGCAGACTAAAGATAGTTTTTCAATAAATGTGTGGATAGGTATTTTAGGCACCTTAATAGGTCCCTATTTTTACGATGGTCACCTCAGTGGTCAAAGGTACCTAAACTTTTTGAGAAATGAATTTAATGAATTCTTAGATGACCTACCTTTAGAGAATCGACACAACTTTCAATATTTTCAACAAGATGGAGCTAATCCCAATAATTCCCAGATTTGCCTAGATTATTTGTACGAAATTTTGCCTCAACATTGGATAGGTACTAGTGGATTTATTCGACGGCTCCCTTGTTCTCCACATATAACCCCAATGGATTTTTTTCTATGGGGGTATATTAAAGATAAGGTGTTTTCGACGACACCACAAAATGTAGAGGACCTATAAGCTCGAATTCAACAGGCATGTATTACAGTTACCCCCGAAATGCTGAGTAATGTTTTAAATGCAATGCCTCGCCACGCTCGATTGTGCATAAGAAATCGCGGTGGACATTTTGAACACCTGATATGATATCTTAAAAATTATTTTGAGGATTAGATAAATATTAATGTTCTCTGTGCTATATTCTTTTTATTATTAATTTGTTTTTGTTAGCTGAATTTACTTTATTCTTCTTAATTGTGTTAGTGTTTTATTATAGCAAAGATTTGAACAACTTATTGAATTATTTTATCGGTTTATTTAATCATATTTCTCCACGCCAAGTATAATGCTTGTTAAAAAAAATGTATCGGTTTTTAAAAAATATTTCTATAATTACTAACGTAGTACCAATGAATAAATATAGCATGTGATATATCGTTGAAAAGGGAGGAAAGTACTCTATATAATGGCGCCATTTCCCGCCCGTTTCAAAATATTTTTTTTTAACAGCCTGAAGAGTAAATATCAAAATACAGCGGTTTTGAAAAAAATTAGATAAAACCTCGTTTAAACACTTTGTTTTGCAAAAAATTTTCGCCTTACAATTTTTCTCTTCAAATAACGGAGATATTTGGCCTAGACGTTTTCCGTCATAACTCTTAAAGTAGGCCATGGACTTCAAATATCTTTAAACCATTTTGTAGGTTATATAAATCGGCACAATTTTCGTAAAAATAATTTTTTTTTTGTACGCCCAATATTAAGTGACATATTCTCGAGTGCCCTGATAATATAGACAGCCTGTATATTATATTATTATATTTATTTTTAAAAATTCGTTTTATTTTTTACATTAGAAACTTGAACTAGTATGGGTCGTTTTCGTTCTATAGCCCAACAAACTCTTGGGATATTTAAAAACGTAACTTTTCTTATCCTTTCCTTTGTTCTACTATACTGATTTATTTAAGTTTTCTCCGGAAATCTCCAATCTCCGGTTTTCATCGTTATTTACATCGGTGTCGGGAGATTTCCTATATTTTCTCTGAAATCCCGTTTATTTTTGTTTGTAAATCATTTTCCTGCACAATCTCTTTTATTTTAATAACACATTTTTTGTGAATTCTCTGGTGTATCTAAGGGATATTGAATCAACTAAGCACACCAAAATATAATTACATTTCAAGTCCTTTACAAGGGGTATATAAAAAATTTGGAGAAGAGAGAATTTTTTTCCGTGTATAAAATTTAAAATATGTGAGATTAGTTTCGACGTTTAGTTAGAAATAAAAACGTCGACTTATTTTTTAATTATAAATCTAATAATTCTATTTAAAATCTACAAATTTTTCTGCGTGATATTGTGTAGTAATGAACAAACCATTGCCGCACTTATTTTTCTGTAAAAAGGGTCGATTTATTTCGACCATTTTTGAGAATGAAACTTCCAAACAAAATTCCAAACTAACCGGTCGATTTTGACAACTAAAGAAAGTTACTCATTTTATCATAAAGATTTTAGTATCCACCGGAATTGCCAGGAAAAGTGTATATAATTTTTATTAGCTGAATAAATAAAGAACATTTTGACAACTTTATTATATTTAGGAAACGATAATGTTTAAACTACCCGAAAACCTGCCTGTTCCATTTTTAGTGACCCTCTGTAAAGCAATTGATATTTGAGAAAGTTTGTTTCAGAAATTCCAAATACTTTCTCATTATTAAAGGTATCTGCTACTATGTTTATTCATTACCCGTGCACAGCATGTCAAGAACGGTAACAAAATGTTCATATGCTGATTTTCCCTAAAAAAATGTGTTGTACTTTAAATATATGCATAATTGTATAATTATTTGTTACAATAGTTTCATCTAAACTGCTGGCCACTCGAACTTACACATAGAGAATTTTAGGCAAAATTTAAAGTTCAATATTTTCAACAAGAATGCAAATTTTAAGAGCTAGTTTTTTTCGGATTAAGCTGCATGACGTATATTTATCGTAGGAACATAAGTTTATTATATACGGGGTGATCAATGAAGTCATGCAAAAAATCAAAAAGTTTGTATGAGTGAAATTTCCGCAAAAAATTTTTTTGGTCGTTGCAATATGGTTCGTTACTAAGGTAACATCAATATCTCTAGACGGTTTTGTCAGTTTTTGGATTAAGGGCCTTAGGCCTTGTACACATTACTCAACATAAAATTTGGATACCGAAATTTTTAAAATGCTATAACTTGACATTGGATTGACGGTTCTTGATGATTTTTGCGGATTTGGAATCCTTATTTCACGTAGATTTTGTATGGTCTAAGCATTTTATTTGAGGGTTGAAATTTACACATTATGCCGGGTCGACAATAAACAAAAACGTAGGGTACGACGCGCTCTAAGGTTTGGCATTATTTAAGTTTTTGTAAAAATAAATTCTCACCTCAAGTTGTTTTTATTTAATGTTCCTCTCACTGTTCTGTCCGAAACTCACACCTCAGTTTGTTGTCTTAAAGAGTCATTCAGTTTTACAGAGTTCTTTGTCCACCCCCAAGCCCATAATTATGATCGGGTGTAATTTCTACGCGACGCGTCAATTTCAAAGTAGGCATTGGGAAAACAAATTTGTTGCTATGCAATTAAAAACTGTTTACATTATTTTAGAAATAATCTGACACATTTCAATGTTATAATTTTGTAAAGTTTAATTAATATGAGGCGTTTAACCACGGCAGAAAGGGAAAATTGCATTCGACTTCTCAACGAAGGAATGTCAAAAGAGCAAATTGGGCACATTTACAATGTCAGCCGAAAGACAATTTATAATTTGATCCGCCGCGTCGAAACTACTGGTGATCGATCATATTTATGGGCATGGGGGTGGACATACAAAAAAAATAAACGAAAGAACCGAAAGAATTTTAATGAGAGAAACTATGCGGAATAGAACAAAGAACTCTAGAAAACTAAATGACTCTTTAAGACAACAAACTGGGGTGAGAGTTTCGGACAGAACAGTGAGAAGAACATTAAATAAAAACAACTTGAGGTGAGATTTTTTTTTAAAAAACATAACATAATGCCAAACATTTTAAATTATAGAGCCCGTCGCAGAGCAAAATGTGTGCGGTTATTACAACACCATAGAGCGAATAGGCGGGCATGGGCAAATCGGCATGCGAATTGGGGTAATGCAGAGTGGAGCCATTGTTTATTTACTGACGAAACAAGATTTAATTTGTTTCACTCCGATGGCCGAATTTTAGTTTGGAGAAGGCCAAATCAGCGATATTTGGAGGAAAATATAGACCCTCAAGAAGCATTTGGTGGCGGAGGTGTTACAGTGTGGGGAGGTATCATAAGAAATGGTAAAACCGAGCTATTCATTACCAACCAAACCATTAATGCTACTGTTTATCAGGAGGAAATTTTGGAACCTATTGTTGTTCCTTTTGCTCGAAATTACGGCCCAGAACTTCTATTGGTGGATGACAACGCTCGACCTCACAGAGTGCGTAGGATCACAGAGTTTTTGCAGGCACAAAACATCAATAGGATGGACTGGCCTGCAAAGTCTCCGGATGTTAATGTAATCGAACACGTTTGGTCTTATTTAAAACTTAAAGTAAGATCTCTTGATGTACCCCCTGAAACCTTAGAAACGCTCAGTGAGGCCATTCGTGAAGAATGGGAGAATATTCCACAAGATTTTATAAATAATCTTGTGGATACTCTACCAAATCGATGTCGGGAAATAATATTACGAGCAGGAGGACCAACAAAATATTAGCTTCTCTTTTTTTTAATTAATGTACCTAATTTTAATTTAAGTTTAAATTAAATTCATTTTTAGTTTTTTAGTTAAATTTTTTTTAAATTATTAAAAATTACCAGAATTAGAATTATAATTTTTTTAAGAATTGACTTTTGGCCCTTGCTAAGCAATCTTGTACATTGTAGAATATAATGTAATAAACTTGTTCTTGTCGCTACGTTTTTGTTTATTATCGACCCGGTATAATGTATAAATTTCAACCCTCAAATAAAATGCTTAGACCATAGAAAATCTACGTGAAATAAGGATTCCAAATCCGCAAAAATCATCAAGAACCGTCAATCCAATGTCAAGTTATAGCATTTTAAAAATTTCGGTATCCAAATTTTATGTTGAGTAGTGTGTACAAGGCCTAAGGGCCTTAATCCAAAAACTGACAAAACCGTCTAGAGATGTTACCTTAGTAACGAACCATATTGCAACGACCAAAAAAATTTTTCGCGGAAATTTCACTCATACAAACTTTTTGATTTTTTGCATGACTTCATTGATCACCCCGTATATAATAAACTTATGGTCCTACGATAAATATACGTCATGCAGCTTAATTCGAAAAAAACTAGCTCTTAAAATTTGCAAGCCGCGTTCAAAAATTTGCATTCCTGTTGAAAATATTGAGCTTTAAATTTTGCCTAAAATTCTCTATGTGTAAGGTCGAGTGGCCAGCAGTTTATAATTGTGAGCTGCAAACAATACATAAACTAGTTATATATCATGAAACATGTTCTGGCATTGGCGCATCCACCAGATAGTTAAATCAACGCGTTTACTACTTTTAGAGTTCAATGAAATGTCCCTTTCACTTTTTTATTTCCCTAAATAAATAAAAATATGCCAAAATAGATATATAGATTTTTGTTAATTCTTTGTGCCAATTGGAGTCCACAGATAAAATAAATATAAATATATGTATAATAAACAATGCATGCCTAATTATATGTAATATATAGTGTAAACAAACGTACACATACATATATTTTACTTGTATATAAAACACAAAAATACACCTATAAAATAAAGACAAAAAGTTATAAAACAATACAAATAGAATTTTATATTTGATTTAAATTTGCACATTCATTTGTATATTCACCCAGAGAGTAAAGGAATTTATTACACAATAGTTTAAATAATTTGTGTTTAAACTGTTTTATATTATTAGCCTCCTTAACATGGGAGGGCAATTTATTAAATAAGTAGCTACCAGCACATACAAGGAATTTTTAAATTTAAGGTCAAATTATACCTCTTACGTATATTGTAATCATGTTTGTCACGGTATACTGATAATTTATTTTACTTCCACCCCCATCGCCACCCCCACCTTATTATTGAAGGGAGTAAAAAATTAAATCGGGATTTGAACCAAGGGCCCCTAAAATTTGCTTTGGCATTAGTTACCCTCTGTCCACCCCCATTTCCACCCCCACTGTATTGTTTACGGGAATAAAAAATTAAATTTGGTTTAGTGTGTATACGAGAACCAAGGACTTCTAAATTTTTCTTTACACTAGCCATCCACTCTACCACCCTCACTCTATCATTAAAGGGAATAAAATATTACATTGGGATTTAGTGTGCATAAGACTTGGATACAAAAATCTGGATGTGGAAGTAGTGATTCCTTAGGCAGCGGTTTTTTATACTGTAGATATACATAAATAACTTGTTTAAGTAAATCGATGTGATAGTCAGTAGATTATTGCTTTTAAACGTATCACGACAAGATTCCCAGTGCCCCATATTAAATATTACTCTCAGTACCCGTTTCTTTATAATAAAAAAATCTCTGTAGACCTACACTTTGGCCTCAGGCTATTATATTATAGGAGATTTCAAAATAAAAGAGATCATGCATACGTTCATCAAAGAGACTTAATCTAAACTATTTTTTAACAAGGTGATTGCAAAACACGACCGACTTGATTTGATACAGAGTTGATCAATATGTTTTATCTAGCTGAGATTTTCATCTAATACAACTCCTTGAAAATTTGTTTTATTTTGTATACTTAGCTGGTGACTATTTAGGAAAATATTAATATTTTTGTAAATAGTTTTACCATTGGTTTTGAACAATACACGTATTATTTTGTCATAGTCGATAATGAGCCTATTCTAAAGCATCATGAATTAAACTGGTCGAGGACGGTATTAACTAAGTCTTCCAGTTCTTCAAGTCTCCTGAACGAAACAATTATTGAAGTGTCGTCTGCATGCATGAAAATATTCCCGTGTTTGATAAACTTAGGCAAGTCATTAATAAATAATAAGAATATCAGAGGACCGAGCACGGTACCCTGTGGTGTTTCTAATGATTTATATTTCTGCGACATAATAAATTCGATTTAACTAAAAGTCTTCTGTCGGACAAATACGATGTTAACAAGTCGTTAACATTTCCTCCAGTCCAATTTTTTTTTTAATTTGTCTGCAATAAATAGAATATGCAAAGTGTTAAATGCATTCGGTAAATCAAAAAATAAAGCCATTACACATATTCCTTTGTATCTAATCCCTCGTGTACCTTTTGAACCAAGTCTGTTGCTGCCGTTTCTGTAGAATAGCAACCCCTGAAGCCATGCTGAGAATTTGTCAGTATGTTAGATTTTTCAAAAATGTTATTGGTTTCGCCATTGTCTTTTCTATTAGAGAACGCACTTAGTTTTTATATTACTTGAAAAATGATTTGCAAACTTTTGTTATCTGTGACAACAATATCATCACAGTTAAATAAATATCATCACTAACAGAAACATCACTAGTTATTAAATTTGAAAAGAGCAGTATAACTTATTGGTTGGTCTATATGGCTTTTTAGGTTTAGTTCAGGGAACAGCGTCCCCTTTTTAGTGATTACTAGCTTCTACTATTCGTGGATCTGACACATTACGCAGGACGTAGGACTGGAAAACCCTACCAGACAATTTGTAGGGCAATTTGATGATTCTATTTCAAAAAATGTTAATTAAACAATAGTGTAAAAATCAGCCCGTTAGTAATAGAATATCAGGTTCATTTTACATATTGGGGAGGAGAACTCGCCGGTCCAAACCCATCACTTTTGTAGGACAAGCGCAACTCCTTGTTTTTTAAATAAATTATCTTGCAATTTAACTGAAAAACAAAGTGTTAGGTATAAAATTTAAAAACCTCCAGATCAACATGTTTAACGGCTGTGTAGAACTTTGATATAGTCGAGTACAGTTTTGCTGGGCAGTCAAGAACGCAAAAAAACTTTACTCCGGTGAACAATTCGGCATGGTCTCACCAAAAAAGCCGACATACATTAAAAACCTATAACGATCATGAAGTGATTCAATTTGCAGGCGAGATAGTACATAGAGTAACAGTATTTTAATGAGGTTGTAAAATTTTTGTTGCGTTTTTTGACTGCCCAGCAAAACTGTACCCGACTATACTTCTACCAAATTTTCGCAGAGCGAAAAGTTGGGAGACTCGTTAAAGCGAAGCCACTCACGAAAATTCAATCTGTTAGTAACCACTTTAAAAAAGAGGCGCTGTACTCCGAACTACTTGAACCCATTGAATAAATTAAGAATATGTGCAGTTTCATAATTATCTCTCATTTCAAACATTTATATCACTACATATAATAAAAGAACCATTGCCACATAAATGCCTTAACAAGTCATATATTTTATCGAAAACAATTTCAAATCACTATCCGCGGAGTCCTATACACTACTACAATAAGTATTAATTTGGATTGAGTGTTCACAATTTCCATGGCAGCTACAAAAGCCTGAAAATATTTTTCTATACTAGTTTGATAAGTGATAGGTTTTAAATATATATTATTATTAGGAAATATACACACTCTGCCCTAGCCTTACATTTACGACAAAAACTATTTACCAAAAAAAAAAGTAATTTTCTACTTTAACTAGTAGAAACTCATCAGAATTCATCCAGAGTTCACTAAAACACAATATATCTGGTTGACATGAATCAAATAATATTTCCAGGTTTCTTGTTTTATTAGCAATTCCCTGGATATTAAAATGTAACACACTAATATAAAAATTTCCTTAACACTGGAGATATTCTCGCCTATACCTACCTTCTACCTTTCTAAATGGGTAAATTTCATTGAAACTGAAAATATACAGAACTCAACATTTGAACTCTACATCCGAATACTCTACTCGACGCGAGTTCCGTTAATCACATCAACATCATCAGGAGATGAGTAAGACTGGTTTTCGGTTTTAATCATATGATGATGCATGGTTATCGAAAGCCGCGTAGTGTAATGAATTCCTGTGTGATGTTCAAATGCTTTGGCGTTTTGTAGGAATGGTTTTTAAACACCAAAGATATTTATTTGTGAAAAATAGCCCTTATACGAAAACGTCTCCGCCGTCAGGACCCGGAACCAGTGAATTATCATTTAAACAGAACTGCGCGCGATAAAAGTTGAAGGAGGTTCTCGGAAGTTTATTGGGAAAAATCAGTAGCTTTTTTTAACATTTATTTAACGTCGGCGTATTTTCGCTACTGAAGCCTAACACCGATGACTGTAGACGAGCTACCCCCAGTTAAAAAAATTTCCGAACCTCTCCTCTTTCGAAGGATAGGGACCTTTTACTTGCCTAAGATTTATTAGACAAGAGACCGACAGCTTCACATCCCTTCTAAAGGATGGTATATTCACTACGCAACTCTCGCTTAAGATTATACTAACCGGGTCTGACGGTGCTTTACATCGCATATCGAAATATGTACATAGTAAAGACGCATCTACGCTCGCCCCAGCTTTCGATTTAACAGAAGAAATATACAATAATATTGTATATCGGTCAGAGAACAAAGCAATTTAAGAATCGATTCTAAATCTTTCCACAGTACTTGATTTAATGAAGGTTACTAAATGTCACACATGCTTTTAATTAACGAAAGCTTTCGTTCTTGTCAGACAGCTATAGTCTGCCCTATTAATGGTAAATTGGGAGTATAATTATAATTTCCATCAAATTACATGTTTGTTAAATAAACAAAACTGATTAAAGTTGATGAATAAGTAATTTTATTGTCTGATAATCTCCTTTGTGGAATTTAATTCGACGCTTTAATCAATTTACCCAATTTAGTAAACTTGGAAACATGCAAACTGGTGAAATAATGACATTAATATATCGAATTTAATCAAATTTCCTCGTCATCGATTATTGTCTTTAGTATAAAAATAAAAGTTTTATTATTTGTCGAATGAAATTGGGAATAACTTATTTGCTAATAAAAATAAATACGATAAAACATTAAGATGGGACAGTAACCTCTAAATGCCTGTAGTCTTTTACTTCCTGCATTGACAATTATTATTAATAGTCCGGGCGAAATCAGTCATCGATCGGGAAAATTTATTTGGATGGAATATTTTTGTGCCATCTTGTTTAAAATGTGTTCCTTTATGAGAAAGTATAATTTACCAGATGGAAATGTGGTCAGGAATTGTTTAAACAAATTTTTCTTAAATAAATTATAAAAAGTAAATTTTTTTTGTTTCGGAAAAATATTTTAGTGTTTTTTACACCAAAGCAAACAAAAAATGTTCTTAGACATTTTTCTCTAATGTTGATGGATTTCGAGAAAAAAAATTCTTGAAATCTAAAAAAACGCGAAATTTGCGATTTTCAGGGCTCAAGAACCACAATTGTAAGTCTCTCAATCTTAAAATTTTGTTTAGCATGAAATGCTACATCACTATTTGATAATATAGTTTTACAATAACGGTCAACTAATTTATAATTTGATACTGAATACAACAAAATTTCATCGGCCTTTAAAAAAATTTTCTTCGATACATAAAACAGTAGGTGAATATTCACTCAGGAATATATTCATTCATTCTATTGTCGAGATTTTGCTGGAGGCGCCGCTGTTATTAATATCTATTTTATTATTATTTTTTACTAGCTTCACGTGCATGTTTGTTCCGTCCTCGCTTAAGCTAATATCGCAGAACGCAAAAACGGTTATGAGTTTTGGATGTTTCTCGTGTTATTATTATATGAGCATCAATACCCAGCGCTCGACGTGAGTTGTGCAGCCGCGGTATAGTTGTGATCCTTGCATACCAGAGTACATATACGTAACTTCGGAATTGTTTGTCACTTATTTGCCGTTGTATAAGCCCTTGTTAAACTCTAGTTTCAACTTTAATGCATGCATTATGATGTAATATTAATTATGTACTACAAGCGGATACTCAGCGGTTTCGAAATGTATCGGTGTTCATGATGCTTATTCTAAAATTCACCCAATCCAAACGTGCCGAGGGATGAATAACAACAGGGTGACTAAAAATGTCATGTCGCCAGCGTCAACCTCAGGGAACCGGGCACACCCTGTTGTATAAGAGCCTTACCCTTCTATCGGACCTCTGGGAGGGTTGACCGTTTAATTGTCCATTAGTCGTGGGAACAACAATGAAAAATGAAAGTACAACACAAAAAAAAAGATTTTTAATAACTTTAAAATAAGAATGAAGTGATTGACAAAAAGAAATTCATTTTATTGTAAAAAGCGCGGGGTGCTTTCTACTATATTTTTATAATTCTACTTTTATCAATAGCTACCAAGAAAATATTTATAATAATTGATATAAGCACCCCACGCTTTTTACAATAAAATGATTTTTTTTTGTGAATCACTTCATTCTTAAACATAATATTTTTAGTCGCAAACTCCTCTATAAATCCTTATTTTACTATAAGGAATCTAACCAGACTGCAACCAACAGCTACTCTCCGGGCTATGTGCCCCGCCGAGCGCTGAATTACAAGTTACAAGCCTGGTGCGTTAAGTGTAATAATTGCATATTACCATCAAAACGCTAATGCTTCGATTGCAACAAACACCAGCCGAAAGACTGATCCTACTTAAAGGAGCTCCCTTGCCAGTCGTCACACACCACTTGCAGACTGCAGTTTCGAGCTGTTGGCTCTCGTCAGTGCAAGGTAGGTATGCGACGACCGACATGAGATTCCTTATAGTAAAATAAGGATTTATAGAGGAGTTTGCGACTAAAAATATTATGTTTAATATTCCGCCCTCTAAAAGCACATTTGAACAACACTTCATTCTTATTTTAAATTTATTAAAAATATTTAAGTACCTATATTCAGTTAGTGGGCTTTCTATCGCTGTTGAACAAAACCTTAATTTAAACACTTTATTACTTTTTAGTTCGGTTTGCTGTTAAAACGTGTTTTTTAAACTATAATTTTTTTAAATTCTTAATATACAAATTTTCCACTTTGTCTGTGATATTTTTGTTCTCATTCATTTTCTCGAAAAAATGTATATTTATTTACAAGAAGGCCTTTAGGCCAAGTTTCGGACTTGTATACTTCTGGTAATAATTCATGATCGGCACCAATCGCCAATCGCATTTTTCCATTTGGGGAGATGTTCCACATTAAACTCGTTAGGAAACAGTTTTACTAAGTAGTCGTTTATCTTCATCGCTGAGGTACCAGGAGTTGCCCTACCTACGTATAACCACGCTTTTTTCCTAGTCACATCTGAAAGAACGTGGCAGCCCTGATCGGTTGCCGTTGGTGGAGATGCGCTCCCGTAGACTCGCTTAGTCTACTTCTGTATGATTGCTGATTGTCGTTCAGAGACAACCTTGCTAAATTCAGTGTTGGTCTGAGTAGCACTCACACTATTATTAGTAGCATCCACAATTTTATCGCGACCAATATCAGCGACGTTTTTTGTCTTTTTATCAGGCCTTTCATTATCGATAAATTTCTTGTTACTATTTTGTTTTACATTGATGTTTGTGGAATTTTCTACCACTTTGTTAAATGTTATTTTCTTATTTAAAGGTTCACTACCCTCCGTTAATAGCCGTATGAGATCAATATTACTTTCTCGCAGGTTCTTTACTTTCGCTCGAAGATTCACGATGGTCTCATTTAAAATTAAAATATCAGGCTTTATTATTTCACTAATTAACTTCTTCACACAGTCGTTTTTAAGCAAGTTTATTACACTGTCGGTAAATTAATAACTGTTGATTTAGTTTACCTCTTGTTAAAGTCATAATGTTTGTAAGAGTTGGATATTTTTATAATCCCTACTTATTAAATAAAGCCAATCTTTGTTTATTCAAAAAGTTTCCTTCAGAGCTGCCTTATAAAGCGCCAGCATCATCCATTCTCCACCTCTTGCTATGTCTTCTTTCCTTGACAATTCACCGTTGAAAATATTGACGGCATTGTCTAAGCCTCTTCTAGCCTCCAATAAATTTACCGTCTGCATCTTGCCCTTTGCGTGATGTGTTACATCCCCTGATTGCATGAGCCAAAAGTACAGATTCTTGCCGAAGCCTTCGTCGTCTAGAGGAGCACCAGAAGATCAATATTTTATCAGAAGATAACCACTGTATCTTGCTGATAGAAGTTATCGATAGCTGTTTCAATAATTAACAAATCAGTATCAGCATCTGTCATATTCGTGTTAATTCCCTTATTTCTTTATGATAATACTAAGATGATCGACGTGGATGTGATACGATATAATTCAACGATATGTATCTACCCCTTGTAATGTGTGAAAAAAAAAAAATAATAAAATAATGTTAGCACACAGTCTAAAGCTGAAGTTTAGGGCCGCCAATTGTAATTTAAAAAAAAAATTTACTGACACTGACTGAACTTAAGCTTAATTTAGATACAGTACCTTTTGTAGAAGAGCTTATTATATATTGATGTTCACTGAGGCTATGGAGGTATTTCTACTCAAAGTTACTGGCCACGACTAGACAACAGCTATTCTAGGAAGGCAAGGTTCGTAGGTAAGGGTGGTTAAGCCAACAACTAGAGTACAGCAGTACAGACAATAACTTAAAGGTGCTTGGGCGCCAGGGCTATAGTAGCCCAGAAAAATAACAAGAAATAAAACACTCGAGATAAAATTAATAAATTTAATCTCGTATAAACAAGCAATAAGAGTAAAAGCAAGCGCAAGCTTAAAAAGTTATACTACAAAAAAAAAATAAAAGTAATAAGCAAAAGCTTCAACAAAAAAAACATATATTAGTAGTGTAAGCAATATATATTCTATTAAGTGTACTGCGTGTTGCCTAACTACACTAAGGCCTAAAAAATTAATTTTGGTAAATGCTAGTTTACAAAGTACTCCCCTTACCAGGGACGAGTAATGGCGACACTAACCATGGCCATAACAAATACATATTTACAAAATAGTATCGACACAAAACGCTTCAAAAGCAAAAATAATTAATTGTCCACATGGACATCTACAGCCACGCTATAGACTGCAATAAACTATACACGGTTCTACTACTACGTAGACAACACTATAAATCGTTACAAAGAACTAAATTTCAGAACCAAAATTTATCTACGTAGCTGACTCGTGCTACCAAAATTAATTTTTCAACTACTAAAAATATAAAAAAACAGTACACTGTAAAATAAGTTGTCGAATGACGCAGATGGTACGGTCGTGAACAAAAAAAAAGACGTCTTATAACGTTATTTTTGCTAAAATCTAGTTGTGTACATCTAACTTTAATTTTTGTGACATTGTCAGTTAGTTGTCATAATTTATTGCAAGTGTGCAAAAAACTAATATGCCTCATATGAGCGATTTAGTTAAATCTAGAATTATTGTTAAAGCAGAAGATGGATGGTCAATGAGACAAATTGTACTGAGTTATAATACTGACAAAAATTCGGTGTAACATTTTAAGAAAGTGGAGGATGAACGGTACGATTAGTAGAAATCCTGGATCAGGGCGACGAAGGATATCAACTCAACAACAAGATTTGCAATTGGTAAATTCTTCAGTAGAAAATCCATTTTACTCAGTTATTCAGGCTGCTGAAGAAACGTATTTTCCTGGATCGAGTAGTACTGGTCGCCGACGAGTAAGAGAATCGGAACTATGCTGTCATGCAGCAGCACAGAAATACTTACTTAAAGCTGAACATAAAGAAGCTCGAGTAGGATTTGCGCTTGAATTTTTAGCGTATGATGTAAATTTTTGGAACTATGTAATCTTTACAGACGAAAAAACTTTCCAGTCAACACACAGCGGTAGTATTCTTGTTTACCGCCGTCCGAATACTCGATTCTGTGAAAAATATATATCCAACAATGATAAAAGTGGTAGATTTTCCGTCAATATGTGGGCTTGGATATCGGCACGTGGTCCTGGTGTTTTGTGGTATATTGAGGAACGATTTAATACTGAAACGTATATTAGGATTTTAGACAATATTATGCTCCCTTGTGTGTCACAACTATTTCTTAATAACGAGTTCATATTTCAACAAGACAATTATTCCATTCATACTGCTCATACCGTAACTAACTGGTTTCAAGATAACAACATCAATGTTCTTAACTGACCCAGTCATAGTCCAGATCTTAACCCAGCGGAAGAAGAATGGGCACTACTCGTAAGAAGTATCCAAAAACGAAATGTGAGACCACGGAATGCCGAAGAAAAATGGGCATGGGAAAATATTATTACTAATGATTATTGTATAATATTATTTAATTCTATGCCAAACAGACTTATAGAAGTTATAAATAGAAATGGTGCAATAACGAAATATTAATAGTTAGTTTTTTGTTAAGTAGAATATCCTTTGTCCTTTTATCTAGGATTTCTACTAATCGTACCGTTTATTCTCCTCTTTCATAAAATGTTACACACCAAATTTTTGTTAATGTTATAACGCAGTGCAATTTGTCTCATTAACCATCCATCATTTACTATAGCAATAACTACAGCATTAAAATAAAAAATAAATTAAAAGTAGATATAAGAAGATATCTGTTTTATTTCGGCTACTCATTACATATTCAAATAGAGACAGATTTACATTAGAAAAAAAAAGTTGTCCTATTTTTTTCTGCTCGCGACAGTACTAAAAGTTATGTATCCGCTGTGTACTTGCTACTAAAGATATACCCCACATACAAATAAACAAACAGTGTATAAGGGACATTGCACGTCAAAGTCACAGCAGCTACTATATTGCAAGGCAGTTTATGTAAAAGGTACAGACAGAAGGTACTTATCTTATACAAATTGGTGTTTAATATATCTATCCTCTAGCCAATGGATATGTTGGTACAATTCCTCACGGCAGCTCGACACGATAGATATATTAACTCCTCCGAGAGGTATAAAATTTGACACACGCCAAAGTCATCAACTTACTAGGGTTATATTTCGGTCAGCTGTTTATTGGCCCTGACTTTGGCGGCTAGTTAATAGGAACTGCCGCTTCACTCCTGATACTGTAGGTGGCGTATTAAAAACTAAGAAATCTACAGACATTCTGTTGACGACAGCACCCCACGTACATACGTAATTCAATATATGTAAAAAGTTTAATAAAAATCAAGTCAATTTTCGTTTAAAAAAAATTATATCTTACCTTCGAGAAATTTTTTATCTAATTTAAAAACTACTCACAATCACTTTTTATTATTGATATTGTAATTTTTATAATGAATAATTACACGTATACTTGTGTGCGCATACGAATAATACCGAAAATGACGGAAAATCGCCGCGCGCATGTATATATCAAGAATGACAAAAAATCGACTAAATTAAAAAAAGTTATTTTTTAGTTACATCACGTTAAAGTACATAAGAGTACCTTCATTTTGGTAAAAACAAAATTTCCTTCGACCATTTGGAAAAGTTGGGGAAAGTTTTGAAAATTTTGTGAAATTTGAGACCAAATAGGCTATTTCTCGGTTATATAGGCAGGCTACCTTTGTCTAAAATTTCATCAAATTCGGTTTAATTTTAGCCAAGTTAGCCGTAATTTAATTTTTGATGTTTTTTCAGTATATTTATATACATATTGTGGGAGGCGGTGAACCGGTTTTCACGAAATTTGAACTGAAGGTTTCTTGAACATCTACAATAAAAGGGTACCGTTCTAGTTTGTTAACTAGCATTTTAAACGGTCCAAAATAAATTAAAACTGAAAAACCACACTTAAAAAATGACCAATTTTACCCATTTTCCGCGAAAAAAAGGGTTTCCCGACCTACTTTAGTTTCACCAAAATAAACTTATTTTTCTACGTCGCGTTGCTCCATGTAAAATTTTCTCTACAAATCTATATTTGCTCCACTAACAAAGCAATTACGAGTGATAATCTCACTGTTGTTTTGTAAAATTTACTCCTAAGTACGGACCTGATACGACGACACAAGTCTCTAGTTTCAGTTTCTCACAAAGAACTATAAATCTGTATTCTGTTGAGTACGTAGCTTCTGTGTCATTTTGCGTTGCGAGTTTATTAAAGCCATTTTACGTCAGCAAGAAAATAAGGCACTTATTTATCATTTTTCCTCCACAAAAAGGCTCTTCCTATTAGAGTATTCACATTAAGTGCTCCTTTATACTTTGATACTCGCGATGTTCTTAAGGGCACAGCTTTCCCAGAAATATTTAACTGAACGCAAAACTTGAACTCGATTAATTTTAAGTAATTTTCAAAAGAAATTTTATGACAAAGATAACCGAGATGATAATTTCGACATTCAGAAATGTACGAACACGTGTCGGTTTTAAATTATGCGACGAAAACTCAGAGCATCTGCAGTCGGTTGCTTGGTTACCAATCCTTAGAGACGAACCGAGTAAAATTAACATAAAATAATAATGCACCTGATGAATGTTCGGAATAATTTTGGAGTGGATGTTTACTCAGACGGAAACAAACATATTAGTCAACACAGTTTCTGCTAAGTACCCATACAGTTTGTACCGGGGGCAGACAAAAATAACTAAGCCATCTCATGCACGTAGTAGGTTTGTAGTGGAGTAAATATAGATTTGTAGAGAAAACTTTACATGGAGCAAAGCGACATAGAAAAATGAGTTTGTTTTGGTAAAACTAAGGATACCCTGAGTTTTTTGCTTCGAGTAGGTGGGGGAACACTTTTTTTCGCTGGAAAGTGGTAAATTAAGGGTGGTTTTTCGGTTTTAATTTATTTTGGACCCTTTAAAATGCTAGTTAAGAAACGTTTTAGATGTTCAAGGAACCTTCAGTTCAAATTTCGTCAAAATCGGCTCACTGCCTCCCACGATATGTATATAAATATACTGAAAAAAACGTCAAAAATTGAATTACGGCCAACTTGGCCAAAATTAAACCGAATTTGATGAAATTTTAGACGAAAGTAACATATATAACCAAGAAATGGCTTGCCAAACTTTAGCAAAAAATATTCAACAGTTTGGCCGCCATTCCATTTTTAATCCAAATTCCAAAAAATTTTCAAAACTTTCCCCAATTTGTCCAAATTGTCGAACGAATTTTCTTTTTTCACCAAAATGAAGGAATTCTTGTGTATTTTCACGTGATGTAATTAAAAAATAACTCTTTTTAATTTAGCCGATTTTTTGTCATTTTTGGTATGTACATGCCCTCGGCGATTTCCCGTCATTTTCGGGATTATACGTATGCGCGCATATGTATACGTGTAATTCTTCATTATCTGTCTGTGAGATAAAAGATCTAGGTGTCAAGTTTACTAGTAACTTTAGCTTCAACAGTCATGTATTAGAATTAATATCCGAGGGTTACAGAAAGCTTAGTTTTATTACTAGATCTAGTAAAGAGTTTAACTATGATACCTGTATATTATTATTCAATTCATATGTCCGTTCTAAACTAGAGTATGGGGCTATAATATGGAATCCAAAAACTATTTTATATTCTGATATGCTAGAAAAAATCCAAAAAAGACTACTGAGAACCCTATTCTTTAGAAAACATAATTCATGGCCATTATTTATATCTTACACAACGCAACTACTAGATTTTAATATTAACTCACTTCAGAATAGAAGAAATAACTCTGAGATATTGTTTATATTTAACGTTTTTAATAAGATTAATGATCCTGATATCTTAGCAGAAATTGCTATTAATGTTCCTGATATTAGATTAAGAAGGAGAGATAATACTTTTAAAATAACAAACACAATTTCGCCCGTTAGCCAATGTTTGATTACTACAAATGAATTTATAAAAAATCATGACATTGACTTTTTTAACATAAGTAGAAGTAAACTGTTAAATTGTATGTAATATTAGCATAATATGATAAATTATATATTATATTAGCTTTGTATATAATTATATGTAATATTAGCTTTACATGTCAAATGTATATTTTTCCTCCATACTACTATTTCTTAGTTTTAGCCTGTAGTATACACACTACTAAAACCCTGTACACCATGTAAGTGGAATATTGTATTCTGTATGATGTGCAGTATAAATAAAGTTCTAATTAATTAAAATTACAATATTATTAATAGAAAGTGATTGTGAGCAGCTTTAAATTAGATTTTTAAAAATCTCGAAGGCGATATATAATTTTTTTCTTCGAAAATTCACTTGATTTTTATTAAACCTTTTACATATTATTTTATTTTATTCATATTTTCTTTTTCTAGTAGTTGTATTAGTTGTGCTACTGCAAGAAGTGTCTACTTCCGAATCGGTAACTGGAGTTTGGAATATTTCTTTACTCTCGTCATCGCTAAAGTCGTATACATCGGAGATATTCTCTGAAGTACCAAAATTGACAGGATTCTGGATGACAACAAACAACAAATAATGACCTGATGCCGATAAGGACTGATAAAACTCCTCTGCCTAATGAATTACTCTAAGATCGGTTGCAAAACTAAACGTTGCTCATGCTATCCCATTGGCGTCACATGACACACTGGAAGGAATACTTTGTGTCAAAATGCAGATAATATTGTTGATGAAGCTGTGGTTGATGAAGAGCCTGAGCAATTAGAAATTAATCCTGATATTGAAGAATACGAAGAAGATGATAATTATGAAGAAGATGTTTGTACTTCAGAGAATATCTCAGATGTATACGATTTTAGCGATGACGGGGGTGAAGAAATAATCCTAATTCCAGTTACCGATTCGGAAGTAGATACACCTTTTAGTAGCACATCTAGTACAACTACTAGAAAAAGAAAACATGAATAAAATAAAATAACAATCAATATATGTAAAAAGTTTAATAAAAATCAAGTGAATTTTCGAAGAAAAAAATTATATCTTACCTTCGAGCGATTTTATAAATCTAAATATTTAAAACCTGCTCACAATCACTTTTTATTATTAATATTGAAATTTTTATAATGAATAATTACACACAGGGAGCTATTTATTGGGAATTTTGAAATTCCCTGACTTTTCCAGGTTTTCCAGTACGTTTCAATTAAAATTCCAGTATTTGTGTCAATGCCTAAAAAATTTTGAGTTAAAAAATAATCGAAATTTATTAAAATTAAGTACACACACACACGCACGCACACATAAACACACAAATAAAAGTGCATATAAAATAAGTAACTTTTAACTACATAACTAAAGTTCAGTTTGAAGAGAGTTAATCTCTTCATTAATTAGATTAGTCTCTGTGATAAGTTTTTTTCTTTTCCTCAAGTTTCTTCAATTTTATAGTATTCGTTCTTTTCCTGTTTATGTCTTCATCCTCTCAGGTTTTCAATTGCTGTTTCTTATAAGTCCTCTATGCATTTAGAATGTGCATTTCTAAAATACTGAATCATTTTTTATTGATTTAATTTTTTTCAATTCCCCCAGAATCCAGCACAGCATCATAAACTTATCTTTGACCAACCAATGATGATTCCAACATATTTTCAACCAAGCATTGACTGTTGATCGAAAATCCTCTTTCAACACTTGCATTCCCATGAGATAATGTTAAAATTAGTTTCTTGAGTTTTAAGAATTCATCAGTGGCATTTTGCTGTTCGCAAAGGCTAAAGTAAAGTTTATCGAGGCTACATGAGTGTTTATTATTGGTACCATTATTTTTCGTCAAAGTTTTATTATACAATTCTATTTCTTTAATCACATTTTTCTCACAAATAAATTTATTGAAATATTGTCTGGTCGATAGCCGAGTGGGTTAAGGCGCGCGGTGGGATTAGTCATACGGACATCGCACCACCGGGTTCGAATCCTAGCTCCGGCACTGTCGGAGGAAATGGTTGTATGTCCGCGTTTTTTCAATATGTAACCTCCTTGCGCATAAGCCTCTGGCTTCTGGAATTGGGGGTTGTCCAATTTCTATGTTTATTTATTTATTATTTATTTTATTTACAAATTTTATCACCCTTCAATGTAAGTAGTGTCCTGGCTTCCACCAATGACTCTAAGGTTAGGTTCAGTATTTCCTGTACTTACTTATTTACTTCATATTATTAAAACAATCGCTAATATTTAATCACTATTTGAACAGCTACTTTTTGTTTTTGATAACTTCATTACCGAATTTCCTCGTGTTCCACTAATAAATAAATAAAAATTTAAAAAAAAAGTTTTTATTAAATGCTCTAAAAAGAAGAAAATAAACTTTTAAGTAAATCAAACTCATCATTTTGTTACATTATATAATTTTTTTTTATGATATAAAAGCTTGTCGCGAGATTTTCCTGGGTAAAGAGATCGCTCGCTACAATACGTTTATAGCAGAAGTCGATTGTTAAGATCTTGTAACGAGCGCCGTCGTATTGAAATCATAAGATTCCTCTTTCCTCCAATAACATGTCAATTACTTCAGTAAATTAATTCATAAGAAAGTTGAAATATCTTTCTGAATTGAGTTTATGCTGAAAAAAATAAGGGCCAATTAGTCTGCCACTAAAAGTACCGCACCAAACATTGATTTTAAAAGAGTATTGGTCTTTATATTCAATCATAAATCCGGGGGTTTCGTCAGCCCACCACCTGCAATTTTGGGAACTTACTACTCCATTGAAAGAAAAAGTTGATTCGTCTGTGAATAGGATCTGTGTAGCAAAAGATCGATTTTCTTCTATTTCCTTGTATCCAAACACAAAAAATGAATCTTACATCAAAATCGCGTTCTTTAAGCATGTTAATAAACTCTGGCTTGTACGAGCGAAATTTAAGTTTTCTCAAAATTCTCCTTACAGTAATTCCTCCTGCGCCAGTTTTGTCGGAAATTGCGGCAACCAAAGTTTATTTATGTTCTATTACATCTAGCAAAACGTTTTCCTCAGGAGTAGGTTGTTTTGAATTTTTGGAAAATACGTCCAACTGTTGAATGGGAAGCAGACTTTTGGGGATATCTTTAGTTAAAAATATCAGCCATGTCCCTAATTGTTGTATTTTCGATGAAAATTAAAATAATTGTTAATTAATCCGAATAATCTACATTTCAATTAAATGAACCAAAATATTAATTGAAAATTAGGTTAAATTTAGTTTTGATCCGGTATCAAACCGACTAGCAACTACGTGCCTTTTAACTAAATTAATCCCTAGCAAAATTTTCGGCTCAATTTCTTAATTAAAAAGGAAATTTGAAGGAACTTGGCTGATATTTATAAACAAAAACAAGAGGATATGACCTCGACTGATAGTTCGATAATTCGGCTGTCAAAGTACCAACTTGAGAAATTTTAAAAACTTAATCGATTGTTAAGAACTCTTCGATCATTACTAATACCTGCATACTATTATTATATATACACTTTTTATGCACTAATTATAATAATAGTTTATATTTTAGATTTCTATGGCATACACGATTATTTTATAAATTGGTAAAGCAATCTGTAGGCGAAAGTTTAATTTAGGTAGTAATTCAAGTGGCGTGACAACTATCGGTAAAAGTGCAATTTATTACTATAGATGGATGAATCTACTATTATTAAAAAACCTAGGAGCCTATGATGGACTAAGATAACCAACAAGCTAAGTCACGTGCAGAGCTGGCTTGCTTGGGAACCACGGATGCCATGAAGAACATGCCCATCCAGGGCGGTGGCCCTACAAGGTCTATTAAACCCTTCTCTACTTAGCATAGTGATCCAGGGGAAGCCAGAACGGTGGCATACATGTTACAATCTTAAAAAATTCACAGATCTTGCACCCTACAATACTACAAAGAAAGAAATTTTCAATTTATTTGCAATTGTGTATTTATTTTAAATTCACTATAATTTATATACATTATTCAGTCTACTTGTCATTCATTATTATTATATATAAAACAATTTCTTTGTTAAGCATTTTATAATATTATAATTAGTTATATGTCTTAAGCATCACTCAGTATATTACTCTATATTTAGGAACTGTTCCGGCCTTCACAGACCTTGCAACATATGCAAATCCCGAGCATGCCGCATGTCACTAAATACTCGCAACGTTTTTTAAAACATAGCTCCCATATGCACATCACGCCCAAAAGTATTTTCAATACTAAAACTGAAATCAACACAAAGTAAAATTGGAACATACGAGATTCCCTCCTCAATTTATCACAAGTTCTCCATTTTCCAGCTACTCATTATGATCTGTAACGTTCATTACACGCTCTTGTAGAAAACGTGTTTCTGCGGATTACCGAGTAATGTTACTTTCGACTTTTCACGACAGTGATAAGTGCACGGTCGCCCGGAATGGTAGCTATCACAATGTTACATAATATCCATTATTGTATAAACTTCGCTAGGGGCTCTGGATGTGTTATATCAAGGGCCAGGAGCACCTGTAATGGCAGCCATTTATATGGTTGCTGCCAGAGATGATAAAGCATTGAATGAATTATTGTCTCGACTAACAATAGACAGAGAAAATAGAGAGGCGTTACGACACCTACAACAAAAGGCGAAACATCAATATGTGCGAAATATACGTGCGTAAATAGAAAAAAAGGATCGATGAGGCAAGCACACGATCCCGAGATATGATACAGCTTTCCTGAGTCTGTGAAGTGTTACTTTAGTTCATATATTTCACAATATGAGTTTTGCTAAGTAAATCACGCTAAAAATAACAGCGATTCGGAGAGATCTGGAAAATAGATTGAGTTGGAGCGAAATTCACTTTTGCTCATGAGGACGGAAACAGAAATATACACATATAGCTCTTAAACAATTTCTAAAGTTAGAAAAATAAAATCAAAAGTGCTCTCACGCCTGAAGTTAAGAAACCTTGTGTTGAAAAGTGATTCATATAAGATTCATTTTTTCAGGCGGATTTATATGGTTGCTGCCATTAGTATTGCTATTGCTTAATCATCTGGCAAAACTGAATATATTTTTGAACGCAAGTGTGTGTGGCAAGTTTTTATAAACTTCATAAAAACAAGATTATACCATAACAAATAAAATATGACAGAAAATTGATGATATCAAGATGAATAAGTGCGAAATGTATACAGGCCCATTTTGTCAGGGCACTCGAGAATATCTCACTTAATATCGGTCGTACAAAAAAAATTATTTTTACGAAAATTGTGCCGATTTATATAACCCACAAAATGGTTTAAAGACATTTGAAATCCATGGCCTACTTTAAGAGTTATGGCGGAAAATATCGAAAATGCGGAAAACGTCTAGGCCAAATATATCCGTTATATGAAGAGATACGAGAAAAAATTTAAGGCGAAAATTTTTTGCAAAGTGTTTCAACGAGATTTTATCTAATTTTTTTCAAAACCGCTGTATTTTGAGATTTACTCTTTAGGCTGTTAAAAAAATTATTTTGAAGCGGGCGGGAAATGGCGCCATTAAATAGAGTATTTTCCTCCCTTTTCAACGATATATCACATGCCATATTTATTCATTGGTACTACGTTAGTAATTATAAAAACATTTTTTTAAAACCAATAATTTTTTTTAACAAGCATTATACTTGCCGTGGAGAAGTATGATTAAATAAAACGATAAAATAATTCAATAAGGAGATATTTGGACGTTTTCCGCATTTTCGATATTTTCCGCTATAACTCTTAAAGTAGACCATGGATTTCAAATGTCTTTAAACCATTTTGTAGCTTATAAAAATCGGCACAATTTTCGTACAAACAATTTTTTGCGCTACCGATATTAAGTGGAATATTCACGAGGGCACTGATAAAATGGACAGCCTGTATATAGTTGTTGTGCTTAAATGAATAATTTTTATTTTTAAAATCATTGTTTGCTACTTCATCGGCTCTTTGCCATGTCTTTTATCATTATTTCGTATTGAGAGGAGTTTTACAATTCCACATCCATAGAGTTTCCATTCAGCTTAGGTTTTTTAAAACATGAGACACAGTTTCAACGTCATCAATCAACTCCAATCAAACAATTAACGGCAAATCAATTTTGCCAGCCAATTAAAGGATTAAATGCCGCAATGGTGCAATGGAAAGTAAATACGATTAACAAATGCATACGTCACTGCTCCTATCACGTCGCATTGCGTGTGGATGATCGTATCCAGGTGACATGTGAACTAAATAAAAGCTCACCGCTAAGTGTTCGGAATATTCTAACGGTCGAAATTAATGAGAGAAATTAATGTTGTCTAATGTCTATCAATGGCGGGTGCTAAGTAGGTCGGCAGATGTTTTTTCTGAGGTAAGGTACACACCATTTTTATATTGATTTTTTTGATGGTAGAATGTGATTGCCATGGCTTGCTACGAACTTAGGTAATTGTGTGTGGTTAGTATACTATGAAAGCCTGCCATTATCATGGACGATGTTAAATTTGATGTATTATAAAAACTGATAACACGACAAAGTACAAATAGCTAGTACAAAGTTCAAGACTATTAGATTGGTATCAGATATAGTCAGGGATATACATCTATTTCCATGTAAAGTGAATTGCTAGAACCATTTTATTTAATAAACTGAAGATTAGCATCGGAGTATAATGTCATAATTTATAATATGGAAGAAAATATTTAATCTGATGATTTTAATGCAATACATATATCAAATAAAATGTAACTTTAGCTTTTGTTTTTCAAGATTCGTCGATCAGCGATGAAAGTAAAAACACAAATGCTTTTTAAATATGCAGGCATTTAACAGATTATACAGGGGGGGCAATTTTGTGAGTACCAGTAACGGGACTTCTGTGTGATATTTTTGAATAATTTACACTTTCTAAAAATATACAGGGTGGCCAAAAATTATTTTTCAATTTGGAACTTTGTATTTTCTCAACATCATGCATATTTTTCGACCATATGATGCAGGAATGAAAAATCAACATTTTTTGTATACATATCTACAGTTATTAGTAACCATTCTCGATTTACTGAGCTATAAGTATAAAGTTCAGGAATAAAGCAATAATAATAATAATAATAATAATAATAATAATAATCTCTTTATTTCCAACAGGTAAGCACCCAATTACAGGAAATACATGAAAACACATATGATAATAGCGAATGAAAAAGAAAAATAATATTGACACTTAAGTTACAAACAAAATTAAACCTACTATTCAGTAATAATTATATGACTTAATATACTGCCTAGACTGTCAACATTAATATCACATAGATGGGAGATTTTATTAAAATTATTGCACATTACATAAATTGGAGATCCCGCCATAACATTTGTTCTATAATTCTTGACATAGAAGGTTGTGTGACGGCGGATTTCAAGTCTGGGTATGTGGAAATTGATTTTATCTAACAAAAAGGGACAATCAATAGTATTGTGAATTAAACTGAATAAATATTAATTGGAAATTTTAAAACGGTTCGTTAAAATGGACGTATTAATTCCTCTCGGCGGGTAAATGCCATCCTCCTTAAAAAACAAATATTTTAAGAACTTCCTCTGAACTGCCTCAATATTATTCACGTGACATGTGTAACCACGGATACCATATGATGGCACCATATTCCAATCTCGAGCGAACGAATGCGTAATATAACAACGTTAGGCTAGAAGTTTTGCTAAAACACTTGCAGTTTCTTAATCTGAAGCATTTTATATGAGTTTGATACAGCACTATTAATATGGGCTCGAAATGTTAACTGGTTATCGAAGATAATACCCAAATATTTGATTTCCGTACATCTGGTTCTCTCTGAATTTATTTTATAATCATATTCTTCAGGTTTATTTTTCCGAGAAAAAGTGATAACGTAACATTTTTGAACATTAATGCACATATGGTTCGCACTACACCAATCAGATACGGCTTTAAGGTCATTCTGGATCATTCTACAATCGCTTATCGTTCTTATCTCTCCATAGATTTTCAAATCATCTGCGAACATTAATTTTGAATAGCTACTAATATCATTAATATCGTTAATGTAAATGAGAAATAGAAGTGGTCCTAAATTGGAGCCTTGTGGTACTCTGGATGCATTAATGCAGTAATCCGAACTAAAACCCTCGTACTTAAGCCTGTGGTTAAATAAATAAGACGTAAATAAATTAATTAAGCCTGCGGAAAATCCAAAGTTATCTAATTTTTTTATTAATAAATATAGATCGATTTGATCAAAGGCTTTCTGAATATCCATGTATACTGTGTCTACTTGCTCTTGCTTATCGACAATTTCCGAGGCAAACTGAGTTAAGCAGGTTAAGTTTGTGATCGTAAATTTTTTATCTAAGAATCCGTGTTGGTGCAAGGAAATATATGGTCTAACATTAGAATAAACGCATTATATATTATTATTTCGAATAATTTCGCAAAATTACATAAAATAGAAATAGGTCGATAATTTTGGAGTACAGCTGGGTCACCTTTCTTTAACAGGGAGTGACTCGAGCGATTTTCCACATATCGGGAAATGTAGCTGTTAGAGATTTTTTTAAAATAATTGAACACATTAAAATATAATAAGTGCTCCACATGTTGCCCATTTTGATTGACACACATCTTTATGTGTCTTTGAAATGAAGTTTCTGCTGTTCTACAGTCCAAAATTAAATATGACAGAAAAAATAATAACTGTTTTTCGATCGATCACACCAGCAATTTTAAAAACAGTAGAAACTCAACTTGAAAGAAAAAAACTTTTTCAACGAAAAATTTTTTTATTTGCATATAGGTTACTCAAATTGAAAAAAATTCTTAATTTCTTATTAAGAACAATATATTTTACTAGTGTGATTTGGATTTAAAAGATAATTCTTAATTGTTTAATAATGCAAAAATTCTATAACTGTAACAAATACAAACCTAAGCAAGCAATGAAAACAACGGTTATGATATGTATCAACTTATTATTGAAAGTACATAATTGTACTGTCTGTACGTGAGTGTATTTCAAATAAGTACCTAAATTGAATAAATCTTTGTATTATATAAAATATGGTACGCCGTTTAACGTTCGAGGAAAAAAATTAGTTGGTTCTATTTGTTTAATTAATGGCAGATCGTATAGAGAAGCTGTTACTTAATTTAACGCATGGCATCCTGAGCAGTCCTTTCCTATTCGACATGAATTGGTGGCAAACATCATGAATAATTTTAAAAACATGGGAAACGTACGTAAATTAAGACCAAAAAATATGATTTAGAAAATAGACAATATCCAGACGAACGTATTTTACCATATTTTAGATAAAACCCAAGATATAGTGTAAGACAAGCAGCAGTAAATCTTAACGCAAATAAGGACCGAGTTTGGCGTTGCTTAAAAAAATATAGGCCAAGAGCTTTCAAGCCAATAATATTGCATACTGCAGAGGATGAGGATGCATAGAGAAAGATAGATTTTTGTTTTTGGGCACAGGATGAATATTTAAATAATACAAATTTTCTGAAAAAATATAATTTTTACTGATGAGGCTACCTTTATGACAAATGGGGTAGTATCCTCCCAGAGTTGTCGCTTTTGGGCTAACGAAAATCCCAAATGAAATCTTAGAGAAAATTTACATTATCAACTTGATGCTGCTCCAGCTCACAACGTTTTAGAAACTAATTTTCCGGGCAGATGGATGGATCATAGAAGTCCAATTCAGCAGTTTCTCCCGAGGTATCCCGATCTCACACCACTTGATTTCTATTTGTGGGACTATTTAAAAAATAAAGTTTACAAGAGCAGACACCGTAGCCAAGAAGAATTAGAGGACAGAGTTAGGCACGCATGTGCTGAAATCACTTCTGGTGAGATTCGAAAAGTTATATGACATGCAAGAAGAATAATTGAACAATGTATTCATAATGATGGTGGTTTTATAAAGTAAAAAGAATAGTTTAAGTTTATTTAGTTCCTTATTATTAATATAATTTTCTGTATTCGATCTTACATTATTTTTAAATATAATATTTATATTCGAATTCTCGCATTAAAAAAAATTAAGAATTATCTTTCAAATCCAAATCACACTAGTAAAATACACCAAAATATACCAAAAATATTTTTTTTCAATTTGGGTAATATAGCCACAGTAGAGAATAGACCAATACTCCCAAGAGTGCGATAAGATTTTCAGTGCGCAAGCATGCTCCTGGGCTTAAATTATCTGATGCGCAGTGGACAGCAGTGATGTTATTGGTTTGATGTTTATTGTTTGCTCGAGCAGTGTGCATGCAAATGCTCGTGGGATGGAAATAGTGGATGCGCAGTGGAATAAAAAAATAAAATCGAGTACAACAAACATCAAAGGGACCGCCGAGGAGTGAAACTACTGGTCTATTCTCTACTGTGATATAACCGCCATGCAAATTTTTTTTTTTCGTTGAAAATTTTTTATTTTGAGGCCTATATCTAAACCACCTTTGAACCCATTATAATGAAATTTTGCACAATAGGGTTTTTAAAGGTGCTGATTAAGAGTATCCGGCTAGATTTTTCAAAAAAATCGTTAACGTACATTCTCGGGAAATCCACCCTTACGTTAGCCCATGTAAAGGTACGCCAATGATGATTCTCAAATTTCACTACGCCATTAAGTTTTAATTGGGGGCAGTGATCAACCACCCAAATTTCAAAAAATTGCAATAGCAGTTTCTGAGATATAAGAGTCGCTCCATGAAATTTGCGACACGCTGTATACAGGGTGTCCGAATAGTACGTCAAAGCCCAATATCGGTCTTATTAGAAACCTTTGGAGAATTATTTTTTTACGGAAGTGGTATAATGTCAATAGGCGCACATTTTCAAAATTCTGAAATATACAGGGCGACCCCCTACAACGGAGCATCTTCGAAGCAATTTTTTTTAAATGGAACACTATATATTAATGTATTTTTGAATTGGCACGTCAATTCTCTACGATTTTTGTGAATAATATCCTAAAACTAAAATCGATATTTCCAGAGATATTTTTACTTTTTTTAAATTAATTAAATTTCGAACTGATCTAGTAGCCATGACGAGTGTCGAGGGATGTCAACTCAGGGTTACCTACAACAACTTTAGATGGAAATAGAAATCAATTTCAATGGCACCTTTCCCGACGCGAGGCGTTCTCTTCATTATCAATGCACTTAGAATACCTACTACCTTAAATATTAAGTGTTAAAATATAGTAAATAATACTCTTTCTATCGCCCTGTAAGTTAATAGTATATATTTATAGCACTTTACAGTCTGAAACCAAAAAATCGGATTTAAGTTTTAAGGCGAGGTTTTCTCAAACTTATGTAGATGATATTCGTTTATCAACAAATTACAAAATTATATAAGCGTGAGTTCAGAGCAAATTATTGATAAAGGGCATAAAAAAAACATGAATAACGCGAGGTTTATAAACATCGGAATTACATTTTTACATCGAAAAAATGGCAAAACAAAACAGATGATTTAAAAAGACTGGAAGACTTTAAAAAATATCGCAATAAATTAAATATATTAATTAAGGAAGCATAGAGTAGTTATAAAAACATATTAATCGAAAATAAAAATAATTCAAAGATACTATGGAACACTGTAAAAAGTTTAAATTCTGAAAAAAATTGAGAGGAACTAAAAGAAATAAAAAATGAAAACAATGAGATTATTTCAAATGAAAAGGGCATTGCTAACTAGTTTGTAGATTTAATTACAGAAATAGGGAAGAACTTAGCAAAAACCATAAAAGAAAAAGAAAGCAATAGGTTCTGAGCGGAAAATAAAAAATTCTATTTACCTATCAGAAAGCAGTATTAAGCCATATTACCAAACCGATGTATTTTATAATTAGTAATATAATAAGCAACAGATTCTTTCCTAGAGCACTTAAAACGGCGGTAATCAAATCTTTGTTTAAGAGTGAAGATGAATAGAAGTATTCAAATTATTGACCAATATCGTTACTTTCTAATATAGCAAAAATTGTTGAAAACATTGTTATAATAAGAATAACTAGCTATTTAGAAAATTATTAAATGACGCTCAATATGGTCTTAGACAAGCCAGCTCTACTGAGGATGCAATAGAAGAAAGTAAGCCTACAATATGTATCTCTGTAGATCTGACTAAAGCGTTTGATACTGTTAGTCACTCCAAATTGCCTAATGCTCTCGAACAAATGGGTTTCCGAGGTACAGCGCTGACTCTTAAGTTATTTATCTGACAGAATGCAACAAGTAATAATACATGAAGCTCTTAGTAAAATAAGAGAAGTTGAATACGAGGTCCCACAAGGAACAGTACTCGGGCCCTTACTGTTCAATATTTATCCGAAAAATTTGTTTTAGCAACGTAGACCAGATAATTAGCTTTGCAGATAATACGGCCGTAATGATTAAAAAATCCTAATATAAATGCTACTAAAACCAAATACGTGCGGTTTTCAAACAACAAAATAGATATGCTCCCTTCACTAAAAATTGAAATTAAGCCAGGTAATGAAATTAAGTATTTGGGCATAACTGTAGACTGCCATTTAAAATGGGATAAACATATCAATAACTTAAGTTGGAAAGTCAGAAGCCTACTTGCCAAATTTAAATATTTGAGACAAATTCTAGACATCAAGCAACTGCAATACATTGTACTATACTTTTGCAGAATCCCAGCTGCCATATGGAATAATAGCTTGGGGAGGGGCATACAATTGCCACATGAGAGGCTTGGAAGTTGTGCAAAAATGGATTATTAAAATTATATATAAATTTAAAAAACTAAAAAACATGTTTTAATAGCAAACCGAACTAAAAAGTAAAAAATAAGGTTTAAGTATTTTATTGTAAAAAATCGTGGGGTGCTTTTGACTATATTTTTATTGCACCCCACGCTTTTTTACAATAAAATATTTAAGCGTTATTTTTTACTTTTTAGTTCGGTTTGCTATTAAAGCGTGGTTTTTAGTTTTTTAAACGATAGTTTTTTTTATTTTTTTTTTTTGTATTTGTGTTGTAGTTTAATTTTTCATTGTTGTTCCCACGAGTAATGGACAATTAAACGGTCAACACTCCCAGAGGGGTCCAATATTAATAACACCAGCGCCTCCGGCAAAATATCGAATACATTAGTCCTCTTTTTTTTTTTAAATTTATTTATTTTATCCTGTTGATTCTGGTAAGGACGTTAGAACAAAGTTGTCAAGTTATTGTATTGTCGTCGGTCCTTGATAAGTGTGCAAAGTTTCAGTTTAATCTGACGTTTTGACGTGGGTAAGAATCACTTTCAAAAATTCAAAAGTATACATACATCATACAGGTGAAGTTAATATAAAGCGTGTAAAAAGAAATAACTTACCCAACCAGCTAATATTCTAGATATCAGGCAGCTTTATTGCTAATCATACTTCTAGAACAAAAAAAAAAACAATTGCAAACAAATAATTAATCATAGCTATAAAATCAGTTATATGGAAGGCTTAATTAAGATTCAAGGCAACTAAAACTATTACGCAAAGATGTTTTGCTTTCCTGGGACCATGTATATACAGGGTGTCCCACGACGAACTGCGGCGATCGATATCTCGAAAAGTAGACATCGGAAAAAATCGGAAAGTCTGGTAGTAAACTAATGTCGATGGGGGCAACTCGGCTAAAATATTTTCAAGATGGTGGCACTTCCGGTTATACCGGAAGTCGATACCAACTTGCTTATTTTAAATGGGACACCCTATATATTATTACATTTTTGGATTATACGCAAAATTTTAGGCCGATTTTGTGTATCATGTCCTATACCTAGGTCTCTCCGTATTTGAGATATTTCAATTTTTATGTCAAAAATGACGCTTGCAGGCCCTAAAAGAATTATCAATTTCATTTATAAGGAAGCTTTTATTATCTAATTTGGGTTCGATTCTTTGTTGAAAAAGACCTACTTTAATAGAGTTTTTATAATATTTTGATAAGTATTAATACAGAGTGTTCAAAAAATAAGAATAAAGATGAAATTGAGAAAACTGTCAAAAATCAATTTTTTCAAATATAAACTCCCAATTTTTATAATATTATCTTATTCGCCATTAAAAATTAGGGTAAGTTTGTATATGGATGTCTATTCCGAAAATTTTTATTTTTCGAGATATTCCCAATTCAATATTTCTATATGGGAATTTTGCTATGGATATCAAGTTCAATTACTGTTAGTTGGCTATGACGGCGTTGAGTGCTAAACAAATGTATGTAGCTGTCACTTACCAATTGACAAGTATTAATTATCATGCTGGGGCGCTTAAATTTTGCACACGAGGATTACTTAAATATGTTTATAATCTATGGAGAATGTTACAAAGTTTTATCAAAAACATGTGAAATATTTGCTAATAGATATCCAGAGAAACAAAAACCGTCTCCGAACAGTATATAATGAATAATGGAGAATTTGAAAAAATTTGGCACTGCAACAGTTCATAAAATAAATAAACAAATGTAACTTAGATACAAAAGGTTCTTACATAAAATACTAACAGTATAACAACTTATACTCAGGAAAATATTTTATTTTAATAAGTGTTCAAAGTGTCCACCCTGAACTTCCAAACATTTTTCGCACCTCTTGATTAGTTCATCATGGGTGGCCGCTCTAATAGAACCTGCAGATAATCTTTCAAAAGCATTCCTTACTCTTGCTTGACAATCTTCCATTGTTGTGACTGGATTAAAATAAACTATATCTTTTATTGTTCCCCATATAAAATAGTCTAAGACAGACAGATCAGGAGAACGGGGAGGTCATAGAAAAGATCCATTGTTAACAATCCACTTATCGTAAAAAGTTTCTTCCAAGAAGTTGTTAACTATGAAGCTGCTGTGTGGTGGCGCGCCATCGTGTTGGTAAAATATTTGCCTATGTTCAGCTAGCGGTAAATTGTTCAAATATTCATTATCTAAATCTTGTAATATATTCAAATATCTTTCACCTATAAAAAAGTTGATACGTAATTTGAAAAACAGAAACTATTTAAGTATTAATTCATTACCATTTAAGTTTTCTTCATAAAAATTAAGTTTTACGACTCCATCATTTCTCACAGCACAGTACACATTAAATTGCCAGGTTTCTTGATAATTTCGCAATCTCACGGCATGGGGATTTGAATCACACAAAAAGTGGGAATTATGTCTGTCGAAAAGTCCATTTTTCGTAAATTTTGCCTCGTCAGTCCAAATTATGTTGTCCAAAAATCGAAAATCGCCTTGTAACATTGTTAAAATAAATTCGCAAAAGTGAACTCTTCTGGTCAAATCGGTGTCCTTTAGGTGTTAAACCATAGAAATTGAATTCTTTGAATAGAGTTCTTGGAGATTCCTGTCTGTAAGGCCACTTGTCTTAAGGATGTCATAGGATATGCCGCAAAATATCCCAAAATAGCA
Source organism: Leptura quadrifasciata (assembly GCA_963675555.1). NCBI lineage: Eukaryota > Metazoa > Arthropoda > Insecta > Coleoptera > Cerambycidae > Leptura > Leptura quadrifasciata. The sequence goes on from OY776679.1 coordinate 95,639,479, forward strand.
ATTTCGATATTTTCATCATCGACAATTGGTTTTATTTTATGAACTGTTGCCTTAACGGTGCCAAAATTTTTGAAATTCTCCATTATTCGTTTAATACTGTTCGGAGACGATTTTGTTTATCTGGATATCTATTCGCAAATATTTCACATGTTCTTGATAAAACTTTGTTACATTCTCCATAGATTATAAACAAATTTAAGTAATCCTCGTGCGTATAATTTAAGCGCCCCGGCATAATAATTGATACTTGTCAAATGGTAAGTGACAGCTACATACATTTGTTTAGCACTTAACGCTGTCATAGCCAACTAAGAGTAATTTAACTTAATATCCATAAAAAAATACCCATATAGAAATATTGAATTGGGAATATCTCGAAAACTAAAAATTTTCGGAATTTTTAATGGCGAATAAGATAAAATTATAAAAATTGGGGGTTTCCATTTGAAAAAATTGATTTTTGACAGTTTTCTCAATTTCATTTTTATTCTTAGTTTTTGAATACTCTGTATTAATACTTATCAAAATAATATAAAAACTCTATTAAAGTAGGTCTCTTTCAACAAAGAATCGAACCCAAATTAGATAATAAAGGCTTCCTTATAGGAAAAATTGATAATTCTTTTAGGGCCCGCAAACGTCATGTTTGACATAAAAATTGAAATATCTTGCGTACAATCCAAAAATGTAATAATATATAGGGTGTCCCATTTACAATAAGCAAGTTGGTATCGACTTGCGGTATAACCGGAAGTGCCACCATCTTGAAAATATTTTATCCGAGTTGCCCCCATCGACATTAGTTTACTACCAAATTTTCAAAATTTTCCGATGTCTACTTTTCGAGATATCGATCGCCGCAGTTCGTTGTGGGACACTCTGTATGTATCTAAGTAATGAAGATGCAAAGAAATGCTAATTGTTTGCTTTTTTATTTGTAATAAAATTGAAACATAAAAATGTACACACTAAGTGGGCAAATAAATATTATTATTATTATATTCGCCTATCAAATCCCCTGTATAACACAGACTCATCATTTTTTATATACTTCCGAGTTTGGCAAAGTTGTCTTTGATATGGTAAATCACAATAACGCTCTACTGAGCAGACATATCGCTAAAAGGATTCCACCATTTTTTGTCGTGTTCAGATGATGATTGACATTAAAATTGAAACGGTTCCCGTGTATTATTTCGGAATATTCATATTCGATAATTAATTCGCACTCTGGTGATTTCACCTGTCAAACAAATTGAAAATAAATCCATATAGCTCTCACATTCTATTACCAGCGTTTCCACCAAAATGAAATTATATCCAGACGTATGTATTCGCCGGAAAATTTAATTAAACATCATCCTGCGATTCCTTAAAAAGAACAAATGGTGGAAAATTTGTTATAAGGGCAATATTTTATACCATTTTTTTGGACCGATATTAAACGCGGCGATGTCCTTTCCTTTTAGCTTAAAATTGTTAAATTGTGTCACGAAGTTTGTGATTTATTTTCTGTGGTATGTACCCGTCTTGCTGGGGATTCTATTAAGAAAGAACAATCTCCGCAGTCTATATAGATTAGGGGCCAAATGGTGGGTGTTTTATAACTTCCATATTACGTTTTCTACCAAACTCCTCGACTCAAATGAGGGTAACGTTTCCCACAGCCTATATACAGGGTATCACAATAGTGCGTCAAAGTCCAATATCGGCTTTATTAGAAGACATACAGGGTGACTCTGCTACGATGTACACGTACATAAACAAATGATACGTTGGATATTAGTGGTTATAAGATATTACATAACGAAATCACTTGGGCTACTGTAGCGTAGCAGATATCGCAGGCACAAACTTAACCCGGATAAGTGATGAACGTGCCCACGATAAAATTTCTCTAGCTTAGACTATCTCAGGGCGTTAAGCCCAAGCTTACATAAACTATGATAAATTATTAGTTTACTTACTTAACAACTCACTGAGGTTTCCAAAATGTAGTGGCTGCAGACGAAATAATGGCACTTTCTTTAAAAATGAAATGCACTATATTACACAATTTACAGATATTGGTTCTCTAGCATGTAACCTGGCGATGTTCAAAAGGTGTGGCAAATTTCTCGATTAATAAGTTACAACATTAATAAAATGCCTCGTGTAGCTACACATCGGTTTACAATGTGAGGATAAATGGTCATAAATTCTGCCACAATGGGTCTGATTTAGAGAACCTCCTTAAATAAATATAAATGCATAAAATCTTTAAATATGTACAAGTTAAAATACAAAAGTATGAATCGAATATAACCGCACAGAACCACTGAAGGTAGTCCCGGTAAATAAAAACAACAACACACTTATCTAGGGTGGTACGATACCGACTTCGATGTTGAAGAACTTGTAGCCCTACGGCGGTGCCTTCGGGACCAAAGAAATTGACACGAGGATAGGATTGATTATAGCCTCTCCAGCCCTGGAACTTTCTACTGTGTGTAGAAGCCCCGTCCGTGGAACCCTAAAGATATCACGATTTAATTTGCAAAGTCGGGAATGCATGTGAAGCGTGCCTAATGTAATTTAACTCACTAATGAGGGAACAATCCACCAATGTTCCTAGAAAGCCACAGTTGGATGAATGGGGTCGAGTCCGCCTTTCAAGTCGACACGATACTTCCAAAGGAAAGCCTGTAAATTTGTGAAACACATGGGTAGAGAACGGGTAAGATGGCGTGAAGAGGTTAGCTTACCTTGTATACTTAAATATCCTGCTTCCGCAGTTAAAATTTACTCACAACAACAATATATTCCTCTAAACGGAACAACAACAGATTGAGAAAATTTTCCTGTGTTGATAATCCCAAAATCCACCAGGATGCCTTGGATAAACCGAGGTTGTAGGATTATCAACTATATACGCCAACCAAAAATGGTTGTCTTCCGTCTTCTGTCTTCCGCCGCTTTTCACGAGCCGCAAGAATATTGCCCTCCCGTGGAGAATAGCGAAACTGTGTTACGGACGTAGCGGTTGTTATTATGCGGCCCACAAAACGCTAAGGCGTATGGTGGGTCGCATACGCTAGAGGTCCGCATCAACTCGCTACAGCGCAGCATCTTCGAGGTAATTTTTTTTTAACTGGAACACTATATATTTTTACATTTATGAATCAAGCGTAAAATTGCCTTTCCAACGAACTCTAGATTTTTTGTTTTTGACGTGGCGTCGCCGAGTTATTACTCTCTAATCTAACTATACCGGGTTACAAAATAAATGTATCTCCTGTTTATGTCAGAGCAGACATACAGTAGGGGTAATAATTTATGTCAAAAAAATCTGTAAATAGTAGTATGTTTACAATGAATTTTCCTTAAATTATTGGTCACTATTTATAAAAATCCAGCTAAATAATCAAACAATGACAATAGGAGCAGCGTATCGTTCACCAAATGGAAACTACAAGGAATTCTTAGATTTTTTTGGAACTTGGAAGTGAAGACATATGTAAAAATAATGTTTCAGTAATGCGGGGCTTTAATATAAATTTTAATGACAGAAAAATCACTCAACAAAAAAATTAAACAATTTAATACAAGATTTTAGGTATAAGCAAATAATGAACCGAGACACTAGGATTACAAATATTTCAATGATAGAGTTTATTATAACTAATATGTATAAATTTCAGACCATCTCATAATCGGCACGAAGTTAGACATCCATATTCAAAATAAAAAAGAAACTGTGTCCTTTAGAAATTTAAACCAGGAAAATATTGATTAAATAAAAATAGATATAATTGATAAGGACTGCAGCTATGACAGTACCGATGTGGACACATCGTATAATAGTTTTGGAAATAATATTACACAGTAAATAAAATTTCGCCGATACAAAATAAAACAGGGTACGGTGGTCGTGAGCAAAAAAAAAATAGGACAAGTCTTATAACGGTATTTTGCTAAAATCTAGTTGTGTACATCTAACTTTAATTGTACAAAAAACTAATATGCCTCATATAAGCGATTTAGTTAAATCTGGAGTTATTGCTAAAGCAGAAGATGGATGGTAAATAAGACAAATTGCACTGCGTTATAATATTGACAAAAATTCGGTGTATAACATTTTAAGAAAGTGGAGAATAAACGGTACGATTAGTAGAAATCCTGGATCAGGACGACGAAGGATATCAACTCAACAACAAGATTTGCAATTGGTAAATGCTTTAGTAGAAAATCCATTTTACTGTTATTCAGGCTGCTGAAGAAACAAATTTTCCTAGATCGAGTAGTACTGGTCGCCTGCGAGTAAGAGAATCGGAGCTACGCTGTCATGCAGCAGCACAGAAATACTTACTTAAAGCTGAACATAAAGAAGCTCGAGTAGGATTTGCGTTTGAATTTTTAGAGCATGATGTAAATTTGTGGAACAATGTAATCTTTACAGACGAAAAAACTTTCCAGTCAATACACAGCTGTCGTATTCGTGTTTACCGCCCTCCGAATACTCGATTCGATGAGAAATTTATATCTAACAATGATAAAAGTGGTAGATTTTTCGTCAATATGTGTGGGCTTGGACATCGACACGTGGTCCTGGTGTATTGTGGCATATTGAGGAACGATTTAATAGTGAAACGTATATTAGGATTTTAGACAATATTATGCTCCCTTCTGTGTCACAATTATTTCCTAATAATGAGTTCATATTTCAACAATACAATTGTTCCGTTCATACTGCTCATACCGTAACTAACTGATTTCAAGATAACAACATCAATGTTCTTAACGGGCCCGGTCATAGTCCAGATCTTAACCCTGTGGAAGAAGTATGGGGACTGCTCGTAAGAAGTATCCAAAAACGAAATGTGAGACCACGGAATGCCGAAGAATTACTGGAAATAGTAAATAATGCATGGGAAAATATTATTACTAATAACTATTGTATAAGCTTATTTAATTCTATGCCAAACAGATTTATAGAAGTTATAAATAGAAATGGTGCAATAAAGAAATATTAATAGTTAGTTTCTTGTTAAGTAGGATATCCTTTGTCCTTTGATCCAGGATTTCTACTAATCGTACCGTTTATTCTCCACTTTCTTAAAATGTTACACACCAAATTATGTTATAACGCAGTGCAATTTGTCTCATTAGCCATCCATCGTTTACTATAGCAATAACTACAGCATCAAAATAAAAAATAAATTAAAAGTGATATCTGTTTTATTTCGGCTACTCATTACATATTCATATAGAGACAGATTTACATTAGAAAAAAACTTGTCCTATTTTTTTCTGCTCACGACAGTACACATGAAACAAGTGGTATAACCGTAAAGTTAAATGTGCTCAAAGCTTACGAAAAATACCAATTTACACATTTCGAAGCAGACTGGACAGATTAAAAGCATAAAAGAAATAAAGTCTTACAAATAATTAGAGAAGAAAAGAAAATTAATTTTAAACGACTAAACTATTTGAGTTTAAGACAATAAGCTTGCAGAAGTTAAGAGAAGTTATTTTTAAATACTGACTGAACTAAAAATAAAGGTTATAATACCAGTTCCAAAAGTTCAAAACCCAAAGAAAATAAGCAAATATAGACCAACAAATCTAATTCCAATAATGGATAAAATATTAGAAATCGTAGTGGCCGAACAATTGAGGAAGTACTTTGAAGAAAAATTGGTCAATCGGGATTTAGACAGTCATTCACGTGAAACAAGTTCACAATTAGTGTGTGCGAAGTGGAGAAACGAGATCAATGACGGTACCACACTCAAAAATATTGAGTTCGTTTGTAGACCTAAAGAGGGTATTTGAAATTATTGATAGATATAGGTTATATAAAAAGTTAAACGAGTATGGTGTGACAGAAACAGTATTAACATGGATTGAAAATTATTTAGAAGAGAGGTAACAATGGTAACATAAGACCAAACTGAACAATAGGACATCTACCAAAGTTCCTAGCACATAAAGGATGCCGCAGGGTACTGTGTTGGGGTCCCTTCTATTCATTATATATATGTGAATAACATAAGTCGTGTCTTAAAACAATCATATGTATCCAGCGGGAATAACAAAAATAACGGGGGTTTTCAGAAAATACTAAAGGAAGCACTTTTTAAAGTTGTGGGTTTCGACACGCTGAATATGATGTTAAATGGCAGCAAACTTTTAGTAGAGGGAAGTTGGTTAAATATGTATATATGCATGTTTTTTCAATAACTTTAGCCGACAATCAAGAATATCGCGAAACCAAAGCACTGTATAAAAAAAATCAAAAGGAAAAACGCGGTTAGAAAAATCAAAATTGTTTTGCTGCCGTTCACGGACGGCACTAAAAGTATTGATGGAAAAATATTACTATTTATTTAATTCAAAATTCATGTTAGAAGAAAAAATAGCATGTTTTATACGCAATGACTAGGTGCACTCCAGAGTGCAAGATATTTTCGACGTTGGGTATACTCCGGCATATTCGCCGAACCTACTATGTACAGAATAGGGATTAAATGTGGGGCTACGATTGGTGGGAGCCCACAGAGCGCGGGCACTCCATACTACATTAAATAATATTAACATATTTAACCTAACGAACTAACCTAAAGATATATTCGTATTATGTATTTTAGTTGTTAATAGAATGTTAAGGGCAAGAGAAATTATCTATCATAAGCAAAGCAACTATACTACATCAAATAATATTAACATAATTAACCTAACGAACTAACCTAAAGAAATATTCGCATTACGTACTTTAGTTGTTAACAAAATGTAGTAAAAAAACCGTAAAAAGTTGACTCGAACCCTCGACTTCACGTGTCAGAATGGGGCATTACCATTTAACATTTTTTTATTTACCTATATACATTTCAGCCTAATGCTATGATACCTCATTTAAGTGATGTATTTGATTTAACAAAGAGTTATCCCGGCGGGTTACAGAATATACAATACATCGAAACGAGTCGGCTGGCCGTTGTTGTGCCTAGAGACATATTATTTGGTTTTATAATTGTTCTAATTAATTTGCTGCTCTTGCTCACAAGTTTAAGCGCATTATTAATTTAGAAGAATAATTATAAATATTCAAAAGAATAGTTACAATATACACTTGGTTTATTGTTTCATTAGTTTTGTTCAGATTTCTCTGACATATGTTTCGGCCTTGCGACCATTATCAAAGAGCCTTAAAAAGAGTTTTTGAGGGCCTTAAAAAGAGTTTTTAAGACTCATTGATAATGGTCTCAAGGCCGAAATATATGTCAGAGAAATCTGAACAAAATCAATGAAACAATAAACCAAGTGCGTATTGTAACTATTCTTTTGAATATTTATAATTATTCTATTGAATATGTTTCATCAAGAACCTACCGCAGATTCCATCCAATTAATTAATTTAAAATCTCATTGAGTTTCAACATCTATTTGTAATTTTAATCGGACTCTTTTTGTTAATGGTTCTTACAGGAAAATAAAGGAAAACATGGTTTAATAATTCTATATACTATTTAAAAACACGCTGATATTATCTTAATTAAAAACTATATACATGTGTACATTAAAATTGTTCTCTGTTTTGCTTAATTTTATGTGACCGGCGATACCCAATTACCTAACATCGATGTTTAGCCACTACACCACGGATTGCTGATGAGGAACCTACATATTTCTTACTATATCAATTCGTTTTAACGTCAATCGCGCACGTGCGGCGTTAGCACTACCGAGCACTCTATGGATGACGTCACATCCAAGGCGTTCGTGATTTGGAGTGCACCCAACGCTGAAAATAGCGTGCACTCTGGAGTGCACCTAGTCATTACGTGTTTTATATGGAGAAAAAGAAATTTTTTGTGTATCAACTGTTCTTGTCAAGTCACAAAAAATATCATGTTTACTCCAAATAAAACAATGAACTCACTATATCACACGTTTTTTGTATGAGCTGCGTACTTTTATCAAGGAATATATTTTCAGCTCCATTCCCATTGACTTTTCACTATTAACTTTTATGCCAGCAAAAAAATGTATATTCCTGCTACTCACTCTTAAGTAAATACAACATAAAACCTTTACGCGAATTATACATATAAGAGGAACAGAATAAGTGCGAATGAACGACATCCCAGTAGGTTTGTAAAAATATTCCGCACTCCAGCGCTCAATATCTCGGCAATTCTTTGTTTCGCTATTGCAGAATTCAGTGTCCCGGAAATACTCTTATTCTAATGTAGCGTGTTTCATAGAGATAGTAAGTAGGTCAGTTGGTGTATTGCACGAATATCTTCATTTTTATTATCGAAAGATACATGCTTATTTTTTTAGGGGTAGGGGTTTTACTTGGTCACGGTTTCCCTACCTGTTACTAAACGATGGAATAACGGCAATGTGGAATATTTTCTTTACCCTGAGGGGCGTATATATGCGAAGTTTATTGATACTTCTATGAGCTTGTATCCAGCTTGTGTTAAAGTGGGTGTTAGACTACTAACTATTGTTTCTACATCATTTTTATCCTCTTGGTTACTAACTATACGTTAACGCTCCAAGGCGTTAGACTATTAATAGATAGATAATATACTTTATTAGCAACTTCTGATAAACATAGACATAATATAAAACTTATTGTTGGTATATTAACTATAACGTAGATATACTAACTTAATGTAGATATTTATATGCATAAAACATACTGACAGAATTACAGACATAAGGAATACATACAATAAATTTGATATCGTCAACAATTTACATAATAATAATAATAATAATATTTATTGACCAAAAGATACACAAGATATATGGCATGTCAATACAATAATAAAAAAAAATAAGAGGTAAATATACATACATATACAACTATATAAGTGTTGTAAAACATAAAATATGGGTATATGAACAATGGACAAACATATATACAATAGTAGTAGTACACAGGTAACAATATTAGAATGTAAAATTATTTATAAAGATATTAAATGTACGGTTGTGGGCGTATACAGACCTCCATCTACAAATACACATATTTTTATTAATGATATTGAGACCTACTTAAAATCGACAAATGAGAGTAATTTGGTGAATTTGGTTGGTGACATGAACATAAATATAGCAGATTTATCGGACGTCAATGCTTTAACCTACATAAATATGCTGGAACAAAATGGCTTTCGTTCGCAAATAAATCAACCTACAAGAGAAAATGAAACTACTTCTTCAATAATAGATAATATTTTTGTTAAAATAAAAGCAAAACTAAAAATAAACTGCTTACCCATAGTGCTTCAAAATACCAATAACAGACCATTACCCAACAATATTTAATATAGAATTTAACGAAACCCCACAGCAGAAACTGGAAACAGAGAAAACCGTAATAAAAATAGACGACGGCAAACTTTTAAGATCAGTTGCATCAATAAAATGGAATGAACTGTATGAAGAAAAAAATTCCAATATTGCAATCACTATATTCTACGAAAATATTAATTCAAGGTTAAGAGAGGCAACTAATATAATTAAATTAAAAAATAAAAACAATAAGCTCAAGCCATGGATGACTATAGGTATACTTAACGCCATAAGAAAACGGGATAAACTTAAACAAAGAGTCCTCAAAAATAAACATACCGTGGAATTAAAAGATTATTATAAAAGCTACAGGAATATAGTAACGACATTAATTAAAACTACAAAAAACAACTTCTATAAAGAAAAACTCCAGTCGGCTGGAAGCAATTATAAAAAATTTTGGGATTGTATCACTGAAGTCACAAATCACAATAAAAACCGCAAAGATAACATAGAGCAAATAATATTAGCTAATAATACACAAATCACAAACAAAGAAGAAATAGCAAGTGCCTTTAACGATTTTTTTATTGAGATAGGAGAAAACATTTCTAGAGAAATCCCGAAACACACGCAAAACCTATTAGAATACAGCAACACAAGCCAAAATCTAAATTCCATGTTCTTAGAAGACGTCACTGATACTGAAATAAATAACATTATATGCTGCCTAAAAAATAACTCATCTCCAGGAAAGGATAGAATAACAGTAAAAACGCTAAAACTAATATCTAGTCACATCAGTAAGCCGATTGCTCATATAATTAATCTCATTTTCAAAAATGCAGACATTCCTGATGTTTTCAAAGAAAGTATAGTGGTCCCAATATACAAAAACGGCAATAAAAAGCACATGACTAACTACCGCCCAATATCACTGATAAACAATGTTGCAAACATATTCGAAAAATGCTTAAACTACAGACTCCGTGCATTTCTGGAAAAAAATAAAATTCTCTCAAAAAATCAATACGAGTTCCAAAAATATCGAAGTACAGAAGATCCTCTTCAACTATTAACAGACACCATTATAACAAATTTTAAAAGGAGCGAAAAAGTGATAGCTATTTTTCTAGACCTACAAAAAGCGTTTGACACAGTCTCACATAGCCAACTACTGGACAAACTAAACAAAGTGAGTATTAGGGGAAATGTACATAATCTTCTGAAACATTACCTATCAAATAGACCCCAGCAAGTAAAAATAGACAACGCTTTTAGCACAAGGAAAACAATAAAAACGGGTGTGCCACAGGGCACCGTTTTAGGACCGACCCTATTTCTGCTGTTCATAAATGATTTGCTTGAGAAAAACTTTGGTTGCAAAATCATATCATATGCAGATGACACCGCACTAATCTGTTCGGGTGAAACCTGGAGTCTAGCGAGATAAAAAGCGACTGCCGCAATAAGTAAAGTTAAAACATGGCTAGATATAAACTCTCTAAAACTAAATATTGCGAAAACTAACTTCATGACATTCTCCCCAACAAAGGCAGGAATGCCACAAACAATGGAACCTATGCTGATTGACGAAGAAACAAAGAGTTACATACACAACACCACTACTATTAAATACCTTGGCGTTATCTTCGATAAACATTTAAAATGGGAAAAGCATATCAAACACTTAAATGAGAAGTTAAGGAAACTAGTTTATAAATTTTACAACCTGAAAAGTGTCCTAAATAGAAAAAATCTTTTAGTGGCGTATAACAACCTAGCAGAATCCATAATTAGGTATGGCATTAGTGTTTGGGGATCAGCATATAATACAACCCTCCAATGTCTCCAAATTACACAAAATTATATATTAAGGACAATTTTTAATAAGAAAAGTAGAGATAGCTGCCGAAATATATTTGTAGAAAATGAAATACTGAATGTGAGAGGTCTGTATATGCACGCTGCTGTAGTTTATACACACAACAAGAAACATATATTTGGTTCGAGTATTAATCACCGACACGAAACAAGAAATAACACCAAAAACAAATATCAAACTCCAAAATATAGCAAAGCAGTCTGCCAGAAACAAATCAAATACAATGGAATCAAACTATACAACCAGCTACCAGAACATATAAAAGCCCAGAATAAAAAGAAATTCAAAAAACAATGTAAAAAATATCTAGTAAAAAATTATACCATATGTCTTCAACTTTTAGCCTAATTAAGCAAGTAGTTACATCAAAAACTTAACTATCCGCCCTTTGTAAATTTGTAAATATGTAAATAAGTATTAGTCAAACTCGTTTTATCTTATCTTATTTGTGTTTCTTTTTATTATTATCTGTCTCCTGTCTTCCTACCTTTCTAGCTTTAGTAAACGTAATTATAAGTATTGTAATATTAAGTATAAATGCAATAAATTAGATATAGTTAAATATAAAATTATGTGAGCAAAAATGTTATACTGCTAGACACAACACGAGGTCTCCTCAGGTGTCATAACCTATACAAATAATATATGCAATTATAATGTAATAATAAGTATATAGAGTATAAACAATTGTGAAAATGTAAAATTGTAAAAGATGTTGCAGTATTAATAAATAAAATAAAAAATAATAAATTGAATATCGGTTACAATTTATATTTTAAACTTTATACATAAGTATTAAGTACGTGGTTTTTTAACTTTTTTTTAAGTCTAAAATAATTCTCACAATTTTTTATGTTTGTTGGTAGAGTATTAAACATATTAAAACCTTTATATAATGCAGTTTTATTTAATAATGATGTTTTGGCTGTGTCTATAAAAAAGTTATTTTCTGTCTTGTATCATGTGAATGAATATTATTTATATATCTCGCTTTATTACATAAGCATATAGCAGTCTTTTTGTTCTTCAATTTATAAATAAAATCTAAACTTTTACCATATTATTCTTTGCTTTATATTCATGAAATTAAGGACTTCCAACAAATTTTTATTGGCGTATAACTGTTACATTTAAGGATTGTTCTCATAAATTTATTTTTCAATTTTTGCTATTTGTGTGTGGTTAAAATTGAAAAGTATACCTGAACAATATTAAATGTGTGGAGTTATAAAGTGTAATAAGATTTTTGTGCTCATCGTCAAGCTATTTCCTATTCTTCCGATAAAACAAAATTTATTTGACATTTTATTTAATATATAATAGTAATAATAATTATAATAATAATGTCTTTATTTATTTTTGAATACAATAATAAAAGGGCGAAGTTCAGTGGAGTAAGACACTCTCTGCTCTTCCACTTAACCCTAAGATAAGAACTTACATAATAAACAGAAATAAAAAAAATATATATATATATAAAAATAGTAATAACTAACAGATATCTATAACAACAAGACAATGTTAGAGAAAGCAGATATTTTAGCTTATTGCATTAAATGGAAAAAAGGGGAAAAAGTAACGAAAATAATAATATAATAATAAAAAGAATGAATAATAATAACAAACAATTGTCATAACGAGCCAAGTTGCCCAGAAAGAAAAAGAAGATATGCTAATTTTAATAGCTTACGAGCTGGCTTACCACTAGTAAAATAAAGAAAAAAAAATAGATTTTTTAATGACTAATATGTAGGAACATTAAGTACTAAGTTTTTGAGTAAACAGTGCGGCTTTTAATTTATTTTTGAATTGAGATAGGGTAGGTAACGATTTCACATCTATGGGGATATTATTATAAAGACGAGAAATTGTATAACTAAATGATTCCTCAAATTGAGTAGAACTGTGAGTGGGGGGTGTGATTACGTTCTTGTTCCTGATATTAACATTATGAGTATTCGCACGAAATATAATCTTTTCAAACAAGTATGTTGGTTGCTGAGTTTTTATTATTTTATTGTACATACAAACTGTGTTTAAGTAAAATCTATTTTTCATGTTCAGCCATTTTACCTGTTTTAATTTATGGGAAATGTGTTAAAATTTGCCTATACCAAAAATATACCTGAGGCACGAGTTTTGCACTTTTTGAATTTTATACAGACTGCCACTATCCAAACATTGCGAAAAGACTTGGTAGCTGTAATTAAAATGCGATAGTACTAACACATCGCAGAGAAATGTTTTCATTTTTTGGGAAAGATAAAACCTATGTGGATGCAATAATCTTAGCTTAAGGTAGGCTTGCTTCAAACAATTGGCTATGTGCGTTTTGTACCTAAATCCATTGTTAAGCCTAAATTACGATGACTATTGATAATTATTTGAAGGTCAATGGAGTTATCCAGTCTATTAAGTACAGCTCGGGTGCCAAAAAGCATTACTACAAATTTACTGAGATTAAGGTGCAGTTGATGTTTTGTTGATATGTCAGCTATAGTGTTTAGGTCTGAGTTTATTTTTTCCAACGCAAGATCTAATTCCGATGGAGGGAAGCTATAATAGATTTGTGTGTCGTCGGCATACATATGAACTGAACAGTATTTCAAATAGCGACAAAAGTTATTTGTATATAACGTGAATAGTAGTGGCCCTAATATGGATCCCTGTGGAATGCCTACTCTAACAGGGAGAGGTCTCGATGTGTCATTATATATAACCCTTTGAGTACGGCTGCTTAGGAAACTGTCAATGAGATTAATAGCATCCTCATTGAGTCCAATGAAATGTAGTACAGCAAGTAACACTTTGTGTTTGAGTGTGTCGAAAGCCTTCGAGTAATCTAGGAGCACTAATACTGTAGCTAAACCTTTGTCATTTGCCGTCAGTATATCATCTGTTACATGTAATAGAGCAGTTGTGCAGCTGTAATTAGGGCGAAAACCAGACTGTGTATCTGGTAATATATTATAGAACGCGATGTGTTCCCAAAGTTGAAAATTTATTATTTTTTAGAATAATTTTGAGAAAACGGGAAGTATGCTAATAGGTCGAAGATGCTTAAAGTCCGTTGGCTCAGAGATTTCAGGAATTGGAATTACAAGAGCGCTTTTCCATTTGTCAGGAAAATAGTTTTCAGGTACACACGAGTTAATAATATGAGGACAACAAGGTCTAATCATATTTATGCTAATTTTGTCCTCCCCAGTAGCCCTCGATATTATTTCTTTTAGATATTTTGATGTTGTATCACAGTCTACTAAAGTAAATTTAAATTTTTCGATAAAATTACATCTGATTAGTTGCGTAATAATTAAGTATTTCATTATCAATACCTTGAGGTATACAATTCTGGTAATAGTTATTTAAATCATTTACGTTATTTAATTCAGCTGGAATTATTATATTTGGATTTCTATTGATATTTAAAAAGTTTAATTCCTTCCAGACGGTTTTCGAGTTTGTATTAGTAAATTTGTGACTATAATAGGCGTTTTTTTCGTTTCTGACAGCTGTAGTTGTAAAATTTCGCAAGGTTTTGTAATAATTCCAGTCTCTTTGGCTCTTAGTTTTAGCTTTGTCTCTTAACTTCATTAAGTATTTTAGATTTGAGGTGATCCACGGTGCCTTAGGTTTCGATATTCGTGCAGTTCTTACTGGTGCATGTTGGTCAATTAGCGCTATGATTGTATTAGTGAGCAATTCTATCTTAGCGTCTATGTTTGTTAATGTGAACATAGAGTCTAAATTTGCTAATTGCAGGTCACTAGAAAAGAGATCATCATCAAAATTACTATAATCTCTATATCTGTGTGTAAACTGCGGCGATTTGATACTTTCTGCAGATATGCAGCAATGAATCAGCTCATTATTTAAAACGTCAACATCAGAAACAAACGAGGGCTTAGTAGTTACAATGTGATCAATAAGTGTGCTGGTGTTTTGCGTGATACAAGTCGGAGTAGACACCACTTGAATCAAGCCTAATACGTTCATAGAATTATTAAATGCTGTAGCCGCAGGACTATCGAATTTTATAAGGTGAACATTAGTATCCTCGAGCAAGTAAATACTATCAGATATTGGTAAACAAGTAGCCACAGTGTTTTCAAGGTTATCCAGAAAGTAGTTAAGGTCGGTGGTTGGAAGACAATATATTACCCCGATACATGACATGGATTTAAGCTTTATTGATACACACAATTGTTCTATGTTGACAGCAGTTTCAATAATTAGAACTGGTATATTTTCTTTGACATACAAACCTACTCCTCCTCCCCTACCATCCCATATAAGTACAATGTTTTTTAAACTTTAAATTCTCATCTATTATAATCCCAGTTACTTAATTTCTTTCACTTGTTCAAGCTTATAATTATTTATCTCAATACACAAATTTGTTAACTATTTTCATTCAACCATTTATTTAATACTGTTAATTCCTTATTTACAGTTATATACATCTTGTTAATATTATTACCTTATATACAATATTGTATCATCTGCAAATATGGACATTTTACAGTTACTTGCACATTTATAAAGAGTAAATAGAATAGGACCAAGGATAGTTCTCTGAGGAACGCCATGTTCTATCTGTAGCTTACTTGGTATTGAGTTAACTTTGTGATCTGTTGCATAGGCAACATTTAAACCAATTTAACACGTTATTTCTCAGATCTATTCCCTTCCTTAACAAATTAATTAGCTGTGTGTGTATTACTATTAATTAAGAAGATTTATTTTGCAATTATGTAGATAAGGGATGTACTATAATGACACAGCGACCAAATATTGATTATAATTATACAGAGTGTATTTTATACTAGCGCTAATTCAGGACATTTCAAAGTGAATTTTCAAATATTCAATTGTCAAATAAAAACTGACTTTACATAGATCTTGTAGATAATTCACTAAAACAATTTGTTGAAGATAGTAATATAACATACATCAACGATTTTTTAAGAGTCTATAACAAAAAACTGCATCAGAAAGCAAAAGAGTATAAAAACAAAAATAATGCGTAAAAACGGTAATATTTTTACGTTAAAATCAAACAGCTTTAAAATTATGAAAATTAGAAGTGAGCATGATTTTAAAAATAGAGTTTAAGGTAGGCGTATCCAAGACAGAGTGAGATCCGATAAGCAAATATTTATTATTTTTGGCCATAACTTTTTTTTAATACATATTTTGGTAAAAAAGTAAAGACTATCTAACTAGAACTAGTGTAGTAGTGAATTTTCACTCAATAATGCCAGTTGTTTGCAAAATTAGTTAATTTAAAATAAAAAATAGTGAGTCTTCATATCTTGTATTAAAACATAATATTTTTAGTCGCAAACTCCTCTATAAAATCCTTATTTTTACTATAAGGAACGTAACCAGACTGCAACCAACAGCTACTCTCTGGGCTATGTGCCCCGCCGAGCGCTGAATTACAAGTTACAAGCCCGGCGCGTTAAGTGTAATAATTGCATATTACCGTCAAAACGCTAATGCTTCGATTGCAACAAACGCCAGCCGAAAGACTGATCCTACTTAAAGGAGCTCTCGTGCCAGTGGCCACACACCACTTGCAGACTGCAGTTTCGAGCTGTTGGTTCACGTCAGTGCAAGGTAGAGATGCGACAACCGACACGAGGATCACTTGACTATTTAGTACATTTCGGTATCTATGGGATAGCGACATGTATATAATAGTCAGCAGGTGCCATCTAGCGGTCCAGTGTCTGTTGCAATCGAAAAATAAATAACCTGACTGGGCTTAGCATAGTTCAAATGTGCTTTTAGAGGGCGGAATATTAAAACATAATATTTTTAGTCACAAACTCCTCTATCATTAACTCCTCTATCAATTTGTTCTAAGAAGTTTAATGTGTACATACAATTTCATAGAACATATGCGCTTTATTTTTGGTTATCATAAGAATGGAAAGATTTAAGCAGCTTTATTCTCACAGCCGGCCGTCGCGTCGTAAACACATCAAGCGTCAAAACAATATTTTGATTAGATTTATAGCAAAACTACGGCACTAATTCATCCTAACGGCACTTTTATAAAGAAATATA
Source organism: Leptura quadrifasciata (assembly GCA_963675555.1). Lineage (NCBI taxonomy): Eukaryota > Metazoa > Arthropoda > Insecta > Coleoptera > Cerambycidae > Leptura > Leptura quadrifasciata. Next base: position 95,656,733 of record OY776679.1, read on the forward strand.
CTTAGTCGACTTAAAGTCACACGCACTCACTCGATAAATTATGATAAATCTTTAATCTCGTTGCTGAGTCGAAGTTTGGCAAGTAGATTTGGGAGTGATAAATGAGGAAAATCAAGGAGAAGAACCCTAATGCTGTGGTCGAGATCTTTCAATCTTTAAGCCTTTCGGAGCCCGCGTGTCCTGTAAATTTGTCCGCGGGGACACTCTTAGTTGATCCTTGGATGGCCATTTGTTTTTCATTGAACCGGCGAACAGTTCGTAACTGTAAAACTTCTTTGGTAGTTTTTTACATTTGAAGTTTTGGAGTTGCCAAAAATAAAATAAATTCCAGTTTTTGTCATGCTATAGAAACAGTGGAAAGTTTAGTCTACAGGCAGAAGAGGTTTGATGCAAAGTGCAGACATTGATATGTAATAATATAGTTAATAGAAATTCGTTAAATGGGAGTTTAAATTTGTCTTTGGGGATAAATTTTATTAGTACTATATGAAAATAATACATAACTCTCCGCTATAGAGAGCGAAAGTCAATCTCCTTCTTATTTAAACGACACTTTCTTAACAGAACTTTCAATGTTTCATATTTACTACAATGTAAAATTATTTTCAATTATACGTGTCACAAAAAAGAGTTACACAAGAAAGTTAAATTTTTTTAAATGGAACGCCCAGTATTTTTTTTTTTTTAGCGGCAGTTAATCCTCCAAGGATTCTGTATCACACCCTATGATTTTTTTCTGTTTTTTTTTGACAATTTACAAACATTCTTTTGACTACCATATTGTTACGGGCTTAATGTGTATGCGATCCGCAGCGCACATTTGTGTTTCGCGGGCCACATATCACCAAGCAGAGCTAGATTTGCTAGAAATGCTCGCGTGGCTTCCGGCTTGTTAAAAGGTAAGGTGAAAGGTGAGCTGTGCGTACACTGTGGATAATTCCTGAAACTTAATTTAAGTTTTCTTGTTAGATTTTGGGATTATCGGCAACAATAAAATTTCCTCCGCTTTGGTTGTTTCTGGTTGCCAGAGAATTTTGATGTTACGAAGGAAGTTTTATCTGCATTTGTGCGGGATTTAGGTGTATAGGCTAGTTGACCACTTTCCTTTATCTTGTTTGCTAGAGAGACGGAGTCGATCCTGTTAATTGACCTGTAGCATTCTACTAGTTTTATCTGGATTGTACCCGCGAGGAATCAGAGGGTCCACGGGCTAGGCTGAAACGTTCCAATGACTAGGCTAAAACCTTCCGCTGATTAGAGAGGTTATAAACTAACCACCATCGGCTGGCCCCCCAAAGTCACCACCAACGTAGGGCTGCAACTTCACCACTTGCTGACGTCTGGGTATCGTACCACCTAGATAAGTATTATTGTTTCCCCTACCTGGCAACTTCCTTCAGTGGTTCTGCGTAGCAATATTTGTTTTAGTTTATTTAACAAGTCGCTGAGGGTTCTATTTTTAGTAGTCACAGACGAAAAAATGACACTCTCTCTCAACATGAAATGGACTATATTTATAGCCGAAATGGATTACATTAGAGAACGCTCTTAATTAATAATGAATGAATAAAATCTTTATTTAAATATATACAAAAGTAAGTTAAAAGAAAAGCGTTTAATAGTTTATGTTAAACTTGGGCTTAAATGCCCTTTTTGGAATAAATAACTATTAAACCGGGAGTCCAAAATATTTGTTTACATTTCTTGATAGTTAATTATAATTTTTCTCAATTTTTTTAAATGGAATACTTACCTATAATTTTTTTACATGAATCAATAAAGCATACTATTTTCCACATTTTAATATACACTTTATTATTTCCACGTCCAGTGGAGGTATAGTTCCGCAAAAAAAAAATATATTTTTTTTTTGTTGAAATAGGCGTAAAATGTCATGAAACGTAGAGATTTTAAATTTGAGCGAAAAAAATTTTCTGTCGGTCTGTAACTTTTTTGTGCGCACGTTTACTCCGGAACCGTTTATGATATTGACACGCTTATGTATTATAACGAGATCTGGAACTAGATTACATTTTGATCTAATTCCGTTGAAGGGTTCGGTGTAAATGGGGTAAATAAGCAAAGCAAGCAGGTAATAGTTCATAAAATTGCAATTTAGAGTATGTACAAAAAGTCAAGGTTTCAAAACTTTTTTGGCATCACCCACCCCCCACTCTCACTCCCAATACCACCCTCATACTATTATGAAAGGGAGTAAAAAAATTAATATGTGATTTAGTGTATGTACAAGAACGAACGTCTCAAAAAATTTGTTTGGCATTAGCTACCCCTCTCTACAACCCCCACCTTACTATTAAAGAGAGTAAAAAAATTAAATTGGGATTTAGTGTGTATAAGACTTGGATACAAAATCTGGATGTGGAAGTAGTTTTCTTATTTGAAACGGTTTTTGAGATATGATTATTTCACATAATTTTTGGGTAAATTAAAGTGCTCTTTATTTCAGCATTAAAATCTAATATGACTTTGGACTTTTGTTTTGCGTCTGTTTTTAGCTTCATGACATTTCTGTAAGGTGTCTAAGATTATTGTGATTGAGTTCAAATAATATTGTTAAGTATTGTTTAAAAATATGAATTATAATTATTGTCAATAAGATTTGATATCCGTGGTGTATGTTATTGGTGAATGTGATGGAAATTGTTTATTGGCATCAAGAGTGTATCGTCAAAAATATCCCGATAGAAGATGTCCTAATGTGAGGTCTCTAGAAAATTTTAAAGAACGTTTTGAACGTACTGGAAATGTTACTATGAAAAGAAGGCGAGGCGACAATATTGAGTGAAGAAAATAAGCTAGCAATAACTTTAGCGGTGTTCAGGAGTTAAGTAACGTAAAAATAAGTTTCACCCCTATTGAGTACAGCTGCATCAAGAGCTTTTGGATGTGGATTTAAATCGTAAATTAAATTTTTGCCAGTTGGCTCAAAACCGAATTGGAGAAAATGAAGAATTTTTCAAATTAGTGTTATTCGCGAATGAATCAACGTTTCATCGCAATGAATTTGTGAATAAGCACAATTTCTATTATTATGACAGAGAAAACCCTCATGTTGTACAGAAAAATCATTACCAGCACAAGTAGAGTTTAAATGTTTGGGGAGGAATTGTACATGATTATGTTATTGGTCCTTACTTTTTTGAGGGAAATGTGAATGGAGCAGTCTTCTTGGATTTTATGCAAAATCCACATCCACAGATGATCGAGCATATTCCCGATTATATTACAATTAATATGTGGTTAAAACTTGATGGTGCACCACCACATTTTAGTAGAAATGTTGGTCAGGCCACCAGTTTCCTGAAAGGTGGGTAGGAAGAGGAGGTTTGATGTTTTAATAAACTGTTATAGTATTAAATTATATCTAATTTATTATTTTATTAAATTAAGTTAGGTCCCACTGCATGGTCGCCTAGATCACCCGACCTGACTTCAATGGATTTTTTCCTTTGAGAATTTGTGAAGTCAAACGTTTATAAAGTAGAACCAATGACTCGAGAAGATATGGTGGAAAGGATTCGTCAGTGTGTCAATCTCCACCTCTTCACCTGTCGTCAGCAACCTCTAGTCATAGTCGTTACTTCTAGCACACCATACACTTAAACACCACCCCTTCAATTCTCGTGGTCACTTTTGATGGGCACATGCCATCCAGTTCATGACGTCATTGAGAACTCCCAGTGTTCCCTTACTGAGTGAGCTAGAAGCGGGTTTGCATATCTACTCAAACGTATTCGCCTTTTTTGGGTTTTTTTTAGACTTACTCTTCGACATTGTAAAGAAGGTCTAAGGGCCAGCTTACCCGCCTTTTGTTAAATTTATCTGGTAGGTAAATTCCATAGAAACAATTATTGACAGATTCGTATCCAAAAAAATCTTTTACCAAGTATTTGTAACTAAAGTAACTAATTGTCTTTTTTGCCTTTAAATTCATTTTCATTCAAATTTTTTAAAAATCCAAATTTTTCGAATTCAAAATTTTTAAAACCACAGTTTAGGCTAGTATATGTGCAGCCCGGTGTTTTCACACCTCGTGGAAGGCTCCTCGTTTAGGTTAAAGTGTCTGGGTCAGTGTCAAAATTTAGAAAAGTGTTTAGTGCAAAAGTTTCTTAAAAATGTATAGTTTGTAAGTTTAGTTAAGTCTGTTTGTTAGATGTGTTCTATTTTATGACCTAATTTTATCCATCTGCGATGGAAGATGTTTAGGTTAAGCTGATTTTAATGGTCTTTTAGCCGAACCAGTCCTATTCCGCCCGATACTGCAATTTGCCATCACGAGCAACGTGTTGGTTGCACGGTCGATCCCGGGGTGGGTTCTGGGGAGGCAAATGTAAATTATAATTTTTAATAAAGTTGTATTGATTGATTGATTGTCTGGCCGATAGCCACGTCGCTTAAGGCGCGAGGTGGCAATCGCGATTAATCACACGGGTATCGCGTTACCGGGTTCGAATCTCGGCTCCGGCACTGTCGGAGGAAATGGTTGTATGTCCACGTTTTTTCAACGTGTAACTCCCTTCCACCGGCTTCTGGAATTGGGGGTTGTCTAATTTCTGTGGTGTTTATTTATTAAAAAAAAGATAGTCATACCGTTTCCTAAATTTCCAAATTAATTACAGCGTTACATCAAGTAATGTTAAAAATAATTGTGCTATAAAATTTACTTTCACTTACACCTCAAAAATAACTCAAATATTTGATCTAAATGTGATCTAAAGAAAAGCATTTGACACGAATGGAATTGCAGCCATTACAATAATTCTCTCGGCAAGCGAGGGAAGTAAAAATTGAGGTTTTGCAATTAACCTTCCCTGCAATCTCTATCCTGGATTGCACGTTTGACATTACCAGGATCACATAAATTACACTAGACATAAAAGTTTTAGAATCTGAAACGTACAAATTAGAAAATCGTTCAGTGTAAAATTCACTAAAAATCCTCCTGAAAGCGTAGACTTTATAATTATATTTTGCTCTTATGGTAAGATGACTTTACAAATTATCTTTACAAACTATAAGAGATGGCTTGAACTAATCTTATTAATAGTTATTTCGCGTGACAAGCAAGCAACTTGTGTACAAGTTGTTTCTGAGAGAATATCCCGAAATAAGCATAATATCTTAAGAAAGTATCATTATCTTGTTGCCTCCTCATTAATTAAGGATAGATTTCAGTTTTGAACAAACTTTAAGTTAGTAAACAATTGACTAATGGTGTGTGTACATGTTTACCATTAATTATTGCAGGTTTCCTCATATACGGTTCACTATTTTGACATTTCAGTTAAGAAAGAAATTTTACAAGGCTTTGCTTTTGTTGTTATGAAGTAAACGAGTAATGTTAACTGCTTAGCAAAAGCATAAAAATAATATTTTTATCGAGTAGTTACAAATCGTATTATATACAAAGTCCCGCCTTCGATACCCGGACCTCTACTTTCCCGGAATGTTGGAAGTTAGCAAAAGTTTGCCCTATTTACAAAAGTGGTAATGCAGGAAACAATTAATTATAGAAGTATATAGTTCACCTAACTTTGCAACGATATTTGAGGCATCAGTGTACTTGAATGCAATTTCCACTACTTGCCATCATGATTTTATGGAAAAACGTTCTACAGTATCCAACTTAGCATGCTTAAGTCAATTCATCTTAGACTCATTGCTAATAGGGGCCAAGTTGACGTAGATCCATAAAACTGAATTGTGGTGCACATCCAACAAATTGAAAATGAATGTTACAAAATGCAAGGTAGTGACATATACACGTAAAGCAATTCAAAATGAATTCCCATCTACTTTTAATAACACGTCACTCTCAAGAGATCAAACAATACTTATAGACTTGGGTATATTATTTGTCCCTAAATTAGGCTTTGTTGAACACGTTAGTAGAATAACAAACTCAGCAGCAAAACTGCTGGGTTTTATAATAAGAAACTGTAAACAATTTTCCAATGTTAGTACTCTAAAAACAATTTTTCAATTGCTCGATCAAAAACTGAGTATGGTGCAATAATTTGGAAGCCAATTTACAATATTCATGCAGAGTCTCTTGAAAGGATTTAGTCAAAGTTTACGCTATTTAGGTTTCACAATTGATCATCATTATCCCAGAACAAGAGTATCCTAATGATTTACTTCTATCAAGATTTGACATGCAATTGTTAAAAAATAGAGGAATAATGATGTTTTTAATATTCTTGTATAAATTGGTTAATTATGTAATAGACTGTCCGATACTACTCGTAAAGATAGATTCCAAAATTCCCAGATTAGAAGCGCGCCAAAACGTGTTATTTTACTGCCCTACTAGTCGCAGAGATGTCATACAAAGTCTCCCATCAATATATCAATGCAATTATATAACATCTTGAGTGATCGATATCGATAATCAAGTACCCTTTAAATAATTACACTAAAATTCAGTAATTAGTCAAAATATATTATTAAAATAATTGTATTATTTTCAATATAGCTTCACTTAGTTCGTCCATTGTAATATATGTTAATTGTACTGGGTTAGTGAATAATGACCCCCCCTCCCCTTCATTTATGTTATTATTGAAAACAGAAAAAAAAATTCGTATAAAAGTTCTAGGATTTTACCTTTATTTTATTGAAACGTGATAAAAATAATATCACGTATAGGTCACGTGATACGAAATAAATATATGTTTTTTTAAATGGAACACCCTATATATTATTCCATTTTCGAGAAGCCATTTTGCCCCCGATTTCAAATATATAATATTGTATAGGTCTATCTTAAATACTACTTGAAATTATTAACTCCATAACAACAACCGTAATAATTGTTTGTATATACAGGGTGTCTCACCGGGAACTGAATCGATCGATATAAAGAAAAGTACGCATCAGAATATTTTGAAAATTTAAAGAATTACTAATGTCGGTGTGGCCAATCCAACTAAAATAATTACAAGCAGCTGGCACTTCCGCTTATACCGGAAGTCGATGCCAACTTGCTTATTTCAAATGGAACACCCTATATATTTTAGAGTTTTCGAAAAGAGCATAAAATTCTGAGTCGAAGATATGTAGCATATCCTACCTAAACCTAGCCGATATTTGACATTTTATAAAGAATTTGACAGGTGCAACGGTTTGCAAGAACCGTTATAACTTTCTTCGTGTAAAAGATCCTTATTTGCTTCTTGTCACGTAAAAAGAACACAAGGAGAACTACGTTCTACAACTGAAATAAATTCAATAATATCATACCAAGTGTTCCGTTTTTCGCGTTACATCCTGTCAGAATCAAACAGCAAAAACTTGTTTAGGTCAAATGGAACACCCTGTATTTTTTTACAAGTTGTGTAAAATTAAATTCCCTTTTTTCTGATATTAGCATTATGGGGGTTAAACTTACAACTTTTTGAAATATTTGCGATTTTATTAGAAATTCATGAATTGTTGTAATCATTTCATCAAAATAGCCATGATTAGAAACAATCAGTCTTTATCTTATGTCAAAAAATGCCAGCACGTTTAAATTACATCCACGAAGACTTTTTAAATTTGTTTATTATTTATGGAGAATGTGATAAAGTAATATCAAGAACTTGCAGCACATTTGCTACTCGATATCCACAAAAACGCAAAATAACACTAACACTGTAACATGCGTATTAATCGAATTGAAGATATGGCATGAACTAAAATAGCAGAGATAAGATCAATTTAAAATATGATTTCATTTTAATTTAATAATTGCTCAAAATTCCGCCCTCGAACCTCGACACATTTTTCGCACCTTCGGATTAGTTCCTCATGGGTAGCTCTTCTAATTGAATCCTGTGATATGTTTTGAAATGCATTTCTTACTCTTTGCATACAATCTTCAATGGTTGTAAATGGGTTCTCATAAACTTTATTTTTAATAGTTCCCTAAATGAAATAATACAGAACTGATAAATCGGGCGAGCGAGGAGGCCATAAGAAAGGTGCATTATTGGCAATCTATTGATCATAAAAAGTTTCTTGTAAATAATTATTAATTAAATATGGGTTATGTGGGGGAGCACCGTCGTGCTGATAAAAAATGTTTCTATGTTAGGCGGGAGGTAAATTTTCTAAATAGTTATTATTCAAATTTTGTAAGATATTCAGATATCTTTTACCTAAAAAAAAAAAACAAAAATTTACTTATACATATTAGCAGAAGAGAAAATTTAATTTACCGTTTAAATTTTCCTGATAAAATTGTAATGCCACCACTCCATCGTTTCTTATGGCACAGTAAACATTGAACTGCCAACTTTCCTGAAAGTTTCGCTCTCTGAACATATGAGGATTTGAGTCACTCCAATAATGTCAATTGTGTCTATTAAAAAGTCCATTTTTAGTAAATTTTGCTTCATCTGTCCATATAATATTTCCCAAATAAGAATCGTGACCCTCAAACCTTATTAGAATAAACTCACAAAAATTCTGTCTTCTTAGGAAATCTGTTTCTTTTAATCCTTGAACCATATGGAATGATAACGGGTGAAACTTATATTTTAATAAAATTCTGTGAATTGAATCCTTGCATAGTCCCGATTCCAGAGCAGCTTGTCTTAATGACATCCTTGGAAATGTATGAAAATATCCCAGAACGACTATTTCAATGTTTTCGTCATCAACAATAGACTTTCTTCTTTGCATTTTTGCCTTGACAGAGCCATAATTTTTAAAATTTTCCAGTATGTGTTTTACAGTGTTTGGTGACGGTTTCCGTTTTTCTGGATATCGAGTATATGTTGCAAGTTCTTGATATTACTTTATCACATTCTCCATAAATAATAAATAAATTTAAAAAGTCTTCGTAGGTGTAATTTAAACGTGCTGCTGGCATTTTTTGGCATAAGATAATAACTGATTGTTTCTAATCATGGCTATTTTGATGAAATGATTACAACAATTCATGAATTTCTAATAAAATCGCAAATATTTCAAAAAGTTGTAACTTTAACCCCCACCCACAATGCTAATATCAGAGAAAAGGGAATTCAATTTTACACAACTTGACGTAAAGAAATATAGGGTGTTCCATTTGACCTAAACAAGTTTTCGCGGTTTGAATTTGACAAAATCTAACGCGAAAAACGGAACACTTGGTATGATATTATTGAATTTATTTCAGTTGTAGAACGTAGTTCTCCTTGTGTTTCTTTTATGTGGCAAGAAACAAGTGAGGATCTGTTATACGAAGAAAGTTATAACGGTTCTTGCAAACCATTGCACCTGTCAAATTTTCTATAAAATGTCAAATATATCTAAAACTGCTAGGTTTAGGTATAGGATATGCTACATATTTTCGACTCGGAATTTTATGCTCTTTTCGAAAATCCTAAATATATGGGGCATTCTATTTGAAATAAGCAAGTTGGTATCGACTTCCGGTATAAGCGGAAGCGCCAGATGCTTGTAATTATTTCAGTTGGATTGGCCACACCGACATTAGTAATTATCTAAATTTTCAAAATTTTCTAATGCGTACTTTTCTCTATATCGATCGATTCATTTCCCGATGAGACACCCTGTATAGTAAATAACCCTGTACTTACTATAATATAAAACTAAATCTAAATTAACTCGACTTACCTACTACTATTATTATTATTATTGCTATTGTTACTTATGCTGTCCTGTAATTGGAACATTCTATTGAGCAATAAAAAATCTGTTATTATTATTATCCCAACACTGCTTGGCTAAGTACGTAGAAACTACGCCTCTTATTTTCACAAACGCCTTATATACCGAGATTATGGGACCCTAATGATTGATTCAATATGGAAGATATCGTTTCCTTACTTTGTTCTTAGTAATCGTATCAAGTTAATTTCCATTAGGCCCTGAACTGCCAAGCAAATATCAAGATGACAACATCAACAGAATGAATGAAACCCAGTCCCCGCATATATACGTCCTCTATATTTGTTCCATAGGCATTGCAAACTGAATTAGGGTATGTTGATGAGTACGGAACTGACGAACGTCAACGGTAATTGATTATGCTTTGCATAATTACTGTCAATTTGCAATCGGAATGTTGTTCAATAGACAATTAATTTGTGAATATTCGAAGGACTTGATGGACGCGACGATTTACATTTGAATGTTTCACAATAACTGACTGGGCCACAGCAATTATTATTTGTGGCTGGTTTGGAATAATCAAGGGCTAAAGCAATTTGCCAAATTAATTCGCGCAATGAAAGAATATCGGATTTGCATAAAGAGTAATGAGATGAGGTTAAACACGATTGTTTATTGTCAATATTGGTCTGAGGTTAGGAATATGTTTTTCGAGCCATATTTGTCGTTCAGGCAGCCTCAGACCAAATATATTGCTCAACAAATTAAATTAAAGCATGACAAAACGAACATGAGGCAGTGAACCAGCCATTAGAATGCAATAAATAATAATAATAATAAAAATAATAATTTATTGACCGTGTCGATGGTCCGAGACCATCAAAATACAAAGATAGGAGCTTTCCTTTGTAAGGCAGCACGGAGGAGCAGTCGATGAACTTGGTCTCATCTTCGACGTCGAGCGGGTAAACCCCGACTCTGTCACCGAGTTGGAACCCGTTCGACTAAAAGTTCACATTAGAGCTGCAGAACACAACATCCTTCTGCAGCTCCATAAGGATAAGCCATTGCATGGAGTCTTCCATAAAAATATAGAAGACCTCGTCTTTGGTATCCGAAAGGCTGACCTTCGCCTTTTTAAGGTCAGCCAGGCTGAAGTCCGAGACCGAGGGATTCATAATGGCTTGCCGGGATGGTGTATTTAACACCCTCGTCTATCGACGTCGTATCGTGGGTATAGAGGTCCCTGATGTTAGCTGCAGGGCCTGCCGCAGGATGCCGGAGACTGTAATGCACTTACTGTCGGCTTGCCCGACATACGCAGTCTCGGCCTATATTCCTAGACGCGACGCAGCATTACGAGTGCTTTACTATCATCTAAGGCACTCGTATGGAACATACGAAACACAAGTGCTGCCTTATGCTCCGGGGAATATTGAGTCCGTTGTGGGGAATGAGAAGTGTCTAATTTATTGGAACTACTCGTTTCCCACCGTCAGGCAAATACAAGCCAACAAGCCTGACATAGTACTCCTCGACCACCAACTCAAGACAATGTATGTCGTGGAATTCTCAGCCCCTGCTGAGAGCAACATTGTCTTGAAAGCGGAGGAAAAACGGACAAAATATCGAGATTTGCTCTTCGAACTCCGCAGGTTTTATCTAGGCCATTCTGTTAAAATAGTGGTACTGATTGTAGGAGCCCTTGGTGGAATGAGGCAGACGCTGCTTTCAGAACTAAAGATCATAACCGGCATGCCGAGATTCGGCAGAGATCTTAGCCGGCAGAATGCAGAAAGCTGTCATCCTCGGTTCATTGCATCTACTCAAGGCACACGATTCACGGAACCGGTTGTCACTCACCCCACGGGCGTGGGGAGTGGCTCTTGGTATTTATTACCATCTCCCCTCTGTGAGGGTCGGAGCCACAGAGTAGGGTGACTGGCTTTTTGTAAAAAAAAAAATTAGTGACCATGTCGATACAAGAGTACATATGGTAAGTCAGAAACAAAGATAATTTGTATATAACAATTATTTTACAATAATAAAGACAAACATACCGATAAGACATAGTAATTGACACAAAGTACATATTGAAATAACTCATTTACTACATAGCAACTAAAACATAATATTTTTAAGGAGCGTAACCAGACTGCAACCAACAGCTACTCTCCGGGCTATGTGCCCCGCCGAGCGCTGAATTACAAGTTACAAGCCTGGTGTGTTAAGTGCAATAATTGTATATTACCATCAAAACGCTAATGCTTCGATTGCAATAAACACCAGCCGAAAAACTGATCCTACTTAAAGGAGCTCTCGTGCCAGTCGTCACGCACCACTTGCAGACTGCAGTTTTGTATTTACTTTTTTCTAAATTGTATATTTTTTAGTTTCACAAGTAGGGTTCTGTGTCCATAGCCAATATAAATTTTTTACATGATAACTTTGATTTATTAAAGCCCGCGTTAGCCATTCTTTTTTGCTTGATTTTTTCTTTGCGCAAACTGTTATTTTTTTAAAAGAGCAACTAACATTATAGCACAATATCATAGTTTCCATAAAAAAAGAGAAAGCCGCATTCACATCTAGTAAGTACATTTCTTGCCAGTTTGTCCTACCCAATTCAAATTTAAAATGTGTTATATTGTTATCGCTAATGGGTCGTGTATTAAATGTTACTTTTTCTGTATTATTATTTATATGTTCTTTCAAGTTTATACTTAGCATTTTTGCCAGATGACAGCAATGTCTGGATTGAGTAATTCACATTTTACATCATTCTTGGGTAGATTTGAAACCATTTAATCAATGGCGCTAAAGCTTGTGTGTCCATGAACGTTTGTAAATACTCGAGTATAATCGCTAATGGTGGTATTTAATTCGAATGATTCAAAGATGTCAAAAAGTACATCAGTATCTTGACATCTTCGCTTCACATCGATGTTAAAATCACCAGACAATATCACACTATCTGACAGATTATATGCAATGTTTAATGCATTTGTTAAATTACTAATATATCTATATACATTTCCATTTGGTGGCCTGTAAGCTGAAATAATAATAATCTTTTTTTTGTTTACATGAATGCAAACTGCACATATTTCAATATGGCACTCAATGGATTGCTGTTTTATTAATGTGACTTCCTTTACTTTAAAACTTTTTTTAACTATTATTAAAGAACCACCATGAATATGATTTGTCCTTGAAAAATATGAACTTACTACGTCTTTTGAGAACTGTATGTTAATTAAATTATCAAACATTACAAAATGTTCAGTCAAGCACATAACATTTCATCTAATTTACTGATGAGTCCCTGTACATTTACATGAAATATTTTTAACAGAAACGCTACATTATCAACATTACTACAAATCTTAGTGCTATTTTTTAAATTCTTATGAATCTCATTCACGAAAAAATTTATACTTTTTTATAAGAGCATCTTTCGGCCAGTTGTCAGTATTATATGCCTCGTCTAATAAGTCGTAGTCGAATCCTATTTTGAAGACCTCTGTTTTGCTGTTTTTCCATTTGGGAAGTATTTCGATTACGCATCATCACGCATCACGCACATAGGTCGAACAACGAAAAACAGTACAATAATACAAGAAGCTTATGAACTGCTCACATTTTCTCGGTTATATCGTTTCAAACGATGAATGTATGCAAAGACTGAATCGTAGAAAAGCTTTGAATTAAATTTTAAGTTCGATAGGAGATATAAAACGGTGTGTATTTTATACAGTTCCAAATAAAATGAAGTGAATGCGGTTCAATTAAAGCGTGGAACTTCAAACGGGTACATGTACTTTGAAGTTTAAAGAATGCTGCTACAACGAAATGGCGTTGCTGTATTCTTGGGTGAAACCAACAGGTTGACCCCAATCGAATTGGAATTCCAAATTGTGTATGCAGTATTGTGAGCCGGCCCATTAGGTGTTTTACGGTGTAATGGTACCTTTGCGAATCCGAAATGTCTAGTATTAGCGCAATCGAATAGATTATATTTGGAGACAACTACCAAGGGAACTTCTATTGCAGATTGTTATGTATTTACCACAAACTGGCTAATGTGTCAAAAGTTTACGAATGCTCTACCTATTTGTGTAACATTCTAGTTATCGAATTGGGGCAACAAAAATACTGACTTGTTCGAAATGAAATGCCTACCAGAAAATTTGTAGGATAATATGACCATTCGATTTTAGGAATGTTAATTAAACAATATTGTAAAAATCAGCCCGTTAGTGTAAAAAAGCAGGGAGCTGCGATTGTCTTACAAAAGCGATATAAATATGAAAGAAATATGTAAATATGCGAAAATAACGAGGTCTGAAATTTTATTACTAACGGGCTGATTTTCAAACTATTTTTTAATTATTAATTATTTATTTTTTTCCCCTCAAATTTAAAATCTCGACGTTTCATGATATTTTAAGCCCATTTCAAGAAAAAAAAATTTTTTTTGCGTTACTGGGCTTCCACTGGACGTGGAAGTAATTTTTGATGTATTAAATAATTGCTAAAAATATGTATTTATAGTACATTAAACAACAAGAGAAGCAAAGTTTTATTAAACGTTTATAGTAAAATAGCTTTTCTTACGAGATTTGTTTATACCATTTTTTTGCAGCATTACAAAGTTTGAAATTTAAAAATTTCATAGTAGGTACTTGTGTGGAGTTTCCGTAACCTAGTGACACGGCTGTTAAAACATAATATTTTTAGTCGCAAACTCCTCTATAAAATCCTTATTTTACTATAAGGAACGTAACCAGACTTACGGAGCTCGCGTGCCAGCCGTCACACACCACTTGCAGACTGCAGTTTCGATCAGTCTTTCGGCTGGTGTTTGTTGCAATCGAAGCATTAACGTTTTAATGGTAATATGCAATTATTACACTTAACGCGCAAGGCTTGTAACCTGTAATTCGGCGCTCGGCGGGACACATAGCCCAGAGAGTAGCTGTTGGTTGCAGTCTGGTTACGTTCCTTATAGCAAAATAAGGATTTTATAAAGGAGTTTGCGACAAAAAATATTACGTTTTAATATTCCGCCCTTTAAAAGCACATTTGAACTATGTTAAGCCCAGTCAGGCTATTTATTTTTCGATTGTAACAGACACTGGACCGCTAGATGGCGCCTGCTGACTGTTTTACATGTCGCTATCCCAAAGATACCGAAATGTACTAAATAGTCAAGTGATCCTCGTGTCGGTCGTCACATGCCTACCTTGCACTGACGAGAGCCAACAGCTCGATACCGCAGTCTGCAAGTGGTGTGTGACGGCTGGCACGAGAGCTCCTTTAAGTAGGATCAGTCTTTCGGCTGGTGTTGTTGCAATCGAAGCATTAGCGTTTTGATGGTAATATGCAATTATTACACTTAACGCGCCAGGCTTGTAACTTGTAATTCAGTGCTCGGCGGGGCACATAGCCCGGAGAGTAGCTGTTGGTTGCAGTCTGGTTATGTTTCTTATAGTAAAATAAGGATTTTATAGAGGAGTTTGCGACTAAAAATATTATGTTTTAATATTCCGCCCTCTAAAAGCACATTTGAACTGACACGGTTTTGTTTATTATATAATAACTGTTATAGTACAATAAAATTAAGCTATCGTTTGGATTTTGTATCTCAAGAGAATAATTTTATCATCAATCGTTGGGGAAAAATGTCAGGAATAACATATTAAAATGTTTAAGACTTCGGTGTTGTAGCAATTTTGTAAATAAATAAAAACTATCAACAAATTGGCCTCACTCGACTTTAGCACAGTACAATGGCCATAAAATGCTTTTAATAATTAAAGAATATATATCACATTGTAGAGCAAGAAACTCTCTACAATTTTGATAAGGCAAATACCCCTCTACGATACTTAATTTTTTTTATCAATTTTTAAAGATTTTTTTGCCAAATTGTTTTGCCAAGTGCAGCACGCGCCGCTCCGCTATGTCGCCGTTACGACAAAGGTCAGCTGACCAAATGAAAACAACTTGGCAAAAAAATCTTAAAAAATTGATTTAAAAAAAAATTAAGTATCGTAGAGGGATATTTCCCGTATCAAAATTGTAGAGAATTTTTTTCTCTATAACGTGATATTTCTTTTACTTCCAAGTCCAGTGGAAATATAGTAACACAAGAAAAAAAGATATTTTTTTTTATTGAAATAGGCTTAAAATGTCATGAAACGTCGAGATTTTAAATTTGAGCGAAAAAAATGTCCTGTCTGTCTGTCTGTAACTTTTTTGTGCGCACGTTTACTCTGGAATCGTTTGTGCTATTGACTTGAAATTTGGTACACTTATGTATTGTAACGAGATCTGGAACTAGATTATATTTTGATCTAATCCTGTTGAAGGGTTCGGGAGTAAATGGTTACCACATAAGGGTAAATAGGCAAAACAAGCAAGTAAGAGTCCATAAAATTACAATTTAGGTCATGTACGAAAAGCTAAGGTCTCAAAAAAAAATTTTTGGCATCAGCCCCCCCCCCCCTCTCCTAATAACCCCCAATACCACCCCTACACTATTATGGAAGGGAGTAAAAAATAAAATGGAAAAAGTTTTTTAGCGTTATCTACCCCCTCTACCTACCCCATTGCCACCCCCACCTATTATTAAAGGGAATTAGGTATTACATTGGGATTTAGTGCCCATAAGATTGGATACAAAATCTGGATGTGGAAGTACTGATTCCTTGGGCAGCGGTTTTTTAATTATTAGAAGTATTTTATGGCCGTCGTATCGCGTTAAAGTCGAGCAAGGCCAATTTGTTGATTGAGTTTTTATTTATTTACAAAATTGCTACAACACCTAAGACTTAAACATTTCAATATGCTGTTCCTGACATTTTTCCCCATTGATTGCCGATAAAATTATCCCCTGAGAAATAAAATCCAAAAGATGTGAAAAATTGGTCTAGATTTATTGTAGCTATAATTTTTATGCGTCGGATTGATTATAATTTATATGTTAATTTTAAAAATGAGTATTGCTACTGAAAACAATTTAGAAAATTGTTCTGAAGGCACTTCAAGCTTACTTCCTTTAATATACAAGGAAAAATACGAGAAGGTATTTGAAAAATATTGTAAGTGGAGGATGACAAAAAACGCACTAAGAACTGATGAAAGTGAAATGCTAACGTATTTCTTTGAGAAAGCTATTTTCATACTGAACTGAATTTGTGGTTGGTTCCTTGTGAAACATCTTAACAGTAATTGTTTTTAAGCAAACACTACTTTTAGATGTGTCAAATTACTTTGTTTAAAATTCTCTACAAATGTTTCGGCTTATTAGAGGATTTGAAACAAAGTAATTTGATACATCTAAAAGCAGTGTTTACTTAAAAACAATTATTTTTATATATGTTAGTGTTTTTCATACGTCTTTCGTTATTTTAGACAAAATCTCTTAAGGCATCCAGTTTATAGTCTACATATTCCATGTTGTAAAGTACTATGCAAATAAACGAAAATATGGATATATCACAATATATTTTTCATTATTCCACTAGTGAAACAAATTAATTTCATTATTCCACTAGTGGATAAAGTGGTACTTTATATGCTTCATAAGTGTGGATAAAACTCCAATTATAATGTGATTGTGGATAAAAATATTTTATCCACAATCACATTATAATATTTTTTTATGATAAAGAAATACAATCTGAAATCAATTACATCGGTTTCAAAACGCACAGTGCTTGTCGAAGTTTCAACACCTTCCAAGTTTTTTTAAAATTAATTTCAATAATTTTTGACGTTACAGCCGCTGACAGAGCGAAACGTCAAATCATTTTTTGATGAAATCTGACTCTAAATGACCGTGATTGTGGATAAAACGTATTGTATAAATGTTTTACTCGCGTTTTGTCCACTCAAGAAAATTAAGCTCTCGAACTTCGTTCTCAAGTTTAAACTTTTTTACGTGCATAAAACGCTATCTAAAACGCTTATACAATAAATAACTATTATTCTTTATATTTTTAAATGAGAAAATGTCAAAAGTCAAAACTGACAATAGGGTTTTCCCACTAATTTTATTTTAACAATTTGTGTCGTGAAAATTTTATTAATTTACAACAATTTACTTTTCTAATAAGAATTATTTCTAAGAAAATATCGTCAAACAACTTGCTGATAATTCACTGCTTCTTAAAACGGTCATTTTACGCGCCAGAGTTACGTATCTACCCGGAAAACCAATGAGATTATGGATATAATTAATTTGTAATAGATTCTAACTCTGTGTTAAAGAAAGCTTTCCTCTAAAACTTCTCAGAATTTCAATTTGTAATGCTTGTACTGTGATTGGTCTAAAGCAGTGGACGTGTAAATATTGGCCAATCAGAATCCAGATAAATGCCGCACAAGTTATTCGTGAAAGCGTCGGACGTTAATATTTTGTACTGTAGTTTAGGTTTAACCTTCACTGACATTACACATCAGATGACTAACCTAAAACGTTAAATTTATATTTTTATGTTTGTATTGTTTGGAGTGAAAATATTATTTTATCAGTTCCTGGTTTATGTTTTATTAATTCTACAATCAAAATGGAATCAAGTGGAAGAGGGATATGTTAAAGGTGCCGCTGATAATTTACCTAAAGTAGAAAAATGCTGAGTGCTGTCAATAAATAGAAGTTATGTTGTGTTAACAGAGACCAAGATTAATAGACCATTCCAGAATGACGTCATTGACAGTTCGGCCATATTTGTTGGGTGGCATACAAAACCATTTGCGTATGTAAACATTACGAGTATTTCATCATTAAATTGTTTAATCCTGGTCTAATTGATAGAGAATGCCACATTTTTGTATTGCTGTTAAATGTTCAATGCGTGGTGAAAGAGATCATGCATTGTTTTCCGATTTCCCACTATTTTAATCAATAATGGAATCATCTTAATGCATTGCCTATAGAAAGAAGAAATATTTGGATTAAGGCTTTGGGACGGGGGCCACTATGTAAAAGCCACCTAAAACACGGTCGTATTTGTTCAAAACATTTTATAACTGGTAAGTACTTAATTTTTGTACAAAAACTCCTTCTAGGTTTTATAAGGTTAGAATTAAATGATGTATGTGATTTTAGGAAAACTAGCTGCTTTAGAGGATAAAACTATAAATACCCGCCTTTACAAAAGGCCAAATCAGTTGTATCCTATAGATTTGGAAAACACACGAAATATGTACGGGTTCATGTAGAAAGAGTTGTAGGTTTGCTCAAAAAAAGATTTTTCATGAAACAATACCCATAAGCATGTTGTCAAAATGAGGAAATTGAGTGAATTGGATAAAATTGTCGTGGTATGTAGTGCCTTCTCAAATACCAAATAATATAAATATTGAATTATTTATGTACCTATGTGTTTATTAATAAAAAAACAATTTTATTTCATCTCATTTTTATATATATCCCTATTTATTTCAATATATTGCACGTCAGTAGTATATATTTTTTATTCACAGTAAAACAAATGTTATTTAATATTCACTTTATTCTTTTAAAATATCCAAGTTCAGGTTGAGTCAAGCCAAAAAGAGACCATAAATTAGATACGGATATAAATAGGCGTAAGTTCATTCTTGTATATCAAAAGAAGGATGTTCCTGAGACAAACCTCTTGTTTCTACTTTTTTGGCCAATCTATATCCCGTATTCGCAACATTTCTACATTTTTCATGGATGGTACTGGCCAAACGGAAAGTCAGTGGACGCTGGACCAAGACCACTGTCTTCGATGGTATTTGGACGATCATGCAAAACAGAATCGCTATATGACTGCATACTTCTGATAAACATGTACATTTGATACATATACAGTGAGCATTGGAAATGCTGGTGTTCTTTAAAATAATAATCCAAAATTGAAGACTTTTCCCTTTCTTTCGTTGAGTGTTTAACCTGCAACAAAGATTTTAAAAAATGTTAATCAAGTTTAAAACCTCTGTGGCATATCACGATTATATACATTAACATATAAAATTTAATTGTTATGTAAAATTACGCATTAACTTTGATTTCTTACCTTCCCAATGACAACGAATGCCTCATCACTGATTTGTTTTGCCAAAATTCCTTGAACAGAGCCAAATTCGTAAAGTTTATAGGCTTGCAAGTTTTTATAAGGCTTAAATTGTTGACCAGTATAATAACTATGAGTTAGTATCAAATAATTCACGAAGTCCATCATGGTAATATTATAAACTTCAAGCCTGCTCTCTTCAGGAGGGATTGCATAATGGTCAATATTGTCAATAATCTCGATTTTTTTTGTCATATCTGCACTTAATATCACCTCTAAGGGTTACATAATATTCACTTCGAGACATCTTGGCAAAAAAATTTGCAAAAAATCACAATAAACTCAATCCATAGCACCAAAAATGAATGTAAACACACGGAAAATATTCACTTTGTGTGCCACCCATGCAACATGGCGGATCTGTCAAAGTCACTTGTTCTGGAATGGTCTATTAACAATCTTGAACAGAGACAACCTCTGTGATTGGATTTCAGGGTGTTGACGTCACAACGCGCCAATTTATGGCTGTTTAAAATGAACCCAATATTTTTCAAACTTCAAGTTTCTTTTTTGTTACTATTAGTAAAATTAATAAGATAATAAATATGCTATAAATCATTTTTTTACGTGAGTTAAGTATTTCAGCAATAATTTTTTTTCTGAGAAAACCCTATTAATTACTGCCTAATAACATGATAACATAACATAGTAACATGATAATGTTGCAGGCAACACATTGCGGTAATGTTCGGTTTACTGACCGCAAATGAGCACGGGCAGTATAAAATAAAAGGATTTTTGTAATCTGTTACGTAGTGCAAGGGTTCGTTTAACTATTCATAACAAGCAAAAATACATAAAGCCTGTTTTTAAATCAAGCCTGCTACATAGCTTCCAAATGTGCATCGATTTGACGAATTTGCACATTTTCTGCCTACCGTATTTCAGGAACGCAAACCGTGGCATCGAGCCCCGCTCGGATGCGGTACTTTCAGGTCACGCAAAGTATGCGGAAGTTACGATGAAAAACAACGTATTCCCCACGGCTGAATGCCTAACGTTCTTTACTCACGTTCTGTCAAAGACAACAAAATGTCTGTCCGCTGGGGAACCGACGTGATGTAAACGGATTAAGGAATTCCCTGTCACAAAACATCACTAGTGAAACCTAACGGTCGGGGTTTAGTTGCTGAGGTTACATAGATGGATGGGACTGGAAGCGAATGCAGTGGGTGGATATTTCAGTACGGTTCGGCGGGTAGTAATTTCCACTCAACTGTAGTCAAGTCAACTCGTTTGTCTAGCGGATGAATTACGCAGGCACACAAAACAAAATTTCCCGTGGACTATTTGTCCAGAATGTAATATTTTTAAGTATAACGAATTTTCTATCACTCCCCATGTTTTATTAAAATGCAAAATATGATATATTATTCATAGAATTAGAATATAAAAGTTTCTTTTACTCCTTTCGGCTTATTCCAGTTTTTACGAATGCCTTTTGGATTAATCTATGGATCTATGGATCAATTCTAATGTTAACATCTTTAAAACTAATGTTATTAACCTCTACTTATCTGATCATCTTTCTCAATCAATATATATAAACACAGTTTTTCCTGAAAATAAAGAAAATAAATTCGTTCAGCGTAGAAATTTTTGCAAAGAGAACATTGTACAGTTCTCTAATTTTTTAGAGACGGTAGATTGGCAAGAAATGTATGCTCAAGATTGTGTAAATAAGGTTTGTAAAATTTTTAATGATACCATAATGTATTATTTTCAGCTATGTTTTCCATTAAGAAGGGTATCACTGTTTAAAAAAACACAGAAAGATAATTGGATGGCTGATGAATTAAGAGAATTAAAACACAGAGTTACAGTTTTTAGCGACCATGCGAAAATGAATCAAGCTTATAGGAATATTAGCATACTTTTGCAGAAGCGATACTGCAAAGCACTTGTAATAGCTAAAAGAAACTATCAGGAGAGGAAAATTCAAGAAGCTCATAACAAAACAAAGGCAATGTGGAACACAATAAATAAAATAAAAGGCAAATCAAATAAGTCAAATATTATAACTATAACAGAAAATTGCAAAAAAATTCCAGATGCTATAGTGGCCAATAATTTCAATGGACATTTTACATCCGCAATAAGTATAAATTCTGTTTTTGATCCAGTTTTTTTAAGCTCCAATGTACCTTTTTTTGGACGATCACTTTTTTAAAACCAGTTTTATCATCTGATATATTATCTTTAATAAATAAGCTGAAATCGTCTAACTCTTGTGGATACGATAATATTTCCAATAATTTAATTAAACGTTCTAAATTGAGTATCTGTCAGCTATTGGCTTTTTTGATAAACCTATCTTTTAACACCGGAAATTTTCCCGACATTTTCAAGCTAGCTATTGTCCAACCTTTATATAAAAAAGGTGATCCTAATGATTACGGAAGTTACAGAGCCATCGGTGTGCTTTGCAGTTTTCCTAAACTTTTTGAACTTGCCATCAAAGATAACTTGTCTTCATTGTTAATGCCCTCGACAACAAGCAATATGCCTTAGGGTTATTTATCGATTTCTCCCGTGCTTTTGATGTTGTTAACCATGAAATTTTATTGAATAAGCTAGACAGGTACGGAGTCAGAGGAGCTGCTTTAAACCTCTTTTCCTCTTACCTAAACAATAGAACACAGATCGTAAAATTAAACTATGATATAACCAGTGCTGTATGCAACATAACGCATGGATTTCCTCAGGGATCTGTTTTGGGGCCTCTACTTTTTAATATTTTTGCTAATGATTTAATAACATATTTAAATAAACTGCCAAATATTCACTGTGTCTGTTATGCGGATGATACAAATATGTTAATCATTGATAATGACTTAAATGTTATTAAAAACTCCGCTGAGTTAGCATACTCACAGGTAGTTCATTGGTCTAAGGAAAACGAGCTTAATTTAAATAAAAATAAAACTAATATGCTGTTGTTTACTTTACACGGAAATCTGGATATGTCAATTTTTAATGGAAGTGATATAACTTTCTGTGAATCGGTCAAAATGCTGGGCATAACATTTGACAGATACTAGGATTGGGAAAACCATATAGATATTAATTGAATTTTTCTCGTCGGTGTAGGACAATAAACACAGAAATTTTACACTATGTCGACGTTTCGATTTATTTTTAAAATCTTCTTCAAAAATAAATCGAAACGTCGACATAGTGTAAAATTTCTGTGTTTATTGTCCTACACCGACGAGGAAAATTCAATTAAAAAACCTAAGGATACGAAATAGATAATAACATATAGATATTTTGTGTAATTGTTATAGTTTGAGGTTTATGTCATTACACTGTATGATGTACTCATGAGCCTCTATTATGCAAATTTCCACTCACATTTGAGATATGGTATAACTAACTGCGGCAACAGTGTGCATAAAAGTCGAGTATTCATTTTGCAGAAGTATGGTATACGAATTATTGCTGGCTTAGGCTTTCGTGAGAACTGTCGTACTTCTTTCAAAAACTTGAAAATATTAACTGTAGCAGGTATGTATATTTTGGAGGTGTTTACATTTGTTTACAAGAATCAGCATAGGTTTTTTGACAATCAAGTCAGCCATAACCACAATACAAGGTTTAAAGGACTATTACAGCCACAATCTCACCTAACAGCTTTGTACCAAATGGTTGCAAATTTTTTAATGCTCTAAGCGAGAAGATAAAACTTTCTCCGAATTTACATGTTTTTAAATTAAAATTGAAAAAAATTTTTTTTTTATACATTTATTTAACGTCGGCCTATTTCCGCTACTGAGGCCTAACACCGACGCCTGTAGGCGAGCTACCTCCAACCAGGAATTTTGCCAAACCTCTTCCCTTAAGAAGAGTAGGGATCTTTTACTTGCCTAACAATTAATAGACAAGGGACCGACGGCTTTACATCCCCTCCGAAGGATGGTATATCTCCTATACAACCCTCGCCTAAGGTTGTATAGCTTCCGCGCATACATTGATATACAAGCCGCTGGAAGATGTGTGAGGCGAGAACGCGGTTTCCGTTGGAATGGTCACCCATCCAAGTACTAACTGCGCCTGTCGTTGCTTTACATCGAAGTATACAAATATGTTAATCATTGAAGTATGTACATAGTAAAGACGCACCTACGCTCGCCCCAAAAATTGAAAAAATAATACTGGAAAAAAATTGTTATGAGGTTGATGATTTCTTTCTTTAAATAAGTACTGGTTCGATTAGGTACCTTTAATTTCATATGTTTTTTATTAAGACTTCGCTGCACCCGCAGTTTTGAACCTTTTATCTATATTTTACCCATTTTTTTTTTAGAGGTATGTATTTCGTGTATTATTGACTTAGTATATGTTATAATTCAATGTTTTGTTTTTTTGACAAAATATTTCTTTTTTTGTTTTTCTATATATATTTATACTCTTTATGTAATATTTTTGATATTTCTATGTTTGACTTGTGTAGAACAATTTCTGTTTTATACGCCAATAAATATTATTATTTATTATTACGAAACGCTGGACATACATTTCAACGCTTCATGAATTGAACTTTTCAAAGAATTACCTTATATTTTTGTATGCTTACATGACATTTTAATCGCAAGTAAGAATTAACAGGAACATTATTTATTGCATTAGCGTACAGTTCTTAATCGCCTAGAAACATGCGGTATCAATATTAAAAAAAACAAAGTGCGTTTTTGGTAAGAATTCTTTAAATTTTCTTGGCCATCATATTTCTGCTGATGGCATTTCACCTACCGATGAACGCATTAATATTATTAATGATTTTCCAAAATTTTCAACTCTTAAACAGCTTCAACGATTTATAGTAATTAGTAATGGTGAATTTCTATCATCGTTTTGTTCCAAACTTTGCAGAAATTTTAACTCCTCTACATACTTTCAGTACTCAATTAGCTCGAGATAAGATTAAAGTTATAGGTTCCTGGCCAGTAGACTGCACTGATAATTTTTTAAAAGCTAAACATGCTATAGTAAATGCGAGGGTTTTGTCTCATATTAAGTACAATGAAGGTGCATGTAACACTAACTTGCTTTATCTGTTGATTGTTCAAATGTACCTATGGGTGCTATATTAGAACAAAAAATTTGAAATCTGGCTACACCTTTAGCCTTTTTCTCTCGCAAATTAAATGATACTCAGAAAAGATATTCCGCTTTCGACAAGGAATTTCTGGCATTACACACACGATAAAATTTTTCAAGCATATTTTAGAAGGCCGTATATTTATTTGTTATACTGGCCATAAGCCGTTGACAAAAGCGTTATTTTCAAATGCAGAAAAAACTCCTCGTCAAATATGACACTTTGAATACATTTCACAATTTATAAGTGACATACGTCATATTAAAGGTAAAGGAAACGTCATAGCTGATACTGTATCATGTATAATGATTTTTCCTTGCTTAAACAACATACTATTTTATCATTTACCTCAATTTCTCCTGTAAACTCAATTAATTTCAATTTACAGTTATTGAGACACGCTCAATCTGATGATTGTGAGCTTTTCTCTTTTCTTACAAATCAAACTGACACAAATTGTAAAGTCAAATACTCTTTACAGAGAATTAAAATGACTATTCCCGTTCTTCTCGAGGTTCTTTCCCTCGCCTTGCTTGGAGTTGTAAGAGTTACAGTATTTACAAAACACAACAATCATTGAATTAGTGAATAATAATGAATTATTAATTAAAAGACAGTTCAGGTTAATGTCAGTAACAAGGTCGTTGATAAACATAATTGACAAAAGTGGGCCCAAATTATATCCCTGTGGTACACCTGAGGTTGGTAAAAGTTTGACCGACTTATGGTCACAATATAAAACATATTGAGTTCTGCTGTTAAGGTAGTATGAACAATAATTAACAAGATCAGCGGAAAATCCGAATATGTTTAATTTGGCATTCTTGACGTTGTCTGTCTCTCCAGATTAGACAACCTGTTATTTAATTTCAAATTAACTTTCTTAAGATACCTATTTCCAAGGAAACAGTAAACTATACAAAATGTAAACGTTTTGAAAAAGTAAATAATTGTTTACGATTTTATCGAAAGAAAAAAAATACTAACTTTTGTTTATTTCGCATCAGCCAAAATTAAATGACTGTAAATTAAATGACTGTAAATAGAGTATATCTACATTCAAATTTTATCAACATGTATTTCACATTATTTTAAACTTTAAAATAAATCGGGATGTGTCACGTTTCCCTAGTTATATTCGCTATTTGCAATGTACGAAAAAAAATCTTCAAAGCAAAAAAGGTGATCGATTTGAAGCTTTATGCTAACAACTTTAGAATAGGCGACTGGGGACTGGTGTGAGTTAGGTGGTGAACGGCTAGGTCGCGTCGTTATATTCATGTGGAAATTTGTATTAAATCTGGGTACCCTACTGAACTGGGTTGGCAAGAAAAAATGGAATATAGTCTTTATGCTCTCGGATGCGTATAATCTAAAAACAGATTAGCCCCTTTCGCCGATCGGATTTTTTCATAGACATGTAATAAAAATGGATCTAGGATCGTTCACTGTATTGCTATTTATGGATCGCACTCTAACCGTCTTTTTATGCAATATTAGGATAAGGTTATAAAAGGCACGTATATTTGAAATGGCATCCAAACAATAATCTTATCAAAGGCAGTAGATACGTTTTTTGATTAATTAATTAATTAAGTTATTTAACAATACATTGCTCAACAGAAAACTCTAATTACTACTGGGCCGGAGATTGCATGAAAGTATAGTGCGGGAAAGAGGAAATTGAGAGGGGGGGTGCGAGGTGAGACGCTAAGAAGGCAGGCCCGGACTTAACTATATTGTGTACGTATGTCTGTTTACGCTTTTAAAGGACCACGCAATTTTCTTATGGAAAAGTGACTTGCGTTAAATTGGTTGAAATTTTGATATGTTGTGTATCCCATCTCTCTGATCAAATGTCTTAATTGGCACAAATTGACAAACTTTCACAGTCTTGAGATAAAGCTTGCTAAAGTAAGAATTATCGTTTATTTGAGATGTATGGGTCTGGGTTAAATCAGTACTCTTTTTTTTGCTTCTAGGGTCTCACAGTGGTTTGAAAACACCTCATAACTGTCAAGGTTTATTTATTGAAATATTACATCATATAATCTCAAACGTCGTCACGTCATATGACGTCATAGCATGTAATATCGTGTCATAGAACATCATGATTTAAATAACATTCTTTTCTCTTACTTCTAGGTGCTCAGATCACAATAAAATTCAAAGTGACCACTATGAGGTTCTGTGACACGACATGACCTGCTATGACGTCATATGATATGATAAGACAATCAATTATACTGTTTAGGTGTTATTAAACAAATCTGAGACATTGATGCATTTGATACAGAGATAGGATACACAACATATCAAAAATTCAACCAATTTAACGGAAGTCACTTTTCCATAAGAAAATTGCGTTGGCTTTTGTTGTGTGGGGTCAGTTTAGCTGGCAACAATTTACACTACTGACTATACAGTAGTTACAGTATCCTAGTTCACTTAATATTTGAGTAAATTGTTACTACCTAGCAAGAACCACGGGGAGGTATGAGCATATCTTGCCATGATAGGATGGGTAAAGAATATTAGTACAGGATAAAGAAAATTATACAAAAAAATAAAACTAAACCTCTAAAAACAAAAAAAATTTAAAATAGTAACAGTAAAAAAATATATAGGTATCATCAAAATAAATAAAAAAAATAACAATAAACATCTAAAAACAATAAAAAGCTTAAAATAGTAACAGTAAAAAAATATATAGGTATTCTCAAAATAAATTAAAAAATAACAATAAACCTCTAAAAACAGAAACAAAACTCGAAATAGTAAATTTTCGTAAATAAAATATGTATTCTCCAAATAAATAAAATTAAATATAATTGAATTCTTTAAATAAATAAAAATAGATTAAAATACTTACGAACACACAAAATGACATAAATAATAAGCTTGATATCACGATCACTATCATTGAACACAAAAACGGACACAAATAATAAACTTATATATATCACTACCACTTCTTCAATCACAAGTCATCACAATCACTTCTTCCTCAGAATCCTGTGCGTTCTCCCCCTCTTCTTCATTTTCAGATGATGAACTATCCTCTTCTAAATTTATAATGAATTTATTTTCCCCATTTTTATTAAATTCACAAAGTTTCAAATAATCATCCTCAATTCTAATCACTTTGGCAATTCTCTTTTCCCAATCTTCCTTGGTAATTTTGGACACTTCGTTTTTAATTAACTCTATTACTTTTTTGTCGAATTTTGGAAAAGTATTTCCTTTTCTGATATTTTTTTTCAATTTTCCCCAAATCAATTCTATTGGGTTGAAAATACAATAATATGGTGGTAATCTTAAAACTTTGTGGCAGTATAGCTTACTGTCTATAACATAATTCTTCTCAAATGTTTTCATATGAAGGACTTCCAACAATTCTGCTTTAGTATAACTGTCCATATAATATAGGTCGTGATCCGTTAAAAAAATTTGCAACTCCAATTTAGTCGAACTCTTATGAGGAATTTTATATAATTCTCTTGAATGGTACTTCGCATTGTCAAGAACAATAACACTATTTGGCTTTAATTTTGGAATTAGAGTATTTTCAAACCATTTTCAAAAATTACTCCCTCCATATTCTTGTGATAATCCACGTTACACTCTTCCATGTTTTTCCCGCATAGTTTTAATGCATTATCTACCCATCCATCACCTGATCCACAGTGTAATATAACCAATCGAGTCCCCTTATTTGGAGGCAATGACTGTGGTAGACATTTTTTAGTTCCATCAGTCCATCCTTTTTTTACGGTATCGTGAGTGTCATACCAAGTTTCATCTAGGTAATAAATTGTTCTATTTTCCCTTCTGAACTTTTTAATCTCCTCTAGATATGAATGTCGCCAATCCACTATTCGTCTGCTTTCCATAATCGCCACGCGTTTATTAATTGTTTTAAATTTAAATCCAATTTTTTTCAGCCAGTTCCTTAAAGTTCTTGTCGTATATTTCAAAGGACAATCCATTTCCTTTAGTTTTCTGTCTACCACGTCAACAGTCGGGATTTCATTTTTCTGATATGCATCATAAATTACATTTTTTAAAAGTTTTGCTATTGATGGATCTAAAATTTTTGATATACCAGTGTCGCAACGTTGCTTTCTTTCGGTAACGCCTGTTTTCACTAGTTTGTACAATGTGGAATAGGGAACGTGGGTTAAAGATTCTGTTTCCCTTAATATATCTAAATCACGCAAGTTAGTCATTAGTTTGTCGCTGTAAAAGAGTATTATACACATTTAAACAAATTTGTTTCCCGTCACTGCTTAAATGTCGTTTTTTTCTCCCTTGAAACTCATTTGGAATTTTATTTTCTTTATCACTGAAATCACTATAACTGTCACTTTCATACTCACAATCACTCGATCGACTCGTTTTTGTAATAAATAAGTTACATACCAGCAAAAAGACAAATATAAACTAATGTATTAATGTATTAATTGCACTTACACCCGTACACTCCGCCGTATATGAAAGTAAACTAAGTCCGCCTCTGAAGTACCATATCTCATATGTCGTTCGTGCTAGTTGGCAAACAACACAAGCCTGACGTTCTCTCTCATTCTAATGCACGCGACATAAAAGACGTAAAACATGATGTGATACAAACAGCTATGCGTTATGCATAGCCACTACCCTCTCTATTCCCCACTACGTCTGTGACCGTTTTCGTTTATCGTTTTCCTCTACAATACTTACAAATAGATAACAAATGAATGTGGAAGCATAAGAATGTTACATAGACAGATAGAAACAATACAAAGTTTTAATTTATGACATTAATCTTTTTATCGCAGCTACATTATAGTAGAAGATATAAATACACCACAGGTAATGACACCACAGGTAATGACACCACAGGTAATGACACCACAGGTAATGACGACCCCCTTTATCCCGGAAGGCTCTTGTGAGGGAGGGGGCTACACATTTAGAGACAAGGGACACACACCCAATATCCGTGTACAGTGGAAAAATCCCTCTCATAGTATTTTCCACTGCCACGACCGGGGATCGAACCCGGAACTTTTGAATGAGAGGCAAGTGCGCTCACCTCCCGACCATCAGTCATATGAAACTGGACTTGTACTTTTTCATTAAAAACCGTTAAATTATAACACTTTTCATTTCAAACTGATCTAGTACCCATGAAAATAATTTTCCAAAGTTTTCTAGTAAGGTCAATATTGGACTTTCACGTAAGAAAATATTATTTCTTTTATACAATTCGTATTTCTAAATGTGTCCCCCGACTGTCTTTAGCAGCTTATTTTATGAGATTCCTCCAAATATGTTTAAAATTTTAATATACCTTGCTAAAAATAATTAAATTATACGGAAAATAAATTTAAATTAAGTTGGACTAAACTCTCAAACAAGGATAGTTTCTAATTTTTTGTACGCCTTCGGCAAGAAACCACCACCTCTATTTGTGTCCGCGCGTTTCATAATACATTAATTTGACACTTCCGTTGACATAGGTCTGAACCTATTAATTCTAATAACGATACGCTAAATTACTGACATTTAGGCATTTAAACTCAGCTTACCTATCTATAAATTATGTATAGATTTAGGCCCCAGATAATGCCCAGCAGGATGTGACCTTTCGGCATTAAATTTGGTACGCGGGATTTCCTTTGCGGACATCATGAAAGCGTAAACTGTAAACGGCAGAGATGATATCGCTGTGAGTTCATATGCTTTTGGTCAATCAATACAAATAAACGAAAAACATGAGACATTCTAAAAACTGAAAAAAGTATGTATCATCATATTGGTAAACTTGGACAGGTGGGTGCGGAGTATACAGACTTCTCGAAGTCTTTCGACGGAATCGTTCATGACGAAACGCTGCTACAACACAGTTGTTGTAAATGGAATTAAATCTACTCGGTAAAATATATTATGTGGTGCTCCTCAAGGGTCACGCTTGGAACCATAGCCATTTTTACTTTATCTAAGTGATTTGCCCAATAATGTGTTAATTAAAAGCAATTTGATTATGTTTGCGGATAATAATGTTTATTTATGTTGTCAACCACGCTTTAAATAACACTAAACTGGGGTTATTCAGACTCACTGGCTGGTTTAAGAATAATAAATTGGTCTTAAATATAACAAAGACGATATTTATAAATTTTACATATACATATATTAATATATACAAGAAAAAATTTAAATATATTTCTTCCTAATAACTTTAATCACGACTACAACACTGATCAAATGACGATTTATTCATTCCTAGCCATACTTTATCTAAATATAAAAAGAAATTTAGTACGAAATTTGGGTTTAGCATCATTGTTTTGAAGGTTAAAGATCAGAACTTTTCCTAGCCACCTTTGTACTCCCACAAGGCTCCAGTCTTGGGCCGTTATTGTCTTTATCTTTTATCCATGATTTGTACTGTCAAATTAATTGTAACAAAGTACTTTTTCACTAATCTTAAATGTATATTAGTAATAACTCTGGGGATGACTATAATAGTTTGCATACTAATAATAATAAATTACAGGGCTAGTGCGTATTAAACAAACTTCACCTGAATGTTAACAAATCTAAAGTGTTATCATTTGCTAATAGAAAAAACTATAGTATTAATAGTATTATTGTATCGTGATGTATATTTATAATTAGAGAGACGACGACAAGAAATACCTGAGTTCGCTAGAGGGGAATAAAATGTTACTACATGGAGCTCGAGCCTCCCACTACAAAATTGTCTCGCGGAGAAGCGCTCTGCAGTGGTCGGCACAGGCTCTACAGGTCAGATTTTATCGCAGGAAAATCTCTTGGAACGTCTCTAGTTTGGAAGACACAGATAAAATAAATTCTAATCCATTACCCATATTAAATATAATAAAGAATAGATACTGATAAGAAGTTTTTTTTTGCTACAGAAAAATATTCTTTCTTATGACTAAGTTACAAAGAAAATATAAATAAGGCTCCAATGTATAAAACGAATTTGTCGAGAATATTTCACCCCTATGACTTTGGTACATTAAATCAGTATAATGAGATTACAGAATATAAAATGACCACTTCTGAGTCCTTATTGTAGTAACTTTTCAAGTTATATGCGAAGTTGAAAATAAGCCCCACAAGGACCACTTGCGTCTAAACTTGTAGTTTTATTTTTCAAGGCGCTTGAAAGAGTGAAGAGGCAGATAAGTACAAACTTGCTCCGGTTGAAAATTACTTCACGAAAGAGATAAAATGAATAAATTGTGTGGAGTTGCCAGAGCATCACCCCTTGAGTCTGTACAAAATAAAATTAAGTCGGCTATAGGTCCGGTGAGATTCGAACAACTTTATGGGGAGCTGAGGATTCTATTTAAAAACTTAAACTTGTAAATAAGGTAAATCCAGACGGCCGCATACATCCATTCGGAGTAATTTTGTATACAGCATATTTGACGACACAATAGTAGCTTTGTCTAATGATAAGTGTCGATATGGAATGATATAGAGTATAACGCGATCAGATTATGTAAATTTTTCATTATTTTTTGTGGAACGTATTTTCATTAGAATATACGAAGTTTCATTCATTGTTCACTGTTAATTCTTGAAGCATTAAAAATGTGCCAAAGAAATTAACTACACGCTTTAGGCACATTGTTAACGTATTACAAAAATTGGTAAGTATTGAAAATTACCAAAATCTATATACAGGGTGATATTTATTTATTTATTAAGATAAAATCCAACAGACAAGACTGTCCATAAATAGGATACTAAAACATAGTAATTTTAAAGATTACATATTATACAAAGAAGTACAACTAAAATAAAAATTTATATATTATATATGCATGCTGCAGACAAAGCTGATCATTACATCAACTAACACATAGTAAAGTACGAAGTAAAATACAGAATTACATAAAAAAATAGAAAAAAAATTCGAACAAACATTGTAAAAAATTAAGCAGATATACACATATGTACTAAAATACAGATATACACATTAAAATATGGAGTTAGTTAAGACAGTCTCTTTAAGCAAACAAGAAAAGCTAGCAGAATTATCACAGAATATGTCAACAAAGTGCTGCAATTAATTGTATTGTCTACACACAGTGAGTAAGGGTAAATTCACGTGCCGAATGGTATGGGGCGTATCATACGGTGGCTCTGAAGGGCCATGATCAAAACATTTTTCCAAATGTCTTATTAAAATGTCGCACTGCAATATTTTAAGTAGCAGTGCCTGTTAAAAAATTGCACTGCGAATTATAAAGTCGCACTGCGAATTTTAAAAACGCACTGTGAGATTTAAAGTTGCATGGCGAAACTCAAACAATCGCGTATGCACAAGGATCCAGGGTCCAGATTGTCATCTGCGTACGCTACGAGCTGGGTGGATTTGTTGATAAGTGTCTTTGCCCAGCGGCGGAAATTAGGAAACCTTAAATATATTAGAATGCTTGATTTGGCCAAGTTAGCAATTCTGCAGCCGATTTCATCAACTTCGTATAGAGAAGTTTGCACTGCTTTGATTTTATATTTAACGATTCCTGTATTAGTAGCTTCAGCCTAGAGGTCATTTTCGAAATTGAAATTAATTAAAAACTACTTAAGGAACTTTTTATTACAAGAAAATTTGACAAATTTAGCCATAGTTTCCATTGAAAATGAAACGACCCGAAGTATAGATATCGACAGAAATATCCAACATTTCGCCGAAACCAAAGCCAGGAAAGTAACTATTTCTTTGGCATTATTTTCCGAATCTATGTATGTTTTTTTGGCGGATGCAATTTTAGGAGCCATGATGTTAACGTCGTCTGCGTACGCTATGAGCTGGATGGATTTGTTGATAAATGTGTTACGCAAACATTTATTTGCAGTACAACTTTAAAGCTCACAGTGCGTTTTTAAAATTCGCAGTGCTACTTTATAATTCGCAGTGCAACTTTTTAACAGGCACTGCGACTTAAAATATTGCAGTGCGACATTTTAATAAGGCATTTGGAAAAATGTTTTGATCATGGCCCTTCAGAGCCATCGTAGTATCATATTTAAATGTCAACGACTGCCTAGCTCCAAATCTGGGTATATTCCATTGCACCTGCTCTAAAAGATGAGGATTGTCAACACGACCATGAATAATTTTATACAAATATGTGATATTCACTACTCTACGCCGGCGCCGTACGAATAACGGCTCAATATGAAACTCTTTTAGTAGGTCACTATAACTATAATTCTGCTCGGGGTATCTTTTATGCCTTATGAAATACAGATATTTACAGAATTTACGTTGTATACGCTCAAGCAGTATACAACACTGCAGTACTCCAAAGAACTTCTAACATATGCAAAATATAATATTTTTAGGCATTCAACACTTGTAAATTGTTGTGTATTTCGAATTATAAATTCTAGCATTCTTAAGCATTGACCATTAATATACTCGTAATGAGGAATAAATGATAAAGCAGGATCTAAAATAATACCTAGGTCTTTTTTTCTAATGCATCATTCCAAACGAACGTCACCTATTTTGTAATCATGTCCAATCACATTTATTTTTCTCGAGAACGTCATTGCCTCACAAATTTAAATTTAATTTATTACCTAAACACCATGCACATAAGGAATCAACATCATTATGTAAATTATAGCAATTTTGCTCATTGTTTATTATTCTTGCAATTTTTAAATCATCTGCATAGAGAAAAATATAGGAATCTAGAGATTTCTCAACGTCATTGACAAACATTGAAAAACATAAGAGGACCCAAATTGGATCTC
Organism: Leptura quadrifasciata; assembly: GCA_963675555.1. NCBI lineage: Eukaryota > Metazoa > Arthropoda > Insecta > Coleoptera > Cerambycidae > Leptura > Leptura quadrifasciata. The sequence continues at coordinate 95,691,362 of OY776679.1, forward strand.
TGAGTTACACCACCTGTTGCACAGTAAGTTCTGGATTTAAAGCGTTTATGTTCTACATAGTTTTTCCTATCTGTTAATAATGAATAAAATAGCTCAATCAAATTTTCACACAATTCAAATTGTTTAAAACACGTTGCGTACGGCTGTAAAAAAAAAACGTTGGCTCAGCCGGCTATAAGATTTAATTTGCGGCATCACGTTGCTGCCAAGAGTTGATTTTTGTCATTGGGCCGGGGTCGGTCATGTTTTTTTAGGCACACGAGGCTAGTAAATCTCCGTCCGGCTTATGCGAATTGGTCAGTAGGCCGGCGCTTTCATTTCTACTATACCGGGCGTTAGAAAAGTATGAGAACGGTGGAAAATCTCGAACAGTTTGCATCAAATTAAAAAATAAAAAAATAATTGTCAAAAATTTTTCAGAAACTATCTACTGATACCAAAATGATCTCCCCACCCACCACCCTGTGGGTGGGGCGAGGGGCAACTTTAAAACTTCAAATGGAAACCCCTATTTTTTATTGCGGAATCGGATTCTACGGCAAAAAATACGTAAATTTTATTCCGGACATTTTTTTAGATTCTTGGATGGTGTCGCTGTAATCGCAAAAAATGAAAAGAAAACATTACTGTTTCAAGAGTAGCGTCTTGTGCCCATAAAAAAACGTCCAATTCAAAAACTGAAAAACACGTATTTGTTATTTTTACGAAATCTATCCAATGACATTGGGGTGGGGCGGGGGGCAACTTTGAAATTTGTAATGAAAATCCCTATTTTTTATAGCGGATTCGGATTCTACGGCCAAAAATACGTGAATTTTATATCGGACATTTTTTTCGATTCTCGCAAGATGTCGCTGCAATCGCACAAAATTGAAATAAACCTTAAGCGTCCATAAGTTTGTAAATATTTACACTCTAGCTACTCGTGTTGACAAAAAAACATTCAGTTTAAAAAAAAATATCTGTGATATCTCGGTTTTTATGAATGTTTTTTTTAAAGTGTTCTTAAAAACAGTATTTGTTTAGTGAAATTTCTACGAGAACGTTCAGTTCCTTCCAACTTTTGTAGAGGCAGGAGCGCACTTTTGTACGGAAAAAGTTATTTCATTTTTCATTAGTTCTCGCGTTTTTTTCTGCATAATGGTTACTTGAACAGAGGAAGAGAGAGTTTCTCTTTTAATGATGCGAGGGTGGGGCGATAAAGAAAGGTCCTATGATGAAGTTGTGATTTTATTCAACGAAACTTTCCGTGTAGATCAAGTGGGAATTTCGAAATCTACTGTGCCCCGTATCATCAAACGATTCCTAGACACAAGGACAAATAAAAATCGCCCAAAATATGGAAGACCAAAATCTGAAACATCGGAAGCTCGACGAATGGAAGTGGCCCAGGCATTTGTTGAAAATCGAAGGTTATCAATCAGAAAAGCCAGTCAACAGCTTGATATGAGTGCATTTTCAGTTCATAAGAATTTGAAACTTTTGAAATTTCATCCTTACAAAATTCACCTTCACCAAAAGTTAAATGAAGATGATTTTGATCGGCGACTTGAATTTAGTGAATTAATGATGGAAAGGAGTAACCAAAACCCAAATTTTTTGTCATCTCTACTTGTCTTCCCAGATGAAGCAACTTTCGAACTCGGTGGAAAAGTTAATCGCTATAATTTCAGTTATTAGAGTGACGAAAACCGTCACTGGATGCTTGAAACATACACGCAGTATCCACAAAAATTAAATGTTTGGGCAGGAGTTTTCAGGGATCGAATCATAGGACCGTTTTTCATAGATGGAAATTTGAATGGAGAAAAATACCTGGAAATGTTGACAAATCAAATAGTTCCCGCAATACAAGAGATTACTGGTGATGAGTTCAATAATGTTTGATTCCAGCAAGATGGGGTTCCTCCACACTATCGGGATATTGTTAGGGACTATTTGAATGGTACTTTCGAAAATCGATGGATAGGTCGAAGAGGAACTATTGAATGGCCAGCAAGATCCCCCGACCTCGCGCCACTTGATTATTTTGTTTGGGGCTACGTGAAGGGTAAGGTTTAATTCACTAAACCTCGTGATTTGGAAGAGCTGAGGCAACGCATAATAAACATTTTTGCAGAAATACCACCTCAAATGAAAAGAATTGCTTTTGAAAATTTTTACGTTCGGTTCGGACAATGCCAAGAAGTCAATGGGCACCATTTTGAACACCTGCTATAATCATAAAATTAAAACCTGCTAGTGTAGCAGTTAAGCTGTAAACTGATTGCCTCAACTGGCCGAAATCCTCACCTTGCCTTAAATGGCTGAGTTACCTCCTTGTCTTCACTGGCTGGGATCAAGAACTTGTCTGAAGTGGCTGAATTAAGAGGTAAAACCACTGTTAGTTTCTTTTAAATAGAGTTTTTTATTGCCCTGTAAAAAATGTAAATTGAAAATTACTAGATGCTAATAAGTTTACAGAATGTTAATAGTTGTTGTAATTTCCGCACGACCGTGTAAAATCACTGTTCTCAAAACAGCTCGGGAAATCATTCACTCTGAGATCAGTAGTTTTACTTTTCGTATTTTTTTAAGTATGCGTTCAAAACTTTCATGTTTCCACTTAATTTTTTGCGATTGCAGCGACACCTTGCGAGAATCGAAGAAAATGCCCGATATAAAATTCACGTATTTTTGGCCGTAGAATCCGAAGACGCTATAAAAAAATAGGGATTCTCATTACAAATTTCATAGTTGCCCCCGCCCCACCCACTAGGTTAGGGGTGAAAGAGTCGAATCCAATGTCATTGGATAGATTTCGTAAAAATAACAAATACGTGTTTTTCAGTTTTTGGATTGGACGTTTTTTTATGGGCACAAGACGCTACTCTTGAAACAGTAATGTTTTCTTTTCATTTTTTGCGATTACAGGGACACCATGCAAGAATCGAAAAAATGTCCGGAATAAAATTTACGTATTTTTCTTCTCTCCGTCCGGATTATACGAATTGATCAATAGGCCGGCGCTTTTTGTTCTACCATATATTTAGCATTGTAGCGCAGATCCTGATGAAGCACACACCGTTTGAGTAAAATATGTTTTTCGGCATTACATTGATGACACGCCGGCCTAGTGCCCAGTGTCCAAAAGAGTGCAGCATCCGCATCATCTCACACCGTACGCAACGTGTTAAGTTTTTTTATGATAGTACCATGATACACTTGATCAAACGCTTTAGTGAAATCAGTGAAGATTACGTCAACTTACAACCTATTATCGAAAGCATTAGACACAAATTGAACAGAGCTGCCAATATTTGTCAGAGTAGCCCCCCCTAGGAAATCCACGTTGGTTATTGGATATCTGCCTGCCAACATGGCTATACACTACAAATGACAAAATACACTCAAAGAACTTTCCAATAGAAGAACTAGATTTGTCTGAGTTAAGAAGACGGGGCCTTACAGTTCATAATGGGATTCGAACCACTTATTGGTGATAATTTATATTTGAAAATTATTTAGGAGTAGGTGGGGCTCGAACCCATTTCGTTAGGTATGTACAGAGAGAGAGAGAGAGACGCGCTATCCCTCTGAGCTATCATCCCCTGTAACTGAAATCTTTTTGTAATCTGTAGGGCAATAAAGGTGTTTGTTAATTATTAATAATATTACTATTATTATTATTTAATCTACACCTTGTTTTCGCTTGGTTACGGGTTTTCTTTTACATTTTCGTGAATAGGAAATCATGGATTAAATTGTGTTATTCCTTATTTCCTTCTGAACTACCCACGTGCATAAACACTGCAAAAGGAAAACAATTTAACCAACAGTACAATGAATAAATACATGCAATATAGTATAATATATTTCCGCTTATCGTCATCTTTGCACCTCGCACGGCATTTCACCCTTTTCGCTATAATCAAGTATATTTTACACGGTACAGTATACATAATGTATTATTTGCGGATCCAAAACAATAACATGCAAATTTTTGCGTATAGGGGAACATTGTCACATTTTTCTTTTGCATTAGTTTGGCCCCTTATGTATCTACCATCAGACTGGCATGATATATTCTGCACGTATGACAGATAGCAAGTGCGCATGATGTTATGTTTATTTAAGTATTTTTTACATTATTAAAGTTTCGTGACATGGCTTTTTCCTGTTATTGAGTACGCTACAAAGGAAATGTTCAAGTTGTTAGCTGGTATATAGTTCATTATCGAATGTCCCATAATCTAGTGATGTCATGATAGTGTGGGTATTAAATTATATTGCATAAACTAATAAATTATATTTATTATGTTTCCAAAAGGTGTAAGCATAATCAAGAAAAGAATACTGAATTATTTTGTCACAACCTTTTGTGGTAAGTGTTCAAAATTAAGTAGAAAAATAACGACAAAAAGAACAGTGTAGGTTAATGATAACAGAAGGAAAAAAACAGGAATGATATATAAAAAAGTATAACAACGGTATTTAATTTTTCAGTACTATAACTATAATGTGTCTAAATCGGTTTATAAGGTTTAAAGTCTAGACATATTGTTTAATACAAAAGCGTTAAAATAATTAATACACTAAAATTAGTTAAAGATGCTGCTACTGTTTAGTAAGTATCTCTTTAGGGTTTTATGGATTTACCTTAAGGGCCGGTTTTATGTTACTCCACGTTTATCTTAAGTTTAAACTTAAGATTAAACCATGATTTAAACTTTACTTAACAAACGCCTGTTTTATAAAAATAAGCTTAAATTTATACAGTCGGCACTACTATTCAACAGAAATTGCAACTTCACGTAGTTTGATTCTAACCTATTTCGACATTTTGACATGACATGTCAAGTAATTTTTGTAAAAAATGGAGGGAAATAGAAGAACGACAAATTCGCTGAACTAATTTTATTAGTGAAACATTTTTAATTATACAAGAGGCAGTTGATTTGTGTAGGCTTCCAAAGTTTCTGGTAATAATAAGCATATATATACATATATGTGTGAGATCAAACATAAATCTTTACCTTTCTGTCAGATGTAATAACAAATTTTGAATTAGCTCCAATAAAATAATAACTGGCCCAATCTAAACAGCTTATACATTTTTCTGATTACATTCTTCCTTATAACTATAGGTCTGATTCTAAAATTTCCAAAACTTTGAGCGTATTAATAATAATTTTCAGTCATCATCAGATTGTAAATAATCACATATTTCAAATACATCCAACAAATATTACACCGAATTTTATTAATTCTGAGGTTATGAACATTCTGACATCTGATAATCCAGAGTTTAAACCATCCCCATCTACCGTTTGAAGTTTAACTTTACTGTGACGTAATTAATCTGCAAACTAAAGATTACTGACATTATAAAACAGACTTTTTCTGAGATCTGTAGTTTAATCTGTGCTTTGCAGTTTAATCCGATATTATAAAACCGGCCCTAAGTGTCTAAGTGCCGGTTTATCAATATAGCGTTAACGCTTGACTATAGGATAAATTTCAAACGAAACAATGGGTATCTATTGTTTTGTTTAACAGTTGTTATCCTTTGGTTACGAGTTAACCTTGCATTGATAAACCGGCCCTAAGAGTGTCTTGTGAAATGCACTTAAGAGTTTGAAAAGAGAGATTGAGAGATTGCATGAAGTCATATACTCTCAAGTACATGTAGCCCAATAAAATTAGACGAAATTTGTCGATTTGAATGAAATAATTCAGAGCGGGCTGAAATTTTGGGAACAGGCTTATTTTGTGGTACTTTTCAACATATCAAAAGTCGTTTTTTCGCAAAAAAACTCGGAAAATATCAATTTCACTGTAAAATATGTACATATGAATATTATAGATAATAAAAATCCGCACAATTTCGTTTTTTTTAACTTCGTACGACCTATTGGAGCCGAGCTAGATTTTTTGAAATGTTGACAGTTTTGCGACGCAACGGAAACGCGCGCGTTCTTCGCTAAAATTTCAAAAATTTTCGGTCGGATCGCAAAATGTTTCAGATGAAAGTTGTAGAGAATTCGATTACGAACAATTTCCTTTTATTTTTCATTTCCATTCGATCAATATTGGCAGAGATATGAATTTTTAAACATCTTTATAGCGCGCTATCAGAACACTTGTTTCATGATAAAATCGATAAGAACTCGAAAACGATAGATCGTGCCCATATAGTGTATGTAATGAAAGTTAAAGAAAATCAAATTTTGAATATGTTGGTGTATATACGACATCGTTTTGATGGGAAAAATATAAAAAATTGCCATTTTCAAGTGCATTTTGACAAATAGCTATTTTTTGATTGGCTTTAGGCAATAATGACACTAAAGGTTTTTTGAAGATAATTAAATTATCTGTAAAATGAGCTCCAAGTGACCTTCATAGGATGAATGGTTCACGAGTTACAGCTGTTTAAAGCTATGAGCAAAAATTTCGTTTTTATTATAAATTAAGATTTTCCTGTAAGAACTGTGCATAACAATTTTTTAAAAATAGAAAAATAATAAAATAGTATGAAATGACTCAAAGATGCTCACAGAATAACTTCTGATACTTCAAGAAATGAAAAAGTATTATTAAATGTACTTTTTTGTACTTCAAACTTGACGAAAATTGCCTGTTTGCTAAAAATTGTCGTAAAAGTCAAATGAACGGTGATATGTACAAAAAAAGGAATTAAAAAATAATATTGGTTCAATTGTTCTGAACAAAAACAGTTTCCAAGAACCTTTTTCAAAGAAAATATGCCTTGCAAACGACTTATGCTATTGCATTACTTTCATATGTATATAAACTAATAAAAATAGGTCAAAACCAATTTTTTAAAAATTGTTTTGCATAGTTCTTACAGAAAAATCTTAATTTATAATAAAGAAGAAATTTTTGCTCATAGCTTTAAACAGCTGTAACTCGTGAACCATTCATCCTATGAAGGTCACTTGGAGCTCATTTTACAGATAATTTAATTCTCTTCAAAGAACCAGAGATGTCATTATTGCCTAGGACCAATAAAAAAATAACTGCTTGTCAAAATGCACTTGAAAATGATAATTTTTCATGTTTTTCCCTTCAATTTTCATTCAATCGTTATCAAACCGATTTTGTACATACATCAACATGTTAAAAATTTTATTTTCGCACTATATGCGTACAATCTATCGTTTTCGAGTTTTTATCGATTTTATCATGAATGAAGTGTTCTGATATCGCGCTATAAAGATGTTTAAAAATTCATATCTCTGCCAATATTGATCGAATGGAAATGGAAAATGAAAGGAAATTGTTCGTAATCGAATTCTCTACAACTTTCATTTGAAACATTTTGCGATCCGACCGAAAATTTTTGAGATTTTAGCGAAGAACGCGCGTTTTCGGCATCGCAAAAACTGTCAAAATTTCAAAAAAATCTATATCGACTACAATAGGTCGCACGAAGTTAAAAATAAACGAAATTGTGCGGATTTTTATTACCAATAATATCAATGTGTACATATTTTACAGCAAAATTGATACTTTTCGAGTTTTTTGCGAAAAACCGATTTTTTACCTATTTTCTACCCCCCTCCCCGCCGCCGGCGTCTACGGGTGGGGATTTTTGATATGTTAAAAAGTACCACGAAATAAGCCTGTTCCCAAAATTTCAGCTCGCTCTGAATTGTTTCATCCAAATTTTCCCATTTTATTAGGCTAATAATCAAATTTCAGTTCACCAGCATGGTTTTATGCGGGGGCGTTCTACGAAAACAAATTTGCTTTGTGACTCAATATGTATCAGAATCTATAGATGACCAAACTCACACTGATTATTTATACGGATTTTTCCAAGGTATTCGACAACCTTTCCACGTTGCTTATGAAACTTGACGATATCGGGCTCCCTCATAGTTTATTATTCTTATTACATTTCTATCTGTCAAACAGGACTCAATACGTCAATACGTGGCATTTAATGGTTTCAAGTCTACCGAATAGGCTACTTCTGGGATACCGCAATGGTCTGTCCTTGGACCAATACATTTTATTATATTCATCGATGATATTGTACATGGATTAGACAATGTTAACTATTTAATGTATGCCAATTGAAACTTTTTCTAAAATTAATTCCATTGATGACTGCATTCGATTGCAAAAACACTTAGATAAAGTAAGTGACTGGTGTATTATATATAAACTCCCGTTAAATTCCCAAAAATGTAATGTCTTATACGAGCAAATTGAATACAATCTCCTATGACTATACCATCAATGATACCATACCTCAGAGACCTGAAACTACGAGATTTGGGGTTCGCACTTGACAATATACAGAAGTAGATAAGCTATGGGCGTTCTGCGACGAAATCCCATGTTATTTCTTATGGAGGTTCATTCTGGTTTTTCAAGATCAATCTTGTAAAGATCCCGCTGAAGATTTCAAGGTCATTCAAGTCAACAGTCGTGCCCTCCACATAGCAACCAATCCGTAAACAAAGTCATCACGTCGCGCTCTTTACAAGATCGACCTTGAAAAATCGAATAAACCTCCATAAGAAATAACATGGGATTTTGGTGCAGAACGCCCATAGCTTATCTACTTACATATAAATACCATTGCCACTAAGTCTAGTAAAATGTATGGACTTATAGTCAGATATTCCCACGATTTTTTGAATTTAGATACACTCAAGATACTGTATTGTTGTTATGTTAGAGCGAAGCTTTATGTAGCTTGTGACAACCACAACGTAATCTGTACTGATATTGACATATTCAACTGCAGTCTTACTGCTTTAAAAACTTATTATTGTCATCGAAGAGTTTGATTGATCTGTTATGTGTACCACTACGCCACTGCTTTTTACAAAATTCGAGAACGGCGCCAGAAACGCCGCGAATGATAGACCGGAACATTCTAGAATACACGAGCACATTCGACGCGGGTATATATACAGTGGATCCAAACGCACTGGGGACAGTTTTATATTAGACAAGCAAGTGATAAGATGAAATAAGAAACATTATCAAGTTGTGATTTAAAGTAGTGACTTTATGTTAAATTAAAGTATAATTAGTTGTGTTATTTTTAAGGATTAATTGTTATAATTTTAAATGTTTAATAAATCAGTGGTTTGTGAAAATTCTTGTTGCAGTTTATTGAACCTACATACAGGTGTTTACTAGAGATTGTGAATACGTAACAAATTTGTATTATTTTTTTACTTGTTTGTTTCTTTTTCCGTTGTACTATCGTTGCTTACATAATGCACGTTAACTTATTTTATACTTTCTTTTTGTCCTTCATGTAAGGGCTTAAGGCCCGTTTTACTAAAAATTTTCTATTTGTTACCTACTATTGCATTTGTCTAATGTTTATATCTGTAATACCTTGCTATATCTCCTGTCCTGTAGTTTGGTAGTGACCTATTGGACAGACTAAATAAATTAGGCTAACTTTCTTTCTACATTATAAATAATATGATAAGATATTTAATGCAATAGAGGACACTGGCAAATTATATTTAAAATATGACAGTACTATGTATGTAATATATCAACCCAAAGCTATATATAAAGGATTTCTAAACGTGCTCGAACAGCGATCAGATCGTTTTGTCTGACAAGAAAATCTAAGTATAGGTATTATCGAAAATCGCTTAGGTAAGCGATATATGTTATATGTACATGACGGAGAGATTTTCTTCGTAATAGATTACTTTTAAAATAATATTTTACACGCTACGACTCACGGGTTAATTTAGATTTATAACAATTCCAATGATATTCAATTTTACACATGATGTATTAAGCTACGTCGCTGTTAACTTTCTGAAGTACATGATTTCTTAACTCAAAGCGACATTTCAAGGACAGAGATTTTATTTTTCACAATACCATTACCTACTTATCGAAAGTACAAACGAAAAAAAAATTATTAAAAGGTAATATCCATAGCTAGATACTTTACTACCTACACAGAACCGTTATTATTCGAACCAATATAAACTAAACAAATTAACTAACGTGACGATGAGAATAAACAAAATAAACTTTTGAACAAAAGATATTTAAGAAAACGCCTCTGAGGTTTCCAATGCTAAGCTTGCGATTTTCATAACCAGAGACCCACATTATTGAAGCATATTCAAGCCTTGACCTTCTATTTTAGTATATTTTCATTAAATTATTTACAATTACGTATCACATATTCTAAATTTCTGAAGGAATGAGTGGTAACTTGATTGTTATGTCTGACAAAACAACTTTGGGCTGAATGATCTCCGAGATCTTTGAAAGGACTACAGAGCTCATCAACTTTTCATTATTAATTGTATAGACAAACTTTACAGAATACTAAGCATGAAAGTATATCATTGAGTTACATTTCTAGATTTATTGTGCAGCAGGATCACGGTTGTACAAGATCATGTTGCACATCGGTACAGTCTCCAGCGTTAATGAGAGGTGTGTAAATTTTCATCTCGTCAGCTAATGAGAATATCATTAATGAAGATTGTAAAGAGAATAGACCCAAACACTGAACCTTGGGGAACACCTCATGGGGTTAAGATATCTAGGAACCATTTATTTAGTAAGTAAAATTTAAAATTTTTTAGGAAGTGTTCGATTAGTTCATGTCCAGATAACTTGTGCAGCAAAATTCTGTGGTCCAGTCGGAGGTATTAGAAAAGTCCGTATAAGTGATTTAATGTTTTTATAACAAAAACATCAGTAGTTTTGGGCAAATATTTACGGATGTAATATAAACAGAATCTTGTGGCTATGTAGTGTGTATTCAACATATACACCATCTAAGAGATTTTACTGGGGTTTCAAAGAAGGAAGCAAATTTTGCTATTTGTTTAGATGTTTGGGCGGCATATAATTCGAATTAAATGGAAGTAGCAGTTGCCTTCCTTCTAAATAATGACTGGATACTTCCTTAATAGAGGGCATCACAAGTATCAGATTTAATTCATTTATATTTAATTTTTTGTATAATTTTTTTGGGAGAGATAGGGAGTTGGTGTGACACTCGAATAGATAGATAGTTTCCTAAAATAGAGTTGATTTTCTCAAAATTAGTAAAAATACGCGATAGTATAAAAGACAACGTGATTTATTTGTGAATATAATAGCTAATCAGCTTATTAAGTTTAGTGTGTTGTTAAAGCGATATCCTTTAAATTTCCTTTTAACGCTGCCCCTTTCTCCATCGCGACACAAGGGCAGCAAACAGCCAGCTGAATTTGATAAGTGTCTATGTTTGTGTTATATTTGTATAAGAAATTAATTTTGTTTAATTGCATACAATCCACTCAAAAAAAAATTTAACGTTTTTTTGGTCCTTCGAGCCGGATAATTTTTTGTTTTCTTATTAATTTCAATCTTAGTTTTTATGAGTAGGTATTACGTTAGAGTATTTCAAAGTACCTACATTTATCTCTTAGTTTTTTCTTATAGTTGTTTTTCTAGTAGTTGGTAAATATTTAATGTTTATTTTTTTCGAATCACACGATTTGGTAAAGATAGGAATGACAGGAATTGCTGTGACTAAAATTAACTCCAAAATAAAAAAGTGATTCATGCGGTACGATATTTGAGGCCAATTTCCAGTTTTACAATCGAGCAGGGTAAATAGTTCAGTAACTATCTATCTACTTATTTTTAGATTATCGTCGGCCTTGATAACTGACCTATATACGATAAGCAATAAAAATATTGTTCATTATATCATTGCTGGTTTATTTAAATTTCCAACAAGAACTAATCATATAAATTACGAAACAACTAATATCTTTAAATATTTTATCGTTCTTGAAAATAACATTCGACTGAGTATACAGTGTGTTTCAGTTAACATTCCCACAGCCGATATCTTGGAAACTAAAAAATATATTTTTATTCTGTAAACGGTAATATGGTTAATGTCTTCTTCAGGAAGTACAATTTACTATTATAACATTATCACCAGAGATGGCGCTGCAGTTTAAAAATATTTTTCGATCAATGAAGGTTTGGAAAGGTTTAAATTTTAAGCAAAATTGTTCTTATTCCAACAAGTCAGATCTGCGGTAGTTTTTGAGATATTTTAATTTTATTGTCTAACTTTGAAGTGTTGCAATTTTTTTTAATTGCTATAACTTTTTAATTTTGGTTTTCGGATTTCCATTATCCACCTACATTGCCAGTGTCGGTTCCGAAGATCGAACCCAGAACACAGCAGAGTCAGACCAAATGCGTTCGCCACTCGATGCGTTCTAGCCGACTGAGCTACCGTGGCGGTCATGCCTTGCATTTCTGTTACACGGCATATTTTTTATTTTTGTCAAAATTTCGGTGGGGGATATTTTTTGAATGGCTTCCCCAAATTGAACAAAATTTAGTAGGTATGCTCCACTAATACACGTCTGCATATGGACGGATTTTTTGGCAGTTACCTAAAAATTTCCCCTGTACATATACCGGGTATCAACGGATCATGGTGGACCTACTTTTTTTCCTTATTTTTAAGAATACCTGAATGAAACTTGGTAGATGTATTATATGACCAAGAAGACACTTTGTGGCATAACTGTTATTTTTTCCCCACTTCCTTTTTCACCGGAAATGACCCCAACTTTTGATTTTTAAACGGATCACCCTGTATATTATTATATTTTTGGGTTCCCTGAAAAATTCTGAGTACGGTGATGCCCCATAAGTCACATTTCGACTCCATGCAAAAATTTGACTCGAAATTTGTTCAGACTGCTGAAGAAACGAATTTTCCTGGATCGAGTAGTACTGGTCGCCGGCGAGTAAGAGAATCGGAGCTACGCTGTCATGCAGCAGCACAGAAATACTTACTTAAAGCTGAGCATAAAGAAATTCGAGTAGGATTTGCGCTTGAATTTTTAGCTCATGATGTAAATTTTTGGAACAATGTAATCTTTACGACGAAAAAACTTTCCAGTCAACACACAGCGGTCGTATTCGTGTTTACCGCCCTCCGAATACTCGATTCGATGAGAAATATATATCCAACAATGATAAACGTGGTAGATTTTCCGTCAATACGTGGGCTTAGATATCGGCACTTGGTCCTGGTGTTTTGTGGTATATTGAGGAACGATTTAATAGTGAAACGTATATTAGGATTTTAGACAATATTATGCTCCCTTCTGTGTCACAATTATTTCCTAATAATGAGTTCATATTTCAACAAGACAATTGTTCCTTTCATACTGCTCATACAGTAACTAACTGGTTTCAAGATAACAACATCAATGTTCTTAACTGGCCCAGTCATAGTCCAGATTTTAACCCTGTGGAAGAAGTATGGGGACTACTGGTAAGAAGTATCCAAAAACGAAATGTGAGACCACGGAATGCCGAAGAATTACTGGAAATAGTAAATAATGCATTGGAAAATATTATTACTAATGATTATTGCATAAGGTTATTTAATTCTATGCCAAACAGACTTATAGAAGTTATAAATAGAAATGGTGCAGTAACGAAATATTAATAGTTAGTTTCTTGTTAAGTAGGATATCCTTTATCCTTTGATCCAGGATTTCTACTAATCGTACCGTTTATTCTCCACTTTCTTAAAATGTTACACACCGAATTTTTGTCAATATTATAACGCAGTGCATATTATCTCATTGACCATCCATGTTCTGCTTTAGCAATAACTCCAGATTCAACTAAATCGCTTATATGAGGCATATTAGTTTTTTGCACACTTGCAATAATTATGACAACTAACTGACAATGTCACAAAAATTAAAGTTAGATGTACACAACTAGATTTTAGTAAAATACCGTTATCAGACTTGTTTTGTATTGCGACAAGAAAAGCACTGTGTATATTATCATAACCGCTCGAGTGACCATTTTATACGTAATGTTATTGTATGCAGATAACAACACAAATCAAGAATATTAACAAAATTATCAACAAACAGTTGATATCTAATATATTGTGTGTGTGTGTGTGTTTTCACTGTCGGTTGATCTCTGGAGGGCATACAATAATATATCAGTGGTGTGCCAATCTCGGGTAATAAGTCCAAATAGCACAACGTGGATTGAGTGGCTTTCTGAGATTATGTGAAACTTTCGTAGTTTATTCCTCTCTTTATAACCTTGTTGAATGTTAAAGTGTATGAATATAGTGCGCTACTTAGGACGAAAAGTGAATTACTTAATATTATGTTAGGTCAGTCCGAACCGGTTTTCAGAGGACAAAAATCGACAAAATTCTTAGCGGTAGGTACATGGAAGGTCGGAAAATTTAGGATTGATGGTATATAAATGGGGAAAAATCGTTTGGGCCCCGACAAATAACCAGAAGTAGTGTGGGGGTGGAAAAAGGAGCGTTTTTAGGGGTGAAACGTAGTTTTTTACGATTTCCGGCATATCTAGACCTTCTATCGAAAAAAGTTAAATAGAAAAGTTGTAGATAATTAAAAGATCTATAACTTTTATCTCAATCATTTTTCAACATAACGTCAAAACTAATGAGAAAAATACCAAGAACCAATTTATTGATTATTTATTTTTATCTCTCACAAAAATGATTCGATTTCGATAAAAAAAATTTGGCGAAAATGTACATTTTTATATCTCAAATAACATGTAATTCTTTTAAAGAAAAATATTTATTTTTTGATTTTATGCGAATTTAATTTGAAATAAAGGCCTAATTTTCACTCAAAAAAGTTGATTAACAAAATTTTGATTTTTGAAAATTTCAGAAGGGAATTATTTTCGTTGAAACCTCTCTTTAAGATGGTGTAAAAAAATCATACTGTTACTGTGGAAAAGCATTGTCAAAAATAGGAAAAATCAAAACACTTTTTTCGAGATCGATTTTTCCGTAATTGTCACGAATTCTTCATTGTTGAAGTGTTGAGAGTGATGCAAAATGGTAATTTCAATGTAAATTCAAATAAGAGAACTTTGATTAACCGTTTAAGGCTCGGGCTGTTGAGAAGCAAATTGTTTAAGCAATAGTTTTACATGAAAAAAATTGCTAGAAATGAAATTTTTTGGTTCAAGTAAATTTTTTTTAAGCTTCATGGACAGAAGTAAATTGAAAATAAGTTTATTAAAACAAATATTTTAAAAAATTTCCAATTCGCAAAGTAGGAATATAAAATCAAAAATCTATTTTAACATCATTCTTTTGGAAAGCTGCACTACATCATCAGATTCAACATAGTTTTCTGTTTCTTCAGGATCTCCAGCAAGGTCTTCGATATCGTCAAGGTCCTCAAGTTCATCAGGATCTTTATTTCCAATATTAATTTTAAAATTTGTAGTTGCTTCGTCATCACTTTCCCCCGAATCGCTAATTTCCTCTAACGGTTCTCTTACAGCGTTAGAACAATTTTCGGAACCGTGACAATTGGAGCATATAATGGAGCATTTTATTCCATGTTTGCAACAGCTGCATCTTTTACTATCACAACCAGTTTCACAACTGCAGCAGATAGTTTTCAGCAAACTTTCAGGAATTACTTTGTTTTCTGTCAATTTAGGCATTATTCCGGTTAGATGATGTTTCCATCCCCAATCTGTAGCCATAAGTTTGTTATTTTTAATTATATTAAATAATTAATAAAAATAATTATTGTAAACACTGAAAAATGATGTTTCATTGAACATTAAAATATTCCCGACAACAGCTGTAAGATGCACAAAAATAAAATATTTTTTTATAGCTTTTCCAGACATCAATATTTTGGCGAGTTTTGGAGTCGCGTGGCTATCAGGTCAAGTATTACTAATTATCCCAATTTAACTGTAAATTTGCATAACTGTTACAACTAAATATTAAAGAGCAAGAGTTAAGTTTTCGAATTAGCCCAAAAAGAATTATCCCAATTATTGCACTAATTGTATAATTATATTTTGAAATAAAGTTATTTTTTAGTTATTACGATTTTTCAAATAAGTTAGCAAGCAAGTTAGTTCGAAAAACAAGGAATAGAAGAAAAAATTTATAAAGTTTTTAAATTTTGGTTATGAATTCTCAGTAGGGATTCAAATACAGATCCGAAGAATTCCCACCTCTCCGGTGGGAGCTTCATCCCCTTTTGCCCAAAAAACCACTCCCAATCGTGACCTTGCGATCTTTTTCGGCGTTTTGATCGTAAACCGCAACTTCTACGAAAAAATGTTATAGGACTTTTTATATTCTCCATGAAATTCTCTATAAAAATCTTTCTTACTATTTTTTGCGCCGTTTTTTGAGGCGATTATTTTGAAAAGTGTTAGTCTGAGCAAAAAAATGTATAGAATCGAAATTAAAGAGCAGTTTTTTCTCTACAAGGTGCATATAAAATAAGATATTTATGAATAAGTGTTAGTGTTCATATGATGATTTTTTTATATTTGTGCATTCTGTACTTTGAGCACATTTCCACACCACCTTTGAGGTAGAGCTCTCGGCGCGTTATTTTTTACGTGGTTTCCCCCTTAAGCCTATTCCACTAATAAAATATATCTATCATTAATTTTCCTCTGCAAAGTCGCCCTCCTCGTCCGAATTGAAACAACTTTGCCCATGACAACTAGAGCACATTGGGGAGCAGCGCAAACCAACTTTTACACAGCTACATCGCTTTACACACCGCTTTTCACAGCCGCAGGATATAAGCTGAAGAATTGAAGTTGGAGCTGGCGCTTCAGTCATAACCACTGGCATTAGAATGTTTTTAGTTTTTCTCCATATCTTATTTTATATGCACCTTGTAGAGAAAAAACTGCTCTTTAATTTCGATTCTATACATTTTTTTGCTCAGACTAACACTTTTCAAAATAATCGCCTCAAAAAACGGCGCTGGGCTCATTTTTTATCTTCGCGCTCAGAACTATGCTTATTTTCCAAGGTCATTTACGAGCGTTGGATGGGAGATACGCAAAAAACAGTAAGAAACATTTTTATAGAGAATTTCATGGAGAATATAAAAAATCCTATAACATTTTTTCGTAGAAGTTGCGGTTTACGATCAAAACGCCGAAAAAGATCGCAAGGTCACGATTGGGGGTGGTTTTTTGGGCAAAAGGGGATGAAGCTCCCACCGGAGAGGTGGGAACTCTTCGGATCTGTATTTGGGTTCCTACTAAGAGTTCATAACAAAAATTTAAAAACTTTATAAATTTTTTCTTCCTTCACTAAAAGTAGATTTTAAAAATGTCGAATCTTAACAACTAAATTTTTGTAACTTTTGTATTCTTCCTAGTAATCAACTAAAGGGTCTAGAAAATCAATTTATATGGGAAAGTTCATTATAAAATTAATTGTTTATTTAATTGCGTATTGTTTAAAAAAACAGCTTTTTGTAATTTCATCTCTTGTGCAATATACACAAAATGAAATATTAAACAAATTTCATAATAGTGGCATGCGAAAAACTATCATTTTCCGATATGCACTTTGTTTAATTAAAATATCCCAATTTAAACAAGAGTTATGATGTTATAATGCTAACAGCGTGGGTTAAGGTGCGAGGTGGCACTCGCGATTAATCACACGGGCATCGCACCGCGGGTTCGAATCCTGGCTCTGGCACTGGCACTGTCGGAGGAAATGGTTGTACGTCCGCGTTTTTTTAATGTGTAACCCCCATCCGCACATGCCTCTGACTTCTGGAATTGAGGGTTGTCTAATTTCTGTGGCGTTTATTTATTTATTTATAATGAAGCGCGCGCGTGCCTCCGCTCGCTAGCCTTGCCCCCTACCATGCCAGAGTTATACGTTATAAACGTTTAGATTTTCCGCGCTTGTTTGTGCTCACACAAAAATGTTTCTGTAATGAAATTTGTGTAATTTCCTCATCTTCAAAATTGAATTCTTGTAAAATTATTTTACACTTTCTTCCTCAAAATTTAAACGGGGAAATCTATGAAAATTTTTTAAGAAATGATCTGGTGGTGACATTAGAAGATGTTCCTCTCGCCGTCAGATAGTGAATGATGTTTCAGAACGATGGTTGTCCAGCACATTATCGGCTGACAGTACGACAGTTATTTGATCAAAGATTCCCTAACCGTTGGATTGGAAGAGCGGGCCCAATACCTTGGCCAGCGCGAAGTCCTGACTTAACACCCCTTGATTATTACGTATGGGGTCATATGAAGGAGATGGTCTATGCCACACCAGTCAATACTATAGAAAACCTTAGACAAAGGATAGTCGATGCTGCCCAACACATAAGGCATAATCTGACAACCAGAGTAACAAGGACGGAAATAAGAAGACGCTGCCGTGTCTGTATACGGAATAGGGGCTCCCATTTTGAGCAAGACATAAAAAATAAAGTACAACTTTGAAATTAATGAAGAATTAAACTTTACTTTTAAAATGTTTTTTACTGTTTATCTAAAAATAAAATTCGTACTACTTGTATTATTTTTACTAGTATTTTCTTAGAACTATTAAGGGTACATTGAACATTTGTACCTTGTTAGATAGCTATTGAAATAAGGCAGTTTTTATAATAATTTATACGCGTGTTACGTTAATATTTTTTTGAAAAAACCTAATAGGTAAATTTCATAGCTAATTTAAAAAAAAAATTTTAAAGTTTTTATTTCAGATGTTCACATGATCGAAATGTTTCCAGATATTTTTCATTCCAAACGGATATCTATAATATTGGACAGTAATTCAGTAAAAAAAAATTTACAAATGTCAAATAGATTTTTCGAAAATTAACTTTTAGGACATTAAGATCTACTTTTTGAGAAAAACAAAAAAAATTAAATATCTCAAAAACTATTGAGTTTTGCATAATATATGTTAGGGCTAAATTTACTTCTTAGATCATGCCCCATCACATCTCCAAAGGAATGTATCGAATTACCAGTAACCCTGTATAGTAATGAGAAAGGCAAGGAAAATAACCATATGTACTTACATAGTAATTAAAAATATAAAAATTGAAATATGTGAAATATATGAGTGTAAATAAATGTTTTTAGACAATCGACATTCGTTTCCTGGGATGCTATAATAGAACGGAAATACATAATAGTGTAAAAAAACATGACTGAGTTCCTAAGATCTAAAAATATGTACATAAAACAGTGTGAAACGATTTTGCAGTTATACAAGCAAAATTCTGCTAGTTGAAAACAATTTCACTTACAAAAACTGAATCAAAATGTTACACAGATCGTGCTAATATAAACAAAACACTAGTTTTTATATAAAACTGTTAAATGGACATAGGCCATGTAACATACTCTTTACTATAAATAGGCATCTTGGCTTTTATCCATAGGCAAATATTCAATTAACCATACCTGCATAAGATATACCATAGACAGAGGTCCAATACACTACAATACTACGAAAATTTGAGAACTTTTGAT
Source organism: Leptura quadrifasciata (assembly GCA_963675555.1). NCBI lineage: Eukaryota > Metazoa > Arthropoda > Insecta > Coleoptera > Cerambycidae > Leptura > Leptura quadrifasciata. Next base: position 95,710,715 of record OY776679.1, read on the forward strand.
GCTCGAGATACCTTGATATTTTTTTGAAAATCAAAATTTTTAATGTTGAAAATTTTGAGAATACAACTGATTTGCCACTGTAATTCTATATCATATACATATAGTGGGATCGAACTAGCATGAAAAAAACACCGAAACGACAGTGTTTTTTTCCAATTTTGTGTATATTATGTAGTCTGACTCCCGTAAATTTCATAGCTGATTTAAAAAAAATTTTTTTAAGTTTTCATTTCAGATGTTCACATGATCGAAATGTTTCCAGATATTTTTCATTCCAAACGGATATCTATAATATTGGACAAGTAATTCAGTAAAAAAAAAATTAAAAATGTCAAATAGATTTTTCGAAAAATAACTTTTAGGACATTAAGATCTACTTTTTGAGAAAAACAAAAAAAATTAAATATCTCAAAAACTATTGAGTTTTGCATAATATATGTTAGGGCTAAATTTACTTCTTAGATCATGCCCCATCACATCTCCAAAGGAATGTATCGAATTACCAGTAACCCTGTATAGACATTATAAATAACAACTCCTCAAAAGACGAGATCACTTAGATTAGTTCTTTCAATTCAGGCTTCTTTCGACAGTTTTCCTGTACTATGTGTACTATATATAAGAAGTTGATTTCTGTCAAAATCTGACAAATTAAAATATACTTTTTCTAATTTTGCCTCTAAACGGATACTTTTCGACATATAATTTACAATGGATATATGCCATTGGAAGGACCTTCTCTGGTATGTACAATATGAAGTTTTCTTAAAAACATTTTTTAACTCTGCTCCAGCGTACTTAGTTCTATCCTTGTAGGTTGTCGTGTGTCAAAGTCAATCGTCGGTCGGTTTTTGCAGTAGTGTAGTGCTTCCTTGCTGTCTGTTCTCCATCATGTATTTATCTGCGAGAGGAGTTCGTTTGCACGAATTAGGTAATCTCTGCATATCGTCTCGTTTGATAAGGTTTTGAAATCTTTTTTCTACTTCTATGGTCTCTCTGGTGATCCTTGACATATAACGCTCGATATTGGCTAGTATTCTGGTGCTGCAGCCAATAATATGGGAATTTAAAAGTGGTTGCTCCATCTTACTTGGCAAAGTAGAGCGACAGGCTCTTGGTGGACTCTAAAAAAATTCATTTGTTCCCGTCGCGGGGAGCGAGCGGATATACTAGATTTTGAGGACGCCTGGACTGTTAAGGCTAACTATTTCTGGATTCTATGAAAGAATCATAAAAATAACACCAATTTGTGGAAATAAATCAAAGCTGATAATGTTTTAAATATTAATTATGTTAATTTAAATATTGTACAAATATATATAAATATTTACATAGTTTACTTTGGTTCCAGGCCAAATCAAGATGGGATCCAGCAGCGGGGGGAAGAAGAAATACATCAATTTTCGGAACAGACAGCGTGCCAACATGAGTTTCTTCATAGTGGTTATGTTTTTCGCGGTGTTCGGGATAATAGTTTTTACCGAAATTTTTTTCATCGACGAACGTGGACACGCTACGGGTGTACTAGTGAGGCACGGATCACTCAATTACCAACACAAACAAGACAAACTTTTAGATTATGAGGATGGATTAACGGTAAGTTGATGTGCAATCCTAAATTTCTGAATAAATTAGTTTTTTTTAGATAATACGTATGGCGCAGTCACATGGTGAAATATGGCTTTTCCGGAAAAGCCTAGGCAGTTCATGAAATGCCGGCAGATTGTGCGAAACACCTCATGTTATATCATATGACTAGGCTTTTCATGAAGTGCCTTAAAATTTTAGTATTTTCGTGTAATGAGAAGTTTAACAGGATCTGCCGTGATATAGACAATCGGCATTTCATGAAATGACGTGATGCTGGCATTTCATAAACTGCCTAGGCTTTTCCCGAAAAGCCTATGTTGTAGACACATAGTGCAATACGACTTTTCGGGAAAAGCCTAAGCAGTTCTTGAAATGCCGGCAGATAGTGTAAAACACCTCATGTTATATCATCTGACTAGGCTTTTCAGAAGTACCTTAAAATGTTAGTATTTTCGTGTAATGAGAAGTTTAACATGATCTGTTATGATTTAGGGCATCGGTATTTCATGAAACGCCGGCAAATAATGCGTAATCTCTATGTTAGACGATTTGCCTAGGCTGAAAGCCTGGTTAGTCAGTTAATGCTATGATTCGTGCTTTACATGATCTACCGGCTTCATCGCTAGACTCATTCATGATATGACTAACTCACGTCATTTCATGAAATGCCGATGTCCTAAATCACGGCTGATTATGTAAAGCACGAATCATAACATTACCTGACTAAATAAACCAGGTTCTTCATGAACAGCCTAGGCGAATCGTGTAGCATACAGATTTCACACTATCTGCCGGCATTTCATAAAGCGCCTAGGCTTTTCCCGAAAAGCCGTATTTCACAATATGACTACGACATAGAACACAATCTGCCGGGCAACGGTGGTCACTTCACGAACAGTCGATATCTAATTTACGGCAGATCGTGTAGAACGACTAGAAACATCATGTGCCGAGACGAGCACGGCGTTTCATGGAATGCCTTGGCAGATTGTGTAACATTAAGAATTTACATAATATGCCGGCAGTTCATGTGCTGCCTAGGCTTTTGATGAATTGACGTATTTCACCATGAGACTACGACACGTACATTTACATTTTTAGGCAATTTAATACAACAAATTGCCAAATAAAACGACTCATCTTGCGGATTCATGGTTTTATCATATAATTCGGCTCCTTAAATCATCCAAACATGCAAATTTTCGCTAAAACTGCAACTATATATACTGATAAAAAAATAAGTAATCGTGTAATTACAACGGTAATTATAAAAACAATGGCACATTAAAAATTTAGTGGAACTAGTGAACATATCGCAATTAATGCCTAATATTCACAAAACTTCCACGTATTAAATAGTAGACAATTTATTTTGTTCTCAAGAGGCCGCAGATGTTTGTCATGATAATTTTTAAATGTTTCTGGCGTATTTTGATCCAGTGGAAATGATTTTGAAATCAAGATTTATCTATCGCCCGCAGATTTTTGATAGAACGCAAATAGTAGCTTAAAAATCATTCCTTTTTAAACTAAAAATTAAAAGGTATAATTTTCCCATCTACTGTACCTAAGTCAAGTGAAGCGGTGGTAAAGTAACGTAAAAGAAAGTAAAGATATTTATCGAAACTTAAATTGAAAATGTGAACACATTTATAACATTAATAATAATAATAAATAAATATAAATAACACTACAGGTAATTACGACACCCTTTATTCCGGAAGGCTCTGGAAGAGCCTTGTGTGAGAGGGGGCTACACATTTAGAGACAAGGGACACACACCCAATATCCGTGTATCTCACAGTATTTTCTACTGCCACGACCGGGGATCGAACCCGGAACTTTTGGGTGAGAGGCAAGTGCGCTCGCCTCTCGACCACCAGTCATATTAATGCTTACAAAGAAAGGAAATGACCAAGAATATTGAGTATAGAAGCCGAAACAGATAAACTATGGACGTACAGGACCAAAATCTTATATATATTTTTTTTTTATGGAGATTCGTTCTAGCTTTCAAGGTCATCCATATTAAACACCAGCTAAATCTAACAAGAAGATTCAAGGTCAAGTGTCATGTATATACCGTCTGCATGTCTAAATATCTCGCTTAATATCTATTATAGAAGAATCAAGTTTTAGAAACAGTTATTTCATTTTTTGTGATCTATACTTCAGTAAAAAGAAATTTGAAAGCCATAGCCTACTTTGTGAGATATATTACAAAAACCTGAAAAATAAGAAAACCACAAACGCTTATAACTTCCTTATTTGAGGAGACACGAAAAAAGTTAAAGGGATGAAAGTTAACGGCAAAGAAAATAGGAATAATATGTATAAAAAATTCGAAAAGTTAGCTTTGAAATACGCTCTTGTGCAAAAAATGAAAAGAATAGATCTCAAAGTAGGCCATGATACCAATAATTCCGTTTATTTTTTTCCCTTTCCAACGATATGAAACATGTCACAAAAATTTTAACTGATAGTGCCAATATATATTTATTATTATTTTATTTATTTCTATGCCAAACAGGCTTATAGAAGTTATAAATAGAAATGGTGCAATAGCGAAATATTAATAGTTAGTTTCTTGTTAAGTAGGATATCCTTCATCGCCCTGATCCAGGATTTCTACTAATCGTACCGTTTATTCTCCACTTTCTTGAAATGTTACACACCGAATTTTTGTCAATATTATAACGCAGTGCAATTTGTCTCATTGACCATCCATCTTCTGCTTTAGCAATAACTCCAGCTTATATGAGGCATATTAGTTTTTTGCACACTTGCAATAAATTATGACAACTAACTGACAATGTTACAAAAATTAAAGTTAGATGCACACAACTAGATTTTAGCAAAATACCGTTATAAGACTTTTCCTATTTTTTGTTGCTCATGACCGTATGTTGCATTGTCGAGTTCTAAGACAAGTTTTATATCACTAATTATGGTGTACACCAATAATAACAAATTCGATATGATTAGCATTTATTGTCAGTGCAATTTTGACGCTGAGATGACAGTCGGGGTTTACGGAGATAGATTTCCAGATGCTCCGCAGCCAAATCGAACTATGTTTAGGAAGTTGGTTCAAAATCTAAAAAAGCACGGTTCATTTTCAAAAAAAGTAGTAAGGCAAGGCCATGTTGTGGATAATGTAAGGAAAGTGAATAGACTATTGAATTATGTTGACTACAATGAAGAAACCTCATTGCGGCAAATTCAGAGAAACTGTCGCATAAAAAAGAAACTGCAAAAAGAATATTTAAAAAAAACGTATTTCGATGCTACAAAATGGGAACAGTTCAATATTTAAATGAAGGGGATAAGTCGAAGAGGATGAGATTTTGTAGATAGTTGTTAAATAAAAAAAGGAATGACCCGCTAATATGTAGCAGAATTCTTTGGTCGGATGCATCAATTTTTTCTAATAATGGATTTTTCAACAGAAATATGCATTATAAGTGGACAAGAGAAAATATACATTGATTCAGAGAGACTGCTTTCCAAGAAAGATTTTCTACGAATGTTTGGGTGGGTCTTTTAGGAACTAAAGTAATTGGACCTTATTTTTATGATGGCAAATTAACCGCTCGTAGATACCTTAACTTCCTGCAAAACGAATTTCAAGATTTTCTTTATGAATTAACAGTGGCAGAAAGATTAAATTATTCATATTTTCAACAAGATGGGGCTCCACCTCGTACTGCTGTAGTATGTACAAATTATTTAAATCAATTATGCCTATAGACCCATTCTATGGCCAGTTCGATCACCAGATATTACTCCCTTGGGTTTTTTCGTCTGGGGTTACATTAAAAACAAGGCATTTCAAACTTTCTCTGAAAATATTTAGGACATCAAAATCCGAATTAGAAATGCATGTGAGGCAATTACTCCTCAAATGTGTCTCGTAGAGCACGTTTGTGTATTAGAATGCATGGTGAACAATTTGAGCATTTGTAATTAAAAAAATAAATACACACACTTTCTTTTCAGTATGGTAGTAGGTAGTATGGTTATACAAAGTTTTTCGTTTTGTTGGATTTTCATTTTGTACTTGTATTTTTATTTATGAGATATTTGTTTGTATGTATTAAATTGTAATAAATAATTACTGAATTATAATTATTATAAAGTGAATTTTTACTATTATGGCATAGCTGATTTTTACGATTCAATGATATGAGTTGTGGTTTTCGTAAAATATTAAATAGTGACATTATCAATTAAAATTTTTGTGACATGTTTTATATCATTGGAAAAAAAAATAAATGGAATTAATGGTGTCATGGCCTACTTTGAGATTTGTTTCGTTTTATTTTTGCACAAGAGCGTATGCCAAAGCCAACTGCGTTTTTCGAATTTCTTGATACACTACTATTCTTATCGTCTTTGCCCTCAACTTTCACCCCTTTAACTTTTTTTGTATCTCTTCAAATAAAGAAGCTATAATCGTTTGTGGTTTTCCTATTTTTCAGGTTTTTGTAATATATCTCACAAAGTAGGCTATGGATTTCAAATTTTTTTTTACTGAAATATAGCTCAAAAAAATATTTCTAAAACTTTACTCTTCTACAATAGATATTAAGAGATATATTTGGTGTGGTCCTCGTAAAATAGACAGACGGTATAGTAGAGCTAGTTTTTTTACTGTCTTTACTATTTAAAATATTTGTGTTAACAATTACTCTTAGATTTGAGAGTCGTCAAGTTTATTCAACATATTTTATGGCAACTGTAGCTTATTCTGTGTTTCAATATACCTTATTTTCCTATATTTCATCTCTACTTCAAATGGCACTAGCAAGCAGAGAATATGCAAAACATTTTATGTTGGTAATTCGAAGGCAATCTCAACGTTACTCGTACAACTGTATCTATATTCAATTTGATTCCGGCACGGCACATTTCAGGCTGCAAATTGTCGTCTACGAGACGAAAAACTCTCGCAGTAACAGTAGACTGAGACATACAGAATTGCATTCTTATAAATTACGGCGAAAACGATCTATACAGTGCGAGAACCAATGCTGTATTGTTGGACGTTTGAGAGCCAGTGGCGGTATTCTAAGTTGCTATCGTAGTGGGATTGATCTGGCACGAAAAAAGCCCCGAAACGACAGTGTTTTTTTTTAATTTTTTTTTGTAGTCGGTCTCACTCTATCATCTGGTCATGTTTGCGGGCGCGAGGGGGTGGTGGAGGGGGGGAAATTTACATATAAAGATACAGAAAATCAGTTTTTCGGACATAACTCAGTTTGATTCGGATCGAAAAAGTGTAAAACGGATGAAGGGCTCGCGAAAGCACCCCGGAATGGATGCGCTAGGCTCTTCCCCCGGCATCCCGCTGCACGGGTGCTAAATTTTCTATAAATGTATCATGCGCGCATGCAGGCCCTAATGAAGTTAGAACTTCGGGGTAAAAAAGTCTTGAAAGAGAATTGATTGCCCTTCAAAATGAGCCTGGCCCGAAGTCCCTAACCCTTTCCCTTCTACAGGGCAAAAATTTTGCGGGCTCCCCTCTCTCTTCCTAATCCTCCGATCGCAATCTGGTCGGACTTAAATTAAAGAGAAAAAAATTCCACATTCGATGGCGGAAAATCTCCCTTACCACTTTCCTTCCTGGTGAAAAATGACCTTTTCTAGAAACAATAACAACAATAAATTGGATATTTCGCAACCATTTGTTTATTTATGGTGAAAATTAAAAATAAATAAGCGGAACTCAAAGTAGACACATTAATATACAATCTTACGTTTGCTGCGCGATTTGCGGAAAAAATTGCGGAAGTTACAGGAGTTTTAATTTCACTTACGTGAACTAACTAACTAATCAACCTAGCGACTTGACATTTGAACACAGTACTTAGGTTCTGAGTGTCTAGCGGGAAGAAAAAAAAGTCCCCATGTCACTTTCTTCTCCGAAAAAACGCAAAAACGGCTCTCGGTACGTTCCCGCCACAGTGAAAAATTCGTATGCAAATCCGTACCTTCAAATCGCAATATTTCGTGAACCGCTGGACCGATTTCGATGAGTCAAAATTCAGTTTACGCGCTTTTGCGAGTTCTTCATTTTATCCGTTTTACACTTTTTCGATCCGAATTAAACTGAGTTATGTCCGAAAAACTGATTTTCCCTATCTTTACATGTAAATTTCCACGACCAGATAATAGAGGGAGTCTAACTACATAATATACACAAAGAAAAATTTTTAAAAAAAATACTGTCGTTTCGAAACCCAGATCGAACCCACTATCGAGTCGACACGATGGCAACGAAACTTCAAACACATTATTTGAAATTATAAGTTGCTATTAAGTATTACTGAAACGATAGCCACTTGGTATCTAGTGAATTCTATTGATTCTATCTTACTTTATGCTCTTGATACATACAAGCGGATATCTTCAGAGGAAAATTTCTTATTATGTAAAAAAATCAATGCCGAAACAAAAAAAAATAAAACTAAAAGCTAAAACAAGTTGGATAAATTGGTGTTCAAATTTAAACAAAAATACTCCTCCTCCAACGCTCTGGCAATAAGCCAAAAAAATGGAAAGGATCCCAAACAACAATAATAAAGCATCAGATACACAATGGTTAGAGGAATTCTTTAATAAAGTTACTCCCCAATCTGCAGAAAACGAATCGAGGCCATTACCTAAAAATATAGATTCAAATCACTTTCTGTCTAAACCTTTTACTTTAAATGAATTAAATTCTGCTATAAAACAAACCTCAGGTACTGCCCCCGGCTATGATGAAATTAAATACCCGATGATTTTTTACCTACCAGGAAATGCTAAAATGTTGCTCTTAGATATTTTTAACGATATTCTATTATCCGATACATCTATTATGGATTTTAAAAAATACGTGATTGTGCCTATACTTAAATGTGGTAAGGATCCACACTTAGCTGAGTCCTATCGACCGATATCACTCTCTTCTTGCGTACTTAAAACTTTTGAAAGGATGTTTAAAGTTAAACTTGAGTGGTGACTTCAAAAAGAGAAATTACTTCCTAATAATCAGTTTGGTTTTAGAAGGGGGTTTGGAACACTTGAAGCGGTCTCTACTTTGGTAGTAGATATACAAAATAATTTTTCATGCAACTCTTATTTGTCAGCGCTTTTCTTAGACGTTAAGGGGGCATACGATACAGTACATTTAGAAATATTGAAAGAGAAAATGGTTAAAAACTTCCGGATACCACATCATATCACAAGTGCAATAATTAACTTATTTACTAATAGGCAAATCTACATCAGAGACGAGGAAAATAATAAATTCGGTCCCCGCATTAGTAGCTTGGGGCTGCCACAGGGTTCTGTTCTTAGCCCATTGCTTTTTAATTTATATTCTGCAGATATTCATTCCTTTAGTAATTTAAACTGCAGCATTGTGCAATATGCTGATGATTTTTGTGTTTATGTGGTAAACAAAAATATGATCGATCACTTGAACATCTATATACAGTATCACATAAAATAGGTGACTGGTTTCACAGAAATGGTTTTGAACTAGCGGAAAATAAATCAAATGTTTGTATTTTCACTAGGCATAATACACCGGATATTGACTCTGTTAAACTTGGGAAATATACTTTCCCAGTTCAGCGGCATGTTAAGTATTTGGGAGTTATATTAGACAAGAAACTAAGTTGGAAACCCTTTATAGAGGAGGTAATAAATAGGTGTAATAAAGGATTAAATTTTCTAAAGATGACTACCAGAACGTGGTGGGAAGCGGACATTAAAACTTCTCTTCTGTTTTACCGGGCTTACATAAGATCAATAATTGATTATGGGTGTATTTTTTATGGGTCTGCTTGTCAGTCACTTCTTAAGCGTATCGATATTGTTCAAAATAATGCCCTTCGAATTTGCCTTGGTGCTATGAAGTCGACTCCTCCTCTACATGTCGAAGCCCTGGAACCCCCATTAAAACTAAGAAGGGAATTTTTAAGTGAAAAAATCTTATTATTAAAAATTTATATTAACAATCCTACACTCTTTGAAAAAATATCAACCCTTAATGTCTTTGATCTGACAAATAAATATTGGTTTAAAAAGAACTCCCCCCCCCTCTTGTTTCTGCTTTCCATGAATGTGCAAATTTGCTTCCAGATATGGAAAAGGATGGTAATTACCTTAACAACTGGCTATTTCTCCTTTTTTACTGATTTGACATTATTAATACCTCAGTATAATGAAGATCTAAGAATGAGTATAAATTCCTTGAACATAACTCTCGAACAATTTCAAAACTCCGAGTTAATCTACACAGATGCTTCTAAGTCACCAAATGAAACAGGATGCGCCTATTATATACCATCGAAAAGTGTTGAGTGTAAAACGAAACTTATGACAGAGTGTTCTATTTTCACAGCAGAAGCTACAGCCATCTATGAAGCCCTTAAATTTAGACGTACCTCGAACTCACAAAACACTGTCATACTTTCGGATTCCCTATCTGCTCTAACGGCATTAAAGAATATCTCTGCACCCTATGCTAAAACTAATTCTATTATTGTAAACATTAAAAACTGATTACAAACTTTTTCTGAGGAAGGGAGAGAGGTAGTCTTTATATGGGTAAAGGCACATATAGGTTTGAAGCACAATGAACGTGTGGATTGTTTAGCTAAGAAAAGCATCGATACAGGAATAAATATGAGCTACAAAATATGTCTTACTGATGCAGTTAATTTTCTTAGAGCTAAACTGAGAAATAAGTGGGAATATATATGGAAAGAATTGGCTTTCATAAACCCGACTAGATACTCGCTAATTCATTATGAATTACCGTACAAGTTTTGGCATGATAATTATGACTGCTCAAGGAAGTATATCACCACAATTATACGAATGAAATTTGGTCATGTGCAGGATAACATATCCTGCATTTGTTTAAAATTAAAATTGTTAACTCAGATATCTGTGAATACTGCAATGTCCCTGGTGATCTTGATCACATACTTTTTGGATGTAAAAATTACGTAGTAGCCACTGATAATCTGTACAATAATATAATAAAAGAGAGCAACGTTTCGACACCCTTCAATTTACTTCACCTTTTATCCTTAAACAGGAAGGATATATTTAATCACCTAATTGCGTTCTTGCAAGAGACGAAAATTAAGTTATAGGCTAGCTTTGTTTCCTTTGTTTTATACCTGTGTGTTATTATACCCTTCTATCCGTGGTCTAGTTTTGTGTGTGCTGAAAAAAATGTCCTGGAGGGCCCCTGGACGAGAAGTTTGTGACCCTTGTTATATCCTTTGTTTAGCTGATTATTACATCATGTTTTTTTTTTCTGGTATGTGGCTAGGTTGGAGTAGGTTTTTTTAAATTAAGTACGTGGCTGGCTGAATGGCTTCGGCCTTAATGCCCCCCAAAAAAAATCTTACTTTATAATTCTGTTAATAATTTAAAATTGCCTCCGGGGGTTGTTTTCACTCTTCAAAGGGGTGGAAAGTCAATTTATAAAAACACTTTAATAAACATATTTTTTATACTATTTTTCAATTGCAGATGAAAAAAATATCCACCCCTTTGAAGGGTGAAAACAACCCCTAGGGGTGGTTACACAACCCTTGTCATCTACCACCTTCTTCAAAGAAACGTCTATAAAATATCAATGTTTTTCTCTCAAAAACAAATATAAATGTTCCACCCCCTACAAGGGCTGGAAGCATAGTAGGAGTGGCTGAGGTCAAATCTCTCGAGAGACCTTCCGTTTTACTTCAGGGAACAACAATTAGTCGAAAAATTGGAAAAAATAAACGGGTTCCCGGAAAGCGGGACTTTGGGGGCGGCTTTTGGCCAATTTGAGGGTGTGCCGAGGTGGAAAAATTGGTTTGACACCAGGAATTGATTCAGCACCCGGGAAAATGGCAATTCGTCCGACTTCTTCAGCGGACTATTAATGAATTTTTTTATATCTACATAAATTCATTTTCATCCTAGACCTCGTGCTGATGCAGACCATTACAATTAAAAACTGTTTTGCACAAATAAATAATCTATTAGTACACTATGCATCATAACTTTTCTGCATTTCCTGAGCCCTACGAGCTACCTTCCAAGCTTGGAATTGCTGTTGATTAAACAAAGCAAACTTCGGTGTTTCATTTGTATAATAATTAGTACGTTTTTGCTAGTCGGTTTCGAAGTCCCGTCGTACATTACCGGTGTAATTATGTAAATGTAGTCATTAATTGATTTATGCTCTCGCAGGACCATTAATTCGGATATGTAATATGGCTGCATTGCGACTCTGCTGCTACCTCAACCACTGTAAATAGTTATAATAAAACTATATATCGAAATATCGCAACAGCAAACATATCAGTGAAATTGTTGATTTTAATTCAGGTTAATGGAATTTGTTGATATCAATTCATTTTAAAATAATCAGGAGATAATTGAAGTAATAATAAATTGAATTAGTTTGCGGTTTACATTCGTGCTGGGTTATTGAAGCCAGTTTGTTTGACCGATCATATATTTATTAAATGCAGCGGTAACAAAACTGGTAAAATATGAATGGGACCCAGAATACAGACTGAAAATTCAAATTTAATCTGCAGCAAACTTTTGACTAGAATGTTTGTTTGGTTGGTACACCGCTCGTAGCTGGGTCATAAAAAATGATATCAAACAATGTCCGCGACTATACAGATTTATTCAGAATTTATTCGATGTGAAAATGAAACTATGTCCTCAATAATAATTTTTTGTAAAATTAAATATAGACCAGGCGTCAGGATTTTTTTTTGTTACAAAAATTCCTAAAGAAGTTTTTTTTCTATCGCTTCTTTTTATGTTTAGAAAGAGATTTATTGAAAATGCCCTCTCAAATTCGGTCTGGAACATATTGTTTAAACAATTGAAAAGGGAAATTTTAACGTTTTTTTTAATATATCCGAAAATATCAATAATATGACAAAAAGGCAGAAATAGAAATTTATTCTCCACTAAATTTTACATAAAAAAGGGCTCAACATTTCTTTCGATTGGTGTAATAGTTTTGAAGATAGAACCGTGGGAAGGAGCGAGTCGCGGGTCACATCAGCGTAAGAGAGCAAAAAGTTGAAATTATTACAAATGTAGTAGTTAAAGAATTTAAGACACAAATTCTGGTGAAATAATTGAAATTATTGTTTATTCAGGATTATGCTACATATTATATTTATTGTTATTTATACAACTATTCTCCTCCTTTTGCGTTTAGGTTGGTTGCTCTGCTACTTCTGGTTCTCTGATTTCTTGATATTCTTTGGTTCCTTCAATATCTCCAATCCCTTTAGGTTCTGCAGTCTCTTCAGCTTCACCCGTCCCTTCATCATCTTCATGTGACATCTCAATGTTAAAGAACTCCTCGAGATCGATGTCAATATGTTCATCAGTCTCTTCAATGTCAATTCTGAGTGGTTCGACATTGGAGCAAATTTGACCTTCGCAATGGGAACAGATAATGGAACATTTCAGCCCGTGTTTACGGCACCCGCAGTTTCCCTTGCATCCACCTCGACAACTACAAAATATTATTTTCAGCAATGCTGGTGGTGCAGCTTCTTTTTCAGTACTTACTGGGAGTAAACCGGTCAGAGCCCGCTTCCACCCCCATTCGGTTGATTCCAAATCAGTGTCTCCCCATCTTTGTATTTGATGGTACTGTCGTGAGCAGAAAAAAATAGGACAACTTTTTTTTCTAATGTAAATCTGTCTCTATTTGAATATGTAATGAGTGGCCGAAATAAAGCAGATCACTTTTAATTTATTTTTTATTTTAATGCTGTAGTTATTGCTATAGTAAATGATGGATGGTTAATGAGACAAATTGCACTGCGTTATAACAGTATCAAAAATTTGTGTGTAACATTTTAAGAAAGTGGAGAATAAACGGTACGATTAGTAGAAATCCTGGATCAAAGGACAAAGGATATCCTACTTAACAAGAAACTAACTATTAATATTTCGTCATTGCACCATTTCTATTTATAACTTCTATAAATCTGTTTGGCATAGAATTAAATAACCTTATACAATAATCATTAGTAATAATATTTTCCCATGCTTTGTTTACTATTTCCAGTAATTCTTCGGCATTCTGTGGTATCACATTTCGTTTTTGGATACTTCTTATAAGTAGTCCCCATACTTCTTCCACAGGGTAAAAATCTGGACTATGACTGGGCCAGTTAAGAACATTGATGTTGTTATCTTGAAACAAGTTAGTTACGGCATGAGCAGTATGAACAGAACAATTGTCTTGTTGAAATATGAACTCATTATTAGGAAATAATTGTGACACAGAAGAGAGCATAATATTGTCTAAAATCGTTCCTCAATATGCCACAAAACACCAGGACCGATATCCAATCCCACGTATTGATGGAAAATCTACCACTTTTGTCATTATTAGATATGTGTTTCTCATCGAATCGAGTATTCGGAGGGAGGTAAACACGAATACGACTGCTGTGTGTTGACTGGAAAGTTCTTTCGTCTGTAAAGATTATTTATATTGTTCCAAAAATTTACATCATGCGCTAAAAATTCAAACATAAATCCTACTCGAGCTTCTTTATATTCAGCTTTAAGTAAGTATTTCTGTGCTGCTGCATGACAGCGTAGCTCCGATTTTCTTACTCGCCGGCGACCAGCACTATTCGATCCAGGAAAATTCGTTTCTTCAGCAGCCTGAATAACTGAGCAAAATGGATTTTCTACTAACGCATTTACCAATTGCAAATCTTGTTGTTGAGTTGATATTCTTCGTCGCCCTGATCCAGGATTTCTACTAATCGTACCGTTTATTCTCCACTTTCTTAAAATGTTACACACCGAATTTTTGTTATTATTATAACGCAGTGCAATTTGTCTCATTGACCATCCATCTTCTGATTTAGCAAGAACTCCAGATTTAACTAAATCGATTATATGAGGCATATTAGTTTTTTGCACACTATGACAACTAACTGACAATGTCACAAAAATTAAAGTTAGATGTACACAACCAGATTTTAGCAAAATACCGTTATACGACTTGTCCTATTTTTTTTTACTCATGACAGTACACTCTGTATGCATGCTGTCGTGCTGCTGCATGAGTAGGTGGTAAAGAACGAAGGTTGAATGAATTTTTAGCCACCGTTTTTTTAAAGCACAATCATCCATTCATCCAAGGAATACTTATCTTTTGAGCTCTATACTGAGGAATAATAAATTATTCTGCAGCGGTCGGGGTGAGAATCTTTGGAGAGAAATTGTCCAACTATTGTCTGTAGATCTGTAGGCAAGAATAACTAGGATACATTTTCTGATTAATGGGTACTTGAAACTGCCGGTGCTGTATAGTTTTTGCTCAGTTTTCCTCTACTAGGTTTCAGAAAGAAATATTAGAATCTAAAGAATTTCGAGCTGTCAGTTTTACTAAAATGTCAATCTTCTCCCACAATTATTATTCATTTGGGTTAAAAGTCATCTAATGTTAAAATTAAACATCCACCGTTATACGACGTTATATTTTATTTTAGTTTAATTTGGCGACCGCTACAGGTATTTAATCATTCATGAACTGTTTGAGAACCAATGGCATTTCTGATCCATCGAATACATTCTTAGCTCAGACGATGAAAAGATCTTTTGACCCGCCAAATTAAAATATACTCGACTTTATATATAAATACATATCCCCACATATTTTCCCATTTAATGAAGTACAAGTCTAATGCTTTTTATTGGTGGTGCTATACCATTTTTCTAAGCAATTGCGTTACATCAGGCCGCGTTTACATGCGAAAGAAATAGGCAACCGACTTGCAGCGCACTCAGGTGTGATCCCAAAGTTTATGGGTATTTATTAGTCAGGCAGTCACAGACTCTTGTTCGTTGGGAGTGGACGCATGTTCAATTATTCAATTCACGATGTATACGTGTGTCACAGCATCTAAAAATTTTAATTATTTTCATAAAGTTTATAAAGGATCGAATGACTCTGCCCTAAGAAGCTCTATAAAAAATTGTTTTTAATATAACATACATTCTTGAAACAAAAAATAAAGAATTATAATAAACGTTCAAATAGGCCCCCTGCTTGAGCTGAATAATAGCCTAGTCAATCATAAAATTTCTTCTGGCATTTAACAATATATTCGGGTTAATTTGTTCGAAAGCATTTGAGACTTTCAACCGCAACCTGATAACCGTCCTTTTGATTAAATTAACAATGTAAAATAATCTCCGAAACAAACGTTTACACGATCTGTTGAAAATGGAATAAATGCAAATGCCCTCATATAGCATGCGATAAGCCGCAGCCGTCTCGATCGACCCCAACATTTACATTCCTTTGTATCGTTGTGCATTCAATCTGCTTAGCACCTGTGAATATGAAATGTCTAGATATCCACAAATTCGTCCGTGTATGTACTTGGTTGCCGCTATCTGCTAAAGAGAAGCTGACAAATTGACAAATAGAAGTATTTTGTTGGTTTTTCTTTCTATAGGGTGCTTTAATAATGGCGCTAGAACATTAAGTAAATCTTAAATACTTCAAAAACAGCAAGTCGAACGTTATAAATGTACATGATAGAAAATCAAAGTTTTTTAATTAACTGGTCTCTCATACAAATTATGCAGCAGTTGAATTGACCAAAAATATAATTAAAATTCCCTTTCATAATAACGTCACAATAAATCCAACTATGTTAACTTTCGAAATTATTTCTGAAATTGAAATAATGGATCATTAAAAAATAAAAACGGTTCAGGGCATGATGAAATAACATCATTAATTAAGAAATGTGTAAACTATATAACTGCATCAAATCACTCATATATATAATCAATTTTTCCAGAATCACTTAAATTAGCTGTGGTAGTACCTATACATAAAAAGCAGAACAAAATGTATTTGAAAATTCCAGACCAATAAGCTTGTTGCCGGATTTTTGAAAAGATGGTATGCCTTAAAATAATAATTTTTTAATGATAAGAACCTTTTTAGTAAAAATCAACATAGGTTTATTAAAGCGAGAAGTATTGACATTGGAGTGTTCGATTATGTACCACCCTTGAAGAAAATGAAATACCTTTAGCCATATTTTTAGATCTGTCGAAAGCGTATGACAGTAAAAATCATGAAATTCTGATACAAAAACTGGAAAGGTATGGCGTTAGATTGATGGCACTAGGTTGGTTAAAATCATATCTAGAAAATCGTTAAGAATTAGTAAAGTTAAATTCACAGGGTAAAGAAGTCGTAGGAAATGCCAAAATGGGAGTCCCCCAAGGAAGCATTATAGGGCCCCTATTGTTTAACATCATATTAATGACTTGTGCACTTTATTATATAACCGCAGGAATATAATGATAAATTATACATACGATAACACCTTGTTGATAAGAGCCAATAACTGTTCACAATTAATATTTGAAGCAAGTTTTGTTCTAAACATGATTCAAAATTGACTCCTATAGAACAATTTAGTTATTAATAAAGAAAAGACGAATTTGATAATATTTAAAACAAATAGGTCAATAGGTTCCCGTTAAACGTTATAATCAACATGTACAATTTACATTAACAACAACATTTCTAGGTATAATTACAGGACATAACTTTAAGTTGGACGCAACATATATCAGAATTAGTAAAAAAGAATAGTATCACCTACAGTATGAAGGTGGTTAAAAAATATGTTACATATAGAACACTGCGAATGGTATATTACGCATGTTTTGTATCACGATTAAGATTTGATATAATATTTATTTTTATTTTGTGATGGTGCAGCTGCTGTGGAAATAAATAAATTATTAATAATACAAAAGCAAGCTATAAATAAGCTGTATGTATGACACCACTTTAAGAGAATCTTGTAGAGTGTAACCTCCTTTCTCTTATTATTTATTTTTGAGAAAGAATTGAGACAACATGTGCGGACGACTAGCTGGTTTAAGCCGGAGCAGAGAGCCGTGGGTCCAGAGCATTCGTAAGAGTGGAAAAACTTACCCTTTCTGACATGTACAGCATAAGCGACAGATTTCTGTTTATTGCGAGAAAAGGAGACAAAGAAAAATTGATGTTAAATTGGGCACCATCTATAGTAAAATAAGCAAAATTGTCTCTTTTAATAACCAGTCTGCTATAGATCAGACTGAAATTGTTGGTAAGAGAAATAAAAAGATAGTGTAAAATGAATGACAAAATATATTACATAAAAAAATTTAGACAAATCGGTTTGAGACAAATTGAAATGTAAAAAAAATATATATATAAAAGACAAATTGATACCAGTATCCTAGATGATTTATGGTTCAGGTGGCTGGCTCTGGGACAGCAATCCAGGCCCACAATTGTCTCTTGTTGCAAGAATTCTAGATTTTCCTTGGCAATTTACGTCTCTCAATGAATGGGGTGTAAATTGTAGGAAATTTAACCAAATATAAGCACATACAAAATTTATGCAAGTTATTTATGCAAAATTTAAGCAATGTTAGCTATGCAAATATAAGCTAGTTAGCTGTACAAAATACATTTAAATTAGCTGCACGAAATATTAAGCTAGCTGTACAAAAGCTGCAGGAAATTAATTTAAGCTATACAAAAGTAAGCTGATTAGCAGTACCAAAGGTAAGTTGATTAGCAGTACAACAGTATTTTAGCTATGCAATAGTTATTATTAGCTATGCACGAGTAATTATTAACTATGCACGAGTTAGCTGATTTCTTAGACTATAAATTGCCAAAAAAATGAAAAGGAAAGAGAAAAATATTTTTACAACCATGTGGTACATATAGTATTTTAACTACTTATTAAATTAAGAAGAATTGACTTTGAATTCAAAATTTATTTTAAAAATAATTGAAATTATATCAAAGGCAAAATTTGAAGATTAATTAAAATATTTTAATGAGTATAATGAAATGAAATTACCTGTATTTTCAACACTTTGTAACTGGGATATAAAAATTGTAATATCAATTACTGAAGTCCACAGTTAAAAATTATAATGTTTGAATCAGTACAAAGGCTGCAAGCAAATGACTTCCTGGTGAGTTTTACTGATAAGGTAAACTTTTTTGTCCTGTTTACTGGAAAACAACGCCACCAAAAAAATGTGAGAAATCTAATTCCCTATTGAAATTGAAAGCTATAAAATATAAAAATAGTACCAGTATGGCCATCTGTCAGTGGTTGTGTTAAGCGCACCAACTTGCCTTGTAGATTCCCATACTCAACTAAAGTAGTGGCATATAATCGATAAAAGGAATCTATAATAATAGTTTATTTTCCATGCCAGCTGATTTGCCTTTGCAATTTCTATTTTATACATAACAACAAATATTAACAGATGTAAATAAGTAGTAAAACGTATTGATATTATTGATAAATCTGTAACATATTACATGTTATAGGATTTACTATATATAGAATGAGAGAAGGTAAGGAAAATAACCATATGTACTCCATAGTAAACAAAAATATAAAAATTGAAAAATAGATATCTGATGTAACTAAATTTTATAGACAAATTGTTTCCTGAGATAATAATGCTGTATTACAACGGATATGAGATACATAATAGTGTTAGAGTATGACAGTTCCTAAGATATAAAACTAAGTACATAAACAGTGTGAAATGGTTTAGCAGTTATACATGTAAAATTCTGTTAGTTGAAAACAGTTTCACCTGCAAAAACTGAATCCAAAAAATATACAGGTCGTGCTAACTATCCACAAAACACTAGTTTTTAAATAAAACTGTTAAATGGACATAGGCCATGTAACAAGAGGTGTTTTCAGAAAGAACAGACTACTAACTGTAGCTGCAGTATACATCTTCGAATGTTTAATGTGTAACTTTATATATAAAAATAAATATTAGCAAAATAAGATAACTCACAGTTATGAAACCAGACACAATAATAGTTATAATTTCCCCATTCACATATAAAGCCTGATCGAAAATGGGCCTTATTATGTCGGTATGAAATATTTTAATATTCTACCAAACAATAATAAACCAAACATAATTGGACCATACAATGTAAAAGAATTCATTGAGTATAAAAGAGCACGCTTGTAATAATTATCGTCCCTTTTTATTTGTAGTTGTTTTTTTATCTACTTGTAGTAATGTTGTCGTTACCGTATACTTTGTAATCGTACTATGTTCCTTTTGACGTTGTTCAACCCATTGTTACATGATTTTAGCTTTTGCAATGTGGCCCTTTGAAATAAATTATTATTTATTATATTTATTTCCCATTTATCACGTCCACTTATTGAACATGGACGTGATAAGCATCAAATTAACGGTAATTTAATATACCTTAAACGTTCCCCCCTCTTTTTCCAGATATTTGCCAAAAACTCCCACACCCCTCCCATCCCGTGCCTCTAAAACGGATATAGCATCAATCCTGAGGCAGACATCGATTCCTCAAAGAGTAAGTAAAAATGAACCATAGATCCCCTTATTTTCCTTCATATTTCCTATTTTTGTTCGAACTATTTATAGACCAAAAGCTACTGAATTTTTCAATGAGGGTCTGGGAACCTCTTTCAACTTGTAAGGCCCGTAGACCTGCTTAAGGGGGCAACCCTACGCTGTAGCCAAACAACAAATAATGAAATAAATTTAAAGAAAAATTAGATGACATCGAACAATATTAAAATTTTATTTCAGAATAGCTCAAAATGATTCCCATTTTGTCGTACACAATATCTCGTTCTTTTTAGAAATAAAAATCTCACATATTTCTAGTCTTCGGCTAATTGCTATACTCTTTGCCGCAGATGTTCAACACTCTCTATTGAAACATAGTAAAACTTTGTCCTTTATGGCTTCCTAAAGACAGAAATCAATTGCTCCATTCAAGAGGTGTGGAAGGAAAACAGGTTCAATTAGATGGTTATCAACAATCCCTGAACAAACATTAACCGAAAAATTACGCTGAAAAATTTTGCATAAGAGTTTTCTTAGGACCAAATATGATAACTATGATGACTTGTAACATCATTTTTATGGCATGAGATCTCATCAGTTGACAAAAGGTGTTTACAAAACTTAAATTTCTTCCATATTTTCTGAGAAACCAGTTACAAAATCCCATAGGAGAATAATAATCTTGGGGTTCCAATGCCTGAACAGACTGTATATGAAATGAAAATAGTAATTGTTCTTTTAATGTCATCCATACTGAATAATGCGATACTCCGATACGCCATTGATCTTCTTTTACATTTCTCCTATTGAAATAATTTACACAATTTATTATCGTAAAGTGTATACGAGCTTAATTGAAACCATATAAAACTAAAAGCCGGCAAAAACAGACGGCATCTCTTTATTGTACATGGGCGGAGGTAAATAGAAATGCTTGTCATAAGAAAATAATAAGATTTTCGGTCGTTATTATATTATCCTCTGTTTCAAATGGTCTCCAGAAAGCCATGGTAAATTAGTAAATAATTAAAATATTTTACCTTCTATAAGTAGTAAATATTTATAAATATGAACAATAACTAACGAAACTCCTACGTTTGATATTATAACAGGTATTTATGCACTGCACTGGCACATTGACAGCACATCTCATAAATCCACCGTTGACTACTGAGAAACGATTTACGAGTTTTTTTATGCTAGTAGGCCTGTCCGTTTTATTATCTTTAAACCAGTGCAGTCGTTAGATGGTTCATTCAGGCTGATTACATTGCCAGTCTCGGACTCGCCTGCACAGTTTCAACTATCATTCGAATCTCGATACCATTGCTAAATATATAGGACAAAATATCAAGTTCAGTGCGCACGGTCCTGTGCTTTAACAGTGACCAGTTTCAATTGTCCTCGTATAAAGTGTACCATAATGACATTTTGACTAAAGAGTACAAAAGTAACTATAAGATTTATGTAGGACTGTAATTAAGGATAGGTTTTAGCATTTCCAGATTCATTTGAAAATGGTTATCCAAAAGAACAAAAACAACAAAAAAAGTTTTATAATTAAATTTTATATATAGTTCAATATACCAAAAAACTCATAGGCGTACCATTAAAAGAGGGGGCAGGAGGAAAGGGTTGCTTACCCCCAAATCAGCCTTTTAGAAAACCCGAATTTAAATATTTTTTCGTTTAAACTATTACCCTTCGATATACGTATCAGTGTACCGAAATTGAAAAAAATATTTGCACAACATTAAAAAATATTTTTAATTCCAAATTTAGAGGGCCGTATCTTCATAGGGGTGCGATTTTGGATAGAGGTAAATTAGGTTGTATCAACTTTTTTTGACGTTCTGAGTTTGAGTAGTGTAAGATCGATTTTTACCTGTGCGCTCCAAACTACCCCTCAGTTTGGACGCGGTTACTGCGAAATAGGTGATAAGCTACAAGGTCAATAGGATATTTTTTGTACAGAATTTGACTACAAATTTTTTATTTCCTATACTTTTTTCTCTTCCAATGAACGGTTTACAGGATAGAAGTGAAAAACCAGTTTTAATTCCTTATTAGGGATGGTTTTTTGCAAAAAAGGGACTTTTATTTAGAGTACGCATCTCAAATATTATTTCTTTATAAATTATTTCTTTATCTTTTCTTATTTTTTAATCTAATTTGCGTTTACTATTTTACATCATAGATGCACTTGCAGATGCTATTCGGTTTGATTACAAGAACGCGATGTATTGGAGCTCCACCCCACTTCTTGGAGAAAACATTTTTTTTGTAATCAGGAGGTCGAAGTACATAAGATCATCAACGAAACCCTTGGACAGTTATCGCCCATAATTCATTCATATCAATTCAACTAAGTTGATAGACCTAGCAGTTTATGAAACGTCAACGAATTTTGACAGTTATAGACTTTTTCAAGTGACGCTTATGTAAGAAGGCAAAACGAACAAAATGGAATTTTCGAATGCTACAAAGGAAAGACTGGAAATAGTCATCGAACTTATAAGGAGGGCATTCCACATAGGCTATATACCTTTCGTTTTGTACTGTGGATGGCAATTGGGACCTGATGGAGGATGCGGACCGTTTCATTTCACTCATCTGCTGTGGCACTATTAACCCAACTCGATGTTGATCATACACTGTTTAGAAAACTGAAATTTTCATTTTTGGTGAAAGTAATTTGTATCATGAGTTTCTAAATAAAGAAAAGGGTGTTTAATTTGTGTTTTGTGGGTATAGATACATACCGAAGAACATACCGATGAAAGTAGTATCAACATCAATTATAATATATTATAGTCAGTATATCAACAGACAAGAATAATGAACTTAGTAAATGATGGGGAACTATATATTTGTGTATTTCTTCCCTATATTAAATCTTTAAAAAACCGTTTTCTCTGTCAGCTGCTGTTCTGCCTCCGTTTGAATTTGTATCTTGCGTAAACAGGTTACTGAGAATTTCTGCAAGTATCTCGCATAGGAAAATTTTTTGAAAAGAAAGTGTTACCTTACGATTTGGATTACAAGATACCTGTAGACGTGAACCTAATAATTGGCTTTCACACTACATATATCTCTAAAATATTTAATTCTGAAGACGAACTAATGTAAATTCGTGATAGTACATAATGCTTGCCATAAACATATTAATAACACATGTATTGACTGCAAGACCAAAAGTTACAAAATAGCATCAGTCTCGTTCAAGTGACAGGTAAACTTGAAGCAGTGCCATATGATACATGAAATACAATGAAAACCAAAATACTAAACTAATGTTCTGAAAATTCATTTTGCCTAATAGCAACTTTTTAAACCTATTTTTGAAAATTATTTTGTTCTTTATTTCTGTTATGGTACAATTGGATACCAATATAATAAGGACTTTTTCCATACAGTGTAAGAGAATGCAAGGGCATTAAAAGGTTATCCTGATCTCTGGTATTGTAGTGATGCTGAAAATTATTGTTTAAAAAAAAACTATTGCCAATATATATGTGAACCTATGTAAGAATTTTGTATTCTTTTGGATATATATATATGTTTAAAATTTTAATCCTTAACTTGTGATTGAATTGTAGTGTAGAATGTAGAGTTCTGCCCACAGCTGCTGTTACACAGATGTTAAACAACGCAGTGTATATATATATATATATATATATATATATATATATATACTATAACAGTAGGTTAAGTCCACCTAGGACTGAAAGGTCGCCGCTCTCAGGTACTTGCAGAATCGCAAGTCGCTATACGTCCATAGGGACATCTATGGTGTATAGTAGCAATTGACCATTTGAGAGGTTTCACTTACCTCTCACCACTACTCAATTTACTATAGTTTGTATAAAACTAGCAGGTTGGCCACTATCATTTGTCTGCTCCATGACCTATGGCATACTGATGAGAACTAATAAGTTCGAAACCGGTCTATGTCTGGTCAGGGAGTTGCCAAATGATATTGGTTACCATTCTTTAATGATTTGTAAGGTGTAATTCAATGCAGGTCGGGGTATTTGCCCGCTGAGTAGTTGTTTCCTGCAAATCATATATTATAACAGTAGGTTAAGTCCACCTAGGACTGAAAGGTCGCCGCTCTCAGGTACTTGCAGAATCGCAAGTCGCTATACGCCCATAGAGACATCTATGGTGTATAGTAGCAATTGACCATTTGAGAGGTTTCACTTACCTCTCACCACTACTCAATATATATATATATATATATATATATATATATGAAAAATACTAGGTTCGCGGGTTGAACCGCGTCTGAGATTGTTAATGTCTCGACGTTTCGGCTCCCGTTTTGGAGCCATTTTCAAGAAAAAAAGTGGGTAAAAAAATTGTCAAAGAAAATAATGCTAGGAGTTCGTGGAACTGGTTCGATTCCGGGGTCTCAATCTGCCTACTCCCCAGATCTCACCACGATCCGTCTCTAAGGCCTCAATCTGCCTACTCCTTAGAGCGAACTGGAGGAGCTACAGTTAATGCTTGATATTTTTTAATAAGTGTCTACACGAAGTAAACCTCGAGACTCCTATATTGCGCATGGCTTTCTTCTGTACCTTAAAAACTTTTACAAGAAAGTTTGAGGAACCCCAAAATACAATACCATATACTATCCCAGAATAAAATTGAGCATACTGATAAAGCACACAAATATTTTGGGTTGTAACCTATTTTAATCTATATAGTGCATATCGTACAGATGAGAGTATTTTACACAGATTATCTACATAAATATCGCAGTTTAATGTGTTCTATATAAACACCTAAAAACTTTGTTGATAGACCAGGGCCAATCCTGTTTAAGGTAATAAAAATTCTTAGCAGTATACGAATGGTCGAAAAATTTAGTTAATGGTGTAAATAATCAAGGAAATATCGTCCAGACTGAGTAAAAGTTCGGGAAGGGGGGTTGGGGTGGTAATATATACGTTTTTAGGGGTTGGTACTCGTTTTTTGCGATTTGCGGCTAAACTATACATCCTATCGAAAAATGTTTAATGTAAAAGTTGTAGATAATGAAAAATATCTAAAACTTTCTGATTGATCATTATTGACCATAACCTCAAAATTATCGAGAAAAATGCAAAAAACCGCTTTTTCGGTTTTTAATTTATAACTATCGCAAAAATGTTTATATTTTCATGAAAATTGGTGAAAATGTTCTCTTTTGTGTTTCAAACAAGCCCAAATTTTTTCAAAGCGAAATATTTAATTTACGATGTTTTATGAAGAAAATAAAAAAAAGACCTAATTTTCAATCGAAAAATTTGGTTAGCAAATTTTCGATTAATGAACTTTACTAGTGCTCATTTTTTTCGTTGAAATCTCAACTTTAATATAGAATTAAAATATAAAATTGTTAAAAAAGCGAAAAACTGAAAAACCACTTTTTAAAAATCGAGTTTTCGGTGAAAATCATGAATTTCTTTTTCTTTATTGTAAATAAACGTTTGCATTCATAAAAAGCGTTAATTCTCATACAATACTATGTTATACAAGTAATGTACATGTACCTAACTACTCTCGGCTTTCAAAGTCCCGAAAACATATTTAAACTGCAATTAAATACGTAAAAATTCAAAAAACACAAAGGCTGTGAACTGAGAAAATTTGTTAATTATTTCTTGTGATTCGTAAGTATTTACAAATTATCACGTCAAAGTCTTATATTTGATTATAAAATACAAAAATTAAAAGTAAAATAATTATTTTTTCTTAGTGGGCAATTCTTCATCGCCAGAATCGATCAAACTTTCGATTTCTTCACGTTCATTTTCTATATCTTCAATTTCTTGGAGGTCTTCTGGATTGTCCAGTTCAGTATCATTATTTTTATTATTATTTATTAGACAGTGGGTACTGTCTTCGTCTTCGATGTCCTCGAGATTACAATTTTATTCGTACAACGATTTTTCGGCATTAGAACATTTATCAGAACCGTGATAATTTGAGCCACACCACCACCACAAGGCCTATCCGAGCGCCTAATGCTGCTACGCTATGAGCTATCAGATGGCAACGCGGTAAATCTAATAAGCGCTTACGCTCCCACTCTGGATGCAAGTCACGAAACCAAGGAAAGCTTCTATCAACAGCTGGAAGAAACCCTCTGTAGAATACCTAAAACGGAACGACTCGTTATTCTTGGCGATTTTAACGCTAGAGTAGGGAGAGATGCAGACACCTGGCCAGGCATCATAGGCAAGAACGGTTTAGGCAACATGAACGCTAACGGTCAACTACTCCTAACTAAATGCGCCGAACATGATCTAGTTATAACAAACACCATTTTCCGACAAAAGGATAAATTTAAAGGCACCTGGCGTCACCCCAGATCAGGTCACTGGCATCTACTGGACTATGTTATCGTACGTAGGAAGCATCTCAAGGACGTTCAAATTACAAAGGCGCGCATTGATAGCGAATGTTGGACCGATCATCGTCCTGTTGTCTCTAAAATGAAAATTGTTATGAGACCCAAACACCGAAGAACTCAAGTAAAACGTAGACTCCGTCTCTGTATTAGTAAATTGCTTGACCAACAAACCGTCGAACAGCTAAAGCAAAAAGTTCAAGAGAATTTGAGTGCACTAGAAGAAACCAATTCTGTAGATGTCGCTGCTACCTGGACACAAATTAAAGACAGTTTAAAAAATGCGAGTGAGGAAATTCTTGGCACTGCAGCAAGTAAAAAACAGGAGGACTGGTTCAATGATAATGAAGCTTTTATACAAGAACTTCTTGACCGCAAACATATTGCCTTCCAAAACGCTATCAACCACCCCAACGACTCATCAAAAGCAGAAGCTTTTACCCAATCTAAGTATAAAACGCAACGCGAAATCAGAAGAATAAAGAACGAGTGGTGGGCAAGCAAGGCCAGAGAAATTCAAAGGTACGCCGATTCACACGACTACAGGAATTTCTTTCAAGGAGTAAAAGCAGTGTACGGCCCCAGTCGGAAAAATATGTGCCCTATTAAAGATTTGAATGGAAATCTCCTCAAAGAAGACCAGGAAATAAGAGCCCGATGGAAAGAACACTACTCTAACATTCTTAACCAGCAAAGTCAAGCCGATCACGATATTATAAATCTTATCCCTCAATATGACACCTTCGAAGACTTAGATAAACCACTAACAACGGAAGAGATCTTAACCGCCATTGGGCAGCTAAAAAATAACAAATCTCCCGGCGCCGACTCACTCCCAGCTGAGATCTTTAAAGCTGTGTCGTCAGAGCTCATACCCTACCTCAAAAAACTGTTTGATGTCATGTGGGAAAGTGGTCAAGCTCCGCAGGAGTTTCGTGATACACTTTTAATCAACCTCTTCAAAAACAAAGGGAGCGCTGCGGACTGTGGAAATTACAGGGGTATAGCTCTCCTGGCTGTTGGAGGGAAGATACTCACTAAAGCGATGGCAAATAGGCTAACACCTGTTATGGAAAAGTTACTTCCTGAAACACAGAGTGGCTTTAGACCAAACCGAGGCACATCGGACCTAATCTTCACACTTAAACAGCTTCAAGAAAAAGCACTCGAACATCAAGGAGAAATTCACATGGCCTTCATTGATTTAACCAAGGCGTTTGACTCGGTGGACAGGGAAGTGCTCTGGAAAATTATGCTCCGCTTAGGTATCCCTAGAAAATTTGTGGAAGTATGTCGCAGTCTACATACAAACAACAACGCCCAGGTTATGTATAATAATGAGGCAACCGAACCTTTCCAAACCCTCACTGGAGTTAGGCAGGGATGTGTCCTGGCACCCCTACTCTTTAATTTGTTTACCACTGCTCTAACAATTATTGTTGACAACAAACTGACAGTCAGAGGAATAGGTCTCAGATACCGTTTTGATGGCGGTCTCTTTAACATAGAGCGCTTTAGAGCTTTCACGAAGACACGCACACGATTCATTTGCGATCTCCAGTATGCGGATGACTGTGCACTTTTAGCCTCTACGCCGGGAGAGCTTCAAGAACTTTTAGATGTGTATGCCCAGAGCTATGATTCCTTGGGACTTAAAATCAACATTGGAAAGACTAAGATTATGTCAACTCCTCGTGAAGTGAACCAAATAGACATTACACTTAACGGAAATTCTCTTCAAGTGGTGGATCAGTTCAATTACTTAGGCAACGTTGTTAATGACAAAGCAAACATGGACAGCGAGATTCGCAATAGAATTAACGCTGCATCTAGAGCGCTCTGGGGACTTAGAGAGAGAGTATTTGACAACCACGACCTTGCTTTGTCAACGAAAATGGCTGTCTACAGAGCAGTTGTCATTCCAACACTGCTATATGGATGTGAAAGCTGGGTCACTTACCGTCGTCATGTGAAAGAATTAGAACATTTTCAGAAAAGACACCTCAGAAGTATGATGAAAATCCGTTGGTTCCATCACATATCAAACGTGGAAGTACTCAGGAGAGCAAACAGCTTTCCAATTGAGGTGCTTATTTCAAGAGCACGCCTAAGATGGGCAGGTCACGTTCATCGTATGCATGATAACCGCCTTCCTAAATGTACACTTTATGGTGAATTGCTAAGCGGTAGAAGAAGGCGTGGCGGTCAACGAAAGAGGTTCAAAGACGCTCTCCATGAAAATCTAAAATCCTGCGGTATTGCAGACGAGCAATGGGAACAACTTGCAGCGGACAGAACCGAATGGCGAGGGGTTGTGGCCAGCTATCAAGGAAATGTTGCTGCAAGAAGGCCGAATCCAAGACCTAACCAGGTCTATGCCTGTCCTGACTGCGGTCGACATGTGCTCTCCCGAATTGGCCTCTATAGCCATAGTCGTGTGCACCGTAGATGAATGGGAATTACAATAGACTGCACCTTTTACTTGTTTTTTATTGTACACAATTAATCGACTGTAACGTTTTTATACTCGGACTCGAGTAACGGCTAATAATAATAATAATAATAATAATAATGATAATTTGAGCACAAATTTGTGCACTTTAAGCCATGCTTGCGACACCCACATTTGTTATTACCGCATCCTGTTTCGCAGCTGCAGCAGATAATTTTCAATAAATTTTCAGGAATTAATTCTTGTTCTGAGTTGTTCTGTAAATATAGGTACGATGCCATTAACGTGATGTTTCCATCCCCAATCTGTAGCTGTTAATTGATTACCAAGCCAACTTTGTATTTGAAAATACACCCTGTAACAATGTTGCTTAGCTGCCAGTTGAAGGTAATTTTTTCAAATGAAATGAGGATTTAACAGTAGCCGTTCGGTAGAGTTCAAATAGAAGCTATTATTTTTAATCCATTTTCGGTAATCGTTTGTTTGTCTGCATTTGTATTGTAAAAAATTTCTGCAAGATTAGGTAAATGTTTATCGGCCAATAATGATTTTATATATTTTTTTCCTTTCCCAGCAAAACTGGAAGTTGTATCGCAGCCAGAAAAACAATGCAAAAATGCTACAATATGTTTATGTGATTTATGTTTAAAACTATTAGAGGTGTAATAAGTATCATTAATATTTCCTGCATCAGGTTTGTGGAAATAGATATTCAATTCATGTGAACTGAATTGATTTAAAAGAAGTAAAAGATCTGAGATGATCAAGATGTCTTGACCAACAACTACCACTATTTTATCGGAGTTTTTTGCTACTTCAAGGGATGTATTGATAATTAGGGAATCTGCATCTTCTTCATATAACTATTTTTTGCGTAGTTGTTTTGTACATAATGTAAATATTTTTGTGTTATTTCATTAATTGTATCCCGCCATCAACAACGTGTACAATATTGCTCGAAGTTGGTAATGAATCGATGCTCGCAAATTCTGTATATAAATGTGACTTAACATTTTTTCTGAAGCCATTCTCTGTAAACAACGACACAGGAAATGGAGCAAGCTCGTACTGTAAATAATTTTTCATATCATCTGTGCTGCTGATATTTCGCGAAATTCTCTGAAATAATAGTAATGGATCAATTGTAACAGTCTCACCTCAGTTAGGTACATGTATATTACTTGTATAACATAGTATTGTATGAGGATTAACGCTTCTTAGGAATGTAAACGTTTATTTACAATAAAGAAAAAGAAATTCATGATTTTCACCGAAAACTCAATTTTTAAAAAGTAGTTTTTTCGGCCTTTCGCTTTTTTAACGATATATTTGTATATAAATAATATTATATTTTAATTCTATATTCAAGTTGAGATTTCAACGAAAAAAATGAGCACTAGTAAAGTTCATTAATCGAAGATTTGCTAACCAAATTTTTCGATTGAAAATTAGGTCTTCTTTTTTTATTTTCTTCCTAAAACATCGTAAATTAAATATTTCGCTTTGAAAAAATTTGGGCTTGTTTGAAACACAAAAAGAACATTTTCACCAATTTTCATGAAAATATAAACATTTTTGCGATAGTTATAAATTAGAAACCGAAAAAACGGTTTTTTGCATTTTTCTCGATAATTTTGAGGTTATGGTCAATAATGATTAATCAGAAAGTTTTAGATTTTTTCATTATCTACAACTTTTACATTTAACATTTTTCGATAGGATTCAATTTCCCAGCGTTCCTTTGGAGGCATAATTTTCAAGCTTATTGATAAGTAAAGCATAGTCAACTAGATCAAAAGCCTTACTCTTGTTCATAAATAGACCTACACATTTCTTGACGTCTAAATTCCTACTAAGCTGTCTGCGTGGACCTACCCTCTCGAAAACCATGCTGAGCGATATTTAATATGTTGTATTTGTTTAAAAAAAGTATGTTTATACTAAATACTACTTTTTCAAATATTTTCGAGATGGCCGATAACATGATATTGGGCGGTAATTGTCAACACAAGATTGAATTCCTTTTTTGTAGAGTGGCACAAATTTTAAAACATTTTGATGTAATATTGAAAGTGTTCTGTTTTTCTACCTAAAATTACAAAAATTGCTGCTCTTAGACATAATACTTGATTTTTGTTTGTGTGTAGCAATTTTTTCTGGTATTTTGGGAAACAAATATTAAAAATGGAATAATTTACATCAAATTTTATTTTCATCTTATTATTTGCATCGATACAATTAAAGCGTTTAAATTTTCTGTATTAAGCTTGCTGCTTTGTAACCACTTACTGCACATTTCAAACAACCTACACTAACATAACATGTTGACCAGCGATCAAGACATTAGTGTATCAAAATCATATTACCTAACAATTGAGTCTATTGATTCAGAATTACGCAAATTTTGGAAGCTTGAAGAGATACAGAAAGACAAAAATACTTTCACCCGAAGAAATTACTTGTGAAGCACACTTTGAAGCCAACACTATTAGAGATTAGACTGGCAGGTTTATTGTCAAATTACCTTTCAAATCTAATGATAAGATTTTAGGAGAAACCTACGATACTGCCATTAAACGATTTAATCATCATCATCATTCACGGTCAATGCAGCATTGGAAGAATACTATATTCTGTTTCACGATACGACAGTTGGACCCTAGTGCCCTTGCAGCCTCTATGACTACAAGAGGTAGGTTCGGACAAGCAAGAACGAACACTGTACGGAAAAAACATTGAACATCCAATCAGTGGGGTCCAATCACTAATGGATATTCAATTTATAGGCGAGTACTTGCAATAATTAGGACAGATGCGAGATGACAAACAAATTGGGTGTTATTTGCCTCACCAGTCACCATGCAGTTTTGAGAGAGACCAGTTGTTGTGTTCGACGCCTCAGCAGCAAGTTGAAGTTCACTAAATGATAAGCTACTAGTTGGTCCTACTATATAAGAGAACTTGACTAGGTTCCGAACACATACCTTTGTTCTAGCTGCGGACATCGAAAAAATGTACCGCCTCGTCTAATTACACGAGGAACATGTTTATTAGAAAATTCTTTGGAGAAACAATTCAAATGATCAAATTAAGACTTATTTTCTAGGCACTGTCACATATGGAACCGGCCCAGCATCTTTCTTACCTATAAGATGTCAAGCTGTAAGCATCACATTTTTCTCAACCAAGTGCTGTATTGAAAAGAATTTTTTATGTTGATGATATTCTCACTGGAGGAGACAACCTCATGAAAGTAATTAAATAGAGACTTGGCAAACTTATTACAGAAAGGAGGATTTGATTTAAACTATGAAAATTGTTATCCAACGAGCCCCAATTATTGAGTGAAGTATTTGGGATATCAGAGGATCCATTGCTCCACTTGGATATATCACAAACTACCAAAACTCATGGACTAACTTTGGAATGCTAAATTTGATGTAATTTCATGTACTGCCATTTCAAGCAATAAAAACGTTACCCATTGTCTCAAACTATTTGATGCATCCAAGAAAGATAGGACCTTTAACTGTTATTCAATTACAATCCCCACTCCATTTGTTGATAAAAAGAATTAACATAAACATTAACAGTAGCACTAACTTGTTAAAATCTAACTAAAGTTTTTGCTGGGCTGTGTATACTATAGTTAAAACACTTTTTTAAACTCGAAGTCGGTAAGATGTATGACTACCCTATGTTGCTTAAATTAGGTAAATGTAGAGACCTTAAGGATGTTTGTAAAATAAAAAATTATCTCTTGCCATCCTGACATTCTAGACGCACCGTTATTAAATTAATATAAGCCACTTTATGCTTCCGCACCTTTAATTTTAAGGTTTATTATTTCTAGAACGAAGACTACATATCAATAAAGTTTGGACCAGCGATGATGAACGACGAGACATTGGGGGCTCTCTTGCTAGGGGGTAGACCACCCGTGGCCCTCCCTGTCCTGGAGAACGCCGCTCCCGTGTCTTCCAAGGTATCTCTTTTACTCTTACAGTTTGATTTCAAAATATTACATTCGTCTAGGGATTCCAATCTATTTTCTATATGCTTCTTTGGTTTTGTTTTTAATTTAGCTTCTTTTTTTTGTTACATTTTCTTTGTCGTTATCGATTTTTAGTTAGATTCTAATTTAGATTGCATTTTTAGTCTGCTAAATTATTGGGCTTTTGATTCTTTGTGTTTGAAGGTAAGCTTTTTGTTTGACGTCCTTTTTTAAAGTAGAATGCATTTACATAATGAAACTTGTGAGAATGTGATGTTAGGTCGAAAGAAAAAAATATGCTTGAGGTAACGGTGACATTTTTATTTACGCAGATATTTGCATTGTCTATTTCACATACCGTTTGTCTATTTTACGAGGGCCACATCAAATATATCGCTTAATATCTATTGTAAAAGAGTAAAGTTTCAGAAACAGTTATTCCATTTTTTGTAAGCTATATTTCCAGTAAAAAGAAATTTGAAATCCATAGCCTACTTTGTGAGATATATTACAAAAACCTGAAAAATAGGAAAACCACAAACGGCAACAACAGTTGACGGCAAAGACAATAAGAATAATATGTGTAAAAAAAAATTCGAAAAACGCAGTTGGCTCTAACTTTGACATACGCTCTTGTGCAAAAATGAAAAGAACAAATCTCAAAGTAGACCGTGACAACATTGACTCCGTTTATTTTTTCTCTTTCCAATGATACAAAACATGTCGCAAAGATTTTAGCTGATAGTGCCAATATTTAATATTTTAGGAAAACCACAATTCATATCATTGAATCGTAAAAATCAACTATGTCATAATAGTAAAAATTCACTTTATAATAATTATAATTCAGTAATTTTTATTACAATTTAATACAAACAGAAAAATATCTCATAAATAAAAATACAAATAAAAAATGAACATAAAAAAAACGAAAAACTATATAATAGTACTACTACCTACTGCAGCGCTCGCACTCGGTCACTATTTTATGAAAAAGTACATATTTTTGTAGTAGGTCGCTAAAAAGTACGTATTTTTAAAAATTAGTATCTAGAGAGTACATAAAAAAATAATATTTTGAATTTCCCTCGCTTAAGAATGCGTGCCCTCTACGAAAATATCCCTGCTTTTGTTTTGGGCTGTAAGTGATTATATCTTCTATCGCCAGCAGAAAATCATATCTTTGTCTATCAGTATCAACATGTGACAAACTGAACTGGTTATTTTTTTGAGAGAGATAAATACACTCACATGCAAAAAAACGCAACAAGTTAATATTTGGTAGAATTTGAGGTCATAATTTTTTTATTTTTAGTTCAATTTTGATAAATTTTTAGCAAACTGTAGATGAAATGACTAATTTCAACTTGCATATCCAGTCCTTTGTTAAATGCTGGTGTATTAGTCATTATACAAGGTTAATTAAAAGTTCGTTTTATAACCCTAATTTTAAAACACCCTGTGGAATAATTTCGTTGCCAAATTTTTACAAAATACCAATTTTTGTTAAGAGCTGTTTCTTTTCTAAACTTTGTTTTTTGGTTCATGTCTTTAGGTGCACTGGTTTATTTTTATGAGCGAAATGAACTTGTCAACAACAGTTTACTTTATGACGAGACGGCTTTGCTCGTTGTTGCTCTAACGTCAGTTTGACAGCTTAGTTTATGAGTCTAGTAATGAAATGACAACAATATATTGTTTAGTTATTACAACTTACATAAAAAGAAAGAAAAATAAGAAAATTTATGTATGCAAACAATTCAACTTCAAAATCAAAACAATTCAACTGTAACTTAATTAACCTAAAGAAACGTACTTTTTACAACAAATTTAACTTAATATTTTGTATTATCACCTCTAGCCCTTATAACTGCCTCCATACGTCGGTTTATACTGTCAATAAGGTTACGAATAGTATCTTGGGGTATATTTTGCCATTCCTCCTGAAGGGCTAAACGAAACTCATTTACCGTAGCCGAAGCTACTTCGCGATCTCTGATCCGCCTACCAAGCGTGTCCCACACATGCTCTATGGGGTTAAGATCGGGCGAACATGCTGGCCAGTTCATTTTGTTAATACCAACTTCCGCGAGGTATTGTGCAACACGCAATGCTGAATGTGGCCGCGCATTATCCTGCATTAGGATAAAGCCATCGCCGATAAATCCACCAAAAGGTACAACGTAATTGCTTAATATCTCCTCAATATATCGGTGGGCCGTCAAGGATCCATCGATGACCACCAAATCGGTGCAGGCCTGCCGGGTTGTTCCTGCCCACACCATTACCGAACCTCCTCCATAGCTTAGACGGGGACTGAACGTGCACTTTGAAAATCTTTCTCCGGCCCTTCATACTCTTTTCCGTCCATCTGGAGAATGTAAGCAGAATCTGGATTCGTCAGTAAAAAGAACATTGTTCCATTGCCCTAAGTTCCAAGGTAAATGTTCAGTGGCAAATTGCAGTCTAGCTACTCGGTGACGAGGAAGCATTTTAGGTCCAGTTGCTGGTCTGCAAGCTTTCAAACCAAACTCCTTCAATCTTCGGCGAACTGTCCACACACTAACATTAGTACCTCGGACCTCTTGAAGTTGATTTCTTGTCTGCACTGATGTTAAATGACGATCCCGCAGAGTGTTAATGTGAAGAAATCTGCCATCCATAGCAGTAGTTTTTCGTTTTCTGCCACAACCTGCCCTACGTTTATTTCTGCCAGTTTGTCTAAAACGTTCGACTACTCTTTTGATGGTAGAGCGATGAACATGAAGGGTTCTTGCAACATATTCATAATTACGTCCATCTTCAACAAGAGCAACAGCTTTTGCGCAATTTTCCGCACTTAAAACCATAGTAGCAGTATAACAGATCTTGCGTAACAAAAATTACTGTCAATATGACAGAGCAACAACGAGCAAAGCCGGCTCGTCAAAAAATAACATTTCTTAAAGTAAACTGTTGGTGGCAAGTTCATTTCGTTTCTAAAAATGAACCAGTGCACCTAAAGACATGAACCAAAGAACGAAATGTAGGAAAGGAATGATTCTTAACAATAATTGGTATTTTGTAAGAATTTGGCAACGAAATTATTCCACAGGGTGTTTTAAAGTTAGGGTTATACAACGAACTTTTAATTAACCCTGTATAATGACTAATACACCAGCATTTAACAAAAGACTGGATATGCAAGTTGAAATTAGTCATTTCATCTACAGTTTGCTAAAAATTTATCAAAATTGAACTAAAAATTAAAAAATTATAAGACCTCAAATTTTACCAAATATTAACTTGCATGTGAGTGTATATGAGATGTTGCTAGTGCGAGTGTGAAAGAAACACATCACAATCAAGGTAGCGGCAGATGTCGAGAGCAGGGAAATTGCGTTTATTAAAGGCTTTTATTAAACTCTCAATGTTTGTTAGTTAGTTTGTTTAGGTCAAATCTTGCAATCAAAATTTCGATTAGTTCTAATTAAGCTAGAGCTTTGAAATTTTGCGCATGTGTATAAGTCCGGTGACAATTTCATATAAGAAAAAAACAAGATGGCGGACGACTTTACCGTTTATCATCCGATTCGACTCAAAATCGATATCTGGGGGGTTTTCGAGATCGACAATTATTTCATGGTCAAAATTTAGAAATTCAAAATGGCGGCGCCAATATGGCAGACGGCTTTGTCATTTATGGTCCAAATCGATCAAAATCGATATCTGGGGGTTTTCAGGTTCACCGATTATGAATTTCTATTCAAAAATTTAGTTCAAGATGGCGGACGACCTTGCTGTTTAAAATCTGATTCAACTCAAAATCGATATCTGGGGGTTTTCTAGATCGCGGATTATGAGTTTTTGGTCAAAATTCAGAAATTCAAAATGGCGGCGCCAATATGGCTGACAACTTTTATCATTTAGATCCAAATCGATCAAAATCGATACCTGGGGTTTTCGGGGTCACGGATTACGAATTTTTAGTCAAAAATTTAGTTTAAGCTGACTGACGACTTTACCGTTTATAATCCGATTCGTCTCAAAATCGATACCTGGGGATGATAATAGCATATCAAAAGACTAAAAAGTAAAAAATTAAATTATATAAAAAAATATTTAAGAAAAAGGTTTTTTAAATGCTCTAAAAAGTAGAAAATTAATTTTGAATCAAACCCATCATTTTGTTACATTATATAATTTTTTTTATGATATAAGAGCTTGTCGCGAGCATATTCTTTACACAGGAAAATCTCGCGACAAGCTTTTATACCATAAAAAAAATTATATAATGTAACAAAATGATGGGTTTGATTTATTTCAAAGTTTATTTTCAACTTTTTAGAGCATTTAATTTTATGTTGTTTTGGTACAACCATTGTTTTGAAATAAATGTAATGTTTATTGATGTTTAAGTTTTTATAATTAATAAATGAAATGGCGCCTTGTAAATTTAATGTGGTTAAATGAAAAGGATGTGACCGGATCATTAATAAAACTGTGGGGGAATCTTACACTAATGATATTTATGCAATTTACTATTGTTTGCGCGAAAAAAAGATTTGTGTGCAACATGGAATTAATGGAATAAGTCAAGCTGCTCAATAATATGTAAATAAAAGAAAATCGGACTTGTTATTTTTCGAAAAAAATTAGATTACTTAGATTAAAAGTTTTATTTTTTTATGAAATAAAAATAATGAATTCTATAATGAATAAATGCTTATTGGTGCTGACAAGTATTTTTATTTATATTAATAATTATCTTATATATTATATATTCTTGCTACTTGTATTATTTGTCATGGTATATGAATAAAAGCATTTATTATTTTTATATTCTTAAACAAAATTGGGTATTTATTTAGTGCATATTCTCTACAAAAAGTTGCTATAAAAGACATATTTTACAAAAAATTGGTTGCTATTTACATATTCTTTCTCCTTTCTTCGTTATTATTTACTCCGACCCCTGCTACTGCCATACGGAAAAGAAAATGTGTGCATTTATTTTTCTAACTACAAATGCTCAAATTGTGCACCATGCATTCTAATACACAAACGTACTGTACGAGACACCTCACGCATTACATTTTGGAGCATTTCAGGAGTAATTGCCTCACATGCGTTTCTAATTCTGGTTTTGATGTGTTCAATATTTTCAGGGGCAGTTTGAAATACCTTTTCTTTAATGTAACCTCAGACAAAATCCAAGGGAGTAATATCTGGTGATCGAGCTGGCCATATATTGGATCCACAGGTGCCTATCCAGCTATCTGACATAACTTGATTTAAATAATTTGTACATATTATAGCACTATGAGGTGGAGCCCCATCTTGTTGAAAATATGAATAATTTAAGCTTTATGCCACTGTTAATTCATAAAGAAAATCTTGAAATTTATTTTGCAGGAAATTAAGGTTAATGCGAGCGATTAATTTGCCATCATAAAAATAAGGTCCAATTACTTTAGTTCCTAAAAGACCCACCCAAACATTCGTAGAAAATTTTCCTTGGAAATCAGTCTCTCTGCACCAATGTGTATTTTCTCTTGTCTACTTATAATGTATATTTCTATAGAAAAATCCATTATTAGAGAAATTTGATTCGTCTGACCAAAGAATTTTGCTACGTATCAGCGGGTCACTCCTTTTCTTAACAACCATTTACGAAATCTTACTCTCCTCGGCTTATCTCCCTCATTTAAATGTTGAACT
Source organism: Leptura quadrifasciata (assembly GCA_963675555.1). Taxonomy (NCBI): domain Eukaryota; kingdom Metazoa; phylum Arthropoda; class Insecta; order Coleoptera; family Cerambycidae; genus Leptura; species Leptura quadrifasciata. The sequence continues at coordinate 95,749,322 of OY776679.1, forward strand.
TTCCTTATTTTGTACCATCGAAATCCGTTTTCTTTTTTTATCCGACAGTAGGTATGTAGGTATGTTGCAATCGAAGCATTAGCGTTTTGATGGTAATATGCAATTATTACACTTAACGCGCCAGATTTGTAACTTTGGTTGCAGTCTGGTTACTTTCCTTATAGTAAAATAAGGATTTATAGAGAAGTTTGCGACTAAAAATATTATGTTTAATATTCCGCCCTCTAAAAGCACATTTGAACTATGCTAAGCCAAGTCAGGCTATTTATTTTTCGATTGCAACAGACACTGGACCGCTAGATGGCGCCTGCTGGCTGTTTTACATGTCGCTATTGTGAAAATACCGGGATGTACTATAGTCAAAGGATTCTCATGTCGGTCGTCGCATACCTACCTTGCACTGACGAGAGCCAACAGCTCGAAACTGCAGTCTGCAAGTGGTGTGTGACGACTGGCAAGGGAGCTCCTTTAAGTAGGATCAGTCTTTCGGCTGGTGTTTGTTGCAATCGAAGCATTAGCGTTTTGATGGTAATATGCAATTATTACACTTAACGCGCCAGATTTGTAACTTTGGTTGCAGTCTGGTTACTTTCCTTATAGTAAAATAAGGATTTATAGAGGAGTTTGTGACTAAAAATATTATGTTTAATATTCCGCCCTCTAAAAGCACATTTGAACTATGCTAAGCCAAGTCAGGCTATTTATTTTTCGATTGCAACAGACACTGGACCGCTAGATGGCGCCTGCTGGCTGTTTTACATGTCGCTATTGTGAAAATACCGGAATGTACTATAGTCAAAGGATTCTCATGTCGGTCGTCGCATACCTACCTTGCACTGACGAGAGCCAACAGCTCGAAACTGCAGTCTGCAAGTGGTGTGTGACGACTGGCAAGGGAGCTCATTTAAGTAGGATCAGTCTTTCGGCTGGTGTTTGTTGCAATCGAAGCATTTGCGTTTTGATGGTAATATGCAATTATTACACTTAACGCGCCAGATTTGTAACTTTGGTTGCAGTCTGGTTACTTTCCTTATAGTAAAATAAGGATTTATAGAGGAGTTTGCGACTAAAAATATTATGTTTAATATTCCGCCCTCTAAAAGCACATTTGAACAACCCTATACATTGTTTCTCACTAATCATGGCATAGCTGATTTTTACGATTCAATGATACGAATTGTAGTTTCGTAAAATATTAAATCTTGACACTATCAGTTATCAGTTAAAATTTTTGTGACAGTTTTATATCTTTGGAAAGGATAGTAAAAGTTCAGTTATGAAAATATCGAATATACTATACAGCTCGAAACTCAACTATATTCTAGTAAATATAATTAATCAAATAGGATCATTGCATCGCAATGCAAAGAATGTTACGACAGCATGGATAAAAGGGCCTTGCGGCATTAAAAATAATGAGATAGTGCATCAAATGGCAAGGACAGCTACATCCAATGATATAATTAAAAAATAACCTATTACCTCGGATGAAGTTTTCACATGTCTAAAAAATAATATCTTGAAAGAGTGGCAAGCTAAGTATCTGGAAGATAGTAGGGGTGCCTACTATAAGAATATTAATTCAAATCCTAACAACCCACCTTGGTATAAAATAATAGATGATCCAAATAAACATGTTATAAAAACAATTTGTCGATTAAGAACTAACCATGGAATATTTCCTAGCCATTTACACAAAATTAACATTTTAGAGACACCAAATTGTATTTGTGGATTAAGAGGAACGACACAACACATAATTCTGGAATGTAAAAATAGATGGGCCTCTATTAATTCCTTATTGGATGAATTGTATAAATTAGACATCAAAACACCATTTAATCTGCAGTCGTTATTAGCAGAGAAAGCGTATATTTGGCTATTTATAAATATATTTTAAGGGAAAATATTGAAATTTAAAAGCTTTTAAACATGTAAATAAAATTTATAAAAAATCGTCACATTCAAAAAAAACATCTACGTAATAATTAAAATAGTTTTAGGGTAATTTTAAGTAGTAACAACAACAGAAAAAAAATTTATATTATTAATAATGTATATAAGTTTATATTATGTTATATTAAGTCAATCCTACTGTCTGTCCTAATGTATACCCTCTGAATCCGTGGTTCATTGGTCTTTGTTGAAAATCGCCATGACAAACCCCTTGGCGTATTTGTGTCCCTGTGAAATTCCTCAAAAATAATAATAATAATAATAATTTTTAAAAAAATGTTGATTAAAAAAAAAGAAAAAAGAAAAAAAAATGACAAGGAAAGAAAAAAAATACTTATAAATGTCAGAAAGCACTAATTATTACTAGAGAATATAAGTTTTTATGTGTGGGCATGAATTTGTACACATATGTGTATGTATATACAGGGTGTTGCATCATGAGAGGGACATAGCTTAATAGGAGGTAGAGAACGTCAGTGGTAACCGAAACCTCCCATAGAAATGTCTCATTGGGCCTTCATTACGAAGTTACAGGGTGTTAAATAATTTTTGGCCAAACCTGTTTTTTGTCATAACTTTGACAGGGAATGAAATAACGGATTCATATTTGGTACGGCTAATGTACCAACGAGCCCCAAGAGGTACATGTATAAAAAAAAATATACCCAGGTCCGGACTCACTATAATTTATGTTTCTTCTTTGCATCAATAAAACATCACCCTGTATATATTTTTTTTGAAATTTCGATACGAAACAAACAAAATGGCCTATTTCATTTTTTTGTTACACCTTCGTGGTTATTTAAATACGTTGTTAAATGTGCAAGAAAATGGATTACAGAACCCTATTAAATGAGAGGCACGTGAAATAAATAGTTTTATAACTAAAATTTGCAAAAATTCTATTGAGCCTAGGTGGTCTGGGTGAATCCTAATTCCGGCACGTTTTAAAGGTCCATTTTGGTAAAAAAACTGTGGTCCTAATAAGTAATCGGGTATGAAATAACAAAATTTTTAATCAATCACAGTAGGCTTGTTCAAAGAATAAAAGTGAGAGATAATTTAAACCAATTAGGCCTAAGCAACCAGTTACTTTGATCAAGAAAATCATCAACATTTTATACTTAATAAAAATTGGAAAAGAGAACAAACTAAAATCTAAATAAATAAATTATTTTCCATTCAATTAACAATAAATAACAAAACAATAACTAAATGTGTTTAAAAATAAAACGTAATTGACACTAAAGTAAATTTTCAAAATGTCCTCCCCCACATTCTGTGCATTTTCTTGCGCGTTTAGAAAGGTCACCAATTGCTCGACGTATCATTTCTGGATTATTCCGTATTTCGTCGCAGGTTGTAACGATGCGCTGGATTAAATGTTGTCTACTTTCAATTTCAATGCTATAAACCTCGTTTTTTAAGTGGCCCCACAAAAAGTAATCACAAGGGTTACAATCAGGAGATCTTGGTGGCCATTCATGTGGACCCCCGCGTCCAATCCATCTATTAGGATACACATTGTTTAAGTGTTCTCTTACTTGAAGGTTAAAATGTGGTGGAGCCCCATCATGCTGAAACAACATGCCTCTTATACCGATATTTTCTAACATATTCGGTAAAATGTTTTGAAGAAAATCAAAGTAAATTTCACCATTCAATCTTTCTTCAAAAAAATGTGGCCCTATCAAATGTCTATTCACAAGTCCGACCCAAACATTTACAGAAAACCTGTGTTGCGAACGGCGTTGGTGTACCGCATGTGGGTTTTCCTGTGCCCATTTATGATTATTTCGTGAATTGTTTACTCCATCCCTTGTAAATTGTGCCTCATCCGTAAATAAGGTTCTGTAAATGACTAGGCGATGGTTAGACAACCAATGACAAAATGCCAGGCGGGGGATATCGTCGCCTTGTTGAAGACGCTGTACCTGCTGGATATGATATGGATGGTAACGTTCTCTTTTTAGGGTTCTCCATACTCGCCAATGAGGAATACCAGTTGCCAAACTGATTCGTCTAGTGCTCATATTTGGGTTTTCTTGAACTACGTTTATTATTGTTTTGTTCCTGCACACCTTGTTGTAAAACACGCTCCACAACTGCAGAATTAGGAAACTTTCCGTGTTGTCTTGCATACTGGAACACCGTACTAAAGGTTTTATGATTAGGGCATCGACGACCAGGAAAACGCAGCCGATATTCTCTTTCCGCCGACCTACCATTTCCATTACAGAAACCATAGATGAATATTATGTCAGCATATTCCACGTTTGTAAATTTTACTGGCATAGTTAAAATATTTTCACAAGTTTTCACTAACTAAATGCGGATTATTGACACATTAAATTACTAACAAACAATTATTCAACTGTTTAGGAGATTTCTTTTTATTATCTGTCACTTTGAACAAGCCTACTGTGATTGATTAAAAATTTTGTTATTTCATACCCGATTACTTATTAGGACCACAGTTTTTTACCAAAATGGACCTTTAAAACGTGCCGGAATTAGGATTCACCCAGACCACCTAGGCTCAATAGAATTTTTGCAAATTTTAGTTATAAAACTATTTATTTCACGTGCCTCTCATTTAATAGGGTTCTGTAATCCATTTTCTTGCACATTTAACAACATATTTAAATAACCACGAAGGTGTAACAAAAAAATGAAATAGGCCATTTTGTTTGTTTTTTCTTGCTCTTTTCGAATATCGTATCGAAATTTCAAAAAAATATATACAGGGTGATGTTTTATTGATGCAAAGAAGAAACATAAATTATAGTGAGTCCGGACCTGGATATATATTTTTTATACATGTACCTCTTGGGGCTCGTTAGTACATTAGCCGTACCAAATATGAATCCGTTATTTCATTCCCTGTCAAAGTTATGACAAAAAACAGGTTTGGCCAAAAATTATTTAACACCCTGTAACTTCGTAATGAAGGCCCAATGAGACATTTCTATGGGAGGTTCCGGTTACCACTGATGTTCTCTACCTCCTATTAAGCTATGTCCCTCTCATGATGCAACACCCTGTATATTTAGGTAAGCAAGTGGATATATTTATTGTCATGTAAGTTGACTAACCCAATAAGTAGCATTATCGTCATAAACTCCTTTATATGTAGTGTTTTACGGTTTGGATTTCTTGTAAACTTGATTTTCTTTTTATATGGATACAATTTTAGATTACCATAGGACAACATGGCACTGCGCGAATGGTCACGCTACCATAGCCAAATTCTTGAGTATAGATAGATATCGTTAGAAAGAGAAAAAATAAACGGAATTAATGGTGTCATGGTCTACTTTCAGATTTGTTCTTTACATTTTTGCACAAGAGCGTATGTCAATGCCAACTGCGTTTTTCGAATTTTTTGATACACATTATTAATCTTATTGTCTTTACCGTCAACTTTCATCCCTTTAACTTTTTTCATGTTTCCTCAAATAAGGAAACTATAACCGTTTGTGGTTTTCCTATATTTCAGGTTTTTGTAATATATCTCACAAAGTAGGCTATGGATTTCAAAATTCCTTTTACTGAAATATAGCTCACAAAAAATGGGATAACTGTTTCTAAAACTTTATTCTTCTATAATAGATATTATGCCAGATATTTGGTGTGACCCTCATATGTAATTTGGTCATATAGGATGTGTTCCTGGCATCATATAATAACCATCTTTACTGAGCATTAACTGAACATAATGTAGAATAAGTCACCACTGTACGTTTTAGAAATAATTAGACCTTTCTTTAAAAATATGTGGAGAAAAACGATGCGTTTACGACCGGAAAATTTTGTGAAACTAGCATCTATTTTAATATTGCACGAAAAATTAAGTCAATTATAGAGACGTACCGTTATCAGCCATTAGTGTGACACATTTTCAATAGATTACCATGAAAAAACTAATCAACTGACATTTGGCAGGCTCTTGTTGAACTTCATATTAATGCATACAGTTTTGATTATAATTGCATGTGTTATACAACAAAAAATTATATAGTGTAGTTAAAATAAAGTTAAAAATCGAAACAAAAAGGCGATTTTTTTATTGAATAGGAAGTACATAGACAAGATGTCCAGAAATAGCGTTAGAATGTTTCGGTGGGTAGTTTCACACCCAAAAATATAGTTTTTCTTGATTATTTTAACATCTATTGCAATAGAGGGATGAAATGTCCCGCATATAGTAATTCTACCATGAGAAATCGTTTGGTGTTGATGAAAACGGAGTGCAACGACCAGTAGCTTACGAAATAGAGCGGCTCCTGATTAAAATGTCCATAATTTTCTTGCTTTGAAACTTATTCTATTTTTGACCCTAAAGCATAAAAGTTATTCAACCTGAAAAAGAATGAAAACCTGGAAAAGTAAGGAAATTAGAAACAATCAGGGAAAATTAGTAATTGCCAGGAAATCCTTACTAAAACTATGGAAAACTTTAAGAAGCGGGTTAATTACATTTTCCGAATGTTGATTTGTTCGATAATAGGAAATATAAAGGAAAAAATAAGACATCAATGGAACTTCCCATTTTTACTTAACTCTATTACGTAATGATACTTTTTTGCAAATATCTCGAAAAATAAGTACGTATGTTAGCAAAATAATTAAAGGGATTTGAGGTTCATAAAATTATCGTTAGTTTATAAAATAATAATGATTTAATTTGATTTGTAAAATACGAGAATTAATAGCTCGGCGATAAAATCAATACGTGTAACTTAATAATAATCATTTAGTTGATTTGCTGCAGACAATAATTGAAACTATAAATATTGAACCAGTCATTGTTTTATTAAAACGGGAAAAAGAGAGTAATATTTCATTTCATAAAACAGTTTATTTATGCTAGAAAAAACAACTATTAGCCCATTAAAATGGGACGAATATTGTCGATTTGGATGAAATAATTCAGAGCAGGCTGAAATTTTGGGAACAGGATTATTTTGTGGTAAATAAAAGGAAATTGTTCATAATCGAATTCTCTACAACTTTCATTTGATACATTTTGGGATCCGAATGACCATTTTCAAGATTTTAGCGAAAAACGCGCGAATATCCTTTGCGTCGCAAAACTGTCAAAATTTCAAAAAATCTATCTTGGCTCCAATAGGTCGTACGAATTTTTAAAAAAGACGAAATTGTGCGGATTTTTATTACCTACAATTTTCATGTGTGCAGCATATTTTACAGTAAAATTGATACTTGATCCGAGTTTTTTGTGAAAAACCGATTTCTAACCCTGTCCCTCCCCCCTTTTTGATATGTTGAAAAGTAGCCTAAAATAAGCCTGTTCCCAAAATTTCAACCCGCTGTCAATTATTCATCAAAATTTTCCCATTTTACTGGGCTATATGCCAAACTCTCATATACGGGGTGGGCATAATAGTTTAAGAGCTGCCAACGTTTTCGAGAGAGAATTATAAGAAAGCTAGTTTTTTGATATCCCTTCCCTGGACACAAATTAAAGACAGCTTAAAAAGTGCGAGTGAGGAAATTCTTGGCACTGTAGCAAGTAAAAAACAGGAGGACTGGTTCAATGATAATGAAGCTTTTATACAAGAACTTCTTGACCGCAAACATATTGCCTTCCAAAACGCTATCAACCACCCCAACGACTCATCAAAAGCAGAAGCTTTTACCCAATCTAAGTATGAAACGCAACGCGAAATCAGAAGAATAAAGAACGAGTGGTGGGCAAGCAAGGCCAGAGAAATTCAAAGGTACGCCGATTCACACGACTACAGGAATTTCTTTCAAGGAGTAAAAGCAGTGTACGGCCCCAGTCGGAAAAATATGTGCCCTATTAAAGATTTAAATGGAAATCTCCTCAAAGAAGACCAGGAAATAAGAGCCCGATGGAAAGAACACTACTCTAACATTCTTAACCAGCAAAGTCAAGCCGATCACGATATTATAAATCTTATCCCTCAATACGACACCTTCGAAGACTTAGATAAGCCACTAACAACGGAAGAGATCTTAACCGCCATTGGGCAGCTAAAAAATAACAAATCTCCCGGCGCCGACTCACTCGCAGCTGAGATCTTTAAAGCTGTGTCGTCAGAGCTCATACCCTACCTCAAAAAACTGTTTGATGTCGTGTGGGAAAGTGGTCAAGCTCCGCAGGAGTTTCGTGATACACTTTTAATTAACCTCTTCAAAAACAAAGGGAGCGCTGCGGACTGTGGAAATTACAGGGGTATAGCTCTCCTGGCTGTTGGAGGGAAGATACTCACTAAAGCGATGGCAAATAGGCTAACACCTGTTATGGAAAAGTTACTTCCTGAAACACAGAGTGGCTTTAGACCAAACCGAGGCACATCGGATTTAATCTTCACACTTAAACAGCTTCAAGAAAAAGCACTCGAACATCAAGGAGAAATTCACATGGCCTTCATTGATTTAACCAAGGCGTTTGACTCGGTGGACAGGGAAGTGCTCTGGAAAATTATGTTCCGCTTAGGTATCCCTAGAAAATTTGTGGAAGTATGTCGCAGTCTACATACAAACAACAACGCCCAGGTTATGTATAATAATGAGGCAACCGAACCTTTCCAAACCCTCACTGGAGTTAGGCAGGGATGTGTCCTGGCACCCCTACTCTTTAATTTGTTTACCACTGCTCTAACAATTATTGTTGACAACAAACTGACTGTCAGAGGAATAGGTCTCAGATATCGTTTTGATGGCGGTCTCTTTAACATAGGGCGCTTCAGAGCTTTCACGAAGACACGCACACGATTCATTTGTGATCTCCAGTATGCGGATGACTGTGCACTTTTAGCGTCTACGCCGGAAGAGCTTCAAGAACTTTTAGATGTGTATGCCCAGAGCTATGATTCCTTGGGACTTAAAATCAACATTGGAAAGACTAAGATTATGTCAACTCCTCATCAAGTGAACCAAATAGACATTACACTTAACGGAAATTCTCTTGAAGTGGTGGATCAGTTCAATTACTTAGGCAACGTTGTTAATGACAAAGCAAACATGGACAGCGAGATTCGCAATAGAATTAACGCTGCATCTAGAGCACTCTGGGGACTTAGAGAGAGAGTATTTGACAACCACGACCTTGCTTTGTCAACGAAAATGGCTGTCTACAGAGCAGTTGTCATTCCAACACTGCTATATGGATGTGAAAGCTGGGTCACTTACCGTCGTCATGTGAAAGAATTAGAACGTTTTCAGCAAAGACATCTCAGAAGTATGATGAAAATCCGTTGGTTCCATCACATATCAAACGTGGAAGTACTCAGGAGAGCAAACAGCCTTGCAATTGAGGTGCTTATTTCAAGAGCACGCCTAAGATGGGCAGGTCACGTTCATCGTATGCATGATAACCGCCTTCCTAAATGCACACTTTATGGTGAATTGCTAAGCGATAGAAGAAGGCGTGGCGGTCAACGAAAGAGGTTCAAAGACGCTCTCCATGAAAATCTAAAATCCTGCGGTATTGCAGACGAGCAATGGGAACAACTTGCAGCGGACAGAACCGAATGGCGAGGGGTTGTGGCCAGCTATCAAGGAAATGTTGCTGCAAGAAGGCCGAATCCAAGACCTAACCTGGTCTATGTTTGTCCTGACTGCGGTCGACATGTGCTCTCCCGAATTGGCCTCTATAGCCATAGTCGTGTGCACCGTAGATGAATGGGGATTACAATAAACTACACCTGTTACTTGTTTTTTATTGTACACAATTTATCGACTGTAACATTTTCATACTCGGACTCGAGTAACGGCTAATAATCCCTTCCCTTGCACTATCTAGGTAGGCATGAGAGTAGTCTGGCTGGCAGGAGACCTTGCGTTTACCTTACTTTTCAGAAATTTTACTTAACATTTTGTTTTCCCCTCCATTTTCTTTAAATATTAATTATAATTTATAAATAATACTTTGAATAACATAATGAACTCAATTGGAGGTCAAAAAAGCTAAGACACTGAATATGGTCCAACAGATATTTCAGCAACGAAATATTTTGTATCTAGTGTGTGGTTAATTATTTAAAAATATTAATTCGTAATATTTCACAAAATTCATTACATCATAAATTAATAATCTACGTACTTGTTCATCTTTTAATACCACTGGTTGATTCAATTTTCAGGTGTTAACTGAAAATCTACTGCCTCCTTATCCTGATAATTCCACAATTACCCAAGGAGCTTGGCAGAACGTCAACGGAACTAGGTGAGTTACCTTATTTATTTTTTACTGTACAATTACTCGAAAATTACAGTATCATATATATTTAGGGAGTATTGAATGAACAAATACATTATTTGACGTTGAAGAAAATGTTTATTATTTTCTTTCTCAACAAATACATCGCTAAAAAAACTATATTAACATCGCATATAGTTCAGTTCTTACTTGTTTTCTTTCGCAGGTAGTGAGTAGGTAAGGGATCGGGTTCATATCAACCCCACCACTCCGCTCTATGCTACGCCTCCGACCTGCTGTACAAAAAAGGATAGAATGACTTTTAAAATCTGCTAAATCTTTTTAATCACCATGTTCCTCGAAAGCGTTACTTTTAAATCTAACAAGCGTCCAGAACCATGGTTTACAGAGACTTTATATGAGCTTAAAAAAACTAAAAGCTTGTTTAAGGTATACAATAAGTAGAAGTGTTGCCCACCGGCAATATTTTTGTGAAATTTATAATAGGGTTTTCCCACTAATTTTATTTTAACAATTTGTGTCATGAAAATGATATAATAAAACATTTTATTAGTTTACAACAAATTACTTTTCTAATAAGAATTGTTTCTAAGAAAATATCGTTAAAACAACTTGCTGATAATTTCACTGCTTTTTAAAACGGGCATTTTTACGCGCCAGAATTACGTATCTACCCGGAAAACCAATGAGATTATGGATATAATTAGTTTGTAATAGATTCTAACTGTGTGTTAAAGAAAGCTTTCCTCTAAAACTTCTCAGAATTTCAATTTGTAATGCTTGTACTGTGATTGGTCTAAAGCAGTGGACGTGTATATATTGGCCAATCAGAATCCAGATAAATGCCGCACAAGTTATTCGTGAAAGCGTCGGACGTTAATATTTTGTACTGTAGTTTAGGTTTAACCTTCACTGACATTACGCATCAGATGACTAACCTAAAACGTTAAATTTATTTTTTTATGTTTGTATTGTTTGGAGTGAAAATATTATTTTATCAGTTTCTGGTTTATGTTTTATTAATTCTACAATCAAAATGGAATCAAGTGGAAGAGGGATATGTTAAAGGTGCCGCTGATAATTTACCTAAAGTAGAAAAGTACTGAGTGCTGTCAATATATGGAGGTTATGTTGTTATGTTAACAGAGACCAAGATTAATAAACAATCTTGAACAGAGACAACCTCTGTGATGTTAATTCTGTGATTGGATTTCAGGGTGTTGACGTCACAACGCGCCAATTTATGGCTGTTTAAAATGAACCCAATATTTTTCAAACTTCAAGTTTTTTTTTTGTTACTATTAATAAAATTAATAAGATAATAAATATGCCATAAATCATTTTTTTACGTGAGTTAAGTATTTCAGCAATAATTTTTTTTTCTGGGAAAACCTTATTATTATTATTATGCCGTTGTTCAAAAAGGAACTGCATTTTACAATTTGCATATTAATAAAACTAGGACTAATCCTAAACAAATGTGGACTAACTTGAAGTCATGGGGAGTAGTAAAGGATAATATTCCACCAAATCTCCCTGAAGATCTTTGTAATGCTGATGATATCAATAGTTATTTCATGGATTCTATACCAAATCTAAAATCTAATGAGCAACATAACGATTCATTTTTAGAAACTAAGTTTATTGACGACATTTATTTCCTTTCAAACCGGTTACTGTTAAAAAAATTTCAGATATCATTAATAAACAAACATTCCACACTATTGGTCCAAATGGAATATCAGCAAAAATGTTACAACTGGCACTACAGTGGATGGGCACCATTGACCAATATTATTAATATATCATTAGAACCAGGTGATCTTCCTACTCAATGAAAAACGTCCTGTATCAAGCCTATACCCAAGGAAAAAATCCTGAACAACTTAAGGATTTACGTACTATTAGTATGCTTTCTGTTCCACTAAAAATTGTAGAATCAGCCATACGGTCTGTCTATTTTACCACGGCCACACCAAATAGCTCGCTTAATATCTATTGTAGAAAAATGAAGTTTTAGAAACAGATATCCCATTTTTTGTGAGCTATATTTCATAGCCTACTTTGTGAGATATATTACAAAAACCTGAAAAATAGGAAAACCACAAACAGTTATAGCTTCCTTATTTGAGGAGATACGAAAAAAGTTAAAGGAGTGAACGTTGACGGCAAAGATAATAAGAATAAAATGATGTGTATCAAAAAAATCGAAAAATGCAGTTGACATTCACAGACGCTCTTGTGCAAAAATGAACAGAACAAATCTCAAAGTAGGCCATGACATCATTAATTCCGTTTATTTTTTCTCTTTCCAACGATATAAAACATAGTGGTGAGAGGTAAGTGAATCCTCTCATATGGTCAATTGCTACTATACACCATAGATGTCTCCATGAGCGTATAGCGACTTGCGATTCTGCAAGTACCTGAGAGCTGCGACCTTTCAGTCCTAGGTGGACTTAACCTACTGTTATACTACTATTACTACTATTGAATATCGAAACCGATCTATGTCTGGTCAAGGAATTGACAAATGATATTGGCTATCATTCTTTCATGATTTGTAAGGTGTAATTCAATGCAGGTCGGGATATTTGCTCGTTGAGTAGTTGTTTCCTGCAAATCATATATTATAAAATTTAAAAAATAGAATTAGAAAATTGATCAAATTATTACATCATCATTCTCTAGAGACAAGATATGTTTGATTCTCACCTAAAATTGAGATCGTTTTTAGGTTTTAAGGTATTTATTAAAAAAAATTAAAAAACGCGTGTCCATGGAGATGATCAATTGTCCATGGAATTATAATTGGTCTAAATTTTGTAAAACATTGTTGCCAAAAACGAAAGGTCTGCTTAGAAAAGTAAAAATGCTTTATTATTTAATAAAAAACAACTTGTATATGTAAGAAATCATAGATATTTTCAAATTAAGCGGACGAATATCAAATAATACGAAACGGTTTTTGACATTCTACTTAAGAACTCAACATAGATTACTGAGTAAAATAAAAACATTAAAAACAAAAATAATTTCTTCACTTAATAATTTTGGTCAACTCCATGGACAGCTGACAACACCATGGACAGACAGTTCATGTCCATGGTGATGACGTCCATGGAGATGATGAAACATAGTATTTTTAACATTTTTCAAGTAAATAAAATTTTCTAAAATGAATCTGACGTAGGTATGGAAGGCCTTCTTGAACCTAATATTATCTTAATTTTCCATTTACTAGCCATTTATACCAAAGAACTACTTGCAAGCGAGATACATGGAGTTGATGTATTAAAAAAATACGTACTTCGTTAAAGACTTGTTTCACTCGAAAAAGTCTAAACAATGCGAAGCACACGACCACCTCTAATGCTGATGGAGAACTAAGGTGTATAACAAATCTATGTCTAATATTAGTATACTCCTGTGGCATATTTTAATGGATTTATGCTAAAAGCCAAAAAGACCCATGGTGATGACGGCATTTCTGGTAACAGAGTAAAAGTGGCACATACTTGCTAATTCCTATTTTAATTAAAAATATTTTTATATCCAGAAATTGCCTAACATGTATTCTATCAAAGGCCAGAATAATTTAAACTTAAATTTTATTATTTGTGCTTATAAAGTGTATGCGAATGCAGTGAACTACAGTCCATGGTGATGATAAATAGGGATAAAATCATTTGTTCTACGACCGGGAGTAGAAATAGATTTCTATGGCATCAAAATTGTGACAGAAGTAAAGCATTTACTCCCTAAGGACGAAATAAGACTATAATTTCCATAGGAGAATTTTTATTACATTTTGTTTAACTATTGGGCATGAAATAAAAACTCCCCTATAGGGAAATTATTGTCTTATTTCGTCCCTAGGGAGTAAATGCTTTACTTCTGTCACAATTTCTCTCCAATTTATTATAATTCTTTATTTATGAAATAAATGTTTCTACTCCCAATCGTGGAAAAAATAGTATATACACCTCGGGAGAGACCGCCATTTTTCTCTCGATGTATTTGTTGCCGTCGGGCCTCAAATTACACCTCAGGAAAAATAAGACGTTTCTCTCCCTTAGTGTATAATGTACTATTTTTCTTTAAGAAACTTTTTTTTCAGAAGTAATTGTTAGCAGCATTAAAAGATTGGGTGGTTCTGATCCTATTACAATTTTTAAATCATCAATTGATAATTTGGATTTTAATATATTCGCTGGTTACAGCAAATTTTACTATTTCGCTGGAATAACCCAGTACTGTTATATATAGTTTTTCGTTTTTTTGGACGTTTATTTTGTACTTCTATTTTTATTTATGAGAGATTTGTTTGTTTGTATTAAATTGTAATAAATAATTACTGAATTATAATTATTATAAAGTGAATTTTTACTATTATGGCATAGCTGATTTTTACGATTCAATGATATGAATTGTGATTTTCGTAAAATATTAAATATTGACACTATCAGTTAAAATTTTTGTGGCATGCTTTATATCGTTGGAAAGAGGAAAAAATGGAATTAATGGTGTCACGGCCTACTTTGAGATTTGTTCTTTTCATTTTTGCACAAGAGCATTTTTCTAATTTTTCGATACACATTTTTATTCTTGTTGTCTTTGCCGTCAACATTCATCCCTTTAACTTTTTTCGTATCTCCTCAAATAAGGAAGCTATAAGCGTTTGCGGTTTTAATATTTTTCAGGTTTTTATAATATATCTCACAAAGTAGGCTAGGGATTTCAAATTTCTTTTTACTGAAATATAGCTCACAAAAAATGGAATGTTTCTAAAACGTTATTCTTCTACAATAGATATTTTGTGTGGCCCTCGTAAAATAGACGACGCAGACGGTAAAGTGTATACGAACTTAATTGAAACCGTATAAAAACCAAAAGCCGACAAAAACAGAACTAACTAAACTCCTACGCTTGATATTATAATAGGTATTTATGCACTGCACTGGCACATTGACAGCACACCTCATCGGCTTCTGAGAAACGATTTACGAGTTTTTTATGCTAGTAGGCCTGTCCGTTTTATTATCTTTAAACCAGTGAACTCGTAGATGGTTCATTCAGGCTGGTTACATTGCCAGTCTCGGACTCGCCTGCATAGTTTCAACTACCGTTCGAATCTCGATACCATTGCTAAATATATAGGGCAAAATATCAAGTTCAGTGCACACGGTCCTGTGCTTTAACACTGACCAGTTTCAATTTTGCCAGTATAAAGTATATATTTTTTTATTTCTATTCTCAGGATGTGTTAAAAAACAACATTGTTGACACGCCTCCCTTTGCGAAAATTTGCAGTTGTACTGCCTACTTTTTTCAATAAACGTATTATATTGTATTGCATATACAACATACCGAAAAATAAACTTTTCAGACCTTTTGCGAGCTAACCGCTTTTCACATTTCACGACCTGCCGACTAAAGTATCATTTATCTCACATCTTATACTGACATAATTTAAAAAAAAACATATCATGAGTCTACATAATTTTAACGCACGCAGTTAGTATTTCCTTTTGCACACATGCGTGATTAATTTAATTGAAATCAGTGGCGATGGGCCAACTTTTACGGATACTCATTAATAACGCGTCCTAGCTAGAAAATTATTAAATCGATATTTATTACAGGAAACCATGTCCTAAGAAAAGTCTCTCGTTCATGATATACTGTTTAATTCAAGAACTTTTATACTCATCGAAAAACTTTCCTCAGCATTGCTTCATTACTTTAAATGTATTAAGACGGTTTTATTGGTCTCTTACTTGATATTAAAAATACGACGGGGTTTTTTCACAAAGGAAAAGATTCGTGAATGAGTCTCGGACTTTTTGACATAAAAGATAAATCGATTAGTTAAAAGGCTTTTAATGTTAACTACGGTTTTCGAGGCCTTTGTGTGGAATGCTTTTTATCTGGAGGTGATAATATTTGAACTTTCCACCGCCGGCTGTGTGAAGCCTCAAATTAAACGATTGCCCGCTTCCTTCGCTTTCGAGATTTTTTTTCTTGGTTGGCTGTTGAGTAAGTGAACGTTAAATTGGAGCACTGGGGACGACAATCATGGTTCTTCTTAAAAATATATAGTAAAACCTTCGTTGATATACAGTGTGAATGTTTTACCATTATTTTTAAGATTGTTGTTAACTTCTTGTAAGGGGGAAATTATTACACAATCTTCTTAATGATTCAGCTATATTAATGTACTATCTGATCAGAAGTAGACAATCGGTATATGTAGAGAGTTTACATATTAGATTTTGAATGAATGACAGTTACTTGCTGGAAAGTCAAAAAAAAGAATTTTTCAAACTATATCCCATTATACAAGGTGGACCAAAATTGCCTCCCATGTTTCTACATCCAAAAATAATGGTAGTCTTTTGTATAAACTTATTACCGAAAATGAATAATAAATGCGTGTGGCGTACGATATCAAGCTCATTTGTATATAAAAAAAATAATATAGGACCCAGTATTGAGTCCTGTGGAACTCCCATATTGACTGACTTTATGTCCTGAGTTAACTGTATTTATAGCATCGTTTGACGGGTGACTTATACTGACATATTGGGCTCTACGTTTTAAAAATGAGGAAATTCAATCCCATGCTATTCCTGTATATCTACCGCAAGAGCATAATTTAGCCAATAATTAATTAGATATACCCAATCGAATGTCCTACTGAGAACACAAATACCCCAGTCATTAGACTAAAAAAATTGTTTTTAAAAAGCTTTTATTAAATGCTCTGAAAAGTGGAAAATAAGCTTTAAAGTAAACCAAACCCATCATTTCTAACTAGGCGTTCGAACGAGACGCACGTATTTATCGGTGTCTAAAGCAGTGGCCGGGCAAGCAGGTAGTGGGTTTATTATCCCCAAGGAATTCCCAAATTGCCACGTGAAATTTATAAGTGCGTCATATCTAAATGCATTTGACAATAATAATTAATTAATTAGTGAAATGAGTGAAAAGTGTGCAAAGTGCAATGGCGGGATCACGACGAAGAAGCCAGCCGTTACTTGCAATGGTTTCTGTAAAACGTGTTACCATATCCAATGTGTCGATATACCAAACGAAATATTAGCAGCAGTGACCAAATATTCTTCGCTATCCTGGAGATGTGAGGACTGTTTAAAAAAATTGCCGACTTGTGATCTCGAACACCTGGAAACTTTGCTGGAAGAAAAATTCAAAATACTTGTGCAAGAAATGACAGATAAATTTAACTGCATTAAAAATGACATAACTCACTCTACTGCCAAAGTTATATGTGATATAAATGCCGAAAAAAAAGTCGAAATTAAAAAAAGCTATTCCTCTGCTGAAGACTGAAGCGGCTATCATAATAAAACCTAAAAACCAGACGCAAAAAAACTCAGAAACCAAGACGGATATTCTCAGCAATGTAAACCCTGTGAAAAATAACATTAATATCTCAAGCGTAAAAAATATCAAAGATGGTGGTATCCTAGTAGGATGTTCTAGTGCAGAAGAAGTTACGAAACTTAGGAAAATCGCTGTGAACAAACTGAATCAAAATTATGACATCAAGGACGTTAAAACCTTAAATCCACGTGTGAGAATAGTAGGAATGTCAGAGAAGCTGGAAGAAAGTGACTTAATTGAATATATCAAGTTTCAGAACAAACATCTAATAGGTGAAAAGTTTGAATGTAAAATCTTGAAATTGTGGTCAACGAAAAAAAATGATAAAATATATCAAGCCATTATGCAAGTCGACGTAAATTTCTATAACAAAATCTTGTCTGAGGGAGAAGGTAAGTTATTTATTGGATTCGACCTATGTAATGTTTACGATTCTATTGATATACGAAGGTGCTTCAAATGTAGCGGTTTTAATCATATATCAGAGCAATGTAAATCTAAAATACGGTGCCCAATATGTGCTGGTGAGCACAATGTAAAAGATTGTAATAATAAATCATTAAAGTGCCCCAACTGTTTAGATTACTCTATTACTAATAAACTTGAGCTTAATGTCGAACATGCTGCATGGGACAACAACTGTTTCGTATATAAACAAAAAATTAATGAGTTTAAGGCAAAAATGTCATTTTCTGCATAACTAGGCGTGAAAACAAACAAGAATATTTCAAATAACAATGATCCAAGTATAACAATAACCCCAATCGAAACCACTGCCTCTTCACCAACTCATATCATAAACATATATTATCAAAATGTACGCGGGTTGAACACAAAATTAAAAGACTTATTTCTTGCCTCTATGGCATGCCATTATGATATATATGCTTTCACAGAGACTTGGCTAAACTCGCAAGTACTGAATACAGAAATATTGTCCTCTAATTATAATATCATACGGTGTGACCGGAACTTTACGGAAACTAATAAAAATAAAGGCGGCGGTGTACTAATTGCGCTAAATATTAAGTATATTTATGAGGAACTTAATGTCAGTCTTATACGTGAGATATTTCCTCAAATAGATATAGTTGGTGTTAAAGTGACCTTTCATTTTCAAAATATTTTCATTTTCATCCTTTATATCCCCCCAAATTTACCGTATGCATCCTACCAAGGTCTTTTTGAATGTATTGAGTCTCTAGACTATTTAAACGATGAAAATATTTATTTTATAGGAGATTTTAATGTCCCAGAGTATAACAATCAAAATATTGCACCAAGCAGTCGTGGAGCTGCTGTACAACACTTTTCTGAGTACCTTGACCTCAAACAATTTAATAATGTACTAAATACTAATGAGACTACTCTTGATTTGGTACTGTCAAATGCAAATTGTGACGTAAACAGATCATTAGAGTGTCTATTAATAGAGGATTTACATCATCCCCCCTTAGAAATATCACTAAAAATTACTAATTCTCATCCTGAAAAGTTCCCATGTAATTTAATGGAAATATATAACTTTAAAAAAGCCAATTACCCTCTCTTATATGAAAATCTATTTCAGATAAACTGGTCATTTCTAACTGAACTAAATGACGTTAACATGGCTTGCACTGCTTTTTACTCTAAACTAACTGAAATTTTTGATCAATTTGTGCCTAAATCTATTCCCAAACAACCCAAATATCCAACTTGGTACACAAATGATATTGTAAGAGATATAAAGCAAAAAAATATTCAGAGGAGAAAGTATAAACAAACAAAAAGTGAAGATGATTATAATAAATTCAGGAACATGAGAGAGAAAATAAAGCAGGACGTAAAACAATCATATGAAAATTATTTATTGAATATTCAAAATAATATAAAAAATGATCCAAAAAAATTTTGGTCATATGTAAACAGTAAAAGGAATAGTAGCGCCATTCCTGATAATATTACATATAATAACATTCGACACACAAATCCTCAAAATATTGTTGATGCTTTTGGAACCGTTTTTCAATCGGTTTATCTTAATCCTAATAATAACAGCAATAAATATCCCCCCTGTGGTGATGTAAACAGTAATAATTTATGCATAACGACGTTTTCGGAATCGGACGTGCTAAAATCGCTTAAGAAGATAAAACCCAAATTTACTAAAGGTCCAGACAATATACCTGCATTTATAGTTAAGGACTGTGCACATGTCTTCGCCCTGCCCCTTAAAATAATTTTTAATCTGTCCCTGAAGTTACAGGTATTCCCTGATGTATGGAAATACTCTCGTTTATGTCCTGTTTATAAGAAAGATAACAAATATAATGCTGAGAATTATAGGCCAATAACAATAATTTGCAATTTTGCAAAAGCCTTTGAGTTTACCTTGAATGCGTCATTATCCAGGCACGTACAAAATCAGATCGTAACAAATCAACATGGATTTGTACCAGGTAGATCCACTGAAACTAATCTAACCTGTGTTACACAATATCTTTCCGAAAAACTGGATGACAACAAACAGGTTGACATTATCTATACTGATTTTTCCAAAGCTTTTGATCGCTTAGACCACGGTATTCTGATACAGAAACTAAATAATTTCGGATTATCGTTAGCATTATTAGATTTAATCACTTCATATTTAACAAACAGGCGACAGTATGTAGAATACCGTGGTTTCAAGTCTTTTGATATTATAGCTAGCTCAGGTGTTCCTCAGGGATCGGTACTGGGACCACTACTGTTTAATATTTTTATTAACGATATTGTTATAGACCTGGATGTTTCAAGTCTATTATACGCAGATGACTTGAAAATCTATCATGTAATTGAAACTGAGGCAGATTGTGATAAGCTGTAGAATAACTTGGATAAGATAAATCATTGGTGTATATTAAATCAATTGCCTCTTAATGTATCTAAATGCAACGCGTTTACATTTTGTAGAGCCCGCACTCATGTCACCTACAATTACCATTTAAATAACCAAGAGTTACAAAGACCTGATATCATTAAAGATCTTGGTGTTACTTTTGACAGAAATCTAAGTTTCAATGAGCATATGAACTTAACTGTATCGTCAGCGTTAAAAAACTTAGGGTTCGTAATTAGGAATTGTAAGGGTTTTAATAATACGGACATTACGAAACTGTTATATTTTTCCTTTGTGCGGTCGAAACTGGAATATTGTTCACTGGTATGGTCTCCGGGATATGCTACATACATAAACAATATAGAGAACATCCAGCGTCGTCTGGTTAAGTATTTATGTTTTGTTGAAGATGGCAACTATCCTACAATCGGTTACCCACAAAGCATTATGTTAGAAAGGTTTCACATATCGAGTCTACAAAACAGAAGAATGGCACACTCCGTGGTATTCTTATATAAAATTATTCACAATATCTTTGATTGCTCATCTATTTTGGAACAACTATGTTTTCGGGTACCTCGTATAGAAAGTAGAAATCGTGAAACTTTTTATCTCGTTACCCCTCGGACTAATCTATTAAAAACTTCACCCATATATTTTATGTGTAAAAATTATAATTCGCTGCAAAATGAGCTTGATATATTTAATTGTAGCCTTGCCTCGATAAAAAATCTATTATCTGTGTAACATGAATATTAGTGTATAAAAAACTTAATACTATTTGTATGATAATTGTATCTTTTCTCTGTCTTTTTCACCTATTCTGTTTTCTATAACTCTACATTCTGTTTATTGTATTTATTATATTCTACTGATCTGTAATATTTGTACCTTATATACATTATTATTGTAATTGTTCCCACCCTGTAACTGGTTACCTGTTGGGTGGTTGTATCTAATAAATAAAATAAAAAATAAAAATAAAAAATTTTGTTACATTATATAATTTTTTTTATGATATAAAAGCTTGTCGCGAGATTTTTCTGTGTAAAGGAAGGAGATCGCTCGCGATAAGATAAGCCTGTCTGAAATGGACAAAACTCTGTTTGACATATTAATTACACATTTACATAAATTTAGAAACTTAATAGGGGGAAAACAGATTACGCAATTGTAAAATATAAATAATAATCCTTTAATTGACAGGACTGTCATTAATATTTTTTAGTCTTTGGATATGCTGTAATCCCCAGATATTGATTTTGAGACGAATCGGATCATAAACGGCAAAGTCATCCTCCATCTTGAACAAAATATTTGACTAGAAATTCATAATCGGCGAACCCGAAAACACTCAGATATTGATTTTGATCGATTTGGACCATAAATAACAAAAGTCATCCGCCATATTGGCGCCGCCATATTGAATTTCTAAATTTTGACCAAGAATTCACAATTGGCGATCTTGAAAACCCTCAGATATCGATTTTGAGTCGAATCGGATCATAAACGGTAACAGACCACAACCCCATGCTAAATTTTCAGGGGGTCATATGATACCGCTTGAAAAGGTCGGCCACGGCCGTGCCAGATAAAAATATTAAGTATAATATTATGCCTTTCACATCATACAGCAATCATTTACCTTTATTTGGTCCATTAATAATGGACGCTAACCTATTAATTCCTTAATCAAAATTTATTGAATATCTTGGAATAGTATTTGACAGGCACTTATATTAGAATATACAAATAAATAATGTAAGAAAAGTTATAGGTCTGCTTCCAAAAATTAAATATTTAAAATCTTACCTAAATATTAACCAATTAAAAATATTGTACTATGCTTAAATACAATCGCAACTCTCATATGCCTTTATAAGATGGGGTGGAGTATTCAACTGCTATTTGAAACAATTAACTGTAGTCCAAAAATGGGTATTAAGAATCATATATAATAAACTTTATCGTTATTCATCGGATGCCTTATACAAAGGAACTGAAATATTTGACTTGCGTCAACTTTACTGTACAAATATGCTTACATGCTTACCTATAATTTTAAGAATACGTATAACAACTTTATTCCTGCTTGGAATAAAACCTGTGCAGCATTTAAACTGATACTTTCAGACCGGAAACTTGAGAGAAGCGATTAGTTGGAGAGTAAGTCATGAAACCTCGACGAATAATCGCAATATCGTCAACATATTTCATTGGGAGAAGCCGGATCCTCGAGGAAACTGGAAATAATTGGGAATGAAACTCAGTTACAGCTCCTAGCGGCTTGGGGGAGTTCATTTCACCTTTTCCTGTCGTCACAATTATGTGCAGGCTTTACATTTTGGCTAGAAGCCGAAGGAGTAGGGAAATTATTAAGATTTCCACCGGCTGTAACTTTCGCTTCGGTTGGTGTAATTTCTCAATTAAAGTTAAGAAAAATTAACGGATTTTTAATAGACCTTACTTCCTTACTTGTAGTATAAATAACAAACATTTGTGCTTTTTAGGTCAGGTTTCAGATGCCAGAATCAAATTAATAAGGAATAGATTATTCACCACATTTCGATAAAATACTACTTACTCTAAATAAGAGAGTAGTAAGACTATGTCACTCCTGGACCACCAAGTAGAGGAATAACGCCGGTTACAATGACGTCATGAATTGGATGGCAAGTGTCCATCAGGATATAAAAAAGATTTTAAACAGCTCTGAACAAGTTCTTAACAGGCCTCAAACAATTATAAACATGTTTTTAACACATATAAATAGGTCTTAAACAGGTTTTAAACAGATATAAACAAGTCACAAATCACAAAGACTCCTGATGGATGCATGCCATCCAGTCCTTGACGACATTGTAACCGGCGTTGTTCCTCTACTCGGTGGTCCAGGAGTGACATAGCCTTACTACTTAAAAGTGTAGCAGGATAAAAATGGCCAATCGCCCCCCACGCGTATGATATTCTAGTTCTTGTCGAATCATTGTTTCTGCTGTATACAGGGTGTGCCAATAAAAATTCCCAGGTGAAATATTTCGGAAACTGCTGATTTCTGTAAAAACCCATTACTAGAACATATAAATGAATGGCTTTAGTTTTGAATACAAACAGTTTTTAATATGTTAAGGGGTAGATGGCGCACTACAAAGAATTTTTTGGATGACAGGAGCTTAGAAATGTTATCTATGTTAATCCGCGTCGGATTCCGGAAGGGAAAGTTCTTTGGAAGTATAGTATAATATAATATAGTATAGTATAGTCCAGTGGAAGTATAGTAACGCAAAAAAATATATACCGGGTGACAAAGGAGACATGTAACATCCCATAGCATGTTTATTTAAAAAGATATTATTTTGAAATTTGGTACACTTATATAATGCGCGATTGTCCTTTTTTAAGTACAAAAAAATTTCCCGCCACTTCCGGTTTGACCGGAAGTGACATCTACTCTGTTATTTTAAATGACACCCTGTATATTTTTTTTACCTATCTGATTCGTCTCTAGATTCTCTTTTCCACCATGTATCGGAACACGGCATTTGTTTTTAAAATGACAGTTAATATCAGTTTTAGTTTAGTGTAGTGTGCCGTGATATCGAAAGACCTCTGGTATGCGACTTTGTGCCTCATATTTTTTTGGGAATAACCAGTAGCTGAACAGACTAATAAGATCTAACTTATTTTAGAAAAATATCTTTAAACAACCCACGATATCATAAAAACCAAGATAGGAACCCAATTTTTTTATTTCACCTAGTTAAAAAATACTTATTTATCTTTACAATATTCATTACTATGCAATAACATTCGATACTAATTTTAATGAAGAAAGTAAAATAGGATAGGCACAACAATTGTATTGGACAAAAATAAAAGATAAATAAGTATTTTTTAACTAGGTAAAATTAAAAAATGGGGTTCCTATCTTGGTTTTTATGATAGGGTTGTTTAAAGATATTTTTGTAAATAAGTTAGATCTTATTATTCTTTTCAGCTACTGGTTATTCCCAAAAAAATATGAGGCACAAAGTTGCATACCAGAGGTCTTTCGATATCACGGCACACTACGCATCAGTATCTTCCAAGGTTCATATCAGGGCCACCTAGACTTAACAAACTAAAATTGATATTAACTGTCATTTTAAAAACAAATGCCGTGTTCCGATACGTGGTTGAAAAGGGAATCTAGAAACGAATCAGATAGGTAAAAAAAATATACAGGGTGCCGTTTAAAATAACAGAATAGATGTCACTTCCGGCGAAACCGGAAATGGTGGGAACAAAATTTTTGTACTTAAAAAGGCCAATCACGCATTATATAAGTGTACCAGATTTCAAAATAATATCTTTTTAAATAAACATGCTACGGGGTGTTACATGTCTCCGGTGTCACCGGGTATATATATTTTGTTGAAATAGGCTTAATATGTCATGAAACATCGAGAATTTAAATTTGAGTGAAAAAAAATTCTGTCTGTCTGTCTGTAACTTTTTGTGTGCACGTTTATGATACTGACTTGGGTACACTTATGTATTATAACGAGATTTCGAACTAAATTATATTTTGATCTAATTGCGTTGAAGGGTTCGGGGGTAGGCGTAAATAAGGGTAAATAGGCAAAGCAAGCAGGCCAGAGTCCATAAAATTGCAATTTAGGGCATGTACGAAAAGTCAAGGTCTCAACATTTTTTTTTGCATCAGTAACCTCCACTATCACCCCCACACTATTATGAAAGAGAGTAAAAAAAATTAAAATGTGATTTAGTGTGCATACAAGAATGAAAATTTTTTTTTGGAGTTAGATACGCCCTCTACCACCCCCGTTGCCTCCCTATTATTAAGGGAGTAAAAAAAAATTGGGATTTATTGTATGCACAAGAACCAAGGGCCTCTAAAATGTATTTTGGCATTAGCTAACCCCTCCATCACCCCCACTCTATTGTTTAAGGGAATAAAAAATGAAATTGGGACTTAGCCCTATTATTAAAGGGAGTAAAATATTACATTGAGATATAATGTGTATAAGACTTGGATGCAAAATCTGGATGTGGAAGTAGTGGACAGCGATTTTTTTCGTCTAATTTCAATGCCCTAAAGGTACAGATGAACATTTTTCTGTGATGATCTAATGCTGTAAGTCTGATGCCCTGTATACACGCGTTACACACATAGCTGTGTACTTGACGTTTAATCAAAATTTTTTTTTTATACATTTATTTAACGTCGGCCTATTTCCGCTACTGAGGCCTAACACCGACGCCTGTAGACGAGCTACCCCCAACCAGGAATTTTGCCGAACCTCTTCCCTTAAGAAGAGTAGGGATCTTTTACTTGCCTAATATTTAATAGACAAGGGACCGACGGCTTTACATCCCCTCCGAAGGATGGTATATCTCCTATACAACCCTCGCCTAAGGTTGTATAGCTTCCGAACATACACTGATATACAAGCCGCTGGAAGATGTGTGAGGCGAGAAAGCGGTTTCCGTTGGAATGGTCACCCATCCAAGTACTAACTGCGCCTGTTGTTGCTTTACATCGCATACCGAAGTATGTACATAGTAAATACGCACCTACGCTCGCCCCTAATCAAAATTTATTTCCCACTATTCTCACTAGGTACAAAATTAGTTCTGTAATAGGGAAGTTTCACAAATTGACACATATTTACCTTGCATCCTGCTGTGTTTAGCGTATACGGCAACAACAATATTTTTATTACGATCTAACAACCAGGCTTTTGTCATTTTCTCGCTTTTTAACAAAACGATTTATCTGTGTTACGTAACAACGTCAATTTGTAGTTCACTAGACAGTTCACTACAATGGTTTCCCTCTCGTACTACGCCTTCTAAAATAGAGATTTGTATCGAAACTTGCAGACAATTATGTTTTATTTAGGTTTGTGCATACAGCATAACAAATAAGTTACTGGTGAAATAGATATTATTTACGTAACATTTTTAAGATTCTACAAATAATCCATATAAAAAATACAGTTACACTGATACGGATTCTTTTTTTATTAAGCAGTCAATAGCTCAAATCAATTGTTTTTCCTCCGGCGTGAAAAAACGCTCTCAACGTCAATGGACGCGTTAATAAAACTCGACACTGAATGTTTTCCGATGCCTTTTCGGCCATTAATCTCTTTTAACGCGTCGCCAAAATGCTGATACCTGCCGAGCTTGACTCTCGAATGTTCGGAATCCCTTTATGTAAAATTGAGTATTATTTGAATGTGTGTAGGGGGAATAAAACGAACAGCTTTCCGGTGTAGAAAAAAAAACATTAGGGGCCCATTTAGTTGATGTGTTATTTTTTACTTTAACTCATTGCCGCTGGCAGTTGGTTTTTAAGTTGGTGTTTTTTGATTGACAAAAAGTTCCGCGTGTTTTTAAAGCGAGGCGCTTTGGGGTGTATTAAAGTGAAGATGGCATGGCAGATAAAATTTTATTCAGAGAGGTTGTGCCAGTCCCCTGAAGGGTGTCTATGTTTGGGTTATACCGGATATACGGCGAGAACGATTTAATATACAGACCATTTCAATGAAAACTATCCACCCGAGATAAATTTGGATATACAGGGTGTCCCAATAGTGCGTCAAAGTCCAATATCGGCCTTCTTAGAAGACTCTGGAAAATTATTAAGCTTGCAACCAAGAAGTCCCGGTTTCGAATCCTGGGTATGGATGTTTAGTGGTGTTTTTCATATGTTACCGAGTTGGTGGCAATGAACTAGACGAGGTTGTGTGAGAGACAACACGACTAGTTGCTGTACCACTCCTGAGTTCGAGTCTCAGCTGCGGCAGATGGCAACGTCGCAGGGAATGGTCGTTGTACAATTATCTATGTGTATGTGTGTTAGTTGAGTGGTGGAATAGCTAATGCTAAAAAAAATATAGAGTAAAAGTATATAGTATTTCTAACAGATGGCACGGTTACAATAATGATTTAAATTTCGTCACAATCCATCTCTAATGATAAAGATAGACAGTGCTGCGGAAATTATCGATTCATTCAATAAAACCAAAAATAAATAGATTGATATGTACTTTATCAAAATACAAGTTAGTTCAAACTTTAAAAACAACCACAGCCATGGGTTTAGACAATTTTACCTCATCAGTGTGGCTCTTTTCAAATGTTCGAATGCAACCGATGAAGATTTTAAGAAATAACTTTGCAATTTGATTGTACATTAAACGTGACTGAAAGGAAAGAAGTCGGTAATTCTTACGCTTTTACTATTAGTGGAGTCAGACAAGCATCAAATGTTAATGAACAAGCAATTGTTTCCAATGTCAATTTTTTTTAACATGTTAGTTACATCGAATACTTTTCTAGCTCTAGCAACCGCTGCTACGCAAGTTTTCGGCCATTTTGTGAAAAATCGACCATTTTGGTCGTTCTTTCTAAATATAGATGAGTATTGTCTCGGTATGTGTAGGCCCTAAAAAAGCAAAAAAGAAATGAGGCTATTCGTTATAATATAGACTATCAGCGGTTAAAATATAAAATTTTTGTCTGCACAGATAACCTCAAAAAAACTGAAAAAACTGCTTAATTCTGGTTTTTTGGTTATAACTTCGGACGTTTTAAGTGAAATTGATGAAATTTTCAGAAATTATACCTAATAATGTGATCAATAACTGGTTAAAATTTCAAGTCAAAATATCTAATCCAAGTCTCAAAAATTGACTTCCAATATTGGCCAATAACTTATACGCGTCGTATCGTATGAAGTTCTCTAAAAAAAAAAAAAAAAAATGTAGGTTGAGGTTGATGTGGGTATTACTTACTTTACGATGGTGAACAAGAATAAATTTTAAACTTGAAAAAAAATCGATTTTAAATTTTTATTCATATACAAATTCAATTATCCGTTAGATTAGAACATAATCTTTCAGTCGCAAATACCTCTATAAAATCCTTATTTTACTATAAGGAACGTAACCAGACTGCAACCAACAGCTACTCTCCGGGTTATGTGCCCCGCCGAGCGCTGAATTACAAGTTACAAGCCTGGCGCGTTAAGTGTAATAATTGCATATTACCGACAAAACGCTAATGCTTCGATTGCAACAAACACCAACCGAAAGACTGATCCTACTTAAAGGAGCTCTCGTGAAGTTTAAAATTTTTTTCTTGTTCATCATCATAAAAACCTGCATTTTTTAAAAAAGAAGAACCTCATATGATGCGATGCACAAAAGTTATTAGCCAATCAATTTTAAAATTTGAAGTCAATTTTTGAGACTTGTATTAGATATTTTGACTTGAAATTTTAACTAGTTATTGTTCACAGTATAAAGTATAATTTCTGAAAATTTCATCAAATGTCACTTAAAATAACCACCAAAGTTTAGCAGTTTTTTCAGTTTTTATTTTTTTTGAGGTTATGTGTGCAGATAAAAAATTTATATTATAACCGCTGATAGACTATATCATAACGAACAGCCTCAATTTTTTTCGCTTTTTTTGAACCTACATATACTGAGATATACTGATCTATATTTAAAAGGAACGACCAAAATGGCCGATTTTTCACAAAATGGCCGATAATTTGCGTAGCGGCGGTTGCTAGAGCTAGAATAGTATTCGATTTAACTAACATATAAGAAAGTAATAAATTATGTTACGTATAAAACGGTGGCAGTAATCAAATAGGTTAGGTGACATTTATTTGGCGAATTTTTTTCCGTTGTTTATTTTTTATCAACGATGCAATGTCTATTACAGAAAGGGAGAGATATACATTATCACGTGCTTCTGTATGTATAAAAGTGATACTTCTCCACAGAAAAAGAAAAATACACCATTTTCTAACAAAAATGAGTACGGGAAGTATACTATTTCCACATGACGCTGAGATAAGAATTATTTATAATTACACCCCTTCTAGAAGGTTTACAATATGCCACTGCCACTTAGGGAAATCTAAGCTTCAAATAAATCCTCTATACCACGGGTTGTATGCATGGTCTAGGATTTAAATGGTCAAAGGATCTAATTTTCTGAAATATTGGTCTTACCTTTACATTTTGTTGGTCCCAATATAAAACAACAAAACTACAATTTCCCATTTACAGAGAATACTTATATGGAATTTCTATAGTTCTATAGTCTGGATATCCAATGTTACCAATAACAGACCAAACAAGAAATATAACAACCTGTCTATAAGTTTTAGGCTGTATAGACTACAACATAAAAACTACAAATTGGCAATGATTTTACACGTCCAAGTTGAAAAAGAGACGAAATAAAATTTTATAGCTACACAAATTCAAGACAAAGGTAATAAACGCTCCTGTTTTATAGGTTCTCAGTCACTAAAAAGAAATAATCGGTAAATAAATAAAAAAGCCGGCGTATATAAATTTAAAATCGTACATGCGACCGTAAATACTTCAAATACTTCAGTGCAAACTTATTCTTTTTAGATTTGTGTTCTGCCCTGATACAGTAAGTTTATTTATGATCTCTTCGTGACTACTCCCAAGACCTGGCTACGAAAAAGATAATCTCGTTGACTAATAGAGATCACAGATCTATGTGTCAGACCGCTGTTAATTAACTTTAAAAGATTACCAAATGTCTGTTAAATGGCTGTGGTGGAGATCATGGAAATTATCAACAATTTAGTTCCACTCCACTCCCTGTTATTTTCGTAGGTACGCAATTCGATGTTTAAAGTAATACACTGTGGATTTTAATTATGTTTAAAGAAAAACTCTGGAGGAGGCAGATCAGGACATCCGGCTGGCGAACATTATTTATGCATAATATATATATTAATAACACACAAACCCTGATTGATCTCATTATCTGCACTAGTAAAGACATAATGGTTAATCGGAAAGTTATTAACGCGGATGACATATCGGATCATAGGTTAGTAACATGCAATTTAAAATTCCAAAAAAATAAACGTCATATTCTGTATCGTACTTTCAGGGATTTCTCGAGCTTTAATTACGAATTATTCTTGCAAGATCTTAAACTTATTAACTTTGACCTGATGTGTAACCTAGATAATGTAGATGAACTTGACCAGTTCTGGAATGATAATGTCACTTGGCTGCTTAATAATAACGCACCATTAAGAGTGCAAGAATTACTAAGCTACCTGCCCCATGGCTCACTGAAAACCTCAAGCTACTGTCGATAATGACTTTATTACTAATAAATACGTAAACAATTGATGTCCAGGTATAACTGAACGATTTAACTTCCTAGAGGTTTCAGTTGTTGAGGTTGATATATAACTTCTATTAAGTCCAACGCTAAGGGTGCAGATGAAATTGACATCAAAATGCCATCCTTACTTCTCCCTCATTTAAGTAGTCATCTTACCTTCTTAATAAACAAATGTTTAACATCCGGGCCTTTTCCCACCTTATGGAACTTTGCCTATGTTCTTTCAGTGCCTAAAAATGAGTTTCGACCTCAACTGAATCTGGTTTCCGAATTAATCACAGTACTTCAACAGCACTGTTGCATGTTACAGATGAAACATTTAGAGCTAGAACCAACGATAAAAAGACGTGTCTAGTTCTCTTAAATTACAGCAAAGCCTTTGATACCCTAGAGTCTACTAAACTTTGCCACAAATTAAAATCATTTGGAGTTGTAATTTATCGCTTAAGTTTTTACTGACTATCTTACTAATAGGCAACAAAACGTATACTTAAATGGAACTTACTTTGAAATACTAAATGTTACCAAAGGCGCTGCACAGGGTAGTATATTAGACCCGTTAGTATTTTCCATTTACACTGCTGATTTTTCAAAAAATTTACAATTTTGCGGCTCGCATCAGTACGGTGATGATTATCAAATACTTAATCACTTTTCTGTTGGAGATATTGGACAGGCAGCTGATAAGCTTAACCGTGATTTAGATACTATTTCCTCTGTGTCACATGCTCATGGGTTAATTCATAATGAAACTAAAACTGAACTACTTGTGTACGGTAAGCATAGGGAGTTAACATTTCAAAAACTTGGGAATTATTCTTGACATTAACCTTCGATTCCAAAAAAACATCTAATATAATTTAAAAGTCCTTTGGTAAATTAAAAATATTATACTTTCATAAAGAGATTCTTAGTACCGATGTTAAATTAAGGTTATGTGATTCATTAATACTGAGTTATGTGACTTATGGTGATTTAGTTTATTGGCCGGCTATAGTAAATAAGGATAAACAAAGTCTTCAGATACATCAAGATGCTTGTTTAAGATTTCCTATAGTATAAGAAAATTTGATCAACACAAATAAATCTGGTTATATCTGAAAGAACGTTTTATGATTCACATTCACTAGTTTACAAACTCAATAAACTAAAAACACCAAAGTATCTATTTGACAAGCTCATATGTGACAGGCACGGACGTACAACTAGACATCTTGATGTGTATATGGTTCCTAGACGTTGCTCGGCCCAATTCCAGAGATCTTTTGCCTACAATGCTGTTAAAATTTTTAACAAGCTACCCTCCTCCATCAAGTCATTTCCCAGCATCTACTCTTTCAAGAAAAAAGTCAAGTCAATCCTTGTTGCGAACAAAAATATGACATTTTAATCCCGTTATTGCAAACAGAAACATATGATATTTTTATCATTATTGCGTTTTGTTAAAAAATCGCTTACTTTGTGCCTTCTACTTGTTGTTTTATATAAATTTTCGTGGCTAGTCCTGTTAGCATTGGATTTTCTAAAATAAAATTAAACATGTTTAGATCACCGACTTTGGTGCTGAGGGCTAATTTTTTGTATCATAAAAATACTTCTCAAACCCACCTTTAACGCATTCAAAATAGGCATAGCAATTTCATGGTTGGATCCTATTGGGAAGGTGCTAAGGAATATCCAACAAATTTTGTACTTCAAAGACCCTGTGCTTCAATTGTAATTAACAGTTGATTTTTTTAACCGCATTTTTCGACCTAAAAATGTGAATAACTCGAGATATACAGGGTGTCTCACCGAGAACTGAATCGATCGTTATAGAGAAAAGTACGAGTCAGAAAATTTTGAAAATTTAGATAATTACTAATGTCGGTGTGGCCAATCCAACTAAAGTAATTACAAGCAGCTGGCACTTCCGCTTATACCGGAAGTCGATACCAACTTGCTTATTTCAAACGGAACACACTATATATTTTAGGGTTTTCGAAAAGAGCATAAAATTTTGAGTCGAAAATATGTATAACATATCCTATACTTAAACCTAGCCGCTTCAGAGATATTTGACATTTTATAGAAAATTTGACAGGTGCAACGGTTTGCAATAACCGTTATAACTTTCTTCTTGTAAAAGATCCTCATTTGCTTCTTATCACATAAAAAGAACACAAGGAGAGCTACGTTCTATAACTGAAATAAATTCAATAATGTCATACCAAGTGTTCCGTTTTTCGCGTTACATTTTGTCAACTTCAAACCGCGAAAACTTGTTTAGGTCAAACGGAACACCGTGTATTTTTTTACGTCAAGTTGTGTAAAATTGAATTCCCTTTTTTCTGATATTGTGGGGGATAAAGTTACAACTTTTTGAAATATTTTTTATTTTATTAGAAATTCATGAATTGTTGTAATCATTTCATCAAAATAGCCATGATTAGAAACAATCAGCCATTATCTTATGTCAAAAAATGCCAGCACGTTTAAATTACACCCATGAAGACTTTTTAAATTTGTTTATTATTTATGGAAAATGTGATAAAGTAATATCAAGAAGTTGCAGCACATTTGCTATTCGATATCCATAAAAACGGAAACCGTCACCAAACACTGTAAAATGCATACTGGAACTTTTTAAAAATTATGACTCTGTCAAGGCAAAAATGCAAAGAAGAAATCCTATTGTTGATGACGAAAACATTGAAATAGTCATTCTAGGATATTTTCATGCATTTCCAAGGATATCATTAAGACAAGCTGCTCTGGAATCGGGGCTATGCAAGGATTCAATTCACAGAATCTTATTAAAATATAAGTTTCACCCGTTTTCATTCCATATGGTTCAAGGAGTAAAAGAAACAGATTTCCTAAGAAGACAGAATTTTTGTGAGTTTATTCTAATAAGGTCTGAGGGTCACGATTCTTATTTGGGAAATATAATGTGGACAGATGAAGCAAAATTTACTAAAAATGGATTTTCTAATAGACACAATTCGCATTATTGGAGTGACTCAAATCCTCATATGTTCAGAGAGCGAAACTTTCAGGAAAGTTGGCAGTTCAATGTTTACTGTGCCATAAGAAACGATAGAGTGATGGCATTACAATTTTATCAGGAAAATTTAAACGGTAAATTAAATATTCTTTTCTGCTAATATGTATTGGTAAATTTTTGTTTTTTTTTTTAGATGAAAGATATCTGAATATCTTACAAAATTTGAATAATAACTATTTATAAAATTTACCTCTCATAGGACATAGAAACATTTTTTATCAGCACGACGGTGCTCCCCCACACAACGCATATTTAATTAATAATTATTTACAAGAAACTTTTTATGATCAATGGATTGCCAATAATGGACTTTTCTTATGGCCTCCTCGCTCGCCCGATTTATCAGTTCTGGATTATTTCATTTGGAGAACTATTAAAAATAAAGTTTATGATAGCCCATTAACAACCATTGAAGATTGTATGCAAAGAGTAGGAAATGCATTTCAAAACATATCACAGGATTCAATTAGAAGAGCTACCCATGAGGAACTAATCCGAAGGTGCGAAAAATGTGTCGAGGTTCGAGGGCGGAATTTTGAGCAATTATTAAATTTAAATGAAATCATATTTTAAATTGATCTTATCTCTGCTATTTTAGTTCATGCCATATCTTCAATTCGATTAATACGCATGTTACAGTGTTAGTGTTATTTTGCGTTTTTGTGGATATCGAGTAGCAAATGTGCTGCAAGTTCTTGATATTAATTTATCACATTCTCCATAAATAATAAACAAATTTAGAAAGTTTTCGTTGGTATAATTTAAACGTGCTGGCATTTTTTGACATAAGATAATGACTGATTGTTTCCAATCATGGCTATTTTGATGAAATGATTACAACAATTCATGAATTTCTAATAAAATCGCAAATAGTTCAAAAAGTTGTAACTTTAACCCCCACAATGCTAATATCAGAAAAAAGGGAATTCAATTTTACACAACTTGACGTAAAAAAATACAGGGTGTTCCATTTGACTTAAACAAGTTTTCGCGGTTTGAAGTTGACAAAATGTAACGCGAAAATGGAACACTTGGTATGATATTATTGAATTTATTTCAGTTGTAGAACGTAGTTCTCCTTGTGTTCTTTTTACGTGACAAGAAGCAAATGAGGATCTTTTACACGAAGAAAGTTATAACGGCTCTTGCAAACCGTTGCACCTGTCAAATTTTCTATAAAATGTCAAATATCTCTGAAACGGTTAGGTTTAGGTATAGGATATGCTACATATTTTCGACTAAGAATTTTATGCTCTTTTCGGAAATCCTAAAATATATAGGGTGTTCCATTTGAAATAAGCAAGTTGGTATCGACTTCCGGTCTAAGCGCAAGTGCCAGCTGCTTGTAATTATTTTAGTTGGATTGGCCACACCGACATTAGTAATTATCTAAATTTTCAAAATTTTCTGATGCGTATTTATCTCTATATCGATCGATTCAATTCCCGGTGAGACACCTTCTATAGGTCCGATCGGGACGACATAAAAAAACAAAATTTGGAAAAAAAGTATATCACATCATGAAGAAAATTTTAATACCTTTGCTTTAATAAAAAAACGAGTTTATTTTGTTCCAAATTTTTTTCAAAATGGTCGATAAAATTAATTTTTTGGTAATCGGGTTTTTAAACAAATGCAAAGAAGGGCCAAAATAGGTTTAAAAGAAAATTTCTTACGGAATCAGAAAGCTGGTATCGAGGCCTAACTTTTGAAAAAAAAATTATCCGTTTTGGACTTAATGGCATAAAATGGCGGCCAATTCAAATTTGAAATAACAAATTCAATTACGCACACTGGGTATAATATTTTTGCACCAAATTTTCAGAGTATTTTTGTTAGAACAAAAGGCATATTTTCTGAAAGTTTGAAGCTGGCCGGTTCACTCAGCGGCTCTGCGCAGCAAAATGAAGAAAAAACGATTTTTGACCAGTTTGTTCACTTTTGTAGGTTATGGTTGCGTTCCAAAGGTCTACACCAAACGTAGATTTATAGAAAATTTAATTACAAAGATTTTGTTTCTTTTATTGCCCCGATCGGACTTATATATCTCGAGTTACTCAAATTTTTAGGTTGAAAAGCGTGGTTAAAAAAATTAAAACAATAATTGAAGTACAAAATTTTTGAAGTACAAAAATTTTTTGGGTACTCTCGAGCACCTCTCCAACAGGATCCAACCATAAAATTGCTTATTGAAAAAGTTCCTTTATAT
The DNA here is from genome assembly GCA_963675555.1 of Leptura quadrifasciata. Taxonomy (NCBI): domain Eukaryota; kingdom Metazoa; phylum Arthropoda; class Insecta; order Coleoptera; family Cerambycidae; genus Leptura; species Leptura quadrifasciata. The sequence goes on from OY776679.1 coordinate 95,785,221, forward strand.
TGATTTTTTGTGCTCTTTTTACTGCGCTACTTGTTATTCATCGTATTTCCTTCTTCCAGGTACAAATTTTTCGTTTTTTCCGCTTTCTACGACCACAGAAAACAAAGGACTATACGAGTTATAGGCGCGACGAAAACCAGGGGACCGGAAAGGGTTTGGTGCAGATTATGGTACAAAGCCAACGAGTTTAACTCATCCTATCACATCTCAGTGACGGTGCCGGCAAAAATCAAGGTAAGATTAATAATAATATTTAATACTGCCGATCGCAAATAACAAACCTAGTAGTTTGTGCTGCCGATGTTTATTTGGGTTTCCGGCTTTTTAAAAGTGGTTTCAAGATTGATGTAAAAAAAAAACAAAAAATAAATCACGTAAATGGCTGCAGAAATCTTGCCGCTTTGATGTAAACGTATATAAAGTCGCTCTTTTTTATCTCCTATCTCCGAGTAAACGCCGAACATCGACTTTGGCAACTTTAATGTCGGTAAGAGCAACACGAATCGGTGAAATAATTGATGAAGTCTGTGGGTTGGAGGTGAATAGATAATTTAATTTATCGGTACGATGGAGTTTCACGGAATGAATTGTAGTTGTTCGTGGCTCACATACAGGTTAAGTTCGGTTAGTTATTTACCCTGGGGAGGGCAATATCTTAATGCGGCGCCACAGTTTCAATTCGGGCGGGTGTTATAAAATTATCAGATTCAATTACTAGAATGAACGTGAGATAATATTGTTTTATCGCTAAGGTGATACGGAACTGAAGCTATAAATGCGTGAATTCGCAACAGATTGTATGGGAATTAAAGCAGGCAGGTGAGAAACGTTACTAAATTGAAATTATACAGTTATTTAAGGGATATTTAATATTGGATCAGTTAAGCCGTTCTAGGACGCATGAATTTTTGTTTGTGACGTATAAAGTAAAATGGCACCACAACAGAAGTGTTCAGAAGAATTCATTCCATATTCAAACCTTCTCAGAAATATTAATTAATTTCTAGACTTATTGAGTACAATCTGACTTCTAATAAATCGTGTTATCTGCCTACCAAAAAAACAACCATAAGCGAAGTGTATACGACGGGAATTGAAACCGTATAAAAACTAAAAGCCGGCATAAACAGTCGGTATCTCTTTATTGTACATGGGCGGAGGTAAGTAGAAATGATTGTCATAATAAAATGTTAAAATTGTATTCATTTTTATTATTTTTTGTTTATTAGGTTCATTTCGCCAATAACATATTTTTGAGGTATTATATCAGTCTTAGATATAAAGTCTAAATATTTAAATTTATTGGTTTTAGTTTTAAAGTTAACCCATATTATATTGAAATATGTTATTGCTCAGCAAGGACCAATGAGAAGGTATGGAACATATCTTGCCAGGAGGGGATGGGACTGGTTAGATTAACGAGGGGCAACGATTTTAGTCAAAAATAAAATAAAAATTTAAGTTTCTTCTAAAATAAAAACGTAAGTTTCTTGAACAAAGCAAAGAATTATTATATGAAAACAAAAATAAATATTTGTAATATAAAACATAAATAAAAACAAAATTAAAATATTTCTCTAGAATGAAGTAACTTAAATTAAAATTTCTTGTCAACTTAATAAAATATATTCCACGAAATGTAACAATAAAAAAGTTAATGAAAAAATGAAAAAAGTTAAATGTTAATTGACGCGTCCGAATCTTCACTTTCTGAGGAGGAATCATTATCCAGTTGAATTAAAATCGGTGCACTAGGGGGTAGCGTTGGATATCGATATTCTTCTCCAATTACATGCCTAACGCAATTTTTACATAAATCAGTATTATTGTCAATGTCATTTATTACTTATCTTATATGATCAACTACTATCGCGCTTAACGTTGGAGAGTTATTACATTTTCGTAAACGTACTTTTAGTGTTCCCCAAACCATCTCGATAGGATTAAATATATGCAATAGTATGGATGAGGTAACCGCAAAAGTGTATGACCGTGTATATTGGATAAGCTATCAATAACATATTCCTTTTTGAAATTCTGTTCTTTTATTCTTTTCAGTAATTCGCGTTTTCTTGGAACTTTTACAGGAATTTCCATTTTTTTTTTCTCGTGAATTTTAAAATGTCTTCCTTTTTTGTGCTGTTATTTGGTATTTTATTTAATATACGCGAGTGATAAGAAGCATTATCTAATACAATTACCGAATTTGGCGGAATATTTGGTAGAAGCTGTTGAGAAAACCATTTTTCGAATAGATCGGCTGTCATGTCTTCGTGATAGTCTGCAGAAGACTGCGATATTTTTTTGGCCGACAAGAGCAACGCATTGGGTACAAACCCACTTTCACTTCCCGCATGAAGTATGATAACGCGTTTTCCTCTAGAACACGGAGTATTTAAAACACAATTGTGCGAACTATCTACCCAACCATACTGAACAACATCAAGTGTGTCAAACCACGTCTCGTCTAGATACACTATATGCCTGTTTAGTCTACGATATTCTCTAATTTTTTCCAAATAATCTACTCGAAGTGAAACTATACGTCGCGATTCCATAATTACCATACGACTGTCAAGTTTTTTTATGTTTAAAACCGCATTCTAATAAGACATTTCGTAGTGTATCTAAAGACCTATAATTATAATCAGGATAATCGCTCAATTTTTCTTGAATAATTTTTAACGTAGGAACTATATTTTCTTCATACATATTATAAATTATACGCCGTATTACATCTCTAGTGGCATCATCAATATTTTTTAATTTCTTATTTTTCCGTTTCCTCTTTGTGCTGTGATCTATAACATCGCCTTCTTGAATTACGCGATAAATTGTTGATTTTGATATTTTAGTTAATTCGTTAATACGTCGTATTATTTCTTTCTCACATTGTTCAGGATTTTCGCTTTTCAAACATTCATGTATATTTAAAATAATACGTTGATTTTGTACGTGTAAATCTTGGTTTTTAAACTCTAAATTTATTTCGGCTTTTTCGACAATAACCGCTTCAACTATTTAGGGATTTTCGGGCGTTATTATATTATCCTCTGTTTCAAATGGTCTCCAGAAAGCCATGGTAAATTGGTAAATAATTAAAATATTTTACCTTTTATACAGTAGTAAATATTTATAAATATGAACAGTAACTAACTAAACTCTTACGCTTGATATTATAATAGGTATTTATGCACTGCACTGGCACATAGACAGCACGTTGTTAGACTTCCACGTTGACTGATAAGAAACGATTTACGAGTTTTTTTCTGCTAGTAGGCCTATCCGTTTTATTACCTTTAAACCAGTGCAGTCGTAGATGGTTCATTCAGGCTGATTACATTGCCAGTCTCGGACTCGCCTGCACAGTTTCAACTACCTTTCGAATCTCGATACCATTGCCAAATATATAGGACAAAATATCAAGTTCAGTGCGCACGGTCCTGTGCTTTAAAACTGACCAGTTTCAATTTTGGCCGCATTTACTATACCATTAGGCAAGGCCTGAGGACTTTTCTTGCTAATTTTTATGTCATCTAAAGAAAGTTACTTCTAACCTACCCTTTATACTACCACTAAGATTTGGCTACAGGATGAGAGGTCCTCGGGCCTTGCCTAATGGTAACCGACAGTTCAGCGTATGATTGTTTTTGATAGACAGACAACACGATTTATTAGAAGTCAGATATTGCCCAATAAACCTGGAAATTAATTAATACCTCTGAAATGGCTTGAGATAGGTATATGAACATATTAAGAAAAGTTACTCATAACCGGGTGTAGATTCTAAAAATAGAAAAATATACAGGGTATTCCATTTAAAATAACAAAGGTGTTGCCAATTTCACCTACATTTGGCAACGCTGCACCGTCGATAATATTTTAGGCTGACAGAGCATACTTTGTTACCTTGATACCGAAGTTTTCAAACGGATATATTTACCCGTTCTCCATATACTCCTAATACATCTACCAGGAATCTACCCTGTATAATAGATAAAACAGCGATATAAAAAGGCTCGCAAAAAACGTAAAGGAGACCGAACGCATATAAGTTTCAGTTTAGTTATAAAAAAGGCCATAAAACAGGTGTTCGGCCGGTCCTGTGTACTGCTACCATAAAACGCCAGCTGGCAGGGGTATAATAATCACAAGCTCGGCTAATACAAATTATATATAAAAAAATAATTAAAAAAAAAATTACGATACTAAAAATAAAATTAAAGTGTAGCGCGTACGTTTTATATTAAAAAAACCGGGCGCTACAATTTTTTTCTTTTTAGTACATTTATTTTTTATTTTATTTTTATTTTACGGATACCGCTGCCCAGACAGATTTGCATCCAATTACAGGGCAGGAAATACACAAAAAATATACAGAAATAGGAACTTAATACTAAATAATTTACAGAGGATAATTACTATTAAACTAAACTACTAAACTAATAAACTGAAGAGAGGAAACAACAAACAAAAATAATATATATGAGGGCATAGTTTAAACGGTGGCGTAGTAGAAAACTGAAGATTAACCTAAGAGTGATTTAAAATACATTGTTTTATATTATTAATACTACAATTGAAAATATCGAGGTTCGTCTGATAGCTGAGGTAATTTGAGCACATATTGTGAATAGGAGAAGATTTTAGTACATTTGTTCTTGGTGTATCCAAATAGAATAGAGCGTATGAGCGAGTTTGAAAAGATGGAATATTAAATTGGATGGAGCTAAGAATATCCGGGCAGTCTATCTGACTTGTTAAAAGTTTAAATAGGAATAGTACCGAAAAGTAGACTCTACGCGTTGCTAAGTCATTTAAATTAAATCTGGCTAGCAAGTCAGATTGTGGTGTGCCCCTGGGAGGATAAAATCCATCGACTTTGTAAGAAAGATGTTTAATGTGTCTTCTCTGAACCCGTTCCAAATTAAGGATATGATTATTGTAATGTGGATTCCAAACAATACTACCGTAATCCAATTTTGGCCGTACAAAAGCATTAAATAGGAGAGAAAGTGTGGAGATATCTTTAAAGTGCCTTGAGTTACGCGAGATAAAGCCTAGATTTCTGTAGGCATTAGCAGTTATGTAATCTATATGAGGAGCAAAAGTTAATTTTGAGTCAAAGATGGCTCCAAGATCCTTGAACTGAATGCATCTTATAACCATTTCATTGCCTATTTTGTAGGAAGAGTTTATTGAGTTATTTCTCCTCGTAAAAGTCATCGCATTACATTTGGATATATTTAAAGGTAGCCTATTGGTTTCACACCACGAATTTATTTTTGAAAGGTCATGTTGTAGACGACCTCAGTCTTCTTCCGAATTAATAGATGCAAATAGTTTAAGATCATCGGCATATAGAAGGATATTACTTTTCAAATCTAGGTAAATATCATTGATGAAAATTATAAAAACAGTGGGCCGAGAACAGAGTCCTGCGGAACTCCTGACGTCGCTAGTACTTCAATAGATGAGAATCCATGATACTTGACGTTTAATCTCCTGTTACAAAGATATGACTCGAAGAAACTTAGTTTGCCAAAATTATTCAGGATAACTATGGGTCTATAATTTTCGATAAGAGTCTTGTTACCTTTTTTAAAAACAGGACATATTTCAATAAAAGCTTGTTTTTAAAAACGGTTTTATATAACATATATAACTATGTAACTTTGTTACACCGTACTAAATCTCGCCCGTTCAATAAAGGCCTTTTTTATTATTATTCTCAATTTTAGTAAATTGGATCTAGCTTTGAAGCATTCTCGCGGCCATTTATTAGTTTTGCAAATACAACTGTTCATTTTATATTTATGAAAGCCAAAATATCAAATACTACTCTCATCATATTATATTCAATGTTTATTTTTTGCGTTTGTTATAGGTGATTAGGGAAAACTGGAATCTTAAATACAGCGCCTGCTTCGTGATGTGCCCGCTGACGAACAAGACCGTGCCGTCGGCTGTTAGCATCGTGGCGTGGTTGAATTATCCTCCAGCTAACCTATTGACGGTCATCAATAACTTCAATGAGTCGTCGATCCCGGTGAACAAGTTTGGGGTGTGCGTCAAGCCTCTTCATTTCGATTACAACAGGGTAAGTCAAGAACTATCTCAATAACCAAAGCAATGAAGAGATTGTACCAGTTCGGCAATAAACAAAACCAATTCTGTGGGAAATCGGTTGGTGTACGACCCGATCACAGTGGGACGAAGCTCCCCACTGTGTTGTCCAGATCAGTCTACAGATCGTCAACTTAAAGTTATCAGAAGCTCTTTTTTTAAATGTTCGTTTTGAAATTCTCTATCAACTTGCCGAGCTGGATTTTTGATTTTAGCTATAATTTTTTTATGATATTTTTTATTACAAGTTAAATTTTTACAAAAGGTACAGTTTTTTTCAACTTAAACTATCTACAGGTCACAAATATTTAAAGAGTCGCACAATTTCAGTTTTAAATCTTTACTTTACAGATACATAATCGATCTGCCAAAGTAAATTTTTTTACTTCCTTTTTTATTATTATACTTATGCGAAGTTGATGACAAAAGCTTTGCGATTGCCTCCATATCATTGTGAATTCAATCCTATTGAATTAATATGGGGTCAAATAAAAGGCGAAGTCGCCAGGAACAATACCGCGTTTAAAATGAAAGATCTTCACCTATTTCAGCAAGCAATATTGGAAATGTTTCTGCCGAAAAATGTGGCAGGTTGACATTACAATACAGTGTGTCTCACCGGGAACTGAATCGATCGATATAGAGAAAAGTACACATCAGATAATTTTGAAAATTAGATTAGATAACTACTAATGTCGGTGTGGCCAATCCAACTAAAATAATTACAAGCAGCTGGCACTTCCGCTTACCGGAAGTCGATACCAACTTGCTTATTTCAAATGGAACACCCTATATATTTTAGGGTTTTCGAAGAGAGCATAAAATTCTGAGTCGAAAATATGTAGCATATCCTATGCCTAAACTTAGCCGCTTCAGAGATATTTGACATTTTATAGAAAATTTGACAGGTGCAACGGTTTGCGAGAACCGTTATAACTTTCTTCATGTAAAAGATCCTCATTTGCTTCTTGTCACGTAAAAAGAACACAAGGAGTACTACGTTCTACAACTGAAATGAATTCAATAATATCATACCAAGTGTTCCATTTTCGCGTTACATTTTGTCAACTTCAAACCGCGAAAACTTGCTTAGGTCAAATGGAATACCCTGTATTTTTTTACGTCAAGTTGTGTCAAATTGAATTCCCTTTTTTCTGATATTAGCATTGTGGGGGTTAAAGTTACAACTTTTTGAAATATTTGCGATTTTATTAGAAATTCATGAATTGTTGTAATCATTTCATCAAAATAGCCATGATTGGGAACAATCAGTCATTATCTTATGTCAAAAAATGCCAGCACGTTTAAATTATACCAACGAAAACTTTTTAAATTTGTTTATTATTAAGGGAGAATGTGATAATGTAATATCAAGAACTTGCAGCACATTTGCTACTCGATATCCACAAACACGCAAAATAACACTAACACTGTAACATGCGTATTAATCGAATTGAAGATATGGCATGAACTAAAATAGCAGAGATAAGATCAATTTAAAAGATCATTTAATTTAATAACTGCTCAAAATTCCACCCTCGAACCTCGACACATTTTTCGCACCTTCGGATTAGTTCCTCATGGGTAGCTCTTCTAATTGAATAATAATAAATAAATAAATACACCACAGGTAATGACGACCCCCTTTATCCCGGAAGGCTCTAGAAGAGCCTTGTGTGGGAGGGGGCTACACATTTAGAGACAAGGGACACACACCCAATATCCGTGTATAGTGAAAAAATCCCTCTCACAGTATTTTCCACTGCCACGGCCGGGGATCGAACCCGGGACTTTTGGGTGAGAGGCAAGTGTGCTTACCTCTCAACCATCAGTCATACAGTCCTGAATCCTGTGATATGTTTTGAAATGCATTTCTTATTCCTTGCATACAATCTTCAATGGTTGTTAATGGGCTCTCATAGACTTTATTTTTAATAGTTCCCCAAATGAAATAATCCAGAACTGATAAATCGGGCGAGCGAGGAGGCCATAAGAAAGGTCCATTATTGGCAATCCGTTGATCATAAAAAGTTTCTTGTAAATAATTATTAATTAAATATGCGTTATGTGGGGGAGCACCGTCGTGCTGATAAAAATGTTTCTATGTTCGGCGAGAGGTAAATTTTCTAAATAGTTATTATTCAAATTTTGTAAGATATTCAGATATCTTTCACCTAAAAAAAAAAAAAAATTACCTATACATATTAGCAGAAGAGGAAATTTAATTTACCGTTTAAATTTTCCTGATAAAATTGTAATGCCACCACTCTATCGTTTCTTATGGCACAGTAAACATTGAACTGCCAACTTTCCTGAAAGTTTCGCTCTCTGAACATATGAGGATTTGAGTCACTCTAATAATGCGAATTGTGTCTATTAAAAAGTCCATTTTTAGTAAATTTTGCTTCATCTGTCCATATAATATTTCCCAAATAAGAATCGTGACCCTTAGACCATTTTAGAATAAACTCACAAAAATTCTGTCTTCTTAGGAAATCTGTTTCTTTTAATCCTTGAACCATATGGAATGAAAACGGGTGAAACTTATGTTTTAATAAGATTCTGTGAATTGAATCCTTGCATAGTCCCGATTCCAGAGCAGCTTGTCTTAATGACATCCTTGGAAATGTATGAAAATATCCCAGAATGACTATTTCAATCTTTTCCTCATCAACGATAGGCTTTCTTCTTTGCATTTTTGCCTTGACAGAGCCATAATTTTTAAAATTTTCCAGTATGCGTTTTACAGTGTTTGGTGACGGTTTCCGTTTTTCTGGATATCGAGTAGCAAAGTTCTTGATATTACTTTATCACATTCTCCATAAATAATAAACAAATTTAAAAAGTCTTCGTGGGTGTAATTTAAACGTGCTGGCATTTTTTGGCATAAGATATAACTGATTGTTTCTAATCATGGCTATTTTGATGAATTTATTACAACAATTCATGAATTTCTAATAAAATCGCAAATATTTCAAAAAGTTGTAACTTTAACCCCCACAATGCTAATATCAGCAAAAAGGGAATTCAATTTTACACAACTTGACGTAAAAAAATTCACGGTGTTCTATTTGACCTAAACAAGTTTTCGAGGATTGAAGTTGACCAAATATAACGCGAAAAACGGAACACTTGGTATGATATTATTGAATTTATTTCAGTTGTAGAACGTAATTCTCATCGTGTTCTTTTTATATGACATAAAGCAAACGAGGATCTTTTACACGAAGAAAGTTATAACGGTTCTTTCAAACCGTTGCACCTGTCAAATTTTCTATAAAATGTCAAATATCTCTGAAACGGCTAGGGGTATAGGATATGCTACATATTTTCGACTCAGAATTTTATGCTCTTTTCGAAAACCCTAAAATATATAGGATGTTCCATTTGAAATAAGCAAGTTGGTATCGACTTCCGATATAAGCGGAAGTGCCAGCTACTTGTAATTATTTTAATTGGATTGGTCACACCGACATTAGTAATTATCTAAATTTTCAAAATTTTCTAACTCGTAATTTTCTCTATAACCATCGATTCAGTTCCCGGTGAGACACCCTGTATATAGGTTGCTATTTAAAAATAAAAAGTTGTTGCTACTTCCGGTTGTACCGGAAGTGACATTTTTCGCTTAATAAGTGGCACAATTATACTTTTAAATCTTTACACATACATAATCGATCTGATGAGCTTTAATTTGAATAATACACTCGAACACTTGATGCGTGTCTCGTCCACCATGTTGACATCAACTGAGGCTAAGTTTAGTTTTGGTTTGAACACTACACCGAAATGTTTACAGTATCTTAAGCGTGCTTCGCCAACTATGTAAGCATAATTTGGAGATGCTTAAAACTGAGCTTTAATTGAACACTACACTCCAATACTCTACTCGACGGGGATTTCGCCCACTATGTTGGCATCAGCTGGAGAGACTTAAAACTGAACTTTAATTTAATAGGAATACTCGAATGCCCTACTCGACGGGGATTTCGCCCACCATGCTTTCATCATTGGAGATGATGGAAACTGAGCTTTAATTTGAATAATATACTCGACCACTCTACTTGATGTGCGTTTCGCCCACTATGTTGACGCCATCTGGGGATGCTTAAAATTGAGCTTTAATTTGAACTATACACTCGAAAATTATATCACACTCTTGATATCATCTGAAGATAACTAAAATTTTATCTATTTAAAAAGCACAGCCCTGATTTTCATTACGACAAATTACAGGGCCACCTAAATAACCGTCACTACCCACGTCACGTTGGAAAAACCACATCAACCCGTTTAGCTTCATAAATCTACATTTTATCCGCCTGAAATAACCGCGACGTGTTCTATGAAGCGCTTCTTTGATGTTTTTTTATTATAGTTCCGACATTAAAAAACCGTATGTTGAACTATTGTAGTCGGCCAACAAAACGAGCTTTTCAAACGTATAGTCCGTTATTAATGTCGCCACCAGAGGAAAATGCACAGCAGAGCTAGCCTGACATATTTATTAAAGTATAAACGGTGGGTACGTTTCCTGATAAACTTGTACTGTAACATAAATTAATGAAAGTGACTACTCGCCCGAGCACCCGGAAATATTTAACGATAAAGAACTGCGCAAAGCTCTTATAATATTTAATGGTACCTATTTCCATTAACCATTACAATCTTGTAATTAAGTATCATATGTGCGCAGATGCAGATGATGCTTAATTATACATAGTGCAAGGGACACATTGTTCATTAAATCTTTAGTAGGGAACATAAGGCTTTTATATCAATGACGATAAAGATTTTTATAGGTGACATGCAGGTTCCATGGGGACATATGTATCATTTTTTCCGTAACTTTTTTCTTAACAGTTATTTATTTATGAATTTAAAAATGCACTGCCAATCAGAACATTATATCACCATTAAGATATGCGATGCAGATGGTCAGCTAAAAATCTTAGCTAATTATTATAACTACTTTACAAAGAAGAATAGATAAACAATTGATAATATATTTTACAATTTTCGTAAGGCAGTTTTCATAGGGTTGTATGAACCTTTAACTCATATACACTGGAACTTCTTAAATAGTTATACCGATGTTGACAGTTGTTGCGATGCTTTTTATACAAAACTATATGACTTGCTTGATACCTTCGTACCTAAAACCAAACCTCATAGACGAATGTCCCCACCTTGGTTTAGTGCTCATTATAAAATGTATCCGTCTTAAATATAAAGCCCGGAGAGACTATAAAAGATATAAAGACCCTATCGCGTTACAAGAATTCCTATTCTTGAGGCAAAGAATTAAGGCTGATATAGAAAACTCTTATAAAACATATTGCAGTCATATCAAAAGCAATATAAAAAATAATCCCAAACAACAATACAAAAATTAATAATGGATGCCAAACAATATGATATATAATAATAGTTTGATAAGCGACCCAAAAAATATTACAGATGCCTTTAAAAAGTAATATCAAGAACTTGCAGCACATTTGCTACTCCAGAAAAACGGAAACCGTCACCAAACACTGTAAAACGCATAATGGAAAATTTAAAAAATTATGGCTCTGTCAAGGTAAACATGCAAAGAAGAAAGCCTATTGTTGATGACGTGAACACTGAAATAGTCATTCTGGGATATTTTCATGCATTTCCAAGGATGTAATTAAGACAAGCTGCTCTGGAATCGGGACTATGCAAGGATTCAATTCACAGAATCTTATTAAAACATAAGTTTCACCCGTTTTCATTCCATATGGTTCAAGGATTAAAAGAAACAGATTTCCTAAGAAGACAGAATTTTTGTGAGTTTATTCTAAAATGGTCTAAGGGTCACGATTCTTATTTGGGAAATATTATATGGACAGATGAAGCAAAATTTACTAAAAATGGACTTTTTAATAGACACAATTCGCATTATTGGAGTGACTCAAATCCTCATATGTTCAGAGAGCGAAACTTTCAGGAAAGTTGGCAGTTCAATGTTTACTGTGCCATAAGAAACGATAGAGTGCTGGCATTACAATTTTATCAGGAAAATCTAAATTTTCTCTTCTGCTAATATGTATAGGTAAATTTTTGTTTTTTTTTTTTTTTTGGTGAAAGATCTGAATATCTTACAAAATTTGAATAATAACTATTTAGAAAATTTACCTCTCGCCGAACATAGAAACATTTTTTATCAGCACGACGGTGCTCCCCCACATAACGCATATTTAATTAATAATTATTTACAAGAAACTTTTTATGATCAATGGATTGCCAATAATGGACCTTTCTTATGGCCTCCTCGCTGGCCCGATTTATCAGTTCTGGATTATTTCATTTTGGGAACTGTTAAAAATAAAGTTTATAAGAGCCCATTAACAACCATTGAAGATTGTATATTGTATGCAAAGAGTAAGAAATGCATTTCAAAACATATCACAGGATTCAATTAGAAGAGCTACCCATGAGGAACTAATCCGAAGGTGTGAAAAATGTGTCCAGGTTCGAGGGCGGAATTTTGAGCAATTATTAAATTTAAATGAAATCATATTTTAAATTGATCTTATCTCTGCTGTTTTAGTTAATGCCATATCTTCAATTCGATTAATACGCATGTTACAGTGTTAGTGTTATTTTGCGTTTTTGTGGATATCGAGTAGCAAATGTGCTGCAAGTTCTTGATATTACTTTATCACATTCCCCATAAATAATAAACAAATTTAAAAAGTTTTTGTTGGTATAATTTAAACGTGCTGGCATTTTTTGACATAAGATAATGACTGATTGTTTCTAATCATGGCTATTTTGATGAAATGATTACAACAATTCATGAATTTCTAATAAAATCGCAAATATTTCAAAAAGTTGTAACTTTAACCCCCACAACGCTAATATCAGAAAAATTTTACACGACTTGACGTAAAAAAAAATACAGGGTGTTCCATTTGAACTAAATAAGTTTTCGCGGTTTGAAGTTGACAAAATGTAACGCGAAAAACGGAACACTTGGTATAATATTATTGAATTTATTTTAGTTGTAGAACGTAGTTCTCCTTGTGTTCTTTTTACGTGACAAGAAGCAAATGAGGATCTTTTACACGAAGGAAGTTATAACGGTTCTTGCAAACCGCTGCACCTGTCAAATTTTCTATAAAATGTCAAATATCTCTGATACGGCTAGGTATAGGATATGCTACATATTTTCGACTCAGAATTTTATGCTCTTTTCGAAAACCCTAAAATATATAGGATGTTCCATTTGAAATAAGCAAGTTGGTATCGACTTCCGGTATAAGCGGAAGTGCCAGCTACTTGTAATTATTTTAGTTGGATTGGCCACACCGACATTAGTAATTATCTAAATTTTCAAAATTTTCTGATGCGTACTTTTCTCTATATCGATCGATTCATTTCCCGGTGAGACACCCTGTATATGTACTATTGCAGCTGAAAAAAAGTAATCGACTCATTTTCCCGTTGTAAATAAAAACTATTCGAGAGATGTATAGCAGTGTCGAATTCAGGGGTCTCCTACTTCAACTATTACGCACTTCCTCTACATCTGCAAAATCGCAAACTCTGAGAAAACCATTACTTATTCGTAAGCGGCCTTTACTTTACAGGGAAAATCTGCACTCCCAAAACATCGCATTAAATTTAACGTGCAAATTGTCTCATCGTTTTAGCGAGCATAACCCATCAGAAACATACACGCCGGTAATAAATGGTTGAAGACACTTCTCTAATCCCTTTGCTTTACCCATTTATTACGTTATCTTTTGAAAAGCCGGTATTCTCCGTGCCTCCGCAAACTGCTTTGTGAAAATTACAGTTGACGTAACTATAGCTAGCGAACCTGATAGTTTTGTTCATGTCAGTAGAATTACAGGTCTTTCCGCATACATTCGCTGCTAAATTTGCATTCGGTGTGAAATAGAGGATGATATAAACTCAAGTTGTTACTTGATTTTGCTGATTTTACTGGCGCGATTTGAATTTTTGTATGTTCGCGAGTAATATTCAGGGGCGTGCTGATATGAGATGTAAATAGGGGTCATTCTACATATTATTTTAATTTTAAATTATTTTTATCTTGCCATACTCTTGTCATTTTTGTCACATTTTTGAAGGATGATTTTTAGTATCCATTTTTGCATTATATCTAATTTTGTCAGATGACAATTGCATGTACCTCCCCAGACAATTATTATACCATAGCGAAGCTGTGACTCAATTAGAGCATAATAAACTGTGGTGAGCAGGTTAACGCCTAGAATTTTCGTTAGATATTTGAACTTCGCCAGGAGACCCATTAATTTTTGTGTTAATTTATTAATACGGACGTTCCAGTTAAGATGTGAATCAATTATGATTCTCAGGTATTTGGTATATTTATTGGAAAATGGCTGTCTACAGAGCAGTTGTCATTCCAACACTGCTATATGGATGTGAAAGCTGGGTCACTTACCGTCGTCATGTGAAAGAATTAGAACGTTTTCAGCAAAGACACCTCAGAAGTATGATGAAAATCCGTTGGTTCCATCACATATCAAACGTGGAAGTACTCAGGAGAGCAAACAGCCTTCCAATTGAGGTGCTTATTTCAAGAGCACGCCTAAGATGGGCAGGTCACGTTCATCGTATGCATGATAACCGCCTTCCTAAATGTACACTTTATGGTGAATTGCTAAGCGGTAGAAGAAGGCGTGGCGGTCAACGAAAGAGGTTCAAAGACGCTCTCCATGAAAATCTAAAATCCTGCGGTATTGCAGACGAGCAATGGGAACAACTTGCAGCGGACAGAACCGAATGGCGAGGGGTTGTGGCCAGCTATCAAGGAAATGTTGCTGCAAGAAGGCCGAATCCAAGACCTAACCAGGTCTATGTTTGTCCTGACTGCGGTCGACATGTGCTCTCCCGAATTGGCCTCTATAGCCATAGTCGTGTGCACCGTAGATGAATGGGAATTACAATAGACTACACCTTTTACTTGTTTTTTATTGTACACAATTTATCGACTGTAACATTTTTATACTCGGACTCGAGTAACGGCTAATAATAATATTTATTGGACTCTGATGTACCGAATTATCACGTTCTATTTCCAGTGGATTGAAGTCATACACGTTACTATTGCTATTGCCGCACTCAATGCCTTACGACTGCACCAGGTACATAAATTTAAACCAGGGCATTTGGTTGGTCACTTAAGGATTCTGGAGTTAATCCATTTGAAGTCCATGACCAAACCCACTGACTCAATGCCAGTCAAACAAGACTTTGACTGCCCGTTTGACGTGCTAATTGAAAGTCGTCAGACGAGCAAGATGGAGTCACTGCGATTGGAACAAGGATCACTTATCTGGTATACAGATGGATCTAAGATGGCTGAAGGGGTAGGAGTGGGAGTAGCAGGGCCGAATTGTAGGCTATATAAAGCCCTCGATAACACCCCAACCATCTTTCAGGCACAAATTTATGCCATAGATCTGTGTGCCCAGATATGCCTAAATAAAGGCATCCGAAGGGCAAGGATCTATATACTATCAGATAGCCAGGCAGCACTAAAGGCTCTAAGGTCCTATCCCTTGAATTTAGAATTGCCTGGGAATGTAGACAATCCCTGAAGGTTACCTTGATATGGGTGCCAGGACATGAGGGAATACAAGGAAATGAACTTGCTGATAGCCTTGCAAAAAAAGGAGCTGAAGCACCGTTCATTGGATCCGAACCGTTTTGTGGCCTAGCCAAGGGACATATAGAAGGGGAGATCCAACAATGGGAAAAGGATCAGAAAAAGTCCTACTGGAGGAATACTCCAGGCCAAAGACAAGCGAAAAAGTTTATAACTTATTCGACAAAGAATGCCACAAGGCTTCTCGAACTTGAAAGTCCGAGTTAAGGCTAGTCACAGGCATTTTAACTGGACACTGCCCCTTGAGATATCATCTCAAGAATATGGGCAAGGCGATAAATAATAAATGCAGATATTGCGATACTGCAATTAAAACTGCGGAACACATACTTTGCGAATGTAAGGTGTTAGTCCGCACTAGGCTAAAATTCCTAGAACAGGCGGAATTAACGCCTGAAGATATAGGGAAATTAGCTCCCAGGAAAATCACAAGCTTTGTAAAAAGTCTGGAAATCCTGGATAACCACTAGATGTAGGGTAAATCGCAAAAGATCTTTTAGGTCGAAGTGAAGTAAGGCTGTTCGAAGCCAAACGACCCCGTAAAACAATCTACAATCTACATTGCTATTGCTTTTGTCTTGCTATTGCTATTAAAATTGCCATGTACATAGTTTCATTGTAATGAATTGTCAACATTCAAGACTTTACATTTCATTCGCTTATGCTAGGACTTTATTTTCAATTTAAAGAAAAAGGTTCCCTCAATGCAGACTTTTTCGGTATCGCTGCTGAAAAACATGTATTTAAATTGCCAAGCCGAGCCAATTGTTAGTTAGGAACAAAGTAATAGGATGAGAAATGTAAAATACTGTAATTTAGAAAAGTTTCATAAAAATGTGGAAAAGATTCATAGCAGACCCAGACCCTGTTGCCAAGTTTTATTGAGTAGGCTTTCTAGTAAAGAAAACAGCTGGTAAAAAATAGTCAGAGGTTTCGAAACAAAACAAGTGGTTATTTATTTTGCTCCGCGTAAATTGGCGAATGAAACTCACTTAAAGAATTGACGAGTAGCTGCCACACTCCAACGGCTCTCCATCGATGCAGGCCTGACTTTTATTGCTGGAGGATAGAAATTCGGAAGACAAAGCCGTTCGCTACACATAAAATATTACCAAATGCACAATGTAAGATTGGGATCATTTATTTCTCTCGTGAAAACCGCCCTGGAAATGAATTGATAAAGCGATATTTGAGCCGAGTATCGTCTGAACGGGCTGCTTTGTATACGCCGTTTCGCGGGAATCTTAAAAATGTGTATAATAACGTTCGGTAACATTTACGGAATCTTCTACGGCCTATTTCATCTCGGATCAAGCTGTTATGGTTGAGCGCGACTCTCAACAGTGAAATATGGCTGTAATCCTTTATCATTTCTAAGATAGTGGGTTTTATTCGAATTTTCGATTGTCAAGGCAAGTGGGGTGGAACGTACCCAATCATTCTTTTATGACCCCTACGCAGTGCAGCGCGTTCGAGTTCAAAATGATTCGATTTTAGTGAAATTTGGTGAAAATGTACATTTTTATGTCTCGAATAAGCTGTATTTTTTTGGAGCGAAATATTTAATTTTTAATTTTATGCGAACTTAATTTGAAAAAAATGCCTAATTTTCAATCAAAAAAATTTTGTTTTTTGAAAATTTCAGAACGGAGTTTTTTCGTTGAAACCTCTACTTTGATGGTGTAAAAAATAATACTGTTACTGTGGAAAAACATTGTCATAAAAACCAAAACAAAGATTTTTCAAGATCGATTTTTCCGTAAATGTCACAAATTCTTCATTGTTTACTGAAATGAAGTGTTGAAAGTGACGCAAAATGGTAATTTCAATGTAATATCAAATAAAGGAACTTTGATTAACTGTTTAACGTTCGGGCTGTTGAAAAACAACTTGTTTAAACGATAATTTTACATTAAAACATAATATTTTTAGTCGCAAACTCCTCTATAAAATCCTTATTTACTATAAGGAACATAACCAGACTGCAACCAACAGCTACTCTCCGGGCTATGTGCCCCGCCAAGCGCTGAATTACAAGTTACAAGCCTGGCGCGTTAAGTGTAATAATTGCATATTACCATCAAAACGCTAAGCCCAGTCAGGCTGTTTATTTTTCGATTGCAATAGACACTGGACCGCTAGATGGCGCCTGCTGACTATTTTACATGTCGCTATTGTAAAAGTACCGGGATGTACCAAATGGTCAAAGGATCCTCGTGCCGGTCATCACGTTGCACTGACGAGAGCCAACAGCTCGAAACTGCAATCTGCAAGTGGTGTGTGACGGCTGGCAAGAGAGCTCCTTTAAGTAGGATCAGTCTTTCGGCTGGTGTTTGTTGCAATCGAAGCATTAGCGTTTTGATGGTAATATGCAATTATTACACTTAACGCGCCAGGCTTGTAACTTGTAAGTCGGCGCTCGGCGGGGCACAGCCCGGAGAGTAGCTGTTGGTTGCAGTCTGGTTACGTTCCTTATAGTAAAATAAGGATTTCATAGAGGAGTTTGCGACTAAAAATATTATGTTTTAATATTCTACCCTCTAAAAGCACATTTGAACAATAATTTTACATTTAAAAAATTGCTAAAAATGACCGTTTATGCGCAAGAAAAAAAATTTGTATGCTTCATGGATGAAAATAAATTGAAAATAAGTTTATTAAAACAAATATTTAAAATTATTTCAATTTCCAAAGTAGGAATATAAAATCAAAATTCTATTTTAAATCACATTTTTTTGGAAAGCTCCAATATATCATCAGATTCAACATAGTTTTCGGTTTCTTCGGGATCTCGACAGGGTCTTCGACTTCGTCAGGGTCCCCAAGTTCACTAAGATATTTATTTCCAATATTAATTTGAAATATGATGGGGGTTTATGAGGCTAAATAATTAAATAAAGAAACAAGTTATTGCCTTATACCTCAAGAGAAACAATAATGCAGCAACGGTGTGACGCTCTTTTTCTCGTACAATGTGAGAACTAAGGCTGTCACTTTAACACTCGAGCTTTCTTACTTGTTACTCGGGCGCCAGTTCAAGTTTTAAGTGGTTGAACAACACTACCCAAAAGTCGATGAGCGAGACTAAGCAGCTCAGTGAAGACACAGTTATTTCCAGTGGGTCAATAAGGGAACTTTCACAAACACAACAGTAAAACGCAGAAATTTGATAATATTTAATGACCAGTTCCTGAAACGTTAAATAGAGTTAATTATTCGTTTACTGTCATAGTTACAATTGTGGCAACAATTGTTACTATGACATTTATGAATAGATAACTTTATTTTACGTTTCAGAAACAGACCCTAAGTATATTACAGTAATCCTATGGTTAACAGTCCTAAATAAAACAGAAAATCAAAATTAACACAAATTTATACACATAGGCTTAAGCAGTCAAGCAATAAACAATATTAGCGGCAACAGCGTATAAGCGGTGAATTTAGCGAGTTTGTAAAAAAAATGGTTGTTAAGCAGACAGTCAGTGTACGGATACCAAAAAATGCGAAGCAAACAGAATCAGTATTACAACAGGTTATAAAACAGACCGGAATTTTGGCTAGTGCTTGGTATCGGAAAATAACAGTTAAATTTACAAGCTAAGTGAAAAAAATTCAGTCAGTAAATATGAAGGAATAAAATAAATACAAATAATATTCAAATAGTGTGAAGAAAAAAAATATGAGACGGACTTGAAACTTGGCTAGTATTTCTAGATGTTAAATGCGACAGTAAACTAAGTATTAAGGAATGGGCAGTTATTGCGACTTTAGTTGAGATAGTTTTACTCCCGGGTTCAATAAAAATTACTAGCCCTTAACGAACAGTGTTGTGACTAAAGGTAATTTGGGTTGAGAAGGGTACACCAGCCGAACCATTACAGTACTTTATCATGTGTAAAGGAGTGACACCAGCCGACTTTTAAAGATCTTGATCAGGTGTCGGAGCGGAAGGAAGCCACAAAATAAACAAATTATTATAAGTATCTAATTTAAGTTAAATATCAGAAAATTGGCAATCAGTTTAAGAGAAAATAAAATTTAATAAAAATAATCTATGATTGTACTAGCCAACTTACAAAGTCTCAATTCAAACAGTTAAGTATAAAAATTTCAGTCAGAAAATATGAAATAATAGAAATAATCATGAAGAATATTCAAACAGGATAAAAATTTCAATAAGAATAAATACGGAATAATAAATGTACTAGCCAAATATATATATAAGTTTTCTTACTCTTTACAATCGCAGCGCTGGACCCTGGGCAGATGGTAGACGTCTGGTTGCTTCGAGAATTGGAACAAATTCTGATTTTACAGTTCTTCACGGTCAGTTTTATAGCCAGATTCCCACTCAGGGTATCGCGAGGAACCCCACGTGATTTAAAATCGCGCATGGCCCACTGTATTGAATACAAGCCAGCGAGGACGGCTATATTAAGTTATTAAACGTACTGGTAAATTATTATTACGTGCGTTGGTTAGTATAAATAAAGTATTCTGACTTTTGTAATGTATGAAATCGGTTTCAAATAATTATTCTAACCAACTACGAAGAAGAAACGGATTTAATCGGCCACAGATAACTAATTATTGAATTAATTACGTCAAATAATAAACAATAATTCTGATTACAAATATTTGCCGCTTTAGATAAATATTCAGGTATTCAAATAGTGAATATTTTCGAATAATATACAAATCGCTTAAGGCGGTACAGAAAACAAGAAACATAATTATATAGAGTACAATTATATATAAATTTTATGCAGATTTCCGTAACGAAAAATGCTTCGTTACAACGGACACGTGTTTCGGAATTATTGCTCCTCATCAGCGTAGCGTAGCTTAGCGAATATATCTTATAAACGAGCAAAACCAACAAAGGTCAGAAAGTACAGTGCACAGTACTTGATTTGTATTTTCATACTTCATGTGCCACATTTAGGGCCTCAAAAGAGAGCAATCAGTACGACGAGCTCTATGTGTGCTGCTCTATTTCCACCTGGCAAACACTAAGTAAAATATGATGGAGGTTTATGAGGCTAAATAATTAAATAAAGAAACAAACTATTGCCTTATACCTCAAAGAGAAACAACAATGCAGCTACGGACACGTGTTTCATAGTTATTGGAGTATTGTGTACTGTACTTTCCGACCTTTTTTGGTTTTGCTCGATTACAAGATATATTCGCTAAGCTACGCTACGCTGATGAGGAGCAATAACTCCGAAACACGTGTCCGTAGCTGAATTGTTGTTTCTCTTGAGGTATAAGGCAATAACTCGTTTCTTTAATTAATTTGACAATTTGTTGTTGCTTCGTCATCAATTTGCTCGTTCTAGCCTGTTACTGCCTTTTCCCACTCGGTACGCTACGTGACGTCACTGCAATCCTTCACTTGATATGTATTGCCTAATCTCGCGCGAACAAAAGACAAACGTCCCTTTATCCTTTAGCAAATTAATTATTTCCTACGATGAATGCTTTCCCTTGGACGGTGACGAGGATCCTTTCGTCCTTTCGCGACTCAATTATTACAAAATGTTGTTTGCTGGTAAATATTTGACTTTGCTAAATTGAAGTCGTTACACTAACAATTCTCCAACTATTATACGTACCTGTTTTGTTTTCGTGCTCACGTTTTTGTTTACCGACAAGGTATCAAGCCTTAACTGTCTCGGTGGCTGCAGTCTGCATTTAATATTTATTTTGGAGTGTTTAATGTGTTCGAATCAATCATATCCTATGTTGTCTTTCATTACTATTATTTATTCAAAATAAATCTCTTTCCTTTTCCTAATTTTAAGATCTTATTGTACACTATTAGATATTTTATGCTAGGTAGCTCCTGTTGTATATTGGCATTGATCCACTCATAGCCCAGACATTAAGTTTAAGTACTAGTTTCTGTTCGCCTCACTGCGTCAGCTTTCCAACACAAAACTATAATTTTAACAACATATCGTGAAATACCTGCATTTGCAAGAAAATGTGCTGTATTTTCGTCTTGGCAAGCATAACTGTGACGTTAAACTATGGCAATTTCTGCTTGTTATGTTGAAATCAATTGCTTTTGTACTTGCGCTGCTTGGTACTTTATATTTTATCATTAATACCTCTTGTACTCGTAAAACAGCATTCAAAGCATTTTCTATTATTTTAGTTGATGAACTTAAAGCTTTATAAGCCCAAATAAACGTAGAAATATAAAACGCACACATCCTTTTTATGTCATGCTTTCAGAACCGGACTAGTGTCACTAGAGACACAAAAAAATATTTTTAAAGGAGTATTATTAAAAATCATGTCAATCATCGTAATCAACGTGTTGTGTCACATTTTATCATTCCCGACTAGCACCAAAATAACTGAGACAGCAACCTCGGACGAATAATTACTATGTAGCTACCACTAGCTTTAGGACTTTGACGTAAATAGCTTCATTTGATAAATCTACTGTACTGGATATGCCCGCCCACCTTAATGAAATTTATTAATATTATGAGAAAACACTATCCATAACTATTAACTTCCAGACGTCCATGTTTTTAGACCTAAAAATCTATTGAAGGTTTTTAGCATGATTTGTTTTACCGACTAAACTGTAATTGTAATGGCAAAGTGTACATTACCCAATGGCTTGCTGGTTTCATTTTGCGGTGGTTCGTCCGACCCTGTGCGTTTTCAACTACTTTTAAATACACACCTAAGCCCGCGCGTTTGAATCATTAGTAAAATAAATACACCTGCAATAACTCAGAATTATTACTTTTTTCATCAATATCTTTTATTCGGAAGCTGGAAGGCGGGCTTAATATTTATGGAACAGTATTTCACGCGGAATTGCTTTAAGCGGTTTTCGCATATAAATCACTGGTTGCTGTGTTTATCTTAAACCTGTTCGAATGTACTGTGTACATTTAAATAACGATAGCGTTTCTGATACGAGATCACGATTTCCGATTCAATAAAACGATTGTAGTTAAAAGTTCCATTTTTTACGCTTTATAAATGAATGCTGTAACAAGTATTTACTTTAATGATAGTCTACTTTATTTGGGGCCCTAAAGGAAAACGTTTATTTGGTATATAAATGTCGATTTTGGAAAACTATCTCTACATTCTCTTTGCAGTAGTGTTTCTACTTGTTGCCTCCTTTCCCTTATTATTTATTTGTGAGAAAGAATTGAGGCAAAATATGCGGCCGACTAGCTGGTTTAAGTCGGAGCAAAGAGCCGTGGATCCAGAGTATTCGTAAGAATGGAGAAACTTACCCTTTTTGATATGTACAGCATAAGCGACAGATTTCTGTTTAGTTCGAGAAAAGGAGGCAAAGGAAAATTGATGTTAAATTGGGCACCGTCTATAGTGAAAATGAGTAGAATTGTCTCTTTTTCTCGAATAACCAGCCTACTATAGATCAGACTGAAATTGCTGGTGAGAGAAATAAAAAGATAGTTTAAAATGAATGTTAAAATATATTACATGAATAATAGATAAATCGGTTTGTAAAGACTAATTGAAATGTTAAAAAAATATATATATATATATACAACAAATTTATACAAGGATCCTAGATTGACTATTGTTGAAGTGACTGGTTCTGGAACAGCAATCCAGGCCCACAATTGTCTCTTGTTGCAAAAATGGAATCTAAAGGTTTCCTTGGCAATTTACGTCTCTTAATGAAATGGAGTGAAAATTGTAGGAAAATTAACCAACTATGTGGTTTTTGCAAGGTTAATGAAATTTTAAGGTAAGCTATGCATAAGCTGTGCAAAAGCTATGTAGAAACGTGTAAATATACAAGTATATAAATGTAGAAATATGTAAATATATATATATATATATATATATATATAGAAATATATTTATAAGTACATAAATAGAAATATACAAGCTGATTTCGTGACCTATAAATTGCCAAAAAATGAAAAAGAAAAAAAAAATATTCAAAAACCATGTGGTACATATAGTATTTTAACTACTTATTAGATTAAAAAGAATTGACCTTGAATTTAAATTTATTTTAGAAATAATTGAAATTACATCAAAGACAAAAATTGAAGATTAATTAAATTTTAAATTAGTAATAAATGAAATTTACCTGGATGTTAAACACTTACGCGGATATAAAAATGTAATATCAATTACTGAAGTCCACAGTTAAGTTCATATATGTTCGAATCAGTACAAAGGCTGCAAGCAAATGATTTCCTGGTGAGTTTTACTAATAAGGTAAACTTCTTTTGTCCTACTAACTTACTGCAAAATAATGCTACTCGATAAACTTGAAAAATCTATTTCCCCTAATTATATAGAAAGCTATAAAACGTAGAAATAGTACAGGTATGGCCATCTGTCAATTATTGAGTTAAGCGCAACAACCTGCCTGATGTAGATTCCCGTACTCAAACAAATTACAGAATCGATAAAATAAATCAATAATACCACAGCTGACTTAAATTGCAACAATTTGTAATTTCTATTTTATACATAACCAAAAATATGAACTGCCGTAATAATAGTAAAACGTATTGTGACTATTGTGAGAACTCAGTAAATATATTACATCTTATAGGATATAATATATTATATAGTAATGAGAAAGGTAAGGAAAATAACCATATGTACTTACATAGTAAACAAAAATATAAAAATTGAAATATGTGAAATATATGAGTGTAAATAAATGTTTTTAGACAATCGACATTCGTTTCCTGGGATGCTATAATAGAACGGAAATACATAATAGTGTAAAAAAACATGACTGAGTTCCTAGGATCTAAAAATATGTACATAAAACAGTGTGAAATGATTTTTCAGTTATACAAGTAAAATTCTGCTAGTTGAAAACAATTTCACTTACAAAAACTGAATCAAAATGTTACACAGGTCGTGCTAAATATAAACAAAACACTAGTTTTTTTAGAAAAGTGTATATTGATAAAATGAAGGGAGGCAATTGAGCAGCCGTGCAGCGAGATGCCGGGGGAGGAGCCTAGCGCTCCCACTTCTCTCCCTTCTCTCTCACAAATACCCGTCCCACTCCGCTCGTGCAAGCCTTAATGAAGTTAAAGCTCCAGGGTAAAAAAATCTTGAAAGAGAATTGATTGCCCTTGAAAATGAGCCCAGCCCGAAATCCCTAACCCTTTCCCTTGCCCTTTTACAGGGCAAAAACTTTGCGGGTCCCCCTCTCCTTTCCTAACCATCCGATCGCAATTTGGTCAGGTTTAAATCAAAGAGAAAAAAATTCCACATTTTACCGCCGCTATACAGCCAATCATGATAACGAAGGCAGAAGTTCTCAAACTTTTCGAAAGTGATGGGTCACATAATTTGCCTAGGTCAGTTTTTCAAAGTGAACGTAAAGAAAAAAGTTTGTCTCTCTGGTCCTATTGATTGTACATTTTTTAATGCCAACAAACTAATAACACCCTGTATGTAACTGATTTATAATTTAGTGTTTGAAATACGGGTGACCGTACACTGAAATGTCTGATTAACAAATCCTAGCCCAGGCTCTAATTTGCATGTCATTCTTCTTTGCAGGAAATGCAGATCCTCGAATTTATCGAATTGAACCGGCTGATGGGGATCGAGCATTTCACCTTTTACAACCACACTATAGGCCATCAGATCGGCTGCATTCTCCGCGACTACATAGACAGCGGCCTGGTGACCATACTGCCGTGGCAGTTAAACATGGTCTCGCAAAAGGAAATCCGGACGGAGGGGTTGTTCGCCGCCCTTAACGACTGCCTCTATAGGTCCATGTACAAGTACTCCCACATATTGCTCATCGATCTGGACGAATATATTATTCCGAAGTACAACGACACACTCCCACAGCTTATTGAGTAAGTTAGTGTATTTTTTTATGACTCCTTACTAATAATATATGGCTAAAGTCTGTCCAATTTTTAAAACTGACGATCCATCAATAATTAGCAATTATAGGCTTATTTCAGTTCTGTGTAATTGTGCAAAGGCTTTGGAAATGTTATTGCGGGATAATATCTAGACGTGAAGAACTCTATTACTCAATTTCAGCATGGCCTCATAGAAAAAAGATCTGCACTATCGTTAGATATGTTTAGTTGCGCAATTTATTGCTGAGAATATAGATAATGGCAGTCAGGTTGACGTTATCTACACAGACTTTTCTAAAGCCTTTGCCCGCGTAGACCATCCAACTTTACTGAAAAAATTAATTTTAAAACATAATATTTTAGTCGCAAACTCCTCTATAAAATCCTTATTTTACTATAAGGAACGTAACCAGACTGCAACCAACAGCTACTCTCCGGGCTATGTGCCCCGCCGAGCACTGAATTACAAGTTACAAACCTGGCGCGTCAAGTATAATAATTGCATATTACCGTCAAAACGCTAATGCTTCGATTGCAACAAACACCAGCCGAAAAACTGATCCTACTTAAAGGAGCTCTCGTGCCAGTCGTCACACACCACTTGCAGACTGCAGTTTCGAGGTGTTGGCTCTCGTCAGCGCAAGGTAGGCATGTGACGACCGACACGAGGATCACTTAACTATATAGTACATTTCGGTATCTTTGGGATAGCGACATGTAAAACAGTCAGAAGGCGCCATCTAGCGGTCCAGTGTCTGTTGCAATCGAATAGCGAGAGCTCCTTTAAGTAGGATCAGTCTTTCGGCTGGTGTTTGTTGCAATCGAAGCATTAGCGTTTTGATGGTAATATGCAATTATTACACTTAACGCGCCAGGCTTGTAACTTGTAATACAGCGTTCGGCGGGGCACATAGCCCGGAGAGTGGCTGTTGGTTGCAGTCTGGCTACGTTCCTTATAGTAAAATAAGGATTTATAGAGGAGTTTGCGACTAAAATATTATGTTTTAATATTCCGCCCTCTAAAAGCACATTTGAAAAAATTAATCTTGTTCAGCATTAATGATTCCATTATTTTATTACTTAAGTCTTTACCACCGTAAGCAGTACCTACGTTATAATGGATATAGGTCTTCTTATTTCATTGCTAGCTCAGGTGTTCCTCAGGGATCGAATTTGAGACCACTACCATTTTTTACTTTTTATCAATGATTTAGCTGAGGAATTAACGTGTGGCAGATTATTTTTTGCCGATGATTTTAAAATGTATTGTAACATCTCAAGCCTGGATGATTGTGGCAGTCTTCAGAGTGAACTAAATAACGTGATTGAGTGGTCTAGTGTAGAATGGATCTAAATGCTGCTAAGTTTAAAATAGTTTTCTATTCCCAGGCACTTTCGTTGCCATATTCATCAAGTAAATTTGGCTATAGTAGACACTATTAGGGACCTGTGGGGGTTCGGCAAAATTTCCAGGTTAGGGGGGGTCCTACACAGGCACTGATGAGCTTATCCCCTGGCGTCGGTGATTGGCCTTGCTAACGGAAATAGGCCGGCGTTAAATAAATGATTTTAAAAATGTACCCAAGTTGAATCTAAATTATATTCGTGTTTTATTTGTTTCCCATAGTTAATTTGCATTTATATGGTATTTTAATTATGTTTTCGTTGTTTTGAATCTAGTTAGTAAATTCAAATTAACGTGTTCGTATATCTTCATGTTATTTTTCTGAGTTGTCATGTTATTAGCTTGTAAATAAATAAATATTAATCCAAAGTTTGTGATGAGGAAGTAAAAACTGTCAAAGTCTTCGCTTCACGTAAAGTTATCGATTTATTTTTAATAAGATTCTGTCTTCCAAATACTGAACAATGTTAGATAAATTGTTACCCTTCAACTCAAGTTAAATGAGTCTTTTGTTATATTACGAGGACTGTCACGTCCCCATAGCTGCACATTCTGTAATGACATATCCTGATAGAAGTTTCTCGAATATAAATTCGAAACAGCAGATTGAGCTGTCAATGTACGGTTGTGTGTTCATAATTGCGATTCAAAGTTGTATATTATTTGAACGTCCTACAACCACAAACTTGCTTTGCATAACGTCATACTTAGCTGAAGGTATAGATAACATATAGAGGTCAGGTCGATGTTAATTTGTGTGGATTTCACGAAAGACCAGAGACATTCACTTAGAATTTATATATCAGTCGAACGTACCCCAGGGCTCTGCATTAGAGGCCATTTTTTTTACCATTTTTATAAATAACATTCTAATTGACATGAACTGTCCATCTCTCGTATATGCGGAGGGCCTAAAATTTATATAGCCTGAATAATATTTTAGAAATTGGGGCTATAACTATCGTTGGCCATATTTTAATTTGAGTTTATATAAATAAAGATGGTGCTTGTCGTTGAAACGTTGCAAATTTGCAGTAACCTACAGTGAGGATTACGAAAAATTGTAGATGGCATCCGCACAAAATATGTTGAGTTGACAAAAAGCCTACTTCCATGTTTATTTGTCTTGAATTGTTGGTCCAATAGACAATTTAAAAAAAAAAATGCAAATTCAAGGTCACATTTTATCCGATTTGAAATCTGAAAAAACTGTTGTAGATTTTGTGATATTTTTTAGAAGATGCATATAGAACCTATAAAAAGAAAAAAGAATATTTATTTACATTTAAGTATTTACATACACCATCCAACAGCCAAAACCAATGAAAAAGAAAAATATAGGATTATGAATAAATATCACCAATGACAAATTAATAAATCAAATGCAATAATAAATAAATAAACACCACAGAAATTAGACAACCCCCAATTCCAGAAGCCAGGGGCTTATGCGGAAGGGGGTTACACATTGAAAAAACGCGGACACACAACCATTTCCTCCGACAGTGCCAGTGCCGGAGCCAGGATTCGAACCCGGCGATGCGATGCCCGTGTGATTAGTCGTGATTGCCACCTTGCGCCTTAACCCACGCGGCTATCGACAAGATAATATAACATAACAACATATACAGGATGTAACGCAACTTACCGGAAAATTTTTAACTATACATGCCTTTAAATAAGAACTCGGTTTCTTGAAAAAAAAGGTAATAAAAGTCCAACACAGAAAAAAATACAAATTGCTAAAGTTACAAATTAATGAAAATTTGTTGATGTCTTGATCACTGATGAAGCTATTTTGACGCGTAATGTTATAACCAGTCTACATAATATGCACGTTTGGGCCATCATCCAGTAGGTCGAAATCACTTTCAACATCTATTAACGCCTAATAGATCCGTTCATATTGCTAAATCGGATGGATGGTCTGCAATATCTGCAGTTTCTCCGTAATGATCTTCCTGGTCTTCTTGAAGATGTGCCCTTGAAGGTTCGAAATCGGATGTGGTTTTTACATGACGGTGCGCCCCCACATTATCGTTTAGCAGTCCAAGATTACTCGACCCAATTAAACGGAATACATTGAATCGGACGGGATGGATTCGTAGCTTGGCCTCTGCGGTCCCCGGATCTAAATCCTCTTGACTTCTTTTTGTGGGGATATTTAAAAAATGAAGTCTACCAAACCGAAGTTGACAATATCGATATATTACGTGAACATATCACAACGTCTTTCCATAATCTGCGTCTTCAGGAACAGCAGGAAGGGAGAACACTTCAGTTAGTGTGACAAAATTGGATTAGACGAGTTCAGGCGTGCTTGAATGTCAATGGATAGAACTTTGAACAGCTTTTATAGAAATAATATGTTATTTTAACATTTCCATTAATTTATAATTTTAACAATTTATATCTTTTTCTGTGTTGGACTTTTATTAAAAATTTTTTTAAGAAATCGACTTCTTATTTAAAGGTGCATGTATGGTTAAAATTTTTCTGGTAAGTTGCGTTACACCCTGTATATTGTTATTGTACTATAGTAAATAATATAATTTTAACACGCGTGGAAGTTAAAAAAACAGATACTATGTAAATAAAAAGGACTATTTCACTAGTTTATTTATGCTACAATTAAATATGTCAACTTTGTCTTGCAGGTTGCTGTAATTATCGCACATAAAGTGAAGTGGTGAATGTTTTAACAAATTAGTCCTCGGTCTGGCAAGATAGAAGGTAATGTTACTATGACCTCGGTTATTGGTACACATGAAAGCGTATTTGTTTTAGTACCTGAGAACAGTCCATTTTATTATTTAGTATTTTATACAGAACTATTAATGACTGTCTAATTCTGCGATATTTCAGACTAGGTAATGAGAAT
Source organism: Leptura quadrifasciata (assembly GCA_963675555.1). Classification (NCBI taxonomy): domain Eukaryota; kingdom Metazoa; phylum Arthropoda; class Insecta; order Coleoptera; family Cerambycidae; genus Leptura; species Leptura quadrifasciata. Next base: position 95,815,196 of record OY776679.1, read on the forward strand.
TTATCCAGTAGAATCCTTTGTGGTATTCCAATTGGTGAATATAACCTATCTTCCCTGTCTCTAAGCTGTCGATATAGGTCAAATAGTTGGGATTCCATGTTAGTGAAGCATATTGAAGTTTTGACCTGACCAAAGAATTAAAAAGAAGTGTTAACGTGTTCACGTCAGTAAAGCAGGTTGAATTTCTAATTATAAAGCCCAAATTTTTAAAAGAAGATTGCATTACGTTATTGACATGTATATTAAAAGTTAATTCACTGTCATAAGTAACCCCAAGATGTGTAATGTAATGTGTTGCCATATAATTGATAATCTTTTAGTAGTGGACTTTCTTTTCTATAGTAAGACATCGCATTGCACTTCTCAACATTTAGTGGAAGATTATTCAATAAGCAACAATCACTTACCCTTTGCAAATCTTTTTGCAATTTTTCGCAGTCTGCCTCAGAGCTAATATTACAAAACAACTTCGTGTCATCCGCATAAAGTAAATAGCATACATCTAAATTATCTAAAATATCATTAATACATAGTATGAAAAGGAGAGGCCCCAGAACAGAACCCTGAGGAACCCCTAATGTAGCTGATACTTCGAATGATTTTACACCCCGATATTCGACATATTCTGTTCTTTGACTAAGATAAGATTTAAATAAATTTAACAGTAGCATAGAAAGCCCAGCTAAATCTAGCTCATGTAATAATATAGATTGTGATCAATTCTATCAAAGACTTTGGAGACATCCGTGTAAATATCATCTAGTTGACCATTTAGATCCATACATTTAGCGATATACTGCGTAACACAAAATAATTTCAAATTATGAACTCGTTTCTCCATTTATCGTTAAAAGGAAATTTAATTATTCAATCTGGGAAAAGTATAGAAAAAATATTGAAAGATCAAAATTTAACGTCAGTAGAAATTTTTATTAGTTCAACAAATGCTCAAATTGTTTCTTTGTTTCTTTTTAAGAAGCCTGTAGTACACATGTTTTTCTTAAGAAGTAGGGTTGACCTGACAAAGTCAAATTTGACATCAAAAGATAAAAGGTGACGTATTTTAGCATTTTTTCCATATAACACTCCCACCTTAGTTAATCTAGAGGGTGGTTTTCATGGGGACGAAAAAAAATTGAAAAATAACTAATTTCGACCATGCTGTCGCATAGAGAATTGAAAGATGCTTCAAATGAGGTATCACTCGACCCCCTTTCTCTATTTAAATTCTTGAGTTAGGGGTTGCTGGGGCTAGGGAGTCGATATATCAATGTCAAGTCTGACATCAAAAGTTGTCCCCCAAAAATCAAGAATTGACCTGTCCGAGCGTTTATCAAAAAACTAGTCTGTGTCCCAAAACAGGCGTTTTTCGTTTTCAATGGCCACCTTGTATGAGGATAGAGCACGTTATGTAGAGCTATTTCAAAAGCTTCGACGGAATTACAAATTATAGTAATTTGCTGATAGTTTTCTACTTTATTATTTTCGCCCTTCTTGTAAACCAGGCAGATACGAGATTTTTTCCATATGTCCGGAAATATACCAGATTCCAAAGATATATTAAAAATTATACGGAGGGGCTCTACAAAAACATATAAAGAAAATGAACAGAATGCCAATTTGCATTTAGATAACATTACAGTATCTTGTAACGCATTGCACAGCAGTCATCGTTTCTTTCAACAATTTAAAATTACCACCAGCGTTCACGTCTCGCTGACTTAAGAAAAGTATTAAAGCTACAAAAGTATCCAGTAGCGAATATTAATAATTAATCATTTGTTTTATTAACTACATCAATCAAAACATTAAACCATAAGCAGCTTAATTAAGTTTTCCAGCATTTAGTCTGAGATTTATGTAGTTCCGAAATTGCAGGCGTTCTCGGCCGACGAAACACAAAGTGAATTACGGACAAATGATCCAATCAGGCTTTCAACTGTAGAACCAGTAAGGAGTACTTGGGAATAAGCATTATAAACTCAGATAAGTTTGGCGGCACGAGAGAAATAAGACTTTATGCAGCCAAACGAGGAAATAATTGGTGCAACCGAGGGTACAGCATTGCTCATGACTTATTACTACTACTTAGTTATGGGAGTTGCAGTTATAACGACAATAAAAGTTTTTGTTCAAATTGTAAATTTGCTTTGTATTTTCATTTTAGGTAAATGAAATTGTAGTGTTCCCTATTAATTATGGTTAAATATTCTTTCCATTTGTTCTGTACATTCCTGTTGCATTGAAATCTATCTAACAGACCAATTTATTTCAATAGAAGTATCATTTTTCTATTGAAACTACTGTGAGGTACCCTGTTTAATTACTAAAGAAAGTACTTAATTATATCTGAAGGATAAACAAATAAGATTGGCCATTTGCGTGATCGTCTAGTTTTGTTAGTGTAGGACCCAAATTCGTTGTGTGTGTGTAGTAACCCTTTTTAATTTACCTAGGTTCTTTTATATAAAGTTTAATATTACTTGTTTCTGTCTGATATGATATACCTTAGAAAATTAATCACTCTGCTAATTGAAATACCTGGCAAACTGGAACACACTGTCTACTAATTGAGAGACCTAGTTAATTATATATGTTATTTATGTAGTATCTTATTACTCAAGATTGCACTGTACATTTATAGTTGGTTTGTTTTCTATTTTGCTTTTGAAATTAAAACATTTATTTAGTTTATTACTTATATGACGAAAAGGTAAAGGTGAAAGAATAAGACAATAATTGATGGGACAAAATAGTAAAAAAAAACATTTTATTTTATATAAATTGATGCAACAATAGTCGAACATAAAATCAAAAGTAATCCAAATATTTGAGACAATAATGGTTTATAATTAAATGAAGGTTGTTAGCAATCACTAGATAATAATGATTTATAATTAAAGTTGTTAGCAATAGCGAATAAGGAATCGAATGCAAAACAGAGGACAAGAATCATGTCATGTTTATACGTTATCAAAATTAAGTTGAGAAATGAGAATTAAATACTCATGTAAAAGATCATAGAATGTTGAGGAAAAATCCTTTGATTATAATTAAAACAAGCAGTCTACCAAATTTTGTATGACTGTCCAACAACGTAAAACAAGGTGGGCAGTTGTAAACCAAACAGACGAGACGTCCCGGTTCAGTACTCGACGAAAAGTAAACCCTTCTGAATACGAACAGGCCTACGGGTTATTAACCCAGCACTGACCGATGGCCTGTACAGTTTGCGAGCGCAAGGTAATTAAATGGGTGGATCGTTATTAAACAATCATAGAAAACCAAATAGATCGCTGGTGAGAAATCTCAGATAATCATTTAAAAGATAAACATTACTATGGCATTTGACATGTCCAAAATTAGGCACACAGTAGCCTTAATAAGTTTCTTGTCACTGCATAAACGCAGAAAATATATAGTTCTTGAATATAAAATTATTATTTTGCAAACGCAAATTTTCCTAGTAAAATATTCAAAAAGTGAAATTTATGAATTAAATTCGTGAATAAAATCATAACTGAATAATTGGTAACATAATATTATATTTTCTTGTTAAAAGTCAAAGTCAATATTTCACTTAAAATATTAATCTAATATTCTTTTGGTACCACAAATGCGTCAGTTAAACCTTTTTTAAACACCCCGTAACCAGAATACAAAGTAGAGTCTCGAAATAAGAAAGTAATCACCTTTAGAAATTTATGCCAGCTGAATTTCCGTACGCTCTGTATAGCGTTATATCGCCCGTGAATGCTCTCCCCCAGGTTCAACCTGTTTAACGTCCTCGTAGGGCATCGTAGAGTCATTGAAACGGCACTTCTTACGGAGTTTATTAAAGACTGTTTGATTAAGACTGGTACGAAGCAAGTGTCAAGTTATTTTCTTTATGGTGTTAGATGTGGAGTTAGCCAAATAGCCACGAAATAATATCGAGGGTACAATGAATCGTGAAGTGCTTCAACGTAGCTCAAAATAGTACAAAGTTTATTCCCGGCGAATAGTTAAATTCTGCCACGGATTTAAAGAGTAATTTGCAAGAAAGCAAGCCTGGCGAATAGTGAAATTCTGCCAAGGATTAAAGAGTATTTCAAAGTAACTTGCAAAGAGCAAAGCCGGCGAATAGTTAAATTCTGCCACGGGCTCAGGTGTGGTTCATCAAAAATGACCCCTGTATGAACGCTGTGGTGTCTTTTTATATGAAACGCGACATCACCCTTCCCCTCGAATCTTACGCTTCATGTGGGAACTATTTACATTAACCAAATAAATAACGTTGGATACGACGTAGTTCTGCACAGACTTTTAGGATGACACCCAACTCTCTATCTTTTTCTATGGTTAAGGTAGAAAAGTGTAGGCGATTTCATACTCTGGGAATAAACGAAGTACTTGACATTTATCTTATAACTGATAAACAAACCCTGTGACTCGACTCGATTTTATGTAACTTTTTAGTTAAAACTGTAGCTTTTAACTTTGCTTTAAAAGAATATACTTTTAAAATGCATTCTGGTAACTTTACTTTGTTCAAATTTAAATTAATAAATAAATGTAAAAATGAAATGAATTAACTGCAATAATTACTTGAATTTGGAAATATAAATAGGAAAAAACTAAATTTATATATGGGGTATATACAGGGTGCTTCACTATTTCATAAATTGACTTGCCTTTTTTTCTTTATATTTCCACAATTGACAATTTGATACATGCAGGGGATATAAATATTGATGTTAAGGCTTTAGAAAACATTAATACCCGAAACTTCTTAGCACTTTTATAGATATTTCTGAATAATTGCAATTAATTGAGGAACCTATAATAATTTCTGTAAATAAAATGTCACTTCTTGGAGTGATATGTGCAGACAGGGACGATGTTTCATCCAGTGGCGTACAGAGTGTGGGTAATTTAAGAACTGTACGAATTGATTTACTGTAATTTAGCCAAACCAACAATTAAACATCTTTATATTTTTAGAACGTACAGAGAGTACAAAACTTTGATTTTAATGTATTTAGTCACGATTTAGAAACGCTCCCTTTTGAAAACATTTTATATATTGATCATATTAATGAAAAAATTTCATATTTTAATAATTTATTAATATCCTTGTTTGATATGCATGCTCAATTAAGAACAATAAGATGCACTAGTCCAAACCACCATGGTTAACCGATAATGTCAGAGCAATGATAAAGTTAAGAGAAAAAGCTTTAGCAAGATATAAATACACCAGAATAGCTGAGCATAATAATTATTATAAAAGTTTACGTAATCTTACAAACAACAGAATAAAAAATGAGATGAAAGCATATCTAAATTTTAGAATCAGAACTAATAAACTAAAACCTTTGGGTGATTTGAATATCTATTAAAAAAAAAAAAAAAGAAATAAGGTTATACCATAAAATTTGTCAGATGTTAAAGAGATTAATAAGATTAAAGAGATTTTTAAATTTGAATTTATATTAACAATTAATGAAAACATTTCACAACTTATACACATACAGTCCATGTCCAGTGATGCTTACGATAATATAAATTTAACAATGCTAAAATATCGCTGCCCATTTGTTGTTCCCTTTATTACACATGTTGTTAATTAAGTAATACACTTCCGGACATTTGGAAAATTGCATTGGTAACTCCCTTACCCAAAAGTTGATCTACCTACTAAATATAAGGATTTAAGACCAATAAGTATTTTGTCTCATTTATCCAAGTTACTTGAGAGAGTGGTTTTTGATTAAATAGAAGAACATCTGGAAAGGTATGATATTTTACCACAATTTCAATCAGGCTTCCGATCCAATCACAGTTGTTCTACGGCACTAACACATAATTTATGACATTTTAAGCGCAGTAGATGACAATAAACTAAACAGTTTTATTATATTAGAATACACAAAAGCTTTTGACTGCATAAATCATGAATCTTATTAAGTATTTTGCAATATATTGGCTTTGAAAAAAAATGCTATCCAATATAACTGTTTACAAAATCGGAGTCAAATTGTAAAATTAAGTAATATGTCTCCCGAAGGTATCTTGGCTCGTGGAGTACAACAAGGGTCAACTCTGGGGCCTTTACTTTTCTCTATATCTGCACGAGTCAGTTGCACAGAGTTCTTAAATTTTGTAAGGTACACTGTACTGCTGACGATACTCAATTGTATTATTCTTTTAACTAACAACATATTTAGTGGAGCAGATCTGATCTTGGAATAAGGAAACGTAATAAATAAAATAAATAAATAAAATCATTTTATGCGAGTGCTATCTTGTAGCTAAAAAAAATGTACGTCGGTCTGATCGCGGTAGGTCAATTACACGGGGAGTTACCAGCATGTGCAATATTTTCGTTTTTCCCCTCTCCCTTCCCCCCTAAATATCCCACCGGCCCCCAACCTCCGTCCCAACAAAATATCTGCCAATACCTTTCTATTTAAAAAAAAAAATGAGTCCTCAATTCCACTCCTTCATGATAAAAAGTGAATTCAATTTTCTCAACTCAAATCAGTCAATAAATGTTAAAAGGGGTGTTGTAAAATGTTTATACGATAGGGCCAAAATAATTTCATCTAATAATGAAATATTAAATAACGAGAAAAAATGTATCAGAGGTTCTAGTACAAAATCAATATCCTGAAGCCTTTGTTGATAGAGTTTTCATAAATGTTGAAAATAGGGACAATCAGGTACGACAAAAACCTGAACGTCATTATACAGCAATAATTCCTTATATATACGGACTATCGCAAAAGCTACGCCGTATAGGTGACAAATTTGATGTTAGGACGATATTTCAAACGGGGAACACTTTAGATCTATTTTAACAAAAACAAAACCGATAAACAGGGAGCAGAATTCAAAAAAATGTATTTACAATATCCCGTGCGAATGTGATAAATGTTGTGTGGGTGAGTCATCCAGACCTTTCAGTGTGAGGTTGAATGAGCACAAGAATTACATTAGAAAGAATGAAATTCAGAAATCAAAGATTTGTGAACATGCTTGGAAAAACGGACATAGAATAAACTGGGACTCGGCAAAAATTTTAACAAAAGAAGCAGATACCAAAAAAAGAAAAATTAAGGAATCTGCAATAATCTTATTAAATGAAGAATAACCTCTGACTATTCCTTTGGCGTAAACGTCACGGGCGCAGAGGCTTTTTTCCAATAATTCTATTATTTTGTAGATTCGGTGATTTGTTTTTGAAGAGGATATAATAATACATGTGATAGAAAACCCAAATAATAGGAAAGAATATTTCTGGGACTTACTATTGATTCTGAATTTGTGAAATTTGTTTTCAAAAAGTGTGTTGCCCACCTGGAATGTAGAAAACTAACTGTAAAATATTTGCAATGTTATCTGTTATGCAATCTGTTATGTTTACATTAATTATTTATTTTTATGCTATACACAGAAAACTAAATTCTAATTGCCCCGTGGATGATATTAAAAAAATATTGAAACTTCGGCTAATTAACAAAGTAGTTTTCTTTAATACACTTGGACCTAGCCCCAAGAGATTTTCAACATGGATTTTTTTTTGTTTTAGAACAAAGGATAGATATTTAAATTTATTTAAAAATTCTTGATTTTGTATAAAGTTACATCATTTTGAAATTTCATTTTACCCAGATTTTTTATTTATAAATTAACATTAACAACATTTCAAAAACATTCACATCAAATTAATCCAAGGACAAAGCACTATATAGTTCATAGAAAGCACAGTGAAATGTAACCGTTTGTAAAGTGTTGTGCGTGATCTAAACGTCCGAGACCCACAGAGAGTGGAGCTAGGTCATGCTTGCGATTAGTCATCCAACTACGTGTAGCTTTTGATAATACTCCTCCTTTGCATAATACATAAATCCTTTGAGGATAAGTTTTGGCCCAGCCTGTATAAACTGAACGAACATGGATTTTAATGAGACGAATTTTTTCTCAGTTACTAACATGAAATTTTCTTCTGCTATTTCAGTTATTTGAACCATCGACTCAACATACGAACAACGGGATCCTTCTCGTTCCAGAACGCCTTCTTCTACCTTCAATGGGACGACGACGATGCCGTCTACAACTTCAACGATGCCGTATCCTCGAATCTAGTCACGCTGAAGAAAACCCGTCGGAGAAGCAAGCTACATCCCCACAAGCAACGCTCAAAGTACATTTGCCGGCCAGAACTGACCGTGGAAGCCGGCAACCACTTCGTCTGGGAATTCATTCCGGGCCACGGCACTCTGAACGTGCCGTCAGACGCCGCCATCTTGCACCATTACCGCATCTGCGAATTCGGCGGCGACGACTGCATAAAAACGGCGTCGACCCAGGATAGGACGGCGTACAGATATAAGGACGCTGTAACGAATGCCGTCAGGATGCGCTATGATCGCTTGAAATCAAAATGCCGTTTGGCCGATCTCAAAATTCCCCAGGCAAGGGTCCTCAAAAAGTTGATGAATTTACTCAAACCGGGGCAAAGATAATGAGATTCATAGCCCGGCATGCTTTCGGTGGACTGAAATTGAGATTTTTATTCAGTATTAAAAGTCTGTAAATATATTTGTACATAGGATTTCCTTGGAATCTACTGGCTGGCTACTTAATCGAGGTTAATAAAGAGAGGCGGGGTATTTATTTAGTGATAACAATCACCAAGCGAAGAGAAAGATACAGTGACAATGAAGCACTGTGTGAGGCTGTTTTTAATAGTATATCAGACAGAGAAGTCACATCTCCGCAGATGCCACAACGTAGATTTTGGTTTTACGCATTGTTTGTTTGATTCTCAAGTGATATAGGTATAGTCTAAGATCGTTTTCCAGCGTACTCGAGGTCGTGTGATAATATCGCTCCAATGGCATCACTTGCTGCGTCTAACCCGCGAAAATATGGCTCTAAACAACTATGTCATCCTACCACTATATAAATGACATTGATGCATCAAAACGGGGTTATGGTCTACATATTCTTGTTGCAAGCGCAATGCTGAGGCGCCTGCCGACCATTTGCAGCATATTCCTTTAGTTACGGTTGGAAATGCCATATGTGTGTAATTATTGACGGCATTTTCAATATTGTTATCCGGAAGAAAGTTGATCATTGTCGCGGATATTGCCAACATAAATAAGGGGTATTTTAAATTACACGCCATTATACTCGCATCCAATTGGTAGAAAATCAATAATTCTACATCCATTGGCTAATGATTATGGTTTGTTCTGATTATTGTTTTTATGAGTTATAAGTTGATATATTTTAAGTTGTTAACTCTGCACTTAAACTGACAAAAACAACAATCAGAACAGCCAATGGATAACGAAGGAATTTGATATTCTACAAACTAGGTGCGAGGCTGAATGGCGCGTAATATATGGTTAATTTCAAAAAGAGAATGCCAATAAATATGTAATTGTACTCGAAAATAAAATTATTCTCGCTAGTCGAGCATTGCCCCACTAGTAGTGGATGGTGTGTGAATCGGAAAAAAACCCGAAAATTGCAAGTATTTTGCTATGCAATCAGAGTACCTCCTCCCCCGTTTTCGAGGATGCTGAGTACGATGGTGCTGGTAGAATTTCTCTTTGGAGTTGCGCAACCCTCCAAACGGCCAAAAACCACCCCCAAAAGGTAAACGCTTATCACATATTTTCCGCCGGTGAAATTTTGCGAACCCTCCCCCATTTTCGAGGTTGCTGAACATGGTAATGAAGCTCAATATTTCCTCCGACCCCTTCAACCCCTCTACCGGCTAATAATCTCCTTTTTTATCACCGGCAAAATGCATGTAACGCCCGTTTTCGAGGATGCTGAACATGGTGATGATGCTAAATGGTTTTTCTGACCCCTACCAATCCTTCTAATGGCTAACAGAACACCCCCGAAAGGGGTGAAAAGCTTTTTTTATCTCGCCGGTAAAAGGTATATGCCGCCCGTATATGACCCGCTCCAAAAGATTGTGTTTGTTAGCCGTTAGAGGGATTGGAGGGGGTCGGAAGGAAATGCTTACCACCACCACTATGCTCAGCATCCTCGAAAACAAGCGATACATACATTTTGCCGGTTATATATTAAAAAAACGATTTTCACCCCTTCCAAGGGTGTTTATTGTCCGTTGGGAGGCTTGGAGGGGGTCAGAAAAATTATTGAGCATCACCACTGTTTTTAGAATCGTTGACAACGGGAGTACGCTAAGTTTCACTGGAAAAGATGTGATAAACGTTTAACCCCTTTTGGGGGTGGTTTAGCCATTTGGGGGGTTGCACAACTCCAAAGAGAAATTCTATCAGCACCATCGTGTTCAGCATCCTCGAAAACGAGGGGGGAGGTACCCTCGTTGCATAGCAAAATATTTATTTACAAAATCGTCCGTCTCACACACTCCACGATAGTTTTTAACAAGATGGTTGTTCAGTCTACAAATCACTAATGATAACCTCGGAAACCACTTGGTCTCAGCGGCTTATTAACACAAAGGGTACAAATCAATTTGACGCTCAACGACTTTTTCCTCTGGAGATGTGTAAAAAATAGGTTTTAAAGACACGTACATGACGGAAAAAGAATGCCTATGCGTGGCTTAAGGTTTGGTTCCGACTAGAACTGTTCTGGAACCGTTGCTGTTAAGCGCAGTAAAAAAAACAGCCGTGCTTCTTAAAATTGGTCATGGATTCTAGAACTGCAAAATTTCGTCACCAAAACAGATCTTAAGCATCAGCATCCCCCACTTTATGTTCTGATGTGCGGACAATACAATTTTTCCCCCCGTCCTTTATATCAATGTTATTTTTAGGATCAGTCAAATCTAACCGTTTTTGTTTGTTATTGAGTTTCATTAACCCATGTTTTCCCCATTATAACTAGCTTTGTAATATTGAACTGGTTAATACGTATAATAGTGGTGACAATAGTGCTCAGAAATCAGCAATTTAGTTTACTCCGCTTTTACTGTATTTAATAGGTAATAAAGTTACCGTATATATTATGTCCTGGAAGCCAGTAAGCATTGCTTATGCAGCTTTGCACCTTTTTGACCTCCACCCTACTAAATAACTTACCCTATTATTGCGTATGTTACGGATATGTTTAATTCTCCTTTATCTTTGCATGTTGGTTATTATACATTACTTTCCACTAACGGCAGCTTTGTTCGAGTAAGGTCCGGTTTATCAATACAGGGTTAACTCTTAACCAGAGGATAAATGTCAAATGAAACAATAGGTATCTATTGTTTTGTTTGACATGTATCCTCTAGTTACCAGTTAACCCTGCATTGATAAACTGTACCTGAGGCTGTTTTTTTATCAGTTTCAGCGGCGTAGCGGACGGGGGCCCCGCATCTATAGATAGATACGAAATTTATGACCCAAATATATAGTCAAAATTAAAAATGACGCAATCCTAAATACATCTCAAAGATTAATGGTTCGAGATGCATTTTTGATCAACGAAATTGGAGATGATTTTTGATTTTGTGGGGGCCCTAATTGTACATATTGCGGGCGGGCCTGTAGATTTCCTGCTATGCCACTGATCATTTTGCAGGTATTAAAGGTATGAAACAGTTATGTGTGGCACCATCCATTGGCAGGACAATCAAACAGTTGCCACATATATTTTTCTGTGCAGAATTATTTTTAAGTTCTAATTTAAGTTTTAATTTATTTGAAGCATATCTTTTACAGTGGAATGTTTGTTGGTCTTCCAAAATTAAATATCACAATTTTAATCGATTCTCTGTATTAACCGTGATGTAAGAAACAGAATGTACATCGCCAGCACTTAATATGATTGAAATTTTTACTCGATAAATGTAAAAAAAGTTTTTGTTGTAACATTGATAAGTAGGAATATTGTTTTGACACCATTTTTGTACATATATTGTTATTGATAAATAGAAAAAATAAATTTTGTTCACTATGCAATTTTTGTTGTTTATTTCGAGTAAAGTAAAATTGAGGTAAGTAGTCCATAAGCCAGTTACGATCGGGTGATCAGTACAATTGTGTATCTTAAATTTATCATACTATCCTACCAATTTAGATGGATTTAAAGGGCCAGCTCTGAGTACTGTGCATGTGCACCTTTGGAATCCTGAGCAAGGCTGAAGTGGTTATATAAAACTATGTTCACATAGGACAGATAATTCAGGATACGCTACTAGCATATTAGCTAACCAATGAGAGTCCTGTCCAATTATTCTTGTGGTTTCAACTTTAATTTTTCAAAATATTCTTTAATGCTTCTCGCGAAGGCCTGTTTGTTTTTTCGAGCTATCTCATGTATGTTTACAGTGAACCTGCCTACGCAAGTAAATTTTGAAGCTTTGCTCAGCTTAAAATCTTCGTCTTGATCACACTGAGTTAACAGCTCAAAGATTAACAATAAACATATTATTTTAGTTTCCTGACGTCTCTTTAAGCACAGCTAAAACTGCAAAGACCTTTTACTAATTTTTTCCATAGATCTTGAACCAATGGTCCAGATTTATATTTGTAAAATGACCAAACATACACTCGCAGACTTTTATCTTAATTTAATCAACCCTCTATTACTGTTTCCGAAATTGTAATACAAGAGAAACACTTACCTTGTGACGGCTAAAAATTAAAACCACCTTTGTCTGGCGTAAATCACTTAAACTCTACACTAAAATACCCTGCTTGACGGGCGTTTGGCCATCCCTTTTTGGCATCATCTGGAGATGATTGAAGCTGGTTGAGTTTTAATAACCCTCAGATGACGCTAACATGGTCGGCGAAACGCTCATCGAGTATAGTATTCAAATGTAATGTTTTGATGTCTACGGATGTCGGACATTGTTTGGTCGGCCACACCAAAGGTTTCAACCCTCTACACAACTCCAGGATTAGGGATCTCGGGATTAAGGACTCCAGGACTAAAGCGGCTAGATTAAATAAATTGATTTTATTCAATACGTTTGAATATACATCAAATAAAGAGATACAAAGACCTTCCTAATATCACTGTCGAACAATCTATATACAAGGTGACCCATAAAGTACCTCCCCCCCCCACTTTTTGTAGTCTTAAAAATAAAATTGGGGAATCAAATATAGGTATATCATATATCGCCGAAAATTAAAAGTAAATTTACCTTTTCATTTTATGTATATTGCATCGTAAATTGTATCTTATTTGGAATAAAGGACCTAATTATAAATTTACAAATTTTAAATCTGAAAAAAACGTCGGAAAGAAAAATTACAGCTTTATGAGAAAAATAACTTAAATATACAGGGTGCTATATAAAGTAAGAAAGTTGTGGCAATTTCCGACCATACAGGAAATGACTTTTTTACCACCGAATGGTCAAAATCTGGCCATTGATACCTATACTTGATTTCCCAAAGTTCATAATTTTATTTTTAAAACTATAGAAAAAAATGGGGGGAGTAGGTTCTTTCTGGGTCACCCCCGTATATATACACTTAATAAAACTTCAATATAATCACTTTAACACCCAATATATTAATAATGGAAGTTACGTGAACATCTCCATGCAATACTAGTATATTCTTGACAGGGCAATGTTTCTTCAAGGTGGAGACTGGCGATATGTCACAAAAAAAATAGGAAAACAATCATGGAAAAACTGCAAAGACCATTTCAACGAAATATCCCTACTCAAGGATTAATTGATTGTTATATAATGCATATTGATGGACATCAACGTAGTTTCCATTATTTTGTACCTACATATTAAATCTAGTTAAGTTTTTAAAATATTTAATGCTTCTTGTGAGGGCCCGCCTGTTTTTCGAGCTATCTCGTGTATGTTTACAATGAACCTGCCTGCGCAATTTAGAGGCTCAGCTCAACTTAAAATCTTGAAAGTTTTGATTAACAAACTGAGCTAACAAAGCTCAAAAACTAACAATGAACACGTTCTTTCAAATTTTTGACGCCTCTTTAAGCACAGCTAAAAATACAAAAACTTTTACTAATTTTTTTCATAGATCTCAAACCAATTATCCAGATTTGTTTTTGTAAAACGATCAAACACAGAATCGCAGACTTTTATCCAAATTTAATCAACCCTCTATTACTATTCCGAAAGTCAAGTATAGTATTCGAATGTAGTGTTTTGCTGTCAGAGGCAGCTACACCACAGGTTTCAACCCTTTCCATGACTCAAGGACTAAGGATCTCGGGATTAAGGACTTTAGGACTCCAGCACTAAAACGACCAGATTAAATAAATTGATTTTATTCAATACGTTTGAATATACACCAAATAAAGAGATATAGGATTAATACAAAGACCTTTATAATATCGCTATCGAACAATCTATCTACATTTAATAAAACTTCAATATAATCACTTTAATACCAATATATTAATAATGGAAGTTACGCGTGTATCTCCACGCAATACTAGTATATTCTTTACAGAGGAATGTTTCGTCAAGGTGGGAACTGGCGATATGTCACAAAAAACCAGAAAAAAAATCATGGAAAAAAAATTACAAATACCATTTTGACGAAACACCTCTACTCCAGGGACTATGTACAATAATTACATTAGACAACAAAAATATAATTGATTGTTATGTAATGCATATTGATGAACTTCAAAGTAGTAGTATCCATTACTTTTTACCTATTACTATTAGGCGTTTAGTCAAATTTTTATCTTACTCTCTACTTCTTACACAACCGTCTGTTCCAAAAACCAGCAATCGAATTAAATTAAACTATAAAATATAAAAAGTAAATAAAACGTTAAGACAATTAACTAATTTAACTAATTACTTCTTAAACTAAGGTAATGATAATTATTCACGTATAACTGCTTTAATAAATAAAAATTTTCAGCAATAGTTACTTGTCTAAAATGTAAAGCAACTAAAAGAATCAATGATTTTTTCCTATTGAAAAGTAATATCAGTCGCGTATATATAGCCTTGTTGTTGAAGAACATGCAAGCGTTTCTCTACGGCTTCTTTGTCTGCAAAAAAGACGAAAAACTGTACAAAGTGAACGGTTGAGGAAAATAAGACATTACACACAAGGTCACAAGACGGTTTACAAAGGGAGAAGTGGGAAAGGCCTTGCGGTCAAATTCAGAAATGGGAACTGCAATGGAGGATTACTTATATAGATAAGAAACAGGTCCCAGAACTGAACCTTGAGGAACACCATGTTTTACAATTCATCTCGTGGAATAGACTTGATTATAATAGAAACTCATCCAACAACTGAAGGGGAATATAAATATGTGATGTAAAATACCAACCGAATTTGCTAAAATTATCATTTAATGCTTAAGAAGACAATCATAAATCGTCTTGTAGATATTACTATATTAACTTGGGTTTGTCATACTGCACCTGAAAATATGATTTTAAGCAAATTTCTCACTTACATTTTGTTAGTAGCAGCTTATCTTGATGGTTCTGGACCTGCTGTGCAAGGCTGTGTAATAGAATCTGCGCAGTTTGGTACCTCTGGAAACAATCTTCCGGATTGCCGAATAATTCATCCAGAGCCGCTGACTGACACTGAAAGTAATTGTACAAATATGATAATTGCCAGAAATATGTCGACACGAATCTCATACCATTTGCATAGCGTGATTGTACAAGAGTTTATCGGCTACGATGCTGGTGGAACCCACTCTTTTTAAAATGTTTGTACTGTTGAGTTGCTTGCATTCCTGGAGGGTCTTCCTGAATTTTGTGTTCAGTGTGGAGAGGACTGAAAAATAAACAGTCTTATTACATGTAGGAGTAAATTCTTCGGACTCAGTACGCAAATATATTTTTATGTAAGAGACATGTTATTTCGACCGTTCTCATTTCACTATTTGTAATTTTAATTATTATTTCTGTCATTGGCCGCTGTTCCTTTAACTTTGCAGAATCCTTCGCCTCTGTGTCCGAAATGCACTTCTCACTTCTTAAAAACTTGATTTAAATACAGAGATATCAGGAAAAAGTGAAAAGATTGCCTCCTTGAGGCTATAAGTTTTGTTTTTACATACTTCTTTTGTCAATTGACCAAACCGAAAATATTCCCCAGGTGTCAGATCCGGTGATCGAGGAGGTCATCTACCTCTTGATGAAAATTTGTTCTAGAAACATAATAGTCTAGTGATCAGTGTGAGGATAGAGCCCACCTTGTTGAAATAATTCCTTCTATGATTCATTAAACATGTAACTGGTCAATGACCGGACATTGGATGCCTCATGGAATATAATTTCTATCATTCTTCTCCTTTTAGGCATAAGGTGCGGTGATCGGGGGGCCATCTATCCCTATTGGTAATTCTATCTTTAAAAAACGGTTCTAGAAATGTTTTCTGAACCAGTTCATCAAACCAATTGTCAATCATTTATTGCTAGACTAGCTAGACTTTTTCAGCGATTTGGAAAACATTTTTGCTACAATATCCGATCGCTACAATTAACAAATTGTCCATTCAAGCCTCAACATTAAGCTTACCATATTTTTATACCATTTTTTTTTTAATTTAAGTCATACTTAGATAAAATTGGTTTCATGTAAGTTTAACTTAAAAATTTTCTAGTGTTATTGTTATTTTTACATTTTATATGCACTATTTTAAGTTTTATTTTGGAAATGGACTTACGACCCATAAATAAATAAAAATAATTTTGAAACAGGTTACGTGATCCCCAAAGGTCTCTCCATATGTAAGTTCCGTAACTACTAAATCTATGAAAAAAACTTGAACAAAATATCAGACTTACCGTTTTTCACATTTGTACTAGGCCGCAATTGGCCTGACGCAAGCTCTTTAGTCGCCAATGACAAACCAGAACTTTGCAGCTGTAACGCCCTCACTAACAACACGAGTTGTTCCGCCCTTCGGTTCGTCTCGTTTATCGGTTGGTTTTGGTGGGTGGAATCGACTAGAGCAGCTAAAGGTGTTGCTCTCTGAGCGGCCAACTCCAAAACGCAATTACTTAACGCCAACACAAAGTTCATTTTCGCCAATATCTCGTTATGTTCTCTCTGTAAGAAAATTATGCAAGAATGAATAAACAAAAACATCGCGCTATTAATTTCGATGTAGTCCTACCTCCATTAGCGTTTCCTCGGATAATTCCGGCGCAAAGAACATAATAGGGTGGGAATCATCGTTAGTGGTGTCGTTGAAAAACACCGGGTAATTGCCCATCTCAGAAATTTCCGGCAGGGTCACAGCTCGCGTGCAGAAGGGCATGACGGGTGATTTGCCTAAATTGTTGTTATCGTTAAGATTTGGGCTGCTCAGCATCGGTACTCTGGACAGGGGACCGGTTAGAACTGGAGAGGAGGTACCTGAGATCATACCAAATGTTTCAAAAGATCACACAAGATGTCAAAAATATTATACAAAATAGAATCTATGAATACCTGACGTTTTCCACAAACACTTACCAGACCTCCTCAAGGGGGAATTCATTTGCATATTTTTAGAAACTGATGTGGGCGACACCGTCCAAATGTTGGGAGGCGGAGGAGTGCTACAGAAGGTTCCAGAGGTCGACCTCCTTCTTCCACCACCCGGAGGAGTGCCAATTACGTACTGGATCTGAAATTAAGATGGGAAAAAATCGTCTAAATATCTGTAGTTTGAATTCTAGCTTATGAATATAGTCGCAACGTATAAGGCTCTCATACAAAGGACCTACAAGAATAAAATTATCTCCGAAAAAATCCCAGTGTCAAAGCCAAACCTCAGATATTGATAAAATGGGCTCCAATATATAATTTTAACCATAAATTCACATTTTTTTTTTGCAGACACATCAGTTGTTTTAAACTTGTCTGTACAAATTATAAGCCATCCCAAATCTCTTAATTTTTATTAATCGATACAAGATTGAGACTATAAAATCATATACTTACTGTAGGCGGAGACATAGAACTAATATCGATGTCAGTGTTTTGCCTCTCCGGCCTTTTCTTCATAGTTATAGGTTCTGACCTTGGTACGCTGCTATTCATCTGTAAAAAACGCGTTAAAAATTACCTCCATGGGAAAACAGGTGGATGGCAACATTCTTGAAAAGTGTATTCGTTACCTAGATACGAAGGCGATATTATTCAAACGTCAAAATAACATCACTAGCATCTTTAAATGTGACATGATAATGACGTAAGATGTAACTTTAGTCACATATCATCAAAAACATTATTTTTTTATATTAGACGATATTTATCACTGTTTACCTAACCATATGATTAACTGACATAAATTTATATTAAAATACTTAATCTAGTGCAAAATAAGACTTTAGGGGAAAGCCCCAATTTTCCAATTAATTGCAAAATAGGTGCTATTCAATGACTTCAGAATAGAATAGACAAAGCATGTCCTATACATTAACACATGAGTTGTTGTGTTTCCCTACGATCTAATACATTCTATTATTAAAAAAGGATGGAGATAGTTTTGTTTATGTTTTGGAACTCGTTGCCAGTGGCGCATATGTTAAAGAGGGTGATTATTTCGTAGAATTAAGGTAATTCTAAAGGAGAACGGAAACCTCGAATTTTTGCGTGATTTTTTCAGGATACCCTATTTTGGGGTCGTAGAACACGAATCTGAAATTAGTTTTGCGTGCATACGAACCGTTTGTCCAAAAAAAATGTTTGAAAATTTTTCTTATAACGCACTTTTTCATGCACCTATTTATACACCAACAGCACTTATATATCGTCTTTTTCCTTATTAAGATCACACTATGGCCTTTATAGAACAATAAACCCTTCACTTATGGCAGGAAACTTATTTTCCTTTAATAATAAAAAAAGATAGTTTGTAAAACATCATAAAAAAGCTACCGAAAACTGTACAACTGTCAACCCTATGCGCATGCATTTACAAATTTGTGCCTAAAGTACCGACATCATGGGGCGATTTTTCACGTTTTCAATGTTAAATTAATATTCCTTTTGAAACCGGTATGGGTCATTCTTCTATAGAAACCCCCCCCCCCTCTTCTGCCGAAAAAACAGAAATACTAAACGACGCGGATTTGGAAACGTCGACCGGCCGCGAATGTGTCTTGATTTACGTTTATAAATAATACTTTAACGCCGTCTGCCCCAGATTTAATAAGGTGCTAAGTACTATTATATATCATTTGCCCTTCAAGACACGTTCGCGCCCGTCGACGGTTCGCAATCCGCGCGCGCGGATTTCGTAGCGAACGTCTCTTGAAGGGCAAGGGATATATATGTTTATAAATAATACTTAACCCCGTCTGTCCCAGATTTAATAAGGTGCTAAGTACTATTATATATCCCTTGCCCTTCAAGACACGTTCGCGTCCATCGATGCTTCGAAATTCCTTGCTAAGCGTCGATCGGTCGCGAATGTGTTTGGAAAAATGACGTCGCATAA
Organism: Leptura quadrifasciata; assembly: GCA_963675555.1. Taxonomy (NCBI): domain Eukaryota; kingdom Metazoa; phylum Arthropoda; class Insecta; order Coleoptera; family Cerambycidae; genus Leptura; species Leptura quadrifasciata. The sequence continues at coordinate 95,834,600 of OY776679.1, forward strand.
CCAAACCCGTCCTGCCTTTAGACACCACCAAGCCTTAATATTGCACACATGCACAAATAACGCATGCAAATATATGTAATCACATGACAGATGGACGTTCATCTAATACAATTTCAGTGAATAAAATTCTGATTTTTATGCAAAAGAAAGTGAGTTTTCTGCCATAACTGAAGGGTTTATTGTTCTATAAAGGCCATAGCGTGATCTTAATAAGAAGAAAGGCGATATACAAGTGCTGTTAGTGTAATAAATAGGTGCATGAAAAAGTGCGTTATAAGAAAAATTTTCAAACATTGTTTTTGGACAAACGGTTCGTATGCATGCAAAACTAATTTCAGATTCGTGTTCTATGACCCCAAAATAGGGTATCCTGAAAAAACCACGCAAAAATTCGAGGTTTCCGTTCTTCTTTAGAATTACCAAAAACATTTTCTGTACTTCCAATATTATTGCACTAAACATTTACAATTTTGCTTATTTGTCGTTCCAACCCGAGGTTACGCTTATGAGATAATTTCACTCCAATTTTAAAGAGGCATCTACATACAACACAATATTTTCCCATTATTCACAATAACAAATTCTGTCTTCAAAAACACTACAAAACCACTGTAATAACATTGTTTAACTTCGGTTTATCACAAGCACTTTAATGGCGGCCAACGCTGCAACTGAATTGTAAACAAAACGTGTTGAGAGGGACTGCGTGCGCATATACCCACGTGCCTTTAGCCAATAGAATGCTGAGTAGCAGTATTTATTTTTAAAGCAATGTAAACAAATAAATGATACACAACAAACCAAGAGGATGCTTTGTCTATCCTATTCTGAAGTAATTGGTGCTATTGGTAGGTAACCCACACAAGTTTTTCTACCATCTTAGTTTGACCACATAATAACTATCTTTAATTTGACCATTATATACCCTAACTAAGGCACTGTTCAATGTTATGAGGATGTTTTCAATTTAAGTTATTTCATAGTTATGAATTCATTAGATATAAGACCTACTATAGTCTACTATACTTTAACTTGGCGTGTGTATGTATGAGTTAATATTTCCGTACGATTTCATTTTCTCCCATATTGTACACAAAGTTAAAGCAATAGTCCAGAAACATTGTCTACGTGGACAATATTTCTGGATCTTTGTGTACAAGAGAAAATGAAATCGTACCGAAATATTAACTCATACATACACACGCTAAGTTAAAGTATACTAGACATTATTAACGATTACATGTGGCGCTATCTAGAAACGACTCCTACAACAAACTACATCATAATACACAAAAATCACCCATGTCACAGATTTGTCAATTTAATGTAACTGGTTACGCCACTGGCGTAAAATATTTTTGGTACTCTCTCTTTCTAGAGGGAGTTTGCACGTGTCTTACAACGCGCGACAGAAGTAGTAGATTTTCACAGATAGACCGGAATCCATGTTCCCGCTTAAACTTTATGTTTTATGTGTGTTTCATTCATCAGCAAAATTGTAATTTATGTGATTGGGATAAAGAGTGTTTGTGTTTAACTTGTCAAGAGGATAACGGTGTGTATTCCCTTTTTCCTATATACCCTGAAACCTATCCTGGTATACACAACAATTTATCTTTATGTTATTCAACCTACGACGATCGGAAGACGGTGAGTTTTTTATCGATGTATTATAACTTTATCAAGAAAAATTACAGTCCACTTTAGATAGACAATTTGCATAGACTCTGGGGTTAAAATATTTTTATAGATAAAATATCCCCGGCGCTTTCAGTAACAAACGTCAAAATTTCGTGTACAGATAAACGTCAACAAGACGTAATTTTTTTTTGTCATATATCATCAACAGATGTCACCTAAAAATGGCATCTAGATGACAGTCTCTTACTTGGTTATATCAATTATTATCACTTTTTGTTTTAAAGTAGTGACTTAAAACAAACCTTAGTAGGCGATGGAGGTTCTTCTTTCTTGTCCTGTTGGCTGTACATTCTCTGGAAAATATGTCGCTGAGATGGCACGGGAATCGGCTCTGATATAGGCAGGAAGCTGGGTCTAGTTGGACTGGCAACCGGCCCGCAAGGCATCGGAGGAGATTTTGTTGTCAATGGCGGAGACTTTATTGGCAATGGTGGAGACTTCGCCAGCAGAGGTGAAGATCTTGCCGGCAGTGGTGAAGATCTTGCTGGCAGTGGTGAAGACCTCACCGGGAACCTTAAACTGATTAACGATATGTGTAAGTACTACACTAAGACAACAAGGCACAAGCAGAAAAATGTTAATAGCTAGCTCAATGGTGACATTCATTTGTGGTTTCTTCAGATCGATGGATGGATATTCATATATACGTCAGATGTGAATAAAATTGTTAATGCAGAATTTTGTTCCGAATAACACTTTTCACTATATAAGACATGCTAATTGTTTGTAACGTTGGCCGCTCCCTCACTTTTAGCTGTTATTAGCAAATTCATCTACTATAAGCTCGGAAATATTACAAAAAAGAATTCATCAACTAACAATAAATGCACAAATAATAATTCTAGATGCTTGATATCAATCCTAATCTACCATTTAAGTATCAATATCATGGCAAAGTTTGCCATATACAAGACTTATAACTAGGTAACTGCCTTCGCTAAGACGTTATATAACTAGCATTTAATAACACCATATATAGTTTAAATCATGAATGTTGTCGTTCACATCATTTTATGTACTATCAATAACATGAGATTTGTCTATCTTTGTAAATACAAAGCGCATAAGATGTAACTAAAAGAAAGTCACGTCTGCTGAGGCTACGATAAAAGCTCCAAGCATAACGATGTGTTTTACAAATGAATAACACAATCGCTAATTGTAGCTGCAACCAACGATCAGCATTTTGCCAGTTCTCTGTCAATTCAGTAACAGAGTGAATGCAGTAGCCAGAGAGATGGTGGTAAAATTAATTAGATGAGTGCTTCAATCAGAATAAAAGTGACTGAGGTCAACTTTTATCTTTGCAAGAAATCCATGAGGTGCATTTTAAAATGAACTGTGGCAGCGGATGTTAAAGTTCAATGTACTGCATGCTATTTATTGCCTATATATTTTCATTACAAAATACTTGTCTTTTGCAAGCGTTAACATGACCGTCCGTGTAATTCTGTGCAACCTTCAGTTGATTTGATCCGGAAATTAAAAGATTATCATGTGAACGAAAATGGCTGTTTCTTCACTTTTGCCTGTCACAAGTGCAGTACTATGTAGGCTAGTGGGCAATGTTAAGTCAGCGACTTAGAAGCGAATCTATCTACCAACATCTATTATGAACTTGGAGAGGCCCCAAAAAGAATGCATTAACTCTAGTTCGTGTTTCAGTATTATTTTCTTATCCTAATCTATTGATAGCGGGACTATTTAAAAAACCGGTGTAGGAGCAAACAAAACGAATAGATTGATACTCCGAGAGTACGCTGCCACGAATTAAATTGAGTTTTCTGAAAGCGCTACTAAATTACCTAAAATTAATTTTCGCCGTAATAAACATTGTCGCATGTTTTAACATGCGACAATGTTTTTTAAAATGTTTATTATGAAAATGTTCTTTAGAATTTATTTATATGGTTAAACCTTCAAATTCTGGCCCCAAGAACTCTGAGAAAAAGCCAGGTGCTGTTGAAGAGGAGACTGTATTGCCTGCAGTAGATATCCTGTAAGTTCTATTATTTTTTTATTGTCTTTTTCGTCTTGATTTTCTCGCCATTTCAAATAAGATTTTTTCGTGTCGCTGTAAATACAGTTCATTTATTTTCTCTCATAATATAATGGTTATCGGAGTCATAACACTGTTTGATTTCAATGCTAGTATCATTTAAGTAACCGAGGTTTGCCATAAACATAATGTTATGTACTGCCCTCTAACAGAGAGGAGTGTAATTACACCCTGGCTAGTAGGGTGGCGCCATCTATGAGCCAATTGACGAACAGTCATCTAGCACATAGTAGAAAACTCTGGAAGATTCTAGAATGTTATGGAATAGGATTCTGGCACATTCTATGGGTGTATATAAAGAAGTGAAGTTGAGCAGGCAAAACAGTTCAGTGAAGTATACAGTAAAGTTCTGATATACAGAGAAAGAGTTTTTAGGTTAGATAAGAGTTGACAAGTTTAAGAAGAAAAGTAAAGTACAGTTGTGATTTAAAAGTACTGAATTTATATTAGACTGTTATTATTAGTTGTGTAATTTTAGTGATTAATAAAATAGTGGTTTGTGAAGATTCTTGTTGCAAGTTATTTGAGTGTTTACTGAAGACTGTAAACACGTAACAATAACATAATTACCTCATTTCTTCCGCTACACGAACATTTGATGCTAATTTATGTATACATCCAGTGAACATCTTTATATATACAACCAGATAGCTATACTCAAATATCTTGATACGGACATTCGATGGATATATTTTTTGCAAACATTCAATGAAAGTGTTGAAATCAATGCGCATAACTATTCAAGAATATTCAACATACGTATTGATATGGACATCCACCGGACATCAAAGGTGTACACAGACATCCAATGAATCAATATTTGCATACATCCAAAGGTCGTTTCAATAGGAACATCCACTGGATAACTTTTCAAGTACACCGAGTGGATATTTTGACCTGATATTCAAATGTGTTCAGGGACATCCAGTTGATGTACTTTGCTTGTATATTCACTGGACGTCTTCATATGTTTGCCCATGAATATGGTGCGCTGTAAAGGTAACTGTACTTACGTTGGTTTTTCTTTCTCCACGCTACCATCTGATGATGGATCTGAATGCATTGGGATGTTTTGGGGCACCATAACATAATCGTCTTCGGGACTAGAACTGAGTGCATTTCTTGCGGATCTAGGTGATTCTAAAAGGAAATAATAAAAGTATGTTAGGTCATTGTCTGAAAGTTATTTGTGGCATTCTATGAATATTCTTTCCTTTTATTTGGATTTTTTTTTTGGTTTGTTTTTGAAGAGAATAATACATGTGTTAGTAAACCCAAATAAAAGAAAAGAATATGTTAGGTTATTATACTTTTTATTTTTTTAGTTTCTTTCTAAATACTCTGCAGCAAAGTTTACGAAATATAATTTCATAATAATCTTTGTAACACCTTATTATATACACTGATACACCTAATGGTGTTAAGATCGACTGATTCTCCTCTGCATGAAATGGAATAAAATTGAACTAAAGTAGAAAAAATACCTGGTTGTGATATGGGAGGTGTGGCGACTTTTATTGGTGTTGAAGATCTTAACGGTACTCTTGTCAAAGGTGGTGGTGATCCATATATAGGAATAGGTAATTCTAAAAAAAAAAAAATTATTAAATAGATCAAAACCACTTGTACCTTTAAAAAAAGCGTTAAAAAATGGAATGATTATACTGACAATAAATTATAATCTTTACTGAATTTAGTATAGGCGTTTCTGTTTTTATATGACATTTATGTTTACCTCCTTGTATGGGGCTCTGAGTGTCCTGTGGTGTTAGTCTTTTTAAAAATTTATGATTGAAAAACGTCTCAAAATTAATTCTCTCGCGAGCATTCCTCTTCAGAAGCCCCATCAACAACTCGCACAGCTCTGAACTCGTTCCTGGGGGAATCCTGGAAAATATACATCTATAATAATGCGAAAAGTAATATACACAAAGGACTTACTTAGGCGCCAGATTCACATTTTTCTCATAAAACATTTTGAGAGCCTGAGGTGTGTTGGCCTGAAACGGCGCCTTCCCAGTTAAACATTGGAAAACTATTGTGCCCAGACTCCAGAGATCGGCTTTGGCATCATACTGCAATGACATTATCACTTCCGGTGCCTAAAAACAGTAACAATTATGATGACTTGGCTGATTTTAATAGCGTGAAATTAGAATAATTCCTGAATGAGTGAAGATTGAATCAATGAAGTTTTTTTTTTACAAAAATATCAAACTGTAACAAATCGCTTTTTTTCTGTACTAAACCACCTTGACCCCACTTAACCCCACCGAGTCCAACCCGGACATCGACGAGTATGTAATAAGGCCGAATTATTATTATTTTTTTGACATACGGGATGTAATTTGAGTATAGTGTATACAATATTAGTTTGAAATATTATAGATTCAGCGTCTCTACCAGGGATGTCCGTTGCTGTGCCTCTCTACAATGGTATAGAATAGAATAGAATAGTTTATAGTTAACAAAACATTAATCAAAAAAACAATCAATAAAAATGAAATATAGAAATAAATAATATATGTCTTGCAGGGTAACATGAGTATATTTAGATAGTTGCACCCGAATACACTAAATAAATATGTTAGATAAGACTAAAGTTGCTATTTAAATATTCATGTGTGGTGTAGAAATCAAGTAAATACTTTTTTATTTTCCTCTTGAATTGTGTTCCATGTACATGTAGATAATGTTAAGAAACCGTTTTTGCAAGTTCTGTAATGGCGTTAAATACGTTACCCCTACTCCTCCCCAGCCTATTATCCCATATCTCAAAATTGGCTCTACCAGTGCTTTATAGATGGCAATTAAATATGTGGAGTTTTTAATATTTCTTTAATTTGTTTAAATTTATGTAACAAACCTCTTACTTTTTGCAATATATTTTGCACTTGGTGTTGCCATCTTGGGTGACAATCTATATATATTCCCAGATATTTTACTTTTTCTGTAGCGTTAATCTGGATGGTTTTATTTTCTTGTATTATTTCCAATCTATTAAAATTTGGTAGGTTGCAATTGTAAGATGTTAAAGGCAAGTAAAATATTTTTTTATAATTTATCATTAATTTCAAACTATCAAATGAGTTTTTTATTTGTTTAAGGTCATGCTTGACAATGGCTTTAAGAATTTCCTAAGAGGTTGCTTCATAAAATATAACAGTATCGTCTGCAAAGGAGATTATAGTACCAGGTGTATCAAGGGAAAGTATGTCGTTTATATAGACTGAAAAAAGAATAGGTCCTAATACTGTTCCCTGTGGTACACCATACGTTAAAATTTCCAGCTGACTTAAGATATTACCAATTTTCACAAACTGTTCTCTTTCACTTAGGTAGCTCTTGAACAACTCCAGTGCTACACCCCTAATGCCAATAGATTTTAATTTATTTATTAATCTTTCGTGACACACCATGTCAAAAGCCTTCGCTAGATCTAAAAAAAAACACATAACGAAGGTTTTGACAGATCCAGAGAGTTATACATGAGTGACGTCAACTTGGCTATCGCGTCATGTGTAGATTTGTTTTCTTGAAATTCATATTGCTGTTCCGATATTATTTTATGGCTTTTAAGAAATATTGTGAATCTAATCTTAAGTATTTTTTCAAATATTTTACCAAAATTTGATATGAGTGATATGGGTCTATAGTTTTCTATTAAATGTTTTTCGCCACTTTTCTATAAAGGAGTTATAATAGCCTCCTTGAACAATTTTGGAAATATACCTGTACTTATTGATTTATTAAATATATGGCATAACGGTTTTGAAATAAAATCCTTTAAATCTTTAATAATTTCCGATTTAAAACCATCCTTTCCAGGAGCTTTGTTATTCTTACGATTACTAATACAGTTTTTAATTTCAGATTCATTTGTTGGTGTAATGAAAAAGGAATCCACTATTTTGTTTTTAGTTAGGTCAGGAGAACGTTCCTCTATTTGGTCTGCTAGTGTAAATCCTATATTTGCATAATATTTGCTATAGATGTTTGCCATTTCTTTCTTATCTGTGACTTTTTCTGTATTTTTTGTAATAAATTTGATTTCAGTATTATTTCGTGTTTTTTTGTTGGTAATTCTGTTCACTCCCTCCCATAAACTTTTACTAGTAACTTGTTCTCTGTATATTAAACTCACTATACAGTTATTTTTTACTTTTTTTACCAGATTATTTATATTATTTCTGTATGTGGTATATTTATTTTTTATTTCATAATTATTTGTGTTTTTGAGACATTCTTGGAAAAGTGTATCCTGCTTATTCATTGAATTAACTATACCGGCAGTAATCCAAGGTTTTCTTTTTCGATTTTTGTTTCATTTTTTAAGGTCTGTGTAGAGTTGCGTATAATTGTATTCAGTTTTTTAATGAATAGTTCTGCGCAAATGTCAGGGTTTTCCTCAAGATATAAGTTACTCCAATTTTCATTTTTTATATATGTCTTATACTCTTATTATTATTTTAAATACACTCTTTCCATAAAATTGAATGTATCGTTTGCATGTCTAATTTTTTTTCGCAAAGTATAGTTTTATAAGTATAATAACCAGTAAACATAATACTTGCCATATACATAGGACTTCCACATAGGGTAGCTGCCATAACGCCGTCATGCAAAAATCTTGCAAAACCAAAATCAGCTGCAAAAGATAACGTGATGTTTTAAGCCCTTTTCCATATTTCACTCTCTCGCAACCTTACCTATTTTCAATATTATTTCTGAAGGTTGTGGATGAACCTTGACCCCGGTGTATGATAACAGAATATTCTGTGGTTTTAAATCCCTATGCACTATCCCTTTGACGTATAGCGCCTTCATAGCACCAGCTGAAATATATAAAAAGGGTGGTGGGGGTGAATTTAACGCATAATGCTCTGACAAATTTTTTTTATGAACGGTGTCTCAGGAGTATGGGGAAATTGTTTAAAACAGCTAATAGGCCATTGATAATTTAATGTAGAAAAGAACTAAGACATTCAAGGGTGTTTATTGCATAAATCTTCAATTTGTCATTTAAGATGAGAAAACCGAGTGCTATTAAATTAGCGGGCGCACAAATTGGATAGGGGTGAAAATGCAACCCTTTCAGTTTTTTAAATATAACTCGAAAACGAAGCAAAATTCAGGTATAGTTGATAGGAAACTTTTTGTAGAGACTCAAATTTCCCATCGAAGTGGCTTATTTATAAAATAAAAACATGTTTTGTGCGAAAATATATAAAAAAGAAGCAAAAAAGCAATTTTTTTTTTTTTTACTTTTTTACCTACAACTTTTTTTGAGCAGAGATAGGTATAGGCATTGATTTGTCTTTTTTCCAATAAAACTTATAATTGCTGTGTTGTCCGTTAATTATACCATATTTAAACACATTTAATAAATGTCTGCCTTGTTGAAGGTTTTTTCCCCTCAATGTGGAAAGAAGCAATAGTATGCCCAATAGCAAAGATAAATTGCCCAGCGGAAATCAAAGATCTTCGACCGATTAGTCTATTGGCAATATTTAGTAAAACATTGGAAAAAGCAGTTTATTTTCAAACAGAAACATACTTACTCAAAAATAAGTTATTCCCAGAATACCAATCAGGTTTTAAAGCACGACACAGCACTTACCAATATATCGGACAATATTTTACGGGATTTGGATAATAAACTTGCTGACATTTTAGTTTTCCTTGATTATTCAAAAGCGTTTCATTCGGTGGATCATTTATTACTATGCACAAAATTACAATTTTATGGTTTTAATAATGTATGTGTTAGGTTTTTAAAAGTTTTTTAATTGGTCGTTCCCAGAGGGTTAAAACCGAGTCTGGAACATCAGAGTCAAAACCCGTGGTTTCTGGTGTCCCACAAGGTTCGGTTCTAGGACTACTTCTGTTCATATTATATACAGTGGATCTTGGCGACAACCTTAAATATATGAAAATCCAATCTTACGCAGACGATGTACAACTTAAGTATAGTTTTAACGTAGACAATTTACCCGCAGCTGAAAGACATATAAATAGTGATCTCAATTCCCTAAACGTTTACGGCACCAATCACAATTTGAAATTAAACATAGAAAAGTGTTCTGCTATAGTATTCTCTTCCAAACTTCGCTATAATTATGTAATTAACCATACAGAAATAGCAGTTGATAATATGATAATTCCATTTGTAGAACAGGCGAAAAACTGTGGCGTTATATTTGATAATAAATTAAGTTTTAACGCACATGTGAGCAACTTAGTTAAGAAATCTTATTAATGTCTAAAGTTACTATATGCCAACAAGCAGTTTCTGAATTTTAAAACAAGGAAAAAGTTGTGCGAAACGATTATTTTACCAATCTTTTACTACTGTGATACTATGTACTATCCATTTTTGGATACAGTTAACAAAAAACGCATCCAGAAAGTTCAAAATACTTGTTGTCGACTAATATTTGATTTAAGAAAGTTCGATCACATTAGCGGAAAATTCTTCGAGCTAAATTGGCTAAAGATGGACAGTACATGGAAATTGCATTTCTTAGATTTTATACATAGATTTTGTATCACGTCATCTCCTGCCTATCTTAGAGACAAACTAATTACTCGTAACCAGACGCACGATCTAAATATTCGTCACATCGACAATTTCACCATGCCGCATCACTCTACCACAATGTTTCAGAAATCTTTTACATATAACGCTGTCAAATTGTACAATTCATTAAATTCAGAGGTAGAAAAATATAACATCTTTACCTCCAGCAAATATTTAAAGTCACTTTTAGCAGCGCGATGATGAAACAGTTTTCATTGTTACTTATTAGTGTCATATGATTATTATTGTTACTACTTATTATTAGTTTCTCATTATTACTTTCTAATTGCCACTGTTCTCACCTTTTCTTTTTTTGTCTTTTATATTATTTTACACTTTGTTTATATCTACATAATTAACTTGTAATTACAGGGTTAAGTGGAGGAATAGCCTTTGGCTAAACTTCGCCCTTTAAATAAAGACATTTTATTATTACTATTATATATAAATATTTCATTCCATCTCTTCAATAACATTTTCAAATTGAATATCAATATCTTCATCCACGTCCCCAAGGACATCCTCTTCTGCAATCTCTGCTTCTTGTATATTGTCGCAATTAACACTCATACATTCCTTGCAAAACAGAGAACAATTTAGTCCTAGTTTCCTGTAACCACAGCTTCCGTGACAACCTGTGGTACATCCGCAAGCCATTTTTTTTAGCAAAATCTCTGGTGTAAGAGGTTCATTCGTGGAATTAGCTATCAATCCATATTTTCATTTTTCCAACTCCAGTGAAGAGGGTTTATATATTTTCAATTAAATTCACTTCAAATAAGTTTTTACAAATCTTCATATTTACGACAGATAAAAAAGCAATATTTAAGAATAATTTATTGTTACTTAGTTTAAAAAACCATCGCCGTTTTATATATTTGTGAAAATAGCTATTCATTAATAACAAATTAACTTGAAATACATTGTTTTGTTAAGTAAAAATCAATTATGTTATAAAAAAATAAGATTTAAAACAATTATCCCAATAAAATCGGACGAAACATATCAAAAGTCCCCACTCTTCGGCTCAGAAATGCTCACAGAATAACTTCTGATACTTCGAAAAGTTAAAAAATATTATTAAATGTACTTTTTTGTACTTTAAACGTGACAAAAATTGTCTGTATGCTAAAAGTTAAAAATTAACCGCATTTTCAATTGTCAGTTCCTTGTATAGCTACTTATTGAAAATCATACAGGAAAAAGTGTTTTTTGTAGGAAATTTTGTAAGCTTTCATTTAGGTCTTATGAAATTTTGTCGTAAAGTCAAAAGAAACGATGATATATATAAAAAAAGGAATTTAAAAATAATATTGGCTCAATTTTTCTGAACAAAAAACACTTTACAAGAACCTTTTTTTAAAAGAAAATATACCTTGCGAACGATTCATGCTATTGCATTACCTTCATATGTACATAAACTAATAAAACTAGGTCAAAAACAATTTTAAAAAAACTGTCATGCACAATTCTTGCACGAAAATTTTAATTTATATTAATAAAAAAGAAATTTTTGCTCATAGCTTCAAATAGCTGTAACTCGTGAATCATTCATCGTATGAAGGTCACTTGGAGCTCATTTTAAAGATAATTTAATTCTCTTCAGAAACCTTTAGTGTCATTATTGCCTAAAGCCAATAAAAAAATAGCTATTTGTCAAAATGCACTTGAAAATGACAATTTTTCAGGTTTTTCCCTTTTATCTCCATTCACTCGTTATCAAAACGATATTGTACATACACCAACATATTCAATATTTGATTCTCTTTAACTTTCATTAGATCCACTATGCGCACGATCTATCGTTTTCGAGTTTTTATCGATTTTATCATAAAACAAGTGGTCTGATAGTGTGCTATAAAGATATTTTAAAAAATTTATATTTCTGCCAATATTGATTGAATGGAAATGACAAATAAAATGAAATTGTTCGTAATCGAATTCTCTACAACTTTCATTTGAAACATTTTACGATCCGAACGACCATTTTGAAAAAAAATCTATCTCGGCTCCAATAGGTCGTACGAGGTGAAAAAAAAATGGTGTGGATTTTTATTACCTATAATTTTCATGTGTACATATTTTACAGTAAAATTGATACTTTCCGAGTTTTTGCGAAAAACCAATTTTTTTTTACCTATTACCTACCTTTTAATACTGTTACGTGTTTACAGTCTTCAGTAAACACTCTGTGGGTTCAAATAACTTGCAACAAGAATCTTCACAAACCACTATTTTATTAATTACAAAAATTACACTAGTAAATACTTAAAAATCACACAACTAATAATAACTTAATCTAATATAAATTCACTACTTTTAAAACACTATGTACTTTACTTTTCTTCTTAAACTTGTCTAACCTAAAAACTCTCTCTGTATACTAGAACTGTACTGTATACTCAACTGAACTGTTTACTTCACTCTTCACTGAACTGAACCGTTCTGTTTACTCAACTGAACTGTTCTCTCATCTGCTGGATTCACCTCTTTATATCCACCAATAGAATGTACCAGAACCCTATTCCATAACATTCTGAAATCCTCCATACTTTTCTACTATGTACTAGATGATTGTTCGTCAATTGGCTCATAGACGGCGCCACCTTACTAGTCAGAGAGTAACAGAATAACAGGTTTCCCTTCACTTTGACCAGGGACTTAATCACATCTCTCCCCGTTAGAGGGCAGCACATAACAATACGTTAAAAAGTACCACAAGATTTCAGTCTGCTCTGAATTATTTCATTCAAATTTTTCCATTTTATTGGGCTAAATATCAATGTAAACGCGATAAAAATGGAAAAAAAAATGACTATATCTCGGTCAATTTTCATCGAAAAAATTTTTTAACACCACCATTTTAAAGGAAATTTCATAGACTTTTTTCTTACACAGCAATGCCTATTACCTATCTCTGCTCAAAAAAAAGTTATAGGCAAAAAAGTAAAAAAAAAAAAATTGATTTTTTTGCTTTTTTTCAATTGTCTTTTTGATACTTTTCGCACAAGTGGTATATTATAACACAAGTGTAGTAAGCCTTTAAAGCACGCACGAATTTAGGGCACGACGAGCGTAGCGAGAAGGAGTAAGTTTGTTTCGACTTTCGAAATGAACGAAAACGATGATTTCATCCGAGATTAGAATGTTAGCCGAACAAGCTGAACAGCGATTAATCCCCGAGAAATCTAAACAAGCGTATTGCACAGAATACAAAAAAATTATTAAAATTGGTTGTTACCCAAGCAACTTTAATGCTCTAGTCCTTTAAAGGCCCGATTATAATAATTCAGGTATAATAAAAACATTGTTTTTTATTTTTTTTAAATAAGCCATTTTGAAGGGAAATTTGATACTCTACAAAAAGTTTCCTATTAACTATACCTGAATTTTGCTTCGTTTTCAAGTTATATTTAAAAAACTGAAAGGGTTGCATTTTCACCCCTATCTCCAATTGCACCCTTTAATAATAGCATTCCGCAGTTTTCTCATCTTAAATGACCAATTGAACGGTTTATGCAGTAAAAACCCTTGAACGTCTTAGTTCCTTATTTCCCTGTTTAATATGACATACTTAATCAATAGCCTATAAGTATGTAAAATTTTTATAAACCTACTATGACCAATAAACAGAAAAATATCAAATGTTATTACACTGCAAACATGAGCTGTGACGTTATCAAATTATCACACCAAATAATAAAACAAGATCCACACATACCTAATTGCACTAAAAATAAGCTTATTGTATCCTCACTAAGGGTTCCTTTCGCTGCAACAAAAAAAAAACATTTTAATATTAATTTGGTGATCAATTAAACCGTTTTCTTACCTGCCAAATAGTCCGCCAAATCGCCCCCATTGCAATACTGTAAGAGGAAAAATATAATTAATTTTGATGACCTACAAAATAGTAGGAGGCAATAGCTAGTGAAATAAACTAAATACACTGCTGTTATTAATTTATTGGCAATAAAAAGTAATAAAAGTATCGTAAATAGCTGAGTAAAGTTTGCTCTAGTTGTAAGTTGGATGATTCAGAGCTCCTTAAAACTCGGTTTATTGTTAAAATTACAATATTTGGTGTAAATGGTAAATATAAAGTTTGTTCATCTCTGTTAATGTTAAAGAACACGTCAAAACCCTCGATGAACTTTCCGAAACTGTAACAAAATCAACATTTCGCATGAAAAACGTGCTTCACGTAAAAATGCCGTTAGAAGAGGTTTTTATACATTCAATCACATTTTCGCTCTACGGAGCATTTTTTACGCAAAAATATCAGAAACTCATAAAGGAGTGTAATTTTAGAAAGTATACTAAATGTGGCGGCACGGGGACGTAATGTCGCCCGACCACAAAATTTAGAAAGTATAACGAAAACCGACGGAAATTTTGAAAATAAAAACCTTTTTACGAATATACGTTGTTAAGCACTGCACCTCATGCGTTGTGTTAAATAGGAGGACAAGTTAATCCAGTCTCTAATCAAAGTATTTCGAGAGTTTTAGCAAAAAATAGTAATTGTCGTCGAGGGTGCCCTATTATTTTCTAGCAGTCGATTTTGACGGGAAAATGATGGGTTTTAACGGTATTTGCCCTAAACCGGTTCCTCAGTGATTCGGTATCAAAAAAGTATAGGTACCATGTACTCAGAACGTGCATGGGACCGTCTTGCCTGAACATATGAAATTATAATTGCAAAATATATAATATATAAATTCGAAGTCATTGCGATTCAAGCATTTTTAAACTCCAAAGAGCGACCAAAATTGATATTGAACTGAAAATATGTCAATAGACAGGCAAGCAAAAGATTCGTTCCGTTCCTCACTGTGTTGTACACGGACCAGACTATAGTTTGTCAATACATTTTTCTTAAACGTTTTGTAGAAACATAATTTTTTAAAAGATTTAATATATATTTTTGAACTTTATATTGTCTTTTTCTTGTACTTCAAAATTCCCTTTCAGGTTTAAATTTAAGAAAGTGTTAGTATTTACTGTGTTAGATTTATAGTGTTATGACGTCCAATTGGTACCATCAGTTAAGCAAAAACGAACAGTAAATATAGATTTTGTATTATTCTCCGTCTGAAACAGTCGATTTGAACCCTTCTTTGTGAACGTTTAATATCCACTTTGGAAAATATAATAAAAGTCCTTCAGACGTGTAAAGATGGATCGTTCACATTAACGCAGTCGTTATCAATGTATTCGATCTTGATAACCTATGAACGAGTAATTCAAGTGTAAATTTCAATAAATAGCGCAAAATTTTAAACAATGATTAACAAATTTTTTTTCGAAATCGAGTTTTTTCGTTTTTTTGCATTTTTTTGAGAAAATTTTCCATAGCAATGTATATTTTTTTGTACACCATCAGAAAGTAGAGGTTTCAACGAACAAAAAGCGCACTTTTTTAAAAAAGCTGCTTTTTTGACGTGGGAATTTTCGATTGAAAATGAGGTTACTTTTTCGATATAAAATCAAAATAAGGGGAAAAAATAAATATTTTGAATTGAAAAAATTACAGCGTGTTTGGGGCATAAGAAAGTAAGTTTCCACCAAATTTCGTGAAAAAATTTTTTTTTTTGTGCGAGATAAAAATAAAAAAGCAAAAAGTCGGTTATTTTGATTTTTCGCAGATATTTTGAGGTTATGTGAAAAAAGTGTAAATACAAAAGTTGTAGATCTTTTTATTACCTACAACTTTGCTATTTAATTTTTTTCGACAGGAGTTGTAGTTTTGCCGGAAATCGTGATAAACCGTTTTGCACCCTTAAAAGTTCACCCCCCGTCCACTTCCCGACCTCAAATCGTCTGTAAATTATTTTTCCTCTTATTTTTGTATATTTTCTTCCTTTTCCAATGGATGTCATCCTGTTCTAAATTTTTTTCACTTTTTACCATTTTCAAAGGCTTCGGCCCTGGCCTATATAGAAATTTCTGCCACCAGCTCCCAAGCCATTACAGTTGTACATCAGCATTAAAGTTTAATTATTGAGCTTTGATACCACCTTGAAAATGTTAAAGGTTTGTCAAAAGAATATTATCAAAATAATGTTTAAAGAGGATCTTTATTACATATAGCACATATTATTATAAAATGAAACAAAGTTTGCTGATATGAATATGATTTATAAGTCCAATATATTATGTTTATTCACCTTAGATACAAAAAAGATGACAAATACTTCATCATAATTCTCGAGCAATATCTAATAACTACGACTCCGCTCGCGATTCAAATCGCTGGGGGACAGACTAATCAAAGCTCTATAATTCTTTTACTACTGCCTACCACTACGACAGAATGAATATATGTATACACAGTAGAGGAAATGAAATGCATTTCGATCTTAATCGTTACTACTTCAATGGAAAGATTTGTTAAATTTCGACAACATATGAAATGATTTTATTATAAATTATCCCCAAAAAGTGGTTCAGATCCTGCTATAAACTGTGGGACTCCGTCCCCTTGACACAGACAAACCTAGATTTAAAAGAGTCACTCAGGTGACCCGGAAGGCGGTAAAAGTAATTTCAATCCAATTTTAAATTTAGGGTTGCATAAACATAATTTATTTCCCAACTCATTGAAACTGTCATTTGTAAGTCTATGAAAAACTTACTTAAATCACAGATAAACCGAGGGTCGTATAGAGCTGATACTAATTCTGAATTCTCGCCAAAGGACTTTCCGATTAGTTGTATTGTCACAGTTCATCGAACCACGGTTTAGTCTCCTGATAATGCTAACATGGTCGGCGAAACGCACGTCGAGCAGTATTTAAGTGTTTTGTGTTTGTATAAACTACTCCGCCGCCATTATACGCCAAGTCAATTCCAACAAGGTACCAAGGTACAAACCAATAGGGTTTTCCCACTAATTTTATTTTAACAATTTGTGTCGTGAAAATGATATAATAAAACATTTTATTAATTTACAACAATTTACTTTTCTAATAAAAATTATTTCTAAGAAAATATCTTTAAAACAACTTGCTGATAATTTCACTGCTTTTTAAAACGGGCATTTTTACGCGCCAGAATTACGTATCTACCCGGAAAACCAATGAGATTATGGATATAATTAGTTTGTAATAGATTCTAACTGTGTGTTAAAGGGAGTGAAAATATTATTTTATCAGTTTCTGGTTTATGTTTTATTAATTCTACAATCAAAATGGAATCAAGTGGAAGAGGGATATGTTAAAGGTACCGCTGATAATTTACCTAAAGTGGAAAAGTGCTGAGTGCTGTCAATAAATAGAGGTTATGTTATGTTAACAGAGACCAAGATTAATAAACAATCTTGAACAGAGACAACCTCTGTGATTGGATTTCAGGATGTTGACGTCACAACCAATTTATGGCTGTTTAAAATGAACCCAATATTTTTCAAATTTCAAGTTTTTTTTTTGTTACTATTAGTAAAATTAATAAGATATAAATATGCCATAAATAATTTTTTTACGTAAGTTAAGTATTTCAGCAATAATTTTTTTTTCTGGGAAAACCCTATTATTAACAGAAAAAGTCTAATTACAATAACATCAAAAAAACGGCTGCCCAAGGAATCATACTACTTCCACATCCAGATTTTGTATCCAGGTCTTATTCACACTAAATCCTAATGTAATATTTTACTCCCTCTAATAATAGGGTGGGGGTGGCAATAGAGGTGGTTAATGCCAAAATAAATTTTAAAGGCCCTTGGTTCTTGTACACACACTAAATCCCAATTTAATTTTTGTACTCCATTTAATAATAGATTGGGAGTGACAATGGGGGTGTTAGGAGGGGTAGCTAACGCCAAGTTAGTAAGTTTTTTGAAACGTTTCGTTCTTGTATACACACTAAATCACATTTTATTTTTTTTTACTCCCTTTCATAATAGTGGGGGGTGGCTGATGCCAAAAAAATTTGAGACCTTGCCTTTTCGTACATGCCCTATGCAATTTTATGGACTCTTACCTACTTGCTTTGCCTATTGACCCATAATTACCCCATTTACCCCAAAACCCTTAAACGGAATTAGATCAAAATATAATCTAGTTCCAGATCTCGTTATAGTACATAAGTGTACCAAATTTCAAGTCATTCTCATAAACAGTTCCAAAGTAAACGTGCGCACAAAAAAAGTTACAGACAGAATTTTTTTCTTCAAATTTAAAATCTCAACGTTTCATGACATTTTAAGCCTATTTCAAGAAAAAAAATAAAAAAATTTTGCGGAAAAATCCAGCTAACATTCGATAAGTTTCATGAAAAACGCATTTTGAATTCTTAAATTTCTAAGAGCAGTTTAAGTTTTCTTAAACTTACAAAGTGGAAAATTAAAATTATTGACAAATATGCTTCAAAACGTAGACGGAAGGTGGTGATGAAATGTACGCGAACATTTCCTGTGGATTGCATTGGGTAAACATTTTAAAACGTTGAATTGGGTGGATTATCGCATCAGATCATAGTCAAAGCTGATTCATAGTCTTATCTCAAAACTGATATTAATATTCGAAGAAAACAAAATATACTAGAATAAGATGAGCATAATGGATTGACATGAGAAAAACCCATTCAGTTTCCAAAAATGCGTTGTAAACTGTTCGAATCTGGAAATTAACAGTTGAAGCACAAAGTGTAGTAGATTATAAACAGATGATATTACTTCCGGTAAAGTTATGTCTGCCAATCAACTTTCCCTCAATGTTACCCAATCGAATGTGTCGATAGTGTAAACTGTAAAGTTTACTTAACAAGAAAATATATTTTTTAAGTGCTTTTCAAAGAAACAACCTGCAAAATATATAAATATACCCAGAAATCGAAATCTGTCTTATTCTCGATCTAAATCGATAAAAGATCCGTTCTATATTAGCGAAAAACGACTCCAACGATTTTGATCAAGGGGTATGGTTTAAGATGACATGATCTGTAATGCCAATAATTATAGTTTAAAAAACTAAAAAACACGCTTTAATAGCAAACCAAGGGGCGAGCGTAGGTTCGTCTTTACTATGTACATACTTCGGTATGCGATGTAAAGCAACGACAGGCGCAGTTAGTACTTGGATGGTGACCATTCCAACGGAAACCGCGTTCTCGCCTCACACATCTTCCAGCGGCTTGTATATCAGTGTATGCGCGGAAACTATACAACCTTAGGCGAGGGTTGTATAAGAGATATACCATCCTTCGGAGGGGATGTAAAGCCGCCGGTCCCTTGTCTATTAAATGTTAGGCAAGTAAAAGATCCCTACTCTTCTTAAGGGAAGAGGTTCGGCAAAATTTCTGATTGATTCCTCGTCTAAAGGCGTCGGTGTTAGGCCTCAGTAGCGGAAATAGGCCGACGTTAAATAAATGTATAAAAAAAAAATAGCAAACCGAACTAAAAAGTAAAAAATAATGTTTGATTGACAAAAAAATTTCATTTTATTGTAAAAAGCGTTATAAATATTTTATTGATAGCTATTGATAAAAGTAGAATTATAAAAA
Organism: Leptura quadrifasciata; assembly: GCA_963675555.1. Lineage (NCBI taxonomy): Eukaryota > Metazoa > Arthropoda > Insecta > Coleoptera > Cerambycidae > Leptura > Leptura quadrifasciata. Next base: position 95,854,444 of record OY776679.1, read on the forward strand.
TATAGTAAAAAGCACCCCACGCTTTTTACAATAAAATGAATTTTTTTGTCAATCAAACATTATTTTTTAACTTTTTAGTTCGACTTGCTATTTAAGCGTATTTTTTTAGTTTTTTTTAATAATTTTTTTTGTGTTGTAGTTTCATTTCTCATTGTTGCTCCCACGAGTAATGCACGATTAAACGGTCAACCCGCCCAGAGTTCCGGTAGAAGGGTAAGGCTCTTATACAGCAGGGTGTGCCCGATTCCCTGAGGTTGACGCTACCGACGTGACATTTTTACCCTCTTGCCATTCATCCCTCGGTACGTTTTTCACCAATATATTGGATTGGGTGAATTTTAGAATTAGCATAACAGCGGCGCCTCCGGCAAAATCTCGACGATAGATTAATCTTTTTATTTTTATTTTACCCTAATAATCCTGGTGAGGACATTAGGACAAAGTTGTCAAATTATTGTATTGTCATCGGTCCTTGAGAAGTGTGCAAAGTTTCAGTTTCATCTGACATTTTGAAATGGGTGAGAATCACGTTCAAAGATTCCGTTACAAACAAACATACAGGTGAAGCTAATAAAAGCGTGTTAATAGAACTAGCGCATAAATAAATAAAATAGGTCTTGCTCGGTTGATTCAAAAAGGCTTTTATTTTGGAGTTATTAAATTTTGAAAATATAAGCACAACTGCAATGTTAAGTACGATGAAGAATTTTGTTTCGCGGAGGATAGTTACTGGCTTAGTGGACAGTTCAAACCCTATCCGGTTCTATCTTTTTTTTTTGAAAAATTTCTCTTCATTGCTAATTATTTTTTAAAAATAAATAAATAAATTTTAAAAAATTAAGTTGATTAAATAATTAATCATTCGTGTTGATATTATTAGTTATTTTAAAAAATTCACTATTTTTTAAATATTCACCACGTCTTCTAGTGATTAATTTTCCTCTTCATTATTTTTGATGACTTTAATGTATTATGAAAAATTAACGGATAATTATTGGAGTAAATATAGATTTGTAGAGAAAATTTTACGTGGAGCAACGCGACAGAAAAATAAGTTTGTTTTGGTGAAACTGAGAATGAGTTTTTTACTTCGAGTAGGTGGGGGAACCCTTTTTTTCGAGGAAAAGGTGTAATCTGGTCATTTTTAAGGGTGGTTTTTCAGTTTTAATTTATTTTGGACCATTTAAAATGCTAGTTAAGAAATGAGAACGGTACCCTTTTATTGCAGATATTCAAGGAACCTTCAGTTCAAATTTCGTGAAAATCGGTTCACCGCCTACCACGAAAGTTTTGTGGAATTTGGACTAAAAATGGAATTGCGGCCAAACTGTTGAATATTTTTTGTTAAAATTTGGCTATTTTTTAGTTATATAGGTTACTTTCCTCCAAAATTTCATCAAATTCGGTTTAATTTTGGGCAAGTTAGCCGTAATTCAATTTTTTACGTTTTTTTCAGTATATTTATATACATATCGTGGGAGGCCGTGAACCGATTCTCACGAAAGTTGAACTGAACGTTCCTTGAACATCTATAAAAAGAGTACCGTTCTAGATTCTTAACTAGCGTTTTAAAGGGTCCAAAATTAATTAAAACTGAAAAACCACCCTTAAAAATGACTAATTTACCCCTTTTCCACGAAAAAAATGGGTTCCCCCACCTACTCAAAGTATAAAACTCAAGGTATTCTTAGTTTCATCACAACAAACTTATTTTTCTATGTCGCGTTGCTACATGTAAAATTTTCTCTATCGCTATTTTGGGCTATTTTTACTCCACTAAATATTAACATTAAAAATTTCATTGTTTATTAAATGTACTTAAATAAAAATAAACTTTTTAAAAATTATGTAATTAATAATAATGTTTTGATGTCAAAATTATTTATTAATTTTTCATAATACATTAAATAGTCGAAAATAATGAAGAAAAACATATCATTAAAAGATGTCAAATTTTCAAAAAATAATAATTAAAAATATTAACGTCAGTACTTGACTATTTAAATAGATTAATTGGTAATGAAAAGAGAAATTTCTTATGCTCTAGTTTCATTAAAAAAAAAATCGAAATCGGCGACCTTCCAAAGTTCCGTTGTTGCAGTCTTCTAAAATTGGGCGTTTAACCTTTCATTAAGATTGATTAAAGGACAACGATAAATTCGGATATTTTTCTTTAATTCTATCACGCATGGAATCGGTTGATATAGTCGTTTGCAATTTTACCATGCAGATTAAAAAGACAACAACTTTATGACATCATTAAAATACCGTTACTCTCTATACTATTCCGTCCGCAAATTGAACCACTTATAGTTCAAGTAGGAAGAAACTGAGACATAAAAAACATAACAAAAACTTTGCGACCGCATTAAAATACCGGTACTCTATTTTGGGCTGCTCGCAAATTGACTCGCTTACCTTTATAGGTTTTTAATGTACGTCGGGAATGTTTCATGTCAGGCTTGGCGCCATGGCCCGCGGCGATATAATTATGTCGTAAAGTTTTTTTTACGTTTTTTATTTACTGGGATCTATTTATTTCAACTAGCGCCATGGCCCGCGGTGATAATAATTATGTCGTAAAGTTTTTGTTAGGTTTTTCTGTCTCAGGAATTTATTACTTGAACTATACCTTTATAGGTTTTTAATGTACGTTGACTTGTTTGATGACACATATACCGAATAGTTCATAGGCGTCAACAGTGAGCTCGTAAAATTTTTGTTGCATTTTTTATTTGCCCAGCAAAATTGAAGACCACTATACGTCATATTGATTATTCGAAATAAATATCAGGAAAATCCATTTGATATATTTTGAGATAAATATAATATACAGGCTGTCCATTTTATCAGGGCCCTCGAGAATATCTCACTTAATATCGGTCGTACAAAAAAAAATATTTTTACTAAAAATTGTGCCGATTTATATAACCTACAAAATGGTTTAAATGGTTTAAAGACATTTGAAATCCATGGCCTACTTTAAGAGTTATGGCGGAAAATATCGAAAATGCGGAAAACGTCTAGGCTAAATATCTCCGTTATTTGAAGAGATACGAGAAAAATTAAATAATAATCAATAAGTCGATCAAATCTTTGCTATAATAAATCATTAACACAATTAAGACGAATAATGTAAATTCAGCTAACAAAAACAAATTAATAATAAAAAGAATATAGCATACAGAACATTAATATTTATCTAATCTTCAAAATAATTTTTAAGATATCATATTAAGCGTTCAAAGTGACCAACGCGATTTCTTATGCACAATCGAGCGCGGCGAGGCATTGCATTTAAAACATTACTCAGCATTTCAGGGGTAACTGTAATACATGCCTGTTGAATTTGAGCTTTTAGGTCCTCTACAATTTGCGGTGTCGTCGAAAACACCTTATCTTTAATATACCCCCATAGAAAAAAATTCATTGGGGTTATATCTGGAGAACGAGGGGGCCATCGAATAAATCCATTGGTACCTATCCAATGTTGAGGCAAAATTTCGTCTAAATAATCTAGGCAAATCTGGGAATTGTGGGGAGGAGCTCCATCTTGTTGAAAATATTGAAAGTTGTGTCGATTCTCTGAAGGTAGGTCAGCTAAGAATTCATTAAATTCATTTCTCAAAAAGTTTAGGTACCTTTGATCACTGAGGTGACCATCATAAAAATAAGGAGCTATTAAATTGGTGCCTAAAATACCTATCCACACATTTATTGAAAAACGATTTTGAAACCCAGTCGGTCTATGCCAGTATGTATTTTCAGAAGTCCATTTGTAATTAATATTGCGATTAAAAAATCCATTATTGGAAAAATTTGCCTCGTCGGACCAAAGTATTTTACTACATATTAATGGGTCGGCACGTTTCTTTTCCAACAGCCACCTGCAAAAAGTCGTCCTCCTGGGTTTGTCCCCCGCTTGTAAATTGTGAACTTTTTTGGCTTTATAACACCGGTAACCATTTTTCTTTAAAATTTTTCAAGCACTTGTTTTATTTATATGACAAGCAATTTGGATTTCTCTTAATGATGTTTCCAAATTTTCTATATTTTTATTTCTTACATAATTAATAACTCGGTTTACCTTATTTACATTATCAGTAACACTGTTCAATCTTGTCTTCTTTAAAAATGAACCATTATTTTTCAGTTTCGTAGCTGATTTTCTGAACAGAGTTTTATTCGGCTGTAGTGCTTGTGGAAATCTGTCTCTATATTCTACTTGAGCTAATCCAGAGTTAAAATTGCATTGGCAATATGTAACGAACATATTATAACGATCAATGTGAGTGAAAATCATTTTTGAAAATTCTAAATCCTTAAACGAGTGTGATTGAGTGAGAGTTTTAAGTATTAACTGAGGTGATCTGCCAAAAAATTAAATTGTCAAGTTTGTTCATAGCCAACTATTTTAAAGTAATTGAAATAATAGAGAAATCATGAAATACAAACAAATGGATATTATACTTAAATTAATTGGTAAAGACATTTTAACTTTCTGAGCAAGAAGTGATGCTTTTATGGAAGACCTCTATACATTGGCATAACTGCTAATACTCTTTCCATAATTGCTCCATGTTGCTTTCTTGATTATTATTTTGTTTTTGTTACCTGAATTTACTTTATTCTTCTTAATTGTAAAAAAGAGTAAATCTCAAAATACAGCGGTTTTAAAAAAAATTAGATAAAACCTCGTTGAAACACTCTGTTTTGTAAAAAAATTTCGCCTTAGAATTTTTCTCGTATCTCTTCAAATAACGGAGATATTTGGCATAGACGTTTTCCGCATTTTCGATATTTTCCGCCGTAACTCTTAAAGTAGGCCATGGATTTCAAATGTCTTTAAATCATTTTGTAGGTTATATAAATCGTAAAAATATTTTTTTTTCTACGACCGATATTAAGTGAGATATTCTCAACTGCCCTGATAAAATGGACAGCCTGTATAATGCATATCGTGCTTCAATTTCCAACATTCCAAACCTACCAATTAAATATTAAATTATTTTACAAAAAACTGTTCTTAATCTTATTGACAAAATTCATTCACTAGATTGTTCACGAATGGAAGACAACGCGCCTAGATTCAATAATACAAACAAAAATACGTATACATGACTCCATTTCAAGCTTCAAATAAGGTAGATACCCACAATTAAATTGAGTAAATAAAGTATTTTATCTTATCACTATCAAAGGTATATACGTTAGCAAATGAACACATCATTCAGTGTGTCGAGCTATCAGAACACATCACATGGTAATCGAATTTGCGAAGAAAATTCCATAAAGTAATAATTATAAAAAAATGCAGGCGGCAACGAAAATCGCGGTTTTGCTTTTTCTCAGTGTTGGGTAAGTAGACAATAAAAATAAATTTAGTGCTCAATATAGTTAAGATTGTTTAGTGTTTTATTGTATTACGATGTGCGGCTAGGTGTGCTGTTATCTAGGCGTAATAAAAAAGTTGACCCATAACGGGGAATTTTGCAACTTAGAACCGGTGCCAAAAGTTAAGTGTGTGTACCTACCTATCTTTTATTTAAATAGGGGTCACAGATTATTTCGACATAAACGGCAAAATATGCGGATAACGTAGCGAGGTTAGTTGTTAAAATTGTTAAGTGATCCCAGTGCCAGTTAAAGTTTCTATGTGAAATTCTTACATAACAGGAGGTGAAACGGCTAGCCCGATACGCTTATTTGCCCTCTTTTCCAAATGTAAAATGCCTAGATACACAATGTTTAGTTAGCCTAGAAAGATACAGATTCCTTTTCTAGAAGTTGCTTTGCAATTGCTCGGTTATAAAATTGTAACAAAAATGCTTAAGCCGTCGTTCACGGGATTAAAAAAAAAACAAAATCGTTAAGATGGTAATTTTCGTGAACTACTGCCGTAAATAATAGGGATCGTGATTATTTTACACAAAACAGGCGGGTGCGTAATTCTGTTTAAACAAAAATCGGCAAGGTCGCGCAGATTTTGATAAAAAAGGCGTCCTGTAGCACTTCTTTATCTATCCATTTGGACAGATGACGTCATCGACTACATTTTAATGACTAGAAGCTAGATATACGATCAGAGATAAGGATAATTCAATTGTACAATAATTGATTCTACATTTGGTAATGACAATGACTCCTCTAAACGTTTAGATGACATTCTAAATGTCGTTTCATAATAGATCGTGATACCGTGATACAGCTGCAAAAATGTATCTTACTAGCTTTTTGGCTGGCTATTTGCCAATTGATGTGGGGGACGGAGAGGAGGTAGGCGAATCACTTTATCAAACTGGGGGAGGTCAAAGCGGTCATGTTTCTTAATAATTCGAATTGAAATTTAACATCGGAGGTTTAAAGGGCTTTTTGCTGTCTATGTAATACTAGTTTTCAGATGTCCTGAAAATTCCAACAATACCATTGACAGGCATTTTGGTGATCATGTCTGGGTCTCAGTTCCAACTTACGGTAATTTCGAAAAAACGGGTTCCAGTGCCAAGGATAATACGGAACTTTCATAAAAAAAACTATTTATACAGGGTGGACCGTTAATAATAGGCCATAGTTCAGGAGTAGATTCTTTAGATCAAAATATGAGGGTATAACCAAATATGCTTTAATAAAATGATGCTGTATAAAAAGACACAGAGTGCCAAAGTTCAAATAATTTTTTCGTTTTTTTTGCAATAACTCAACAGCCTCTTGACTGACCTTCCCCAAATTTGCTAGAGGATTTTCTTTTATTCTAAGGAACAATAATTTATATATTACATCACGTTAGATCATACAGGGCGCCGCAGACCCTGTATCTGATGATGATTTTTTTTCATATTTTTTTTGACGAAACGTTGTGGTACTTCTGACCAGAAAATTTGTTGAGGGGGTCATTTCCACGTATAAAAAGTAGACTTGTAGAACTTGATAACTCAAACCGTTTTCGAGGACAGTGTCGTTAAACATTTCAATAATTTTTTGAAAGATAATTTCAAATTTAATGAAACAAAGTGTATTTATTGAAAAAAGTACAAAACGTAAGGGAAAAGAAAATAGTAATAACAGCGTAAACTCTTTCTCACTTTCTTATGAATTATTTTCATGGTATTGAGATAAATACAAAAATCAAAAGATTGTCTAAAATAAGGATCTAATCTTATTAGAAGACCAAAAAATAACATAAAAGTTAACTTAATGATAAGCTTTCCCCCCATGCAAAAACCCTATTGCTGCAACTTAGAGTAAATGTTCGATATGGTCTCCAACTACTTCTATGCCTTTTCTAATTCTATTCTTAAAAGATTTTCTTACATTGAAAAATACATTTTCCTGTCCTCTAATAAAATTCGCTGCGTTTTGTATTTTGTCCCACAGTTCTTCTCTTGAGTTGACAGTATTTGCATAGACTAAGGATTTCATATGTCCCCACACATAATAATCCAAAGGATTATAATCAGGACTCCTTGGTGGCCAAGCAAACTCACTTCCTCGACCGATCCATCGGCGTGGGAAAGTCTCATTAAGATAATTCCTGACTTCAATGGAGAAATGAGGGGGAACTCCATCTTACCCGAACCACATTCTGTTCCGTATGTCTAGCATGAAAGCATGTAATATATCAGCAAGAGTATTTTGAAGAAAAAAAACAGATAAGACTGTCCATTTAAATTTGGAGGAAGGGCAAACGGTCCCAATTGATCGCCGATGGTACACTTCCCGACAAATATAAATAGGACACATTATTTTAGTTTTGTAACATAGCTTTTGACATTTCAATTTTGGCAGTTGATGAATTATCAGAAATTATTATTTTAAATTTTCAAGATCCCACGAGAATTAAGTACCATTCAAAAATTACGAATTATTTCGAAGTTTGAGGTCTCTAATTCAGGAAACAAGGAAAGGTCTGCCGGAAAGTCATAACCTTACCACAAATTTAATTGATTCAATGCCCAGAAGATTGCGAGAAGTAATAAGTAATAACGTGGCCCCGGTTAGATAATGAATTTTGATATTTTTATGTCTGTTTTATATGTAAAACATTAATATTACTTTGAATATTTTTAATAAACATATCTTTTTCTAAGATATTTTGAAAATGATTTGGTAAATATAATAGTGTGACAACGTCGCAGATATATCGTCCACGAAGATTGATTTACATAACTAAAAAATACAGTGTTCAATGTACAAGAGTTATCCTACTTCTATTTGTCGAGAAGTGTACCACACCAAACGTTAATCTTAAATTCTTGCTGAAAATGCCTTTCTTTAACGGCATGCGGATTTTCTATTTCCCAGTAATGAGTATTTCCCCAGTTAAAAACGCCTCGGCGAGTAAAAGTTGCTTCGTCGGTAAACAAAGTGTTCTTAACAAAATTTCGATCCCTGTTGTGTTTATCTAGAAGAAATTGACAAAATTGTAGCCTTTGTGGAAGATCCCTTCGAAGTAAGTTTTGTACAGGAGTGAGATGATATGGGTAGAAGCGTTCTTTATGTAAAGACTCTTAGGACAGATTGTTTACTGACCCCTGTTGCCGCTGCTAAACGACTTGAGCTGACTTGAGGATCTTCATCCACACAACTAAAATTTCTAGTTCTTGATCTGGTGTAATTCGTTTCGGTCGTCCTACGTCGTTCTTATGGCGAAATAAACCCGTTTCTCCCAAACGACGAAACAGATGTTTGAAAATCTTATGGTCTGGCTGTATTCTATTTGGAAAGTGCAATGAGCATCTCTTCGTTGCAGCACGTCGGTTAAAATTGTTTTGTGCGTAAATACATATCATATTCCTCATTTTCCTATTTGAAAAATTATTATGTCTAGGCATGGTAAATAAAAAAGTTAAAGAAATTAGCTCGAGGAACACACTAACAAAATAAAATGATTAAATGACAACTAAAACGTAACCAAAGCACACTTTTCAATAAATACGCTTTGTTTCATTAAATTTGAATTTGTCTTTTAAAAAATTATTGAAATGTTTAACGGCATTTTCCTCGAAAACGGTTGGAGTTATCAAGTTCTACCAAGTGTACCTTTTATACGCGAAAATGACGCCCTCATCACATTTTCAGAAGTATACTTTATACAAGGACAATTGAAACTGGTCAGTGGACCCTGCACACTGAACTTGATATTTTATCCTATATATTTATTTAGCAATAGTATCGAGATTCGAATGGTAGTTGAAACTGTGCAGGCGAGTCCGAGACTGGCAATGTAATCAGCCTGAATGAACCATCTACGACTGCACTGGTTTAAAGATAATAAAACGGACAGGCCTACTAGCACAAAAAAACCTCGTAAATCGTTTCTCAGTAGTCAACGGTGGACTTATGAGATGTGCTGTCAATGTGCCACTGTAGTGCATAAATACCTGTTATAATACCAAGCGTAGGAGTTTAGTTAGTTATTGTTCATATTTATACATATTTACTACTATATAAAAGGTAAAATATTTTAATTATTTAATGATTTACCATGGCTTTCTGGAGACCATTTGAAACAGAGGATAATATAATAACGCCCGAAAATATTATCATTTTCTTATCACAAGCATTTCTATTTACCTCCGCTCATGTACAATAAAGAGATACCGACTGTTTTTGCCGGCTTTTAGTTTTTATACGGTTTCAATTCAGTTCGTATATACACTTTACCACAACGTTTCGTCAAAAAAAATATGAAAAAAATTCATCATCGGATACAAATTCTGCGGCGCCTTCTATGATCTAACGTGATGTAATACATAAATTATTGTTTCTTAGAATAAAAGAAGTTCATCTAGCAAATTTGGCGAAGACCAGTCAAGAGGCTGTTGAGTTAGTGCAAAAGAAAAACGAAAAAATAATTAGAACTTTGACACCCTGTATCTTTTTCATCTAACATCTAGGGCGAGAGTATATATATATATATATATATATATATATATATATTATAAATATGTAATATATACATAATATCGATCTATATGTCCATATATACGTGTAATCCTTTGACCAAATACTGTAAACACAATAACGGATAATACTGACAAGACCGGCTGCATCCCGAGAACCTTGATGTTTCGGACATCGTGCTCGCGAAGACATTTGTTCAGGATGCAAAAATACACAACATTAACGAAAACTTGGGGGATTTAACGGAAACCATCTTTCCATAAGAAAAAAAAAAAGTGCATTCGAAGGCTTTTTTAAAACCAAACCGTTTCTTAATTCCTTTTAACATTAATAATAAAACTTTTACAAAACTACAGCCAGAGAAAGCCCAAAAGGTTTTATGATCAAGTTTTAAGATATACAGCAAGGCTTTTCAATAAATCCTTAGTCTAGAATAAGAAATACATTTGCTTTCAAATAAACCCAATTTAAACCTGATTAATATGCACACATATTAAACATTATTGACAAATGTACGATCTAGCTTAGACAATTATCTTACAATCCAAGACTACCTCTAACCTAGATATTTTTTGATATCACGGTATAGTCTAAATCAACGCATCCCTGTAGATAAAAAAAACAACAAAAACTTTACATAATTATTATCGCCGCGGGCCATGCGGCATGCCTGTCATCAAGAAACCGGACGCACATTAAAAACCTATAAAGTTAAGCGAGTCAATTGCGGTCGAGATAGCACAAAGAGTGATGGTATTTTAATGAGGTCGTAAAGTTTTTGTTACGTTTTTTATTTGCAGGGAAGCGATGACTTATTTTTTTTTTTTATACATTTATTTAACGTCGGCCTATTTCCGCTACTGAGGCCTAACACCGACGCCTGTAGACGAGCTACCCCCAACCAGGAATTTTTGCCGAACCTCTTCCCTTAAGAAGAGTACGGATCTTTTACTTGCCTAACATTTAATAGACAAGGGACCGACGGCTTTACATACCCTCCGAAGGATGGTATATCTCCTATACAACCCTCGCCTAAGGTTGTATAGCTTCCGCGCATACACTGATATACAAGCCGCTGGAAGATGTGTGAGGCGAGAATGGTCACCCATCCAAGTACTAACGGCGCCTGTCGTTGCTTTACATCGCATACCGAAGTATGTACATAGTAAAGACACACCTACGCTCGCCCCCCAACGCGATGACTTATACTATACAAATCATCTCAGTGTAATATCAGCATAAACTTCAATAGAAAATGCAGGTATAGTTCAAGTGGGAATAAACAGAGAGAAAAAAACGTAACAAAAACTTTACGACCTCATTAAAATACCATTTACTCTTTGTGCTACCTCGACTGACCCCCGACCGCAAAGCATCTCGCTCGTTTTTAATGCGCGGCGAGTCGTTTGATCGTTTGATGTTAGGCATGCCGCCGGTGGCCCGCGGCGATAATAATGATGTCGTAAAGTTTTTGTTTCATTTTTTTGTCTCAGGAAGTCCTTACTTGGACTATAGAAGTTTAAATAAAAAACTGCGAACAAGACATACACGACTGCTTTTTTTGTTCAATATTACGTAATACAACATCGTTATTTGTTCGTCCAACGGCAAAAAACTACGACTGCAAATTGAACCAAAGCCAACCCTTGTCCCTTATCACTTCAATTCGATAATATGAAATACCTGCAACGAAGCATTGATAGAACACGTCACTATAAAATTAAATGTATAATATATTAATGTTTGTTAAAGATAATAGAAAATAAAAATAAACATAGATATTAATGGATTCCCGCAATGTTTTGAAATATGCAAATAGCGTTCGTCATGATCGTAGCTTCAAACACAAATGGTTAGGTAATTGCTTTAAACAATTTTTTTATTTACTAAAAAATTATAAATGCACTTTAACACTAAATTGTATTTATGTTACTTACTATCTGTGGAATCGCCCAGAAGTTGCAGTTGAAATTTTATCGTGCATTTTTATAGGTTTTACATTTATCTGTAGAAATAAACGCTTTTCTTATCAATCAGAAGTGTACAGAAACGGCAAATAAAAGATAAAAGTGTTTGTAAATTAAACATTGGTTAAAAATACATAATCTTTATGTATCTACGTTTGTTTCTACGTCAACATAAAGATTAAAAAAAAGTCAGAAACTAATTTGGCAACGTGAACATGTGAAAATTCATAAGTCCCCTAAAGCGGAAAGGAAGGATCTTAAGTATGGTATAGTGTCGTTCAAAGCTTTACTGCAAATAAAAAATGCAACAAAACTTTACGAGCTAATTATTAACGCCGGCGAACCAGTCTATACGGTGTCATCGAACAAGCCGACGTATAGTCGAGTTCATCTATTATCAGCACTCAAAAAACGCAACAAAAACTTTATGGCGATTATTGTCGCCGTTGGGTCAGACGGCATGCTCTCATCAAACAAGCCGACGCACATTAAAAACCTATAAAGGTAAGCGAAATTTGCGAACAAATAGTACAGCCAATACCGGAATTTAATGAGGTAGTAAAGTTTCTGTTGCTGATAATAGATGAACTCGATTATACATTAAGAACTTATAAAGGTATAATCGAGTTCATAAGTTCCCGACACTCAAAAAACGCAACAAAAACTTTACGACCCATTAAAATACCGGTACTCCCTGTACTGCTGTTCGCAGATTGACTCGCTTACTTTTATAGGTTTTTAACGTGCGTCGGCTTGTTTGATAACAGCAAGCCGCTTGGCCCAAGGGCGATAATAATTATATAAACTTTATACGGGCAAAATTGAAACTGGTCAGTGTTAAAGCACAGGACCGTGCGCACTGAACTTGATATTTTGTCCTATACATTTAGCAATGGTATCGAGATTCGAACGGTAGTTGAAACTGTGCAGGCGAGTCCGCGATTGGCAATGTAATCAGCCTGAATGAACCATCTACGACTGCACTGGTTCAAAGATAATAAAATGGACAGGCCTACTAGCATAAAAAAACTCGTAAATCGTTTGTCAGAAGTCGATGAGGTGTGCTGTCAATGTGCCAGTGCAGTGCATAAATACCCATTATAATATCAAGCGTAGGAGTTTAGTTAGTTATTGTTCATATTTATAAATATTTACTACTATATAATAATAATAATAATAATAATAATAATAATAATAATAATAATAATAATAATGCCTTTATTCATCACCAATGTATACAAAATAACTTAATATATTTTAACAATATGTTAATTCGGTGATGAAAGGGCGAAGTTCGTTTTTGTCAGTAGAGTGACAAACTCGCTCTTCCATTATAGAAGGTGAAATATTTTAATTATTTACTAATTTACCATGGCTTTCTGGAGACCATTTGAAACAGAGGATAATATAATAACGCCCGAAAATCTTATCATTTTCTTATGACAAGCATTTTTATTTACCTCCGCCCGTGTACAATAAAGAGATGCCGACTGTTTTTGCCGGCTTTTAGTTTTTATACGGTTTCAATTAAGTTCGTATACACTTTACCATAAGGTTTTTGTTGCGTTTTTTGAGTGCCGGGAACTGATGAACTCGACTATAAGTGATTCAATTTGCCGGCGAGATAATACAGAGAGTAGCGATATTTTAATGAAGTCGTAAAGTTTTGTGGCATTTTTTATTAGCAGTAAAGCTTTGCACGATACTATACCGTTTTTTACTTGCGTATATTTAATATTTACACCAATTTGCTTAAAATATGTTTTTTATGATTCAGAATATTGTAATTGCGAAGATTTCGAAATTTCTTCGCAGTTTAGCATTTTATACAGGGTGTCCGATAAATAATGAATAATCATGAAATTGACAAACAATTTACCAAAGTGCGATTTTTTTATAATTTCAAAAAAGTGCCCATATCTCGACAACCGTGCGACTTTTTATTAAGATCAAGGTTTGGTACTCTGATAGGCAATGCCTGGCCTTCACCTTCAAGGTTATCCATTATTTACCAGACACTCTATAAAAGTAGAATATTTTCTTTCAACTTCGTCATATGTCTGTCTGTATGTCCATCTGTTAGCACTATGTCTGAAAACCTATTTGACTGAGAAAAACAAAATAAAAATTAATGCAAATTGGAATGAAGGCAATTATTTTTTAAATGTAGTTATAGCCGTTTGCAATTTTACCGTGCAGATAAAAAACGCAATAAAAACTTTACGATCTCATTAAAATACCGTTACTCGCTGTATTCTTCCGCCCGCAAATTGAGTCACTTGCCTTTATAGGTTTTTAATCTATGTCGGCTTGTTTGATGACACCGTACCGAATGATTCACCAGCGGTAATAATGAGCTCGTAAAGATTTTATTGTTTTTTTTATCTGAACTGTAATTCTGGAGGTTACTATAACACCGTTACCAACAACAATATCTGCTATACTTTAATGAAATATATACAGAATGGACGTCCTAAAGAAATAACCAATGAAAAAAATATGACGGACAATAATAATATTTAACGTATACTAAATGTAATTAACAAGGATAAAATCTGTTATACTCTTAATGAAAAATGGAGATGGTGACCACCTAAAAATAATTAATGGAAAGAATGTAATGGAGGACATGTTAAAGAAAACACCGGTTATATTTTTAATGAAAAATTTACCTACAAGGTGGTCCATAATTACCTCCCGATATTTCTGCGGCTGATAATAGTACATCCAAAAATAATTATAGTCTTTTATATAAATTTATTTCCGAAAATGAATAATAAAGGGGGGGGGGTGGTGCAATTTCAGTTTTTCTGCAATATCTTGAGACTCAGAGAATCAAATTGATATGTTAAACTTAGTCATAGGCCTGCCGGACACTAATTACATGGTATCAGTCAAGACCCCTCTTTTGCTTAAGGAGGTGACTGAGTATTTTCCTAACTTTTTTCTAAAATATTTTATAAAAAACTAATTTTCGATTGAGTACACTTTATATTTCCAGTCAACGTCCCAGTAACCCTGAACTTGTTTATCTACGGCACTGTCAGCCGGTAAAACAGCTAAAGAGTATGTTTACAGCTCTCGCCATGATAATAGTGATTTATTGTTTTTAAAATTCCTGAAAAAAGTTGTTTGATATTCACTGCGAAATGTTTTTCCATTCTAGAATACAGAAGAGACATTCAGAATCTAGAATCAAAGATAACTTATTTTCCATATAAAAGTATATAACAAATGCTACAATTAAAAATTTGTTTGAATTATCTCGTATTTTGGTATGTGCCTACTAGTTCACACGTCACAAAGAGTATGTTATGTGTGTGATGCAAAAGGATCACGCGCCTTTCGATTATCACAGATATTGAAAACTGTAACCACCTTGCGGCTTATCTACGTAAATTACCCAAATCCTACTGTCAAATAATTGTACGATTAGCGAATATAAATAAAAATAAAGCTTATATAATAACCCCCCTATTTTAAGGAATTACCATTCATAATAGACAAACATTTTTTTAAATGTTCAAAGTATAATCAGTAACCAATAATCTTTGTTATAAATTAGAATTTATGATGATAAGATAAAAATATGCAATTTAGTGTTTTATTCATGTTCGTATACAATCAACATTAGTTTGTATAGCTTACAGCATTATAGCTTACTGGTTTATGTGACGAGCATGTTCGGTCAACTTTCTAACGTGAACTGGGTTCGACCCCCAGTTCCGGTACTAGCAACGCCGGTGGGTAATGGATGTGTTTTTGCGTTTATCATAAGTGTAACTGTTTTCCGGCCAGCCTTGGTTTTGGATTTGTGGGTTATTTGTAACATGTTTAGTTAGTAATATTTTAGAGAGAAATTAGTGTCCAGTTGGCAGTCGCTAATTCAAGAGATGGCAGACTATTTTTTCATGTATGCTTATCTCAGTTTTAACCTCAAATATTTCGTTCTTTGACATGTCTGACCCCCAAACTAAAACCCACTTTATATGTACTTTTGGTCACTGAAGACAATCAGTAGTCAAAATTGATATATCATTCACAAATGTTTCGTTATTTGCAAATTATTTTATTTCAGATTTTTTTTACTTTTTACTTTATTAGTATTAAATTCTTACTTACTGTACAGAAACCGAAATAAAGTCTCATTAGCTTTTATTATTCAAGTTCTTATCCTTGCTGAACAATATCTAGGATAAATATTTTTGGCAAAAAAACTAAATGGCAAATAACGAAAAATATATTTTGACTAAATATATAAATATGTTTTAGTTTAGTCAGATTTTTTTTTATGAAGCTGTTATTTTCATTAGTAGCACCTCTTGAACATATTATCTTTTTTTTTTTTAAATATAATTGCCTATAGATTATTGGTGATTATCTTTCTAGTAGTTAAATTGTATAACTTAATTTCTGTTAAGGGTTATTTTTATTCTCTATTTATTAAAAAAAAAAAAGGTTTTTAAGGATCTGAAGAAAGCTTGTTGAAATAATGCTTTTCTTTCCTTAAATGTTTTCTTAATCGCCTCTTAACTTACAAAAATAACCCCCTGGATGGGGGATTGCGGGAATCGAACCCACTTCGCTAGGCGACTCAGTTTGCTAGCTAGACGCTTTACCACACTGAGCTACCATCTTCCACTTCTATTAACAGCCAACAAAGTACTTATATACATATTTATATTTTCAGATTCGCAAATGGACAAGATGAGGGCCTTCTAGGATTACCAGTAGATTTTGTAAGTTGAAAAGTTTTTTTTAATTTACACTAAGTACAACAAAATAATTTACACCTAAATCAAATACTGTATAACTCATACATTAGAAATTATTACTTTTTTATTTGTCAAAATTGGTTATAACGTATCTAACTTATCGCTACTAAACAATAAAGTCAGCTAGTATTAAAACAATCTGCATCTGTCCAGTTTAGGATTGTCCAAAACCTGTGGCGGATGCAACCCAACTTGACATACTTATGTGATATGCCAGTGCATCTTTGAGTATTTTCCAAATTCTACTATTGTAGAGTATGCAGTATTGATTTTACCCCACATGATTAAACTCAATTTTTGTGTCAAATTTAGTTGGTTTAGTCAAGTTTATTCATAATGATGTTTTCTACATAAGCAAATTCGGGATTCATATCATAAATAAATAAGAAAGATAGAGGACAGAGCATTTAACATTCATGTAACACATATAAATAACAATGTTATCATTTTAGCAATTGTGTCGTCTCAAAATGAATGTTGACTTTGAGAGTGCTCCTTAAACAAAGCAGCATCACGTTTACGATAAAACACTTAGAAACATTTCCAAACAAAAAGCTTGTACCTACATTGTCATATGTAATGTTGCTGATTTTCTTATGCTTTATTTAACTATTTGTATTTTCAGGACCTCTTTGGGTTGGATTTTAGAAACGAAGAATTATATAAGGTAAATATAACGTTAAAACAAAACTAATGTCGTTTCTATGGGGAAAGAACAGGAACAAAACTTCTAAACTTGAATTGCTTAATTGAAATTATTTTTAGGAACAAGATATTTTTAAAGATGACGACACCTATTCCAACCCATATCTGGACGACACGATCAGAAATTTATGCAATCAATACGACTTAATCGTAAACAATCAACAAGTAGACTGTGAAACCGTAAGACTTGTGCAGAAAGGTTTAAATGTTAACAAACACAATCTACACAAACGTGAAGCAGGAGATGAAGCGCAACTGGACGAAGGATCTGGAGCTGGTAAGGAAAAATTCATTGAGCATATATTCAACAAAAAATTAATACCTATTTAACAGCATTTTCATTGCACGATAATTATGAAAGTAAGTAAAATATAAAAATGTTTCTTAGGTGAAAACGACCAAGAGCCTGCTCCAGAGCCACCTACAAACGAAGAGCCAGCAGAGGAACATATCGCGGAACAAATTGTAGAAGAAGAATCTAAATCAAATGACACTGCAGCTGAAGGGCAACAAGCAGAATCATCTCAAGAAGTTAAAGAAGAAGAAGCAGCAACTGAATTACCCACAGGGGAAGAAACCCCGGGACCGGAACCTAGCGCAAACGAACCGCCACAGGTAGAGGCTGAAGCCGAGCTTCCGAAAATAGAATCTCCAACAGAAACAGACACTGCAGCAGCAGAAGAAAACCACTCACCTGCCCCAGAGGCCAACGACGAGCAACCACAAGTAAAAGAGAATGAAGCGCTGGCAGTCATAGCTGCTGGAGATACAGCTCAACCAGCAGCCACTGGTGATTCAGAAGGTGAAACAACTGTTCAGCCAGCACAAGACCCGGCAACAGAAAGCGCGGTGGTCAAAGAATCAGATGCTGCAGTAACTGGTGGTGTCAGGAAAAAGGGAAGAGTGCTAAAACCGACCGGCTTCATCGAGTTGGATAAAACGAAGGAATCTGAGAACACTGAAGGAAAAGAAGACACTGAAGCATTGAAGGAACATCAGAGCGGTATCGCTGTGTTTCATGGCGCAGCGGACAAAGGATCTTTGGAAGGGACCGATGACGCTCTGAACAGCATGAAGCAAAATGAAAATCTAAGTAAGTGTGCCTATATAATTTCTTGTGCTACAAGAGTGAAATATGACGATGTTATTTATGACAACTGCATAACATTATAACATTAGAAAAAAAATTTGTTATCAAAATATTTTAGTCTAACTATATTAAGAACAAGTTTTTACAGATAGTAAAATAATGAGTTTTAGTAAACAAAAAATATACAAAAACCTTAAAAAATCTCACAATTATGCATTCAGAACAACATCATTAAAATTAAACATGCTAAATATTTTTAAAATGTACTATATGAAACTCACGCAATTTGTCGCAAAAGCTGTTATTGAAAAAATTATAACACTTTCAAGTGGACATAGATGCTCCTCGCATTTTTTTGGAAACGGGTTAATTCCTTTTTCACTTTCCAGAACAGGCACCATCAGAGAGTCAAGAACAGACGGGAGAGTCCACCAAAGAAATCAAGGAAGGTAGGAAAGACACGAAAGTCCTCATCATCCTGTTCGTGGCGGTCGTAGTAGTAGGGGGAGCCGCGTTCGCCTACAACTTCATCAAGAAAAGGAAGCAAAAGAAGGCGGAAGCAACGGAAAATGGAGCCAACAACGTGACACCAAGAAACCTGCAGAACCTGACGAACTCAGCGAAATCTGACCCTGAACATGGCACAGAATTGAAGCCCTTGATGAAAAACGCAGAACAAAAACCCGTGGTAGCGGAATATACAGACGAAAAAGAAAATGTCAAGACGGAAGTGGGGAAGTAGATGGGTATTTTAGTGTGTCAGAGTCCCGACGACCGCTTTATAAGCGTAATTTTATATGCGATTATAGTGTATAATTCATATAACTGTAATTCTTAAATATTTTTAATTTAATTAAGGTGCATATTGTTTTTTACTCTATTTATTTACATCAATTTGTGTTTGAAAAAATTCAAAAACCGATAAAATACGACGGGGCGGTTTTTCAGTCATTGCTTAACTATCAACTGTTAATTTCTAATTATTATATCTTTAGGTATCAAATATTTTTTAAATAACATACGTCTAGTGAGGTAGACTTATATGGAAATCCCACCGACATCAGTTAACCATCGACTAACAGTTAATAATAACTGAAAAACCGAAACCGATATTAATTTTTAAAAAATATATAAAAATATAGAAATAAAAGTTTTTCTTTAAGTATATTAAGACTCAGCGACCTCTACTGAAAGTAAAAGCTGTAAAAATTCACTGATTGACTTGGAACTTGAATACTTGGAACAATATTTCAATAACATGAATAATACGATGAATTGCATGCATCAGTTAATAACTTATAATTACTAGAATAGGATTGGCATAGAGCTGATGATGTTATCAGATAATGAAAGATGCACTTGTGTGGCACCGCTGGATTTCTCAGAATCTTTCGACACATCTGATCAATCACTGTTATCAAATTTACATTAATGGATCTTGAAATATTCCACTGCAGTTAATGTCAACCTATCTTAAATAATGTTGTCAATGTATTGTCATAAATCAAGACATAAGTCTGGTTTGAAAATTTAAAGACAGGCTTGCCACAAGGGTCAATTCTAAGACCATTACTATTTTCATCCTATTTCAAATATATCTAAATTAAAAATGCAACTCTTCACAAATGTGTTAATGATTCGAAAAATTATTTATTTAATGTCCTAGATAGATAACTCTATATAAATTAAGTTCAATGAGATGTGTTTTCAGATATATAAAAGTAGGAAAATGTTTTTCGCTACATATAACAGGGTGCAAATATGATTATGGTCTTGTGTCTCTTCAATCTGTGTTCACTAAAATATTTGAAAGGGTTATGTTCAATAGATTAACCTCCTACATCAGCAAAGGAACCTGCACAGAAACACGTGATTTGGGATCCCGGAGAAAATGGTCAAAATTGAGATATGTTGTAGTTCATATGATAGATTTGAACGTAAGAGTAGAAGTTTTACATCATAATATCTAATACACATCATGGCTTCAGGCAGGGAAGATTGACCACGTCCGCGCTATTTGACTGATCATCTTCGATAATTAATGCTATCGATAAACAACCGCAGAAAAATAAAGCTCAACTTATCAAAAGCCTTTGATATTATAAAATCATGGTGTTCTACTAAAAGAACTTTAGAACTACGGGATCAGATGCATAGCGCTTCAATTGTTGGAATTATACCTAATAGGCCGCTACCAATTTGTTCAACTGATGGGTAAAGTAAAAAATGTGCATAATAGTAAAGTTAAATCTGACGTCTCAGGAAATAAACATGGAGTACCCAAATTTTAAGTAATGGAATGTTAAATTATAACAGCAATGAGGTATTTAAATCATATGATTTTGCCTAAACATTGAACTACCTTATTTAAAGAGTTAAAATTGTATTTCATGAACATTCCCCACTATTCTACAGATAGTGGACTTAATATTACCCCAAATATTTTTGAAAATGGATGTAGCTGTAGAAGTGATTTTCTTTTAAGTCATTAGTCGGGCCCCATAGGTTACAAAAACGCTATTTATTGTGGTCAGAAGTCACCGCTCCACTGTCTAGGGTCACTTTTATACAAAATGGCCGACGGGCCTTGTTTCTTTAATTACTTTTTTAAATATCTCCGGCTCTATCGGTCCTATCAAGGCGGGTAAGGTCTCAAAATCTTTGTTTTTGAAAGGGTAACGAAACTAGAGGAGTTAGAAAGCTCAAACCCTTAACACAACCTCAAAAACCAACAAGTGCACGTCATTATTCAACTGTCTTCTATTACTCGGGTTTCTAGTAGACCGATGTTGATGAAATTTGGAGAGAAGGGGCATCTCTTATCAGTACTAAAGTGTATCTATATATCTCAAAAGTTCTAAGAGCATGTAAATTTCACAGATTGTCATTTTGGTACTAGATGAGATATCGACAACATTTTTTTTTTTTAGTTTCGTTTTCTAATCTTCTTTCAAATAAGACCAACAAAAACCCTCTAAAGCCAATCATTACAAAATGGTAGCTATTTTCTAGAAAAGTAGGTACCTGTTTTTTCTTACTTCTTTAAACAGCTTTTAAATAATTTCAATTTTAAAAACACTACAAACACAGCATTATCTGCAGCTGGTAAAAGTTATGTCGGTTATATACAGTTTTGACTCTGGAAAAAATAATGACTTAGACGTTATGAGGTATAAGTTGTTTCAAAAACATATTAAAAAGACAGCTTGCAACTTGGCCGTACTACCGCCAATCAAAAAAGCTGCCCATGAACACTTTTTTTACGAGATTATTGTCAAATGCAAAGATATTTCAGACAACCAAGCCGGCAACAAGTTATGGCTGAAAAATTACTGAATAGTTCAATCCCCGTCGCACTTCCTGATGGTTTCTCACTATTACCTCAATACCTTTTTGGAAGCTATATGTTTTTTTTTTATACATTTATTTATCATCGGCCTATTTCCGCTACTGAGGCCTAACACCGACGCCTGTAAACGAGCTACCCCCAACCAGGAATTTTGCTGAACCTCTTCCCATAAGAAGAGTAGGGATCTTTTACTTGGCTAACATTTAATAGACAAGGGACCGATGGCTTTACATCCCCTCCGAAGGATGGTATATCTCCTATACAACCCTCGCCTAAGATTGTATAGCTTCCGCGCATACACTAATATACAAGCCGCTGGAAGATGTGTGAGGCGAGGACGCGGTCTTTGTTAGAACGGTCACCCATCCAACTACTAACCACGCCTAACGCCTAACGTTGCTTTACATCGCATATCGAAGTATGTACATAGTAAAGACGCACCTACGCTCGCTCCGAAGCTATATGTTGTAGCTGTAAATGTGGTTGTAAGACTAAGGCCTGCTCTTGTAAAAAGCCTCTACATACTATACCACCATCTGGGATGTAGGAGAAATTGTTGAATTATGATATCATCTTTTTAAAATCGGCGCCGCCACCTTTAAATGCAGCTATGTGTGCAAAAATTTTATTGGACAAAATCGCTCAAATAGTGAAGATATTGCAGGCAGATACTATAGAATGAGACGATAAAATCAGAAACAAGTAGTATACCTCTATCTAAGTCGTAGTTGCAAGTAGATGAAGACAGTGACACATCTTCCATTATTTTTTATGACGAAGACAATAAATGACAAAAGCGAAATATCTGTAGAATCAATATTTTCTTACTATGCTGAGATTACAATCAGTAATATAACGACTCCGACATAATTAAATGAATTTCTCGTTGTAAGATTAACTTTCACTATACTATACGTTATAAGCAAAATTACAATATCGATAGTTATAAAAACTGACATTCTTACAAAAGTTCAATGTTTCTCGCAGGGGCTCCTCTCTTTAATGCTCTTTCCGAGGCAATCAAAGTTTTACCAAATCTAAATATCTTTAAACATGAAATGTTCAGTTATTCAAGCAATAGATGAACGTAATTTTTTATTATATGATACAGAAATCTGTTTTTTACTAGCCCAGTGCTAAATAAAGACTTATTATTATGTTTCAAATACATTTTGTAATGTGTATAGTTGTAACTGATAAACTCAAATGGAACTTTCTGTTTCCTGTAGTTCAAATCAACCTAATTTTATTACCAACTGTGTAATAATGTTCGGTTAGCAAACTCGTGGTACAATTTCGTTCATACAACAGATTCAAGAGTAGCTAGTTAGTTAAATTTCATCGTAGGTTAGTTAACCGACCGGTAATGTAATTTTTATACAAATCACCCCATGGTTAAAATCCTATTATAGTATGGAGTTACTTTGTCTTCTGATGAGCTATCAATTATATGTACAGTAAAATATGAAGTTATACTCATATAAGACCTAAATATAACACTTGCGTGTATGCAGAATCTTATATATCTCATTACAAAGCCATTACATATATAATCGCTATCTGTCTGTAGTCACCTTAAAGAGGTTTGTTAGAAAACTTGTATTTCGTCGCAGTTTCGAATGGTTTCGGATTTTAACTTCAACTTTGGGACATATTATACTTCAATTAATATTTGAATCGTTGTTTACTTTTATTTGTGTAATGCTATTTTACTAAATTTATTTTTTTTATGTTATATTTTTCTTGGCTCTGGTTTTAGAAGGTTAAATATTGTAATAACTTACCTCCATGACAAGGTAGACGTTATTAGGAGATTCTTTGCAGTCTAATAGAGCCACGACATTTTCGTGATGGAGTTCCGTAAGTTCCTGGAGAAAATAGAATATATTAATAACAATATGACATAAAGAGTAAAGAAATCGAACAAATTGGACATGTTGGAAACATGTAATAATTTATTTTCTTGAACTTGCAACTATTATAGCAATATTAAATTCTAAAGTTAATCTAAAATGTTGGTATTAAATGTGTTTATCATTTAGCTGAAATTAATTATCGCAATTTCAAATTATATAATTGAAAAATCGTAGTATTTTAGTAAATAGTAACACATCGGAATAAGGAATATTTCTATATAAAAACTGATCAAAATACTTGATAGTTGAGACAGGACCAATACATAAAAATATTACAACATAGCATGCTAATAATAAAACCCGAAGGCCAGGATATCATTTACTTTATTTCTTTGATCTTAAAACTTTATGATTAAAGTTTAATTCAATAAACTATTTTCCATCGATAGTATATGCCATTCATTAAAACAAATCAAACTAATTATATCGTTCTTAAAACCCCCTCAAGGACAAAAGACTCTTCCTGTTTTCTATCAAGTGCATGGTATTACAGACAAAACATCTTAGAATGCAAAGATTAATAATCTGATAATCAAAATAAACAGCAAGGAATAAAACTATAAATAGGTACAAATGTAGGAAATATCTGTTTAAAATATACCTTCAAAATTTTGATCTCCTTCCCAAGCAGATTTTGTGACTTCTGCAGACTTTTCTTTGTTATGCTCTTAATGGCTACAGTACAGGAGGGATCCTAAAAAAATATATAAAAATTTATTTGTTTTATTTTGGTAAGGCAAGTACACTGACCTTTTTCGATCTGCCCTTAAATACTACTGCAAAAGCACCATGACCTATTAGATCTTTACTATGATATTCAAATTCACCAAGACTTTCCATATTTGCACTCATATTAGCCGACTCTTTCGATAACTACTTATTGTATTAATTAATATCACTAGTCAAACAATGACTTCACTTGTACGGTCTGTTGCACTGTCCTACATTTTGAAAGGTGACCTATTAACAGGTGCAATTAATGCTTTAAAGGCTATGCTAACATCTACGTGTAATTACTAACTAGTAAACCTACAATTTTTTACATTTCTTGTAAAAATACGCAAAATCTGTCAAACCGCCATCATAACACCAAAATATTGATTCTCTTTCTCTCTCGTTCAAATGTACACATGAAATTTCTACTTTACCAACAACAACTCTTCCTCTTCCTCGGAGCTTTTACTTATTCTCTGCCGGGCTGCAGACCATGTAAATAGGTGAATTGGGTGACCAAAAATACACCATTTCTACGATCATATTTAGAAATTCAGGGCTCCTTGGTACCAAGTACCAAGGAAAGAATAATTTAGGCTAGGTAACCATTTTAGTTTTCACAAAAGCAGGAGCTTCCTGATTTTAGTGGAATAAAATTCTCCACCTCAGTATTGTTTTTAAAAAAGTCAAAATAACTTATCCTAACTATAAGTAGGTACCCCTCAAATTTGCGCTATTTCCAACTTTTTTAATTTTTTTTATCGGAATGACCATGTGCACGTAATGGGGAACAATCCAAGCCAGCTCCTAATATATCCAATAGAGGACGCCATGCGTACTCGAATGTCATTTTTAATGGGAAACACTTTCTTTTATTTTATCCGCCAGAGTGCACTAGCTGTACTCGGTTGTTTGTCCGTCAATGTCAATACGAAAACATATGCCTTGTATAAACAAAGTTAATTTAGGATGTAAAATGAAAACTTGTTGCTGTTTACCAAAGTGCTCTAACACGGTAGGACATTTATTTCATAAAAATGACCGTTTCCGATAACTATATGATAAATCTGGTGTTTTAAAATTGTAATCTATATCTTCATCTTCAAGTGTACTAACTAAAATATTGTCATGATTGATTAATCTAGAATAAAAGAGGATTTATGAACAAAAAATTCAACAAGTTCATAAATGTAATTAAATACCTTTCAACCAAATCAGCTTTTTTTCCATGAACTCTATAGCACCTCTTTTCCTCAGCTCCGCTGTTAAAGTTTTAAACGATTTAATGACCAACTGCCGTAATCCTTTTTATTTGGCGCATTCTACGAATAAGAGATTGAGAATCTCTTGAAAATCGGGAAATTTAAACTATTAAAGTTATATATGATACAAGTGAAGAAATAAATTAAACCGAATACGCATGGCGTCATCTACTGGATATATTAGGAACTGGCTTGGATTATTCCTCATTTTTTTATCAATCTAGCTCATTTCTACGAATAAGAGATTGGAAAACTCTCAGAAATCGGGAAAGTTAAACAATTTAAAAGTTATAATATAACTTTAAAATAGTTGTTTAATGTCATTCTCAATTTGTATAATATATTATATGATACAAATTGAGAATGACATTAAACCGAGCACGCATGGCGTCATCTATTGGATATATTAGGAACTGGCTTGGATTGTTCCCCATTTGTATCATTTATGATACAAATTGAGAATGACATTAAACAACAATTTAAAAAGTTATATTATAACTTTTAAATTGTTTAAATTTCCCGATTTCTGAGAGTTTCTCAATCTCTTATTGGTATAAATGAGCTAAATTGATAAAAATAATGAGGAGCAATCCAATCCAGTTCCTAATATATCCAATAGGTGTCGCCATGCGTACTCGGTTTAATATCATTCTCAACTTGTATCATATATAACGTTTAAATAGTTTCAATTTCCCGATTTCCAAGTTTCCCAATCTCTTATTTGTAGAAATGAGCCAAATTGATAAAAAGGATTACGGTAGTTGGTCATTAAATCGTTTAAAAGCGGAGAACTGAGAAAAAGAGGTGCTAGAGTTAAAATAACAAAAGCAACAATCAGAACAGAATTTAAGTAATATAGCTATTATATGCCGTTGTTTAAAATGCCTGTTTATTTGTGTTGGTAGTGCTTAGTATCTAAAATATATATTTTTTGCGGATGGCAACACTGCATGCGCTGCCCAAGCTCCTTGGCCCAAAGTTACATGCATATTACCAAAATCTAACAAATTTTAAATTTGCTCATACTCTAAATTAATATAAAAGGGTTTTACCCGGTAAAAGGTTAGTTTTTGAATCGTTTAAACGATCACCCGAAGGAAATTCTGAACGAATTGAACACCAGACATTATATCTGAACAGACTCCTGAAATATCAACATTCCGACACCTGACAGTTGGCAGATGCCCTGTCATTTTTATCAGAATGTAAATAATTTCGTGTTTTTCTATAATGGCCAGTATATTGGAAGAAAAACTCCGAGAAGCAGCTTGCCTGGGAGATACACTAGCAGTAACAGCACTTTTGTCACAAAACATCGACATTAACTCTCAAAATTCGGTAAACGGCTGGTAAGCAATTAATACATAACCTCAATTTCTTTTTAAAATAATTCTCATATTAAGGACTGCTTTACATTGGGCTTGTAAACGAGGAAACGAAGAGATTGTAAAATTGTTAGTCTCTCATGGTGCTAACAAGGAAATAAAAAATTTCAAGGGCGAGACCCCAAGCGATCTTTGTGGTTACCCCGGAACTTTAGAACAACTTGGTGTTCAACAAGACGAGCTTGGTCTAAAATTCACCCCCAATTATATAAAAAATCCACCTTTGAACGGCCAGGTTGATATTGGCAGCAGAATAAGGCCTAAACATACCGATTTCTCCAGTATGCCTACTACGTCGTTACCAGCGGCTCAAAACGATGGTAAGATTTATTCATTTAAAAAAACTTGAAATGTTAAAACTCGTTGCAGATCTAGTGCTGAAGATAAAAATCCATGGTTCAAGCGATCCGGACTTTATTGAAATTGAAATACCGAAGTGGAAGCTGACTTATAATAACCTGCTAAAAATTTGTTGTGAGGAACTGGAAATTATGGAATGCCAGGTTGAACGTGTCAGGAAGCTTCCAAATACTCGATTACGAAAAGATAGCGATGTCAAAAGGCTAAAGGAGTATCAAGCATTAGAATTAGTGTTAAAGGCGCCTATTAGTGGCGATAAGGCTGCTAACTGCTATCAGAGTATCTCCACTTGCAAGGATCAAACGATTTTGTACTAAATTATCACCCAACTATGCTTTTTTGGATAGCTGATACAGGAAAAATATTTTGATATTATTTATTTTCAAACAAAACTCAATAATCCACAGAAATTAGACAGTTTAGAAGAAATAATTTGTTAAGAAATGATATTTGAGGTGTGTACTCTCGGTAGGGGTTAGAAGTAGATATCCGAAAAGTTCCTGCCCCATTCAGGAACGGAAAGTCCTTTTTTTTGCAAAAAAACACCCATAATGGGGACTTAACGTTGGTTTTTCACTTATCTTGTAAACCGTTCATTGGAAGAGAAAAAAGTCTTATAAGAAATAAAAAATTTGTCGTTAAATTCTGTATAAAATTATCCTATTGACCTTGTAGCTTATCCCCACCTATTTCGCACAGCTTTCAAACTGAAGAGTAGTTTGGAGTACACAGGTAAAAATCGATCTTACGCGAAGTTTCACAGCGAATATCTCAAAACCGGTTACTTTAACAAGAAAAATGCCCAAGAATGAATTTATAGAGCGGAATTCTCTCTATATTATGCATGTCTAGAGGGTTTTGATGCAAGTGATTTTTATTTATTTTCCCCTTTTTTCCACAAAGATCAGTTTTTTTATTTAAGCTTGTGTCCACACCACCCTTAAGGTAGAGCTCTCGGTGCGTTTTCCCTGTAGGCCTATTCCACTAAAATTCTGTTGAGCAGCGCAATCCAACCTTAACACAGCTGCATCATTTTCTGCAACCCTTTTTGCATCTGTAGGATACTAGTTGAAGGGTGAAAATTGGTGCCGGTAACTCGGTGGTATAAATGGGCGCTAAGATATTGCCCATTTTCTTCCAACCCCATTCCGTTGATTCCAAGTTGTCACATATAATTAGAAAAGGCATTGTTGTGGAAAAAAGGGGAAAATATGTACCTCACTAAGTAAACCATTCAATCCAGACGACCTTCGGAGCAGATGTTTGAAGCATTGTGATATATAGGAGAAGGAAAGAGCAATTGTCAGAATAGACTCTTTGTTAAGCCTGAGAGTGCCTTGTACATCGACCCTTCAGTTGTATGAGTAATAGTACGATATAAAACGTTTATGAAATACGGTGAAGACAGACTGCAAAAAATATATGAAGATGCGTTATTACTGCATAGACTTAAATGTGTGTGAAAGTGTTCCCGCAGATATGGAGACAATAGGTGACTGTTTCATTTGTGAAAAGATGCCGTTAGCAAAGCTTGACAGGACGATAAATATAAACAGCTTCAAAATACAGTATATGTATATCAAATTCAATTTTGGCGAGAAGAAAACTTGGAACCACCCATTTATGCCACTAAATTACCCAGCACCAATTTCCACCCTTTAGCTAGTAACCTGCAGCTGCAAAAAGGGTTGAGGAAAATGATACAGCTTTGTTGTTGTTAGATTGCGCTGCTCAACAATGTGCTCTAATTGCCATGGGCAAGGATGTTTAAATTCTAAATTTGAAGAACAGTTCGTCGATGAAGAACCATCTATTGAGTAAAATTGGACAGAATTTTAGTGGAATAGACCTATAGAGGAAACCAAAGAAAAAAAAACGTCGAGAGGTCTACTTCAAGGGTGGTGTGGAATGAGGTTAAATTAAAAAACGCATCTTTGTGGAAAAAAGGAGAAAATAAATAAAAGTCACTTGCGTGACATGCATCTTATAGAGAAAACTCCACTCTATAAATTCATTCTTGGGCATTTTTCTCGTTAAAGTAACTGGTTTTGAGATATTCTTTGTGAACTTCGTGTAAGATCGATTTTTGCCTGTGCGCTCCAAACTACCCTTCAGTTTGGAGGCTGTCACTGCGAAATAGATGAGGGATAAGCTACAAGGTCAATAGGATATTTTTATACAGAATTTAACGACAAATTTTTTATTTCCTATACTTTCTTCTCTTCCAACAAAGGGTTTACAAGATAAAAGTGAAAAACCAATGTCAAATCCTAGTTAGGGGTGGATTTTGCAAAAAAAAAAGGACTTTCCGTTCCTGAGTGGAGTGGCAACTTTCCGGATCTATTCCTAACCCTAACGAGAGTATGCATCTCTAAAATTATTTCTTCTATTCACTGTTTTTTGATCTAATTTGCATGTACTATAATAAGAATAATGCAAACTCTAAAATATGGGTTGAAATTTTGTAATCTGAAGCATTTTCGACCAGAGTGATGCTGATTTAAACGGTTGATACAACTCTTCTGTCATTTTAAAATTATACGTAACTATCATTATTATTATTGTAATATTAATTATTATGACAAGTGTTAACCGATGACTGTAAAACTACTTGTTAGATGCATCCCATATCAGTGTAGTTTGCTTATACCAAATCTGGTCAACTTAAGTTACATTTCAAATAATAACTACAGATGCCAACATTCTATTTTCTAAGGTAAATTAACATTTCAAGTTTATACATTGGGGGCTTTCCATTTACATGACTCCCGCCAATTCCTGTGTCGTCTCTCACCACAAGGGTAAATGGAACACTCGCTAGGCTAGTAGTTCATATACTTCGTGCAAAAGGTGGCGCCTACCTGGTATAAATGTATAAATAGCTAAAAATATATGGATCTATATCTACACATTACTGCAAATAATTACATTTTTCACCTACTTTCATTTCCTTCAATCAGACTTTGCATCAACTCTCCACTATATATTTTGCTTTACCGCGTTCCTTCAAACTTTCACTTGTTTTACATTCAAACTCAACTCAGCTATCTACCGGAATCTGTTTGAGTTGACTGATATCGCCGACTCACGGCGACACAAATCAAATGGAAAGCACCCAATATAAACAAATATTAAGATGTAATTTGTCTAATGTCTCATTGCTGTTGGTCGATTGGCCATAGACTGTGAATTTAAAATGCAAATGTGCTAGAATAATAGATGAAACATTGGTTAACTATCTTTGGTATAAACAGATTTAGTTGATAAGTGCCATATTTTTCCAACTGATCTCAACCAATTGTAACAACAAATTGGTCAACACAATGTACAAAGATTATGTTGAGACTTTATTAAAACGATGGTTTATTACATCGATATTACATAAACTTCTTCTTTTCATAGAAATGCTAAAAGTTACTCCCTTGCAAGCAGCTAGCCTTTTTTATTCACTATACTTACATTTTCTTCCACTCAGCACACATAGTTCACAACGAAAATCTAGAATTAGTCCCATTTCCTTATATTCATTGCATAGAAAATGATTTGAATATTTTAGAGCAATATATAAAAGCCGCTTTACAATCTGCAACTTTCTTGCAAGCAAGATCTTGCAATGGCAATTTCTTGCAGGTAAAGTTTCTTGACAGTATGTTTTACAGTCGGCAATTTCTATAATTGCTATAATTTTGCCCAAGATTAGCCAACTTTGTAAAAATAAATTATACTGTGTCTAACAAATTAAATAATAATACATTGACCTAACTTATTCTGCTCATTTTAATCGCCGAGAATATTCATATGAATACGCTTCATCTACTTTTATCGTGTATAACCTCTTAATCGGGCCACGTGATATGAAGTAATATTCTAGTAACATTGGTAACATGGAAATCACTAAATTATCCACCAGACTTGCAGGAAAATTGCAAGAAAAATCTAGCAGAACCGATTTTCTGGAAGATGTTGAAACGTGCAAGTAAATTGCCAAATGTGATCAGCTGGCTCTCAACTGTGCATGCCTTTAATCCAGATTTCGTGAATTTGCAAGAAACTTGCAGACTGTGAAGCGGCTTTTAAAGCCGCTTTACACAAAGTTGACACAAAGTCGAAAGCTTTAGTCAAGTCATAAAATATTGCCTGAGTGAACTTCAGATTTTCAAACCCGTCTGCGATTATTCGAGTAAGAGTGTTGATTGCTGTGGAGGTCGATTTACCATTTGGAAACCCCAACTGATACGGACTAAACAAGTTATTGCTCTAAAAAAATTCAACAATCTATGGTTTTCCTATAGATTCAAATATTTTTGCAAATAAGATTATTACAAAAGAATTCTAAAGTTTCACACATACATTTTAAGGTTTTTTTTTACTATTTACTAAATCGACTGCAACAAAATTAGTCAAAAGCTGTAATATTGACCCAACATATATCTATTGGTTACACATTTGAAAAACAACATCCATTACTCACAGCAGAGTCACACCAAAGCGAATTTGCCACATAACGTGCTCTGGCCAACCGAACTTCCGTGCCATGCCGGTTATCTTTAAAAAGTCTGGTAGACTCATGTCCGGTGATCAAGCTGGCCGATTAAGCGGCCCGTTCATTCCAATCCCATTATGTCCAAAAGTAGTGTCTAAATAACTTCAAACATTTTAAAGAATTATTTCTCTTGCAGAAAATGCTATAGTTGAAGACAAAAATTAGTAAGCAAAAAAAGTACTATTCATAAAACTTTTTGAAAAGTAACCAGAAGTCTTAGAGTAATTTTACTCCATGAAAAAGTTGCAAAAAAAGGGTTAAAACGCAAAAGTTCTGTAACAGGGATAAAACGTGGGTACCTCCCCGTTTTCAAGGGTGCTGAACATAATATGTCTTTATTTTTCTTATGATAGATTTACAAAATATTATTTTATCGAGGAGGGCGACGTTCAGCTACGCTGCTCTTCCTCGTAACATGACGGCGATATTTTCAAGGTTCCCACCCCTAAAACTCCAAAAACCACCCCTATTTCGCGTTATTTTCCATCGTAGGCATGCGGATCGGTTCTTTGGGCAGGATTCGGGTAGGACGTATGAAATTTCGGGGTTGAAACTACCATCACCCCTAACATTGAAATCCACCAAAAAATACAAAATAGTGGAAAATTTCTACCCCATCCTCCACCAATCACCCATAAAACCACCCCCTTTTCATATTTCTTGATACTGGGCATGTGGGGGGGGGGGGACTCGTTGGCTCGGTGTTTTTAAGGGAATTTCGACATTGTAAAGGGAGTTGAGTGACGAAACATGCCATCAACCCGGGGTTGAAACTACGACCACCCCTAACATTAAAATCCACCGAAAAATACAAAATTGTGTAAAATGTTTTCTCCCTGTTTTCGAGGGCGCTAACCGCGATGTCAATATTATTTCACCCCCCAATCTCCATCAACCACCCTCAAAAGTCCAAAACCATCCCCCTGTCGCATTTATAGGTACTGGGCATGCGAGAACTTGTTGGATCGGATTTTATTATGAATCTGGGCATATTCTATAATCCCCACATACCCAGTATCAAGAAATATGAAAAGGGGGTGGTTTTAGCGGTGGTTGGTCTGGTGGGGAGAAATGAATATTACCACCGTGTTGAGCACCCTCTAAAATAGGGATAAACAAATTTTTATGTATTTTAATTTTTTGGGGATATTTTAGAATTAGGGGAGGGAGTAGTTTCAACCCCGGGGGTGGATAAGATGTTTTATGGTTAAATTTCATATGGCCTATCCGAATCCTGCCCAAAGAACCGATACGCATGCCTATGATAACGATAAAAAAACGCGAAATAGGAGTGGTTTTTCGAGTTTTGGGGGTAGTTGCAGAGAGGTGGGAACCTTAAAAGTATCACCATCGTGTTCAGCGCCCTCAAAAACGGGGGGAGGATACCATGTTTCTTCCCTATTACAAATTTTTTGGGGTTTTTTCAAATTTTTGATGAACTATTTATTTAGAACGTTATTTCTTGAAAGAAATTTTTTTTCAATTTTTTTTTTTTTTTTGTATTTCCTAGTACAATATACTTTAGTTAGGTGTCAATTTTATGAGGCGATTTTCACTTACAAATAAAAATTTCACTGCAAATATTGCATGAACGTTGAAAGTGTTTTGAACTTTTCAAATTATTAACTTGATTATTATTTTATTTGGCCATTGATGGGTAAACAAAATTCGACGACTTAATAAGCTGAAAATGTCACGTGTGCAAATTGGTTTGATATAAATCGTTAAATTCTAGTGACACCTCGAATAATACACTTTACGTCTGAAGAAAATATCAACAATTTTTTTTGTCAATACTCACTGTGAACAAACTATGCGATTCACATCTGAAATTCATGTTAGGAATGCGCAATTTATAAAAAAATACCTAGATAAGAAAGCTTAGCTTAGACAATAATTATTTTTATAAATAGCTTGATAAAATTGTATCTCCTATCATTGCTGTAGTTTTATAAAATTGCTGCAATTACTGTGTTTTTTATTTAATAATAAAAATATATATTAATTTTAAATAAATTTTATTTTTCAAAAATGAACTACCTTATACACAACCTTATATATAAATATATTATTTAACCAGTAAAAAAACTGCTTAATTTTTATTCTTCTTTTTTTTGTTTATCTTTACATTTTTCTGTTCTTTTTTGAGAAGGACTTTGACTTTCTTAGGTTTTCTCTTCAAATTTTCTCCAGAACTATCGCTCTTTATCTTTTTAGGTATACTAACAGTAGCTACTTGCTTCTTTCCTATTTTATTAAGGGAGGTCTTCACTTTTATTGGTAAACTATCTACATTATTTTTTTTCTTTTTCTTTACTAGTTTACCAGCAGAGGCCTCTCCATTTTCTGATGTACTTGCTTCACCTTGCTTTCCTATTCATCAGAAATATATTTAATAGTAAAGATTAGCTTACACAATAATTATTTTTATAAATAGTTAATAAAGTGTTGTCACATAGAATGTGTTTCACTTCTCATCCCCAGACCCCTGTAAAGTTTTGCTTTTTAACAGCATTTTATAAGCACTCCTCCCCTCCCTGTAGGTCGGGCGGGGGGTAACTTTGAAATCTTAAATAGGAACCCCTATTTTTTTATCGCAGATTCGGATTCTACGGCTAAAAATATGGGATTTGTCTGAAACACTTTTTTCGATTCATGATGGATGGTGTTGTAATTAACGGAATTCAATTTTTTTTTCGATACGATTCTGCAATACGTTCGCATTAAAAATCTAAAAAAATTCACACTGCTTTCTATCATCATTAAAATCTGTGAATTTTTATTGAAATTTTTTTATCCTGAAAATTTTGAAGGCAGTTTTTTCATTATTAACATTTTGGGACCATATGGCCCAATAAAATGGGAAAATTTGGATGAAAAAATTCAGAGCGGGCTGAAATGAGTAAAAAAACTCAGTTTTTCGCAAAAAATTCGAAAAGTATCTATTTTACTGTAAAATATGTATACATGAAAATTATAGGTAGTAAAAATCCGCACAATTTCGCTTTCGTTTAATTTCGTACAACTTATTGGAGCCGAGATAGGTTTTTTTGAAATTTTGACAGTTTTTCGCTAAAATCTCAAAAACGGTCGTTGGATCGCAAAATGTTTCAAATGAAAGTTGTAGAGAATTCGATTACGAACAATTTCCTTTTACCTTTCATTTCTATTCGATCAATATTGGCAGAGACATGAATTTTTAAAGATTTTTATAGCTTACTATCGGAACACTTGTTTCATGATAAAATCGATAAAAACTGGAAAACGATAGATCGTATGCATATAGTGTACCTAATGAAAGTTAAAGATAATCAAATTTTGAATATGTTGGTGTATATACAAAATCGTTTTGATAACGAGTGAATGGAGATAAAAGGGAAAAACATGCGCGCGGTGTAATAACGTTAGGTTTTTCATATAACTTACGTTTCTTGTTTGGTACTTTAGATACCTCCGTTTGTTTGCGTTTATGTTTCTTCCCCTTCTTTTCATTTTTGTTACCATCTTCCTCAATATTCTTATTTGCTTCAATAATATCTGCATCTGTTACTACGTTATCCCCTTCACCTTCACTATGCTTTACTCTAGTGACAAGCACGCGACCACTAGGTCTGACTGTCACTTCGGCATTGGGTAACGTTGTCAACTCATCTTTGTATGATACATAGGCTTTCGGTTTTTTGGAATTGACTTTTAACGTCTCGATGTCCGTTGGATTTGCTGTGAAAAAATGTATTGTTTAACTTTACAAGGTAATTTCGCAAACAACATCTCTTAGGTATATTTTATGTAACTAATATTTAAAATACTTACCAAACGATACATATATAGGAATCGACGGCGCTCTTTCAATACGAACATGTAATCCTTTAACGTTCTTGAAGCCTCCAGGAAATTCCTTATTTAAAGTCTCTACTATGCTAAATATATTCAGCACTAAATCGTCTACTTCCATTTTGTTATGGCCAAACTGAATGTTGTAGCTATCGCCCTTGAGATGTAAGTGACAAAATACTTTCGATAAAGCTTTGTCAATTTGTTTTTTTAATTTCGGAACATGTAGTTTTACTGGAGCAGGTACTTTGCGCTTTTTATAAAATATATTGCCACATTTTCCAACGACTTTGCCACAAATTCTACCATCCACCAGAAATATGTCGTACAAATCTGCTAGTCGAGACTTTTGTTCAAATGTTTCATGTTCTGTCCTAAATTCGTGGAATGTCATAATTTTGTTAATATTCTCAACACCATGCTTACGAAGTAATGTTTCGTAATGTTCCACATGCTTTTCGTGTTCTATATTTTTAATGCCTTTGACTTCAGGCACGATAAGGCATATTTCATCGCCAGCAGTAATAACAGGATTTGGGAGAGGAATTCTGAGAATTTTAGGATTACCCCTGGGTATTCTGTGACAATTTATTTGCAAAAATAAAGGAACATTTTCTTGGAAGAGTTGATTTTTAATTTTTGGATTGTTAGCGTGGAACTTGATAACACCCTCCACCGCTTTCTTTACATTTGCAAACTTTATATCGAATTTTTGTTCTAAATTTTCAACATCCTCATTTACTTGTTCTATTTCATCTTCGTTTACAGTTTTAGGAACACTTTCAGGCTTTCCACCTTTTGATGTTTTTCTCTTTTTTCTACTACCAGAGACTTTCGTTGCCTCATTTTTTCCTTCCTTAACAATCTTTGGGGTTGATAACGGGACCGTTTCCTCGGAAGCATCTTCCACTTTCACTGTCCACCCGGCTACAATGGTCTCCTTTTTAGGTGTGGGTAAAATCGCTGCTAGCGTCTTCCTACGACTCTTTGGAGACTTCGACTTGAACTCGCTACTAAATGATTTATTATTTTTGTTAAATTTGGTAGTTTTTGAGATAGAACCACCAAGCGTTTTTTTTATTTTAGCCATTTTTTAAATGCACAGCACTCTTTATATTTGAATTATTTGATGCAGAAGGCACATAAAAACACGTGTAAAAAAGTGAGGTTATATAATGAATGACACAGAGTAGGAAAACATAGATAGACGGAGTCACAGAATAATTGTACTCTGTGACGTATGACTATCTGATCTGTGTATTAGTTAGAGTAGTGGTATTTCTCTTGAAGATGTGTGTAGGAATTCTACGCTACGAGAATAAATTTATTTTAAGATTGCCCTTGACGACAATTATCGCTAGAGACATATTGGATCCCCCCCTAAATCCAAAGCCAAGACTGGGAAGTGTGGATGCATACTATTATTAAAGAAACACAGTCATATAATCATTATTCATTTGCAGTGCTAGGATCGGGGCTGGGGCTCGAACCCACTGTACAATAGATAGTTGATGTGTGATCATTTTTGCTAATGCTGTTCAACAATTTTGTATTTCTGAGAGAAAATGCACACACAATTCGCATTGATTTTAGCATCCTGCAGTTGACGACATTGATATTGGTCAAAGAATTCGGCCATTATAACGTCAATTTCATACAATTAAAATAAATATATTATGAATACCTAAACCGAATTAAAAATTTTTTGCTTGTTCTAGTTCTAATATCATTTTCCACTGACATCCACACTGCATGCTCAGTGTGTATGAATAGCATACAGTGGTGGAAAATACTGAAAGCAAAGTTTACTTCCCACCCATATAGTGCGAAAAAAGGCAGTACCCCTCAAAAACGGGTAAATAGAGCATCTCGTGCCGTGACATCATTCATTCATGTGACATTTTCTGAGACTGCGCGATTGACGTATTGCTATAGTAAGAAGTAAATAGGTTTCTCATGAGCAGTCCGTGGTGTTGTGTGTAAGTTGCCCGATTTACACACCTATGTGGTGCAGCATACCGGTGACGACAATGAGAAAACTCAAACTTTTGGAACATGAATTTATGTGCCTCATATCAAATTCTGTCAGATACACCTCCCTCAGAGATGCACTTTGCCACGACATTACTCCAATAGCGGACTACATCCAGGAAATTTCACAGAAATTATATACTCTCAAACTGGGTGACAGTCCGCCAACCCAGAACATTACACAGATTAGATAGCATAATGCCCCATTCAGGATAAAACACACCCTATCTTACCAGGCGTTGCCCATTTTTTGGCAACCGCTCTAGACAACCTTTCATTTATCACAACTCCTATTGATACTTTATATTTTAATTCTTTCCTATCCCTCTTTTCGTTTCTGTTTTTCTTTTTCACAACTAACTCTACCATTAGAATCAAAACTTATTTTGAACCAGAGCGTTAGAAAATTATAGATTAGGCAGGGGATTAGGCTGTGGTAGTTGTCACGAACGGGTTTTTTCTTTGGGTTTTTCCCGTATCAGCTACTCAAATTAATTTAGTGTTTCGCTTACTTTTACTAAGTTTTAATTGTTTTGATCCTTTTTGGAATTTTTTTTAAAAACATATTTAATTTGTCGCTCTGATAAAAGGAGCTAAGTTCTTTTATTTACATTTGTTTTTCGCCGAATCGGAGCTGATCCGTCCAGCACTTGAATTGCCACGGCACCACGCACCGTGGGTATTTGGTTGGCTCCGGATCAGAGGTCTTGGGAAGGATCATGTATTTAAATGTCTAATAAATTTGTGTTTGATTTGATTTGACACACGCGAAGTCTAGGGTTCGAATCGACTTGTTACGGTATTTTTTTAACAACTAAAATTACAGGTTTTTTTACTACATTTTGTTAGCAACTAAAATACGTAATACGAACATTTCTTTAAGTTAGTTCGTTAAGTTGAATATGTTAATATTATTTGATGTAATATAATAGTTGCATGATAGATAATTGATGATCACATGATGAATGACGTCACGGCACGAGATGCTGTATTTACCCGCTTTTGTACCTTTCTGAATACAATTATTGTCCTTTGCCTTTATGTTAAGCTTCCTTTGCCATATTTCTACTGAATGCTCCATCTATACATTTAAGTCTATGAAGAGGCACGAGGAAGACGAAGAGCATTTTTAGGTTGACTGTCTAACCTCACTTTTTGGAGTATGTTTTGATGTTAGAAATATTTATTTTTATAATACAACCTTTAAATGAAAATCTAAATTTTGAAAATGGACGAATTGTAAGGAATTTCTTTACATTTTTATTATGATGTTAAAAACATTTATTACAGAGCAATTAAATTGATAAATGACCACAAGAACCCTATCGTTAAAGTGGACTTACCTGGCACCAAATTATTTTTAAAATCTTCAACAATGGAAAAAGCAGAATTCATAGAGACACATCAAAATAACCTGGAAACTCTGTTACGCCATGAACGAGCAGAGAGAAGGTATGTGGGTATACCATATATAACCCATACGGTTTCACATCAATAACGTAACATTCCTTACAAAATATTTTAGGTGTGCTAGGTCTCAAGCTACATGGTTTTCAGATATTAATATGGCAAAAGTAACAAAAGTTGTGAAAACCTTATTAAATCATTTCGGGTATCAAGATAAAGAAGGTATATTTCTGTATCCCGAAGAAACATTATTTTTAATGGAAACTGTAAGTAGCACAAGTGTATGTATTATATATTTTTTATTAATATAATGATATTGACTAGAACAGGCTAGAAGTGATTCTCAATAAAGTACCCTTGAGCATATTGGAAGGCTATGATGTATTAAGTCAATGTAAAGATTGCAATTTAACAAAGTATAGGGTATATAAAAAACTAGTCCTACTTGGATATAAACTGTTGAGGTATTCAGAGATTTTAAGGAGGCAGTCAAAAAATAAGAGAAAAGATGGTAAAAAAATAACAGATTCCACAATGGAATCTCATAAAGGAGAGCCCATTGAGAAACGTTGTCTTGAAGAAAGTGAATACCCAAAAGAATCTAAAAAATTGTGTATAGAAGCTGGAAATTGCAAGCAGGATCTAATATTAGAAGCCAATTATGTGCAAAGTGGAAGTGGAGATAAGAAAAATGATTTGCAACGTGAATATATTAAAAACTTATTTGAGAACTTAAGAAATAAGGCCCCGAAGGAATACAAGCCAAACACAATTAATGATGAAATTCCAGATTATTGTGTGTTTTTGCCTCACAATAAGAGTAGGTGTGACTTCGATTTCAATTTGTTTATTTGGTAAGCATTATCTTTTATAACTACGTTAATAATATTTTACCGCAACCAGAAATAATCTAAAATTATTCATTATTTAAAATTTTCTTTAAGGTCGCCATATCTACGAGAGAGAGAGAGAGAGATCCGATAGGCAAATATTTACTGTTTTTGACCATAACTTCTTATTTTAAAACACATATTGCCAACAAATTATAAGACTACCTAGAACAAGAGTAGTGTTATAAATTTTCACTCAATAATTTGAAACATATGAGAAATAGTTAGATTTAATAATAATAATAAAAGTATTTTATTGGTAACACCAATAGGCCATCGACCGAAGTCCTTCAGCCTGTTACAACTATATACAGATTTTTTTATATATAAACATCTTATAAACTCATGTTCATATTCATGTTATGTAAAAATAAAAAAGAACAAGTACACTAGAATGGAAAATATAAAAAAATTTCATTGCCAATTGTTCATAGAACTGATATGTTCCCATAAAGTTAGCTCTGAGTATTTCTTATTTTGCAGAGTGGTTGGATGATTTCTATGTTATAATCTTCTTTAGCAAATTTTGTGGTTAGGGATAGATTTAAATTTAGGAAATACGAAGATTGACCATTTTTAAAATTAAATCTAACTATTTTGCAAACAACTGAAATTATTGAGTGAAAATTCATATTATTACACCTGGCATAGTACTACTTAGGTTTAGTGCATTCTGTAAGTGGGACAGGAATGTGAATATTTGCTATGTCTCCCCCCCGTTTTCGAGGATGCTGAACACGATGGCAGTTGTAAAATTTCTCTCCGATGTCACCCAACGCCCCACACGGACAAAAACCACCCCCGAAAGGGGTAAACCGCGTCTCCTACCATCCAAACCTGTGTTACCCCCATTTTCGAGGACGCTGAGCACGATGGTGATGTCGAGACCCCTCCTCGACCCCCAAACGGTCAAAAACCAATTCAGAAAGGGATGAACCACGGAGAGGCCGTCTTCTCTCGGCTAAGCCCGTATTACCTCCCGTTTTCGAGGATGCTGAGCACAATATGCTGATGTCAAGACCCCTGCCAACCCCCAAACGGCCGAAAACCACCCCCGAAAAGGGTAAACGCGAATAGGCCGTCTTCTCTCGGCTAAACTCATGTTAACCCCAGTTTTCAAGGATGCTGAGCATGATGGTGATGTAGAGACCTCTCCTCGATCCCCGCCAACACCTCAAACGGCCAAAATCCACCCCCGAAATGGGTAAACCTCGGATAGGCCGTCGTCTCTCGGCTAAACCCGTGTTACCCCAAGTTTTCGAGGATGCTGAGCACGATGATGATGTAGGGATCTCTCCTCGATCTCCGCGAACCCCCCAAACGGCCGAAAACCACTCCCGAGAGGGGTAAATGTGGAGAGGCCGTCTGTCTTCTCTCGGCTAAACCCGTTTTACCCCCAGTTTTCGAGGATGCTGAGCATGAAAAAAATTTCGCGACCTCCTCGCTCAGCAAACGGACAAAAACATCATTACACTCTTACTTCTTACTAAACGGGCAAAATTATCGTTATACTCGTACTTTTTGATTTTTTGACGGAAGAATTTAATTCAAAAGTACTTGGGCTTCCGACGGCGAAGAGTACACACAGGAGCACGTTTAGCCGAGAGAAGACGGCCTCTCCGCGGTATGTCCCTTTGTAGAGAAGCATTTTTCGTTACGGAAATCTGCATGAGATTGATATTTATTTGTAATCTGTATAATATTTTCTGTTAATGTAAAATCTATATTGTACCGCCTTAAGCACATGATAGTATATTAGCAAGCAATATTTACTATTTGAGCACCGAAATATTTATTTAAAGTCAGACTATTTGTACATTAGGAATTATTGTTCATACTTTAAAGTAATTAATTCAATAATTAGTTATCTATGGCCGATTAAATCCGTTTCTTTTCGCAGTTGGTTAGAATAGTTGTCTGAAATCGATTTTATATATTACAAAATTCAGAATACGTTGTTTATACTAACTGACGCTCGCAATAACAATGCACCGGCACATTAAATAATTCAAGGCAGCCGTCTCCGCTATCTTGTAGTCAATATATTGATTCATGCGCGAGTCTGAAATAGAGGGCACCCTCGTGATATCCTGGTAGGGAACGGCTATAAAATAAACAGCACCAGGTATTTCATTCATTAGTTATCCTACAACTTGAAGAAAGCAGTCGACTACCAGTGTACCAGTGCCCACCGAA
Source organism: Leptura quadrifasciata (assembly GCA_963675555.1). Lineage (NCBI taxonomy): Eukaryota > Metazoa > Arthropoda > Insecta > Coleoptera > Cerambycidae > Leptura > Leptura quadrifasciata. The sequence goes on from OY776679.1 coordinate 95,896,771, forward strand.
GTTGGAAAGAGTAAGACCTTTTTAAATACTTAGCTAGTGTAATTATATTTTACTGTTAATGAAATTTTTATTCCGGGATTAACTGTTAGTAAATTTTTGTATACTTATGAATATTTTCTATTATTCTGCTTATTTTTCTGATTGATATTTTTCCGGAAATTTTACTTATTTTACTGTTTGAATATTTTACTTTAAATTACTCATTTCTGGGAGTTCCTTTCTGTCTTTTCTTAACCTGGCTCTGGCCTCACGGCGACAACAGGTTCTTTCGGTCTTTTCTTAACCTGGCTCTGGCCTCACGACGACAACAGGTTCTTTTGGTCTTTTCTTAACCTGGCTCTGGCTTCACGGCGACAACAGGTTCTTTCGGTCTATTCTGTCTACCTTTACCTCTTGAGTCCGGGATTAAAACCTTTGTGACAAAATACTTGCTCGTCGATATTTAGTTCTCCGTACTGTTAACGTCGTAAAACACTAGCCAAGTTTCCGGTCTGTTTTATAACCTGTTTATTTTTAACACTGTAAATAATTCTGCTTGCTTCACATTTTCTGGTATCCATACACTGTCTGCTTAATAGCCATTTTTATATATATAAATATAAACTCGCTAACTTTACCGCTTATACGCTTTTGCCGATAATACTATATTGCTTGCTACTCTCCCTCTATTGACTAAATACATGTAAATAAATTTGTGTAAATTTTGCTCTCGCTTATCGACTTTTGGGTAGTGTTGTTCAACCACTCTAAACTTGAACTGGCGCCCGAGTAACAAATAAAGCTCGAGTGTCAAAGTGACAGCCTTATTTCTCGCACCGTACGAGAAAAAGAGCGTCACACCTTTTAGGGGTGGTTTTTTGCCGTTTGGGGGGTTGGCGGGGATCGAGGAGAGGTTTCTACATCACTATCGTGCCCAGCATCCTCAAAAACGGGGGGGACATAGTCTCGTTAGATTAGCAAATATTCACATTTTTCGAGGTTCTAACCGACTCACAGAATGCACTAGTTGTCCTGTACTTTTTTTTACCAATATATGTATTTAAAAAAAAGCTATGACCAAAAATAATAAATATTTCCTTATCGTATCCTCTCTCTTGGATATGCCCACCTTAAATTTTCACTTCCAAATTGGATCTAAGCATTGACTTTAATTTATAATAATGGAAGACACACAGAAACTGACATGTAAGTTTGTAGGGCTAATAGTTTATTTGTCTTTTAGTGAGGACCCTATCATTGAAAGGAACTGTCATCTTAAGCCAGAACCGTCGATATTTGCTGTGTGTTCCGACGATAACATTTCTTTTTACAGGTTTGCCGATGTCAACTTACCATTTTTATAAAAATCTTATTTTTCTCAAATAAAACAAGTATAGTTGCGTTAAAATTTATTTGAGTATAAATCCTTACCTTCTAATTCATTAACCCAAAATGTAATCAAACTAATTTGCATTAAAAACAAATGTTAACGTATACACTTCTTTTTTTGTTTTATTAGGTTCATTATTAAACAAGCAGGTAAACTTAACAAAAAATAACAAACAAAAATATATATTTGGTAACAAATAGCTTTGGTTTTTGGCTTTTTTTTATCAAATAACAAAATGTACAAATGTATACCTATTACTATTGTAACACACATAAACATTTAATATAAAAAAATACAAATAAAAACATCAAAAACAAACAAATATGGAATTATTATAAATATGTGTCGAGATTATTTAGGTTCTTCGAGATTTAAGTGTAATTTGTACCTGTATTTGCACTGGATTTGTAAAGAAAACTATTATAGTGCAATATTTATAATATACAATAAATATAATATCTAAGATGTATTTCTACAACTACCAGTATATCAGCTAGTAATTCGTTTAGAAATGCTACCCAAAAATTCCATTAATTTGCACATGGGGGGGGGGGCTTTTGTGAGAAGTGATCGTCAGCCGAGTGGGAGTTCTTGTAACGTGTGAATAGTTAGGCAAATTTTTTCCTGTATTGCAAATGTCTGTCGATGATGATCAGTATTCTAGTCGCACATCCACAAATACACCTCCAAAAAGCGTTACAAAAGTGAGCTGTCTTAGTAATCTATGATCACTGCCCCATTGTCAGAAGTATATAACCAGCATGTCAACGTATGTTGCTAGAGGATTTAAATTTGAGACTGCTAACAGAAACCATGGGAAGAAAGTTGGAAATGTAGAAAATCCTGAGATGACTGCTTGAAAGATGATGTGGTGGTTTTCCTAAGCACAAATTGACGGAACATTTATGCAGCATTTTGTACATTTAAAAATGATAGTTTAATTTTCATCATTTTTGAGCATTTTTATCAAAAAATGATATTAAAGTCGGTCATATACGTTGTATAATTCTTTAAAAATCCAGGCGGATTCTAGTAAAAATTAAATACCTAGAGTTTGTATAAAACGATTTAAAATATGCAGATTAAATCTATCAAGCTTTTTTCATTAAAGGCTTGAGCAAACTGCTATTTCTTATAAAAATTGAATTTAGGAGTTTAAATTATTGCCCCATATAACCCCCACGGGTTTAAACTGAAACAAAATTTTATGAAATACGTTAATATAGCGATAGTAAAGTTTATTTAAAATGTCCTCGACGACAACAAAACGTGCAACAAAAAAAGCTGCAGCTTTGAACTATCCTTCTCCGTTGTAAACAAATCATAGGCAAGAAATTCGCAAGTACTCACCCTTTATTGAATGTCTTTGTCAGGTACACAAAATTGAAGTGAGAGAACCAACCCAAGATATTCTTAGAATCACAGGCACGGATGAAGTATTTTAGAATTTATTCGACATTCAACTTTGTTACTTAGTGGACAATATTTTCAGTTGAATTTGAAATACAGTCGAAGAAAATTGTCCACAATTTGATCAAAGCGACCTGGTTTATAAATACAAAAAAGTTGAAACCGCACGTTTCACTTTTAGACATTTTTTTAAACTCTGAAACTATACAAGTAGGTCAAATCCCACCAGCGACATCAAAGTTTGTAAAGTGATACAAAATACACCCTCCCTTTTCCTCAGACACACGGTGAAAGATAACTAGTACTTATGATTTTACTCTCTGTGAGGGAACTCTACTGGATGTTCTCTGTAATAAGATTGTTGCTTTTGATTTGCATGAAGACGGAGAATACCTTTACCTTTTTATGTTGCACGTTTCATTGCGGTCAAAGACTTTCAAACAATCTCTACTATACAAAGAAATCTAAGGAACCAACGATGATAACACAGTCCCGCCTTTTTCAACGATCATCGGTTGTGTTGGCCGATGGTACGTTGTTCTTTTAATTCAAATTGGCCAACACAGAAAATTTTCCAGTTCCCTAATGTGACTTTTATAGAGTTATTATTTTCTTTCTTTTGTTACGATTTTCGCATGCTATTCCCTGACAATTTACAGAGTAAAATTCCTTAGTTAAAATTAAGTTTAAAAATCACTGCGAATGTGGGTATAAAACTGGGCAATAAATCATAGCAATATTGGAATAACCTTACTGAACACATTTCAAGCCTTCATATGTTGTAACTGTTAGTAATATTAATAAATTACATATAAAAAAAATATAACAAAAACATGTATATCAAGTAAATAGTTGCCTTTCATGAAGTAAACATTCTAATCGTTTAATAGTTAAGAACATTTATTAAAATAAAACTATTATTTTTGTAATTGAGGTAAGTGGATGCCACAGGAGGCTCTTGCAAGGTGATTTACTGAATTGTGGTGCGCAATAAGGATTTTGGCCATTAGATAAGGAATCTGGGACCACTACGGTTTATGCCACTCCCTGTATGTTAGTAGAGGTGATAAAAAAAAATCACGAAGTACGGAGTGCGCTGGGAATAATATATCCGACTTCTATTCCTAATTTTTGTTTTCTTTCTCACACATTCGTTTACTTCAAGATATATAAAACTGCTTTTGCTAAATCTGTATATCCTGAGGTAAGGAGTGGCATGGAACATTTCGGAACCGAAAAACGCATTTTTTGGTTGTCTTTGATGTTTACAAGTTAAAAAAAATTATCTTGCCCTTAAAATTTTCCTTATCGATTTTTGGTAGGTTCACTCCACTATATGTACTATTTGGGGACTTTAATTTTTATTATAAAAGAGTGGGAAAGTCTAAAAATTTCAGGTAACTAAATAAGCTGTCAACTGTATACAGATATAATTCATTATTGTTAAAGAAACGCATTATTTAAGGATTATTCAAGCACACGCTGATAAGAAATTATCTAGTTTTCTATATTTTTATCAATGTTCTTCCATCTGAATATGTCATATGAATTATTAACAAAATATAAACTATTAATAAGAAATTACCCAACACTTTCCTGCATTTATATGAGCATTCTTAATAAGTGTTTAATAATTTTTGCTTAAGCAATAGACAAAGTAACTCCAAAAGAAATCAACATAAACAGAAAAAATACCCTTGGATAAGAAAAGAAGCAGGCGCAACACATGAGAGACAGAGCATATAGGACGGAAATTCTGTATAACTACTTCTGAAATAGACTAGGAAAACTATAAAAGGTTACGAAATAAGGTGGTTTCAACAATACATAGTGAAAAAACTAAATATTATGATCAAAATATAGTTAGATGTAAAGGAGACAGCAGAAATATGTGGGGAAGGAGATGAAGTTCTATTCAGATAATATACAGGAAATATCAGAGGGTATTGAAAAAAGGCACTGGGACTTAAAAATTGATGAAGATAAACCAGACGAACAATCTCGCATTTTGAAAACATTACACTAAGACAGCTTAAAAAAATTGTTTATGAACTGAAAAATAAAAGTACCGGTGATAATTGGCTAAATATAAAAGTGGTTAAGGAGCTGTTTTGTGTAATTGGATATGCCCTATTGCGTCTTATAAATACCTCACTAGAAACTGAAAAAGTACTAAGTGAATTAAAAACTAGCGTGATAGTGTCTATTCCAAAAGTAGCCAAGCTTAAAATTCTTGCAGAATTTAGCCTAATTAATTTACTTCCATTTGTCGATAAAATTATTGAGATAATCATATGTGAACAGCTAAGGAACTATTTTGAGGCTAATCGGTTATTATTTGCTGGGCAATCTGGGTTTAGCGCTAACCATTCCTGTGAATCTGCCCTGCAATGTATGTGTTCAATATGCAGAAAGGACATGAATCAAGGGAAAGTGGTCCTTAGTGTATGTATAGACTTGCAAAGGGCATTTGAAACAATTTATTGGGATATTATTCAAAAGTTGCAATTATATGGTGTAAATAGTAGTGCTTTAGACTGGATTGAGGATCATTTAATAAGCAGGTATCAAATGACGAAAGTAGAGGCTAACATATCAAGTAGAATTGAAATTACCTGGGGCATTCCTCAGGGGAGTGTCCTCACTCCTCTTGTTTGTCATTTATGTGAATGATATTTATATAGCATTAAAAAAATCGTTTGTCAGACCATTTGCGGACGATACCCTGATTTGTGTTGCAGGAAAAGATTTCAGAGAAATTGTAGATACTCTGAATCAACTCTGAATGATGAACTTCGAATTTTGTATGACTGACTGCCAAAATAAATTAAATACATCAAAAACAAAGTGTATGGAGATAGACTCAAAGACTAATTGTAGAAAATTCATGGAATTAGATGTAGATATCGATATAAATGGCGATGCGATTGACAGTGTGTCGAAATTAAATTCTTGGGTGTCTATTTGGACCCCCAATTCTGTTTTTCTTCTCACATAGATTATCTCTGTAAAAAATTGGGTAAAAAAATCGGATTTTTTTATCGTATTGTTAGTTGTCTATCACAGTGATCTAAAATGTTAATTTATAATACCTCATTTTAATTATTGTAGTTCTGTTAATATCCTGTACAAAAAATGATATACATCTGTTACAGATACAAAAGAGTAAAGCAATGCGTATTATACTAAATTGTAATAAATATACCCCGATAGAAGACATGGGGGAATTTAATACTAATCTACAAAATAGAGATAGATAAGAGTGCAATTTATTAGAATTAGATATAGGAATCTGTATTTTTACTAGCCAAGTGCTAAATAAAGGCTCATTATTAATAATGCTTCATAAATTCATCCTCCTCCCTTAAATTGTCAACGAACCTGAGGTAGGCTCACGAATATTATTGCCTTAAATTTTTCCTTTCTATTGCCTGTTTTATCAAATTTTTGTCATTCCATTTACAGACAATATTAGGTCAAATATTTTTGCATCAGAAAATATGTGAATTAGTGTTGCTCATAAAAAAAATACATCTAAGAGACCTCCATCGCAAGTCAGGGTCAAATCGTGTGCAATATTCATAAATATTAAGCGACTAGAATCATTCACTTAGCTCCTAAACCTTACCATATGAATTAAAGCTTTGTATATTCTTTGTATCCTAGAGGTATATAGTTATAAAAATTGACTTTCATTGTAAACAATAAATATAAAAAAAGTGACTATCGCTAGCTGAAAATTAAGTACCTAAGCCCAACCAAAGTTAATACCAGTCATTTGGTAAAAGTGATTATTAAACGGTCTATAGAAGTCTCTAAGTCTTTGCAAAACTACAGGGTTGACGTAAGGGTGGCTACGCCCCTTAGTCTTGCCTAAGCAGTGTGGTGCACTGTGTCCCTCACTCTTAAACAAGCAGGGGAAGCCTTTGGTAGAATTAAAATAGAAGTGTTTTTCCGTAACAACCCTTTTCAACCCTAGGAAGTCTTGGACTCTTTTTAGTTCAATTGCTGGGTCGAGTACTAGCCTCTCTCCACTAACGAACAATAATTGAGACAGAGGGAAGAACTTTAACCATCTTGTAAGGTACCGGGAATAAATACCTAGCTTTATAGGCCCCCAGGAAGTATCAATAATGCTGCCGACAGATCCATTGACGAATACCAAATGCTCGAAAGGTTTCATGTCGTCTTTTTTCGAAACAGCTTGAGCATAATCCGATATGGCTCTCGTGACAGGGTCTCTAACGACTACCAGTAATTTAGTGGAGGGATTCATTAACTGCACCCTTCTCGGGGCCTCTTTAGTTATAAAGTAAGAGGGGGTTTTTTCGATAGTGAGTTGTCCTTCCAGCGTTGCCGGCATATGGTTTCTGTACCACTGAAATCCTTTTGCGTAGTTTTTGTCGAAGAAATGCACCTCGCTGCCTGCGGCTCGAACATCAGGATGGATTCGAATGAATTCCAGGAGAGCCCGAGTACCGCCCTTCTTAACACCTAAAATAAAATGGTTAGTGGTGAATGATGATGCAAAATTACCGAAACTAAGTTAGAATCACTATCGCCTCCAACCTAGTTGGCAAAACAGGTACTACTGCATTATTCGATAATTTTACTAATGCCTGCGTTCGCCTTTTTATAGTTTTATTTGTATATTTACCTATAATTAAAGCACTTGGTAGCTGTCTCTCAGGTCGAAGACCCTGTTCTCTGAAAAATCTGTATTTCGGCGATATGTCTGTTTCGTTTCCCTCTAATAATGACACTACACGAACTGAAGTATAATGAACTAAAGGTACTTCGTTTGGCACCACCGGGTGAATCTGCCACTAAAAAATAAATACGTATTAATAAAAATTGTTGATGTCATCAAAAAATTAGACATATAGATAATTTTCCAACATATTCATAGATAATAAGTAATTAGAAATTATTGTGTAAAGTACGAGGTAAAGTAGTTGTACAATTTTATAAAGGCTTTGAAGTCAGTATAGCATCAATTTTGTCATGCACTATGAATAAAATCAAATTAGACAGTCTCGTCCAAATTCCCCGTGGCCAGTTCGTAATTTTTACGGCTTTATAACCATGCTATCTTATTTTCATTTGCCATTACATACATTCTTCAAAAACAATCAATGCTTGTACTTACTTTTGGTATTGCTTTGGATATACTAGAAACTACGCACGAGTTAAATATAAAAGTTACATAGAAAGATATCGCAGCTAGGACGATGAGAGCTAAAATAATTTTCCTTGAAATGAGAATTTCCATACCCTCCAACTTTTAGAACCATGACCAGATATGTATCACATCTGAAAAAACACGACAGTTTCTAGATGTTTGTAAAGCACTTTGTTTGTTTATAATAAACAAATAAACAATTATGAGCAAACAGTTCAAGGTAGGAGATAAAATCTCGTGTTGCATAATGAATGATCCTTACATTAATATTTAGTTGTGGGGAATATGCAAACGTTTAGAATTCTATTCATGCCTCCCGGTTGCATCTCAATGCATTTCCGCATTGACTTGCATTTTTATTTTTCTTTTTGATTATTTTGTTCACTTCATCCTTCTTTAACCTATAAATACTAGTGAATGACAAGTGAGAAACAAAAACATTACAAACCAAAAATTGTAAACAAACTGTCTTAGTTCGTCCACTGTTTCATAGATCGCACCACTCCTCATAAAATCTTAAAGGAACTTAAGGCTGCGGTTATTAGAGAGAGAAGGAAGTTCGTTAATTTGAACATTTGAAAACCGACATTTGGGTTGGTGTTGGTATTGATTATAGAGTGTCGTTGTCATAATAATTCTAACGATTGTCTTTTGTTAAATTTGGAACTGACGTTTTTAATTAAATTATAAATAAGGTGTATACAGTCAGCTGATCACTAGCATTTAGTATATACCCCCATGAACCATCCATGACACCTACTACAGTAGGTATAGGGACGATTGAGCCAGACAGTAACGTGAGCGCCACCAAGTATGGGATATGCATTACCGGCCGGGGGGGGGGGTTCATAGATTGTCATGGATGGTTCACGGGGGTGTATAATAAACAGGTCTGTACGGTTTTAAAACAGGTCTGTACGAAAAATAATCAGGTCTGTACGAATATTAAAGAGGTCATGACACCCCCATGAACCATCCATGACACCCCATGAACCCACCTCCCCGGCCGGTAATGCAGAACCCATACTTGGTGGCGGTGACGTCACTGTCTGGCTCAACCGTCCTCATACCTACTAATGCGAGTAAATGACATATCCGCTGAAACGAAATATTTTATAGCCTACATGCTATAAGAGAACAATGTATGCGTATAAGGCATACTTATAAAATAAACGCTTATAAATCGAAGACGCTACGAGTTAGGTATAGATACGATTCAAAAAAATGACTTCCGACCATTTTTATTTTATTTTATTTAGTGAAGAGAGTTACTTCTAACCTACCCTGTATAATACTACTAAGCTTTAGCTACAGCATGAAAATTCCTCAGGCCTTGCCTAAACCGACACTTCAGCTTATGATTGTTTTTTTGGCAGGAGCAGAAAACACGATTTATTAGAAGTCAGATTTTGCTTAATCAATCTGGAAATTAATTAATATCTCTGAAACGGCTTGAGATAGGTATTAACAAAAATTACTCAGAATTGGGTCTACATTCTAAAAAACAGAAAAATATACAGTGTGCCATTTAAAATAACGAAGGTGTTGCCAATTTTACCTACATTTAGAAACGCTGCGCTGTCGATAATATTTTAGGCTGACATAGCATATTTTTGTTACCCAAATCTTCGAAAGGATATGTTTACCCGTTCTCCATATACTTCTAATACTCGATCGAATCCACCATGAATCACCCTGTATATTAAAACACTAAACAGATGCATATTAAGGAAAATCTTATATATAATAAACTTATCATTAATAAAAAGCTTGTTTATCTTTACTCTCTCTGATAGTAATGGTGAAACGTTTAAAATAAACTTTAAAATCTAGATGGTAAAGAGTTATGCGTGACTGGCATTGTTAAGTAAGACTTTCTCGAAATATGGTGGTCTTGCATTTCCTAGTATGTATTTAGTAAACCTTTATTTCTTATGCTGGCTGTTAATGTATTTTTAAATATTAATTTTTGTTGCTAAGTAGGTGTAGGTCTTAGGATAGAGATGGTTACGAGTTGTTTGAACAAGAGTTAGGCGTTCCTCATTCCAACTTAATTAAGTAAATCGTTAATTACTTCAGGTAATCCGATTCGTTGTTTTGTTAATATGCGGTATAAAAAATGCAAGCTGCTGGCGATAGTACACTGCGGAAAGTCTATTTATAGTTCGTGTAAAGGTAAAAAAATAAAATTAATTGGATGGAATCTGCGGCAGGTTCTTGATGAAACATATCCAATAGAATAATTATAAATATTCAAAAGAATAGTTACAATACGCACTTGGTTTATTAACCTCTCCACAATAAAATTGTGAGAGGTTACTAAAATTGGTTCAAAAACAAAAATTGAGATAACATCAAATCTTTACGTTTTGAGGTCCTAGGAACCCAAAAAAGTGGTTTTTGAAAAATGTGTGTGTGTGTATGTGTGTATATGTGTTAGCACGATAGCGCCGAAACTACTCAACGGATTTGAATGAAACTTTGCATGTGCGTTTCTTTAGTGCCCCAGAAGAACTGAAAAGGTTTTGGTTGAGATCGGATTACGTTTAGTGCCGTTTTGGCACAACGAGTTGTTTATTTTATAATTACTTTCAATTTGCAATAGAACCATTGAAAAGCAGTTAAAATTCTGATTTCAACGATATATCACACTTCCACCCTTTCGATTTGGTTTCCGTGAAAAAAATTAAAAACAAACTAAATATGAAGCATAGATAGCATTTCGCATGACATGATCGATGCGCGTAGCCGTTACGTCGTGAAACTCATCACATCACGTGTCAATTCACGTGTGAGGGTTTCTTCACTGCTCTAGAAGTAGAACGGATTACGTTTAGTGCCGTTTTTAAATGTATATACAGACAAATCGAAGAATTAAACTACAAATTCCTCTAAAATCTAATAAAATTACTGAAATGCTAATGTTTCATTTAACAAAGACAGCCGCGAGCGATCGGATTGCAATGAGCAAATTTTGACGATTGTCATTGTCATCGTTTGTCATCCGATAACGTTGGTGGCATGTCATGTTAATAAGATTTCGGCATATTTGTAACTTTTAGTGGATTATCACAAACTTTAAAGGTAGATGTAACAATATCAATATCATATGCTTTCTGTACCTTCGTTGGTGAATTTATTATAGATTATCACTTTACCAATTTTCAGTTTGTTGCTTTACAAATCTGCAGTATTTAGGATAACTAGACTTTCCTAGTCGTTCAAGTGATGTTAAAGTTGTTAATATCCTAATAGTACATTATTCAACGAGCGATAATGTAAGTAATAACTCGCATAGATGATTGCAAATTCATTAAGTTGAGGGTTTTTTTAGTGCCCCAGAAGATCAAAGGTTTTGGATGAGATCGGATTACGTTTAGTGCCGTTTTGTCACCCAATTTAATGCTCTTTTCGGCTTCAAAGATCTACCGAGTGGGGAGGTTCCAGCCGCTTCCAGTAGCTGCCAATTTTTTTCATTAGTTTTGTTCAGATTTCTCTGACATATGTTTCGGCCTTGCGACCATTATCAAATATAATTTCAGTGTGAGGTTGGATGAGCACAAGAATTACATTAGAAAGAATAAAATTCAGAAATCAAAGATTTGTGAACATGCTTGGGAAAACGAACATAGAACAAACTGGGACTCGGCAAATAATTTTAACAAAAGGAGCAGATATCAAAAAAAGAAAAATTAAAGAATCAGCAATAATCTTATTAAATGAAGATAAGTGCGTATCGAATTGTTCTGTAGATATTTGTACAACCTGGCTACCAATGTTAAAAGAAGAACTTAACAAACTCAACATTATCTAAAAGAAAATATCATCAGTTCTGTGTTCTGTGTAAGTAGTAAGTATCTATGGAAATAACATAAACATAATTTTAAAGCTGTGTACACAGCAAAATAAGAGTTCTTCCAAAAAAGCTTTGAAAACGGAAAGAGACTACTTTCCGAAACGTCAGCAAAATACATTATTTCTGTGTTTATTCCGATTTATATTATTTGCAAAACATAACCTCTGGCTATTCCTTTAACGTAAACGTCACGGGCGCAGAGGCTTTTTTCCAATAATTTATATTATTTTGGAGGATAATAATACATGTGGTAGAAAACCCAAATAATAGGAAAGGACATTATCAAAGAGTCTTAAAAACTAACTAACTAATGAACTAAAAACAGTTTTTAAGACTCTTTGATAATGGTCGCAAGACCGAAACATATGTCAGAGAAATCTGAATAAAACTAATGAAACAATAAACCAAGTGCGTTTGTAACTATTCTTTTGAATATTTATAATTATTCTAGTAATATATGTATATATATATATATATATATATATATTTAAAACTTACTTTTCTTAAAGTCGTTCTAAAAAATAAAAAATAATTGCAAGAAAAGCAAGGCACTTTGTATGATTGTACGCATGATGCCACGCCTTACTTTCCTTACCATTATTTTTTACCTTAAGAAAAGTAGTTTAAAAAAAAAAATTTTTTTCTTCTTTTTAGTCATATCTGTAACGTATAGTACCAATTTACATAAATTCATTCAACAGAGCGGGATTCGGAGATATAAACTTAACGGCATTCCATTATGTCACCGGAACTAGAATCGTACCATTTGTACGAGAAAAAATTGACGTAGGACAGCTTTAGCTGTTTGTTTTTACTTACGTTTTGTAAAACAAACAGCTAAAGGACAACATTCATTTTAGTATCGGATATCAGTTCGAGTAGGTCTAAGATCATTTACCAAGTGACAATGCCAAACGTTAAAAATAAACAGTGATAAGGACAAATATTGAAACGCCCAGTATATAGAGCATTTATAAATTTAATTTTTTCCCATTTATGTTTCCAAAGTCAAGCAATTATTCCAGTTAATTCATTTCATTTTACATTTATTTAGACGTCGCGAGTTTCGCCGAGCTTAATAAATTATTTTGTGGATATTTTCACTAAATCAACCGTCTAAACTACTAGCCAAACAATATTATAACTTACATCTTACTTTAACGAATTCTTCTCAACCACCGACATGCTCGACGAGGACGTTAAACATGTAGAACCTGGGGGAGAGCTTTCACGAGCGATATAACACTATACAGAGCGCACAGAAATTCAGCAGGCATAAATTTCTAAAGGTGATCGCTTGCTTATTTCGAGATTCTATTTTATTATTTGCAATTGCATTCATATTCTGGTTACGGGGTGGTTAAAAGGAGTTTTAACTTGACGAATTTGTGGTACTAAAAGAATATTAGATTTTTTTAAATATTAGCTTTGATTTTCAACAAGAAAATATAATATTATATTACCAGTTATTCAGTTATGATTTCATTCACGATTTTAATTCACAAAATTTCACTTTCTGAATATCTTACTAGGGCAATTTGCGTTTGCAAAGTAACAAGTTTATATTCAAGAACTATATATTTAGCGCTATGCAATAACAAGGCACTTTATCTCAGACTAGCCAAACTTCATGTCTATCATTATTCTGCAGTTTTTATAAAACAAATATTGGACTTTCGTTTCCACCACATCTCATGTAAGGTTTTTCAAGAATGCTTTATATTTAAAGTACACTAGGAATATTTTCCCTCTGTAACCACAAGGTTTTCTAATTGTTGGGCATTTACCTACAATAAAATATTATAGTTACATGAATTCGGCGTACTTTGAGTTCACAAAGGTTCGAAACATTGACTACGGCCAATTGGCTGGTTCTGTTCTCAATTGGGTTCAGTGACAACGAGAGATGTCAATATTTCAGGCAGTTGCCTGGTCACTTATATCGATTGAAGGGTGATGCAACACCACTTTCTTACCTTCGCGGATTCGCAGCTTCGTATGTTTGACAATCATAGGCACTCTTCTGGTTGCTTTTCTATTTAATTACTATGGGGAGATTTCCCCAGCATTCTAAAAAATTTTACGTGAGTGTCAATTCTCACTTCAGCAAGATTAATATGATTATCTGATCAATAACCAGTGTATAATTAAAGGATATTTCCTCCACACTCTATGATATTTTACACGAGTATTTAACGCTCGTTTTTCAACTTAATTTTGATGATGTATAAACACGACATGATTCTTGTCCTTTGTTTTGCATTCGATTCATTATTTGGCTATTGCTAACAACTTTAATTATAAATCATTATTATCTAGCGATTGCTAACAACCTTATTTAATTATAAACCATTATTACTTAGCAATTGCTAACAGCTCTAATTATAAATTATCATTATCAGGCTATTGCCACAACTCAAATTACTATTAAAATAACACAGCATACTTTTGTATCTCAGTTCTTGTTATTGCATCAAAACACTCAGTATATCTATCGTATGGTCATTATTATAACGACGCATATTTTCCTATTATAATATTCAGACAATTGTCTCAAATATTTGGATTACTTTTGATTTCATGTTCGACTATTATTGCATCAATTTATATAAAATAAAATGGGTTTTTTTTACTATTTTTTCCCATCAATTATTGTCTTTTCTTTCACCTTTACCTTTTTCTTCATTTAAGTAATAAACTAACTATAAATGGTTTTGTTTCAAAGCAAAATAGAAAACAAACTACAACTATAAATGCACAGTACAACGTTGAGTAATAAAATACTACATAAATAACATCTATAATTAACTAGGTCTCTCAATAATAGACAGTGTGTTCAAGTTTACCAGGTATTTCAATTAACAGAGTGATTAATTTTCCAAGGTATATTTAGTATCAGAGAGGAACAAGTAATATTAAAGTTTATATAAAAGAACCTGGGAAATTAAAAAGGGTTATTACACGCACACACACAACAAAATTTGGGCCCTACACTAATAAAACTAGACGATCAAGCAAATGGCCAAATTTATTTGTTTATCCTTCAGATAAATAAACAGTAATTAATATACTTGTGACATAATTACCAGTACTTTCTTTTAGTAATTAAACAGGGTACCCTACAGCAGTTTCAATATTGTTTATTTTTATTATTATACTATTATTATGATTCTATATTAAATAAAAGTTACGGTTAACTGACTACTAAGTAATCATATTAATCACAATCAACTTCCTTATATTTTTTGTGTTACTAATTAGAGTAAAACCTCTTGTATTAACGGTATGTTTTTGTAAAACCAGATTGAAGATATCATTGTTGAACGATGATGCGTAGACTTTTTTTAAGTACGAATGATGTATACTTGCTTCTTAAGAGTATTTTTGTTTCCCACAATTGTCAAATCTGGATGTGGGTAAGGAAGTACGTTTATCTAATCATACACGGTTCTTTATCCTTCGTATGTAGTTTTGTAGGTGAAAATAATTAACGGTTGTACAATAGAATTTGGATGAGTCGAAACAGGTCTGCATTATCTAAAAACATAAGGATATGATTTTGATTCTCGAGTGTTTGATACAAATTTTAGCAAAACAAAGCGTTTATCATTTGAATAAAACTAACATCTTTGGCCTACCTTTGCTTAAAATTGATTGCGATTTTTTTTTTCATGGAATCTCGCAAACTTAAAAAATGTTTAGGTTTCGTTTCTGACTTCGTAAACAAGGCAGAAAATGTCTGAAGATCCATGGAGACATACAGGGTGTTCCGATAGGGAATCTACAGTTACATTTTTTGACCGTTATTACAGGACATCCTGTATTTGAATATTGATTGTAGACTAAGGGCCATAGAGTGGAATAGGAAAGGTTTGGTATCTACTTAAATAACTTACTGAATAATTATTTAGTAGATATCAAACATTATGCATTTCATTTTGTTTTGATTCATTGTTTGATATTGACGTAATCGTCAAAACTGTAGTCATTAGTTTCTGTAAATATAATGATAAAACAAAGTGGTATTTCTTTATTTCTATTTTTTATTTTTAGAGGAAGTAAGTTTTAGTCTTTCATATAAAACTGGAGATACAATTTGTAATGTTTCAGAAAGTTTTTATTAAAACATAAACTCTACCCGCGTTTCGGTTTCCTTAGGCCTTTTCAAGAGTACAACATACATACTTTCACATATCCCCATAGAAATATAGAAAGAAATCTAGCGATCCTCATCTCCCTATCCACCGATTTGGAAATGTTACGTAATGCCAAACATCGATTCGGCAATGTGGTAGTGCTCCATCATGCTAGAACCATATTGCATCCGCTTAAACTTATGGGTTTGCTTGAGCAGGATATAGTCCAGCGCATTGCTGTAACAATTATGCACAAGCGGATAAAAGCGATTTCTCCTTTCTGTCATGTCAATAGGGACCTAAGGACCATATTCAGAAGGGGAGCCTATCGGATCAGTCACTTTTAACTTCTATACAGTCGTGCAAAGTACAGTTTGGGCCCTAATGCCATTTTGGACTACTAATTCCGTTTCAGTCGTCATAGCGAGATCATTTTTGGGTGTAGATCTATGGTTTTGGGGGCGAGAAACCTGATTATAACTGTCTAGAGGCCCTGAAGCCCATAGTACTCCCGGTTGGGTACCTAGGGTTTGAACGGGTGAAACCATGAGTTGACGTTTATGAAACTCAAAAAGGTTAAAGATGATGCTCTGATATCTGCCTGCTCATTAAACTTAATGTTACTGTGCCCATGCACTCAGAGAAGTCTGACTCAATCAATTGGATGAGCCAAGTTCGCAGAGCGCCTTTTTACAGTCCTGAACCAAAGAAGATGTAGTTTTAACTGATGCCAAGGCCTTGAGGGCCGCTTGGCTGTCACTACATGCATATATATATATGTGTGTGCGTGTGTGTGTGCGCGCGCGTGTGTGTGTGTGTTTGTTAGAAAGTACCAATCTTCCCTTTTCCGAATAATGACCTTAAAGGGTACTGAGAAGGAGAACACGGGAGTTATACAATCACTTCTGGCGTCTAGAAGTGAGTGAGTCCTCGCCGCGTCGGATAGGGCCCTAGTGTGCCGTAGCCGTTCTCCCTCTCTTTTCCACTGAACACCGCACTTCAGCCTGTAGGCCGCTTTCTGAGCCTCGGCCTCGATCAGAACATGAAGGGGCACAAGATCCAGAAGGGCCTTCAGAGTGCTGCCGTGAGAGTAGTGCGAATAACTCCCAAGCAGGCAAGTCTTTGGAGCTGCTCAAGTTTCCGTTGAATGTGTAGTCTAGCAACTGCCGGCCACCAGACAGCTGCCAGTGGCACTGTCAACTCGCCTTATTTTCCGGAAAAGATTTATCAGGATAGATAGAAGCGGTTTCTTGGGTCGCTGATTTCAAATCCGATATCGAAGGTGGCATTTGACAGTTGACAGCTGTCAGTAACTATGTTAGCTGAAATTTGTACATTTCAGAATCCAAAATGGACGTGTCTCGAGATTTTTTATAAACATGCACAATAATTGAGATGCAGAATTTATTCCATTTGGCTGTTCCATACTGTATATTAATAATGTTTCACTTAGCGCGAAATCTATTGACTATTAATTTTTTTCATCGGTAAGAAGCAGTTGAGAAATAATTTATATATCAATGTTCCAAATTACTCCACATGTGGAATTATATGAAACATCATCATTTAAATACGTACTTGAACATGAGGTAAGCCGAAGACGCAATTAAAACCTAATTAACGAAAAAAATGAGCGTTCTATTCCCGAATAACAGCGATTAATCAGCCACCTTACTGAAGCAAATTATTGTCGACACATGACCGTGCCGAAGTGACTGACCTCCAAGGTCGTGAAACGTCCTTGGGCAGTTATTGCTTTACTATACTACCTGATTGGAAATATATAATTTTAAATTTTACTATGCAAAGATAATATTATTACGGAGTCATATTAATGCCTGTACTTGCATCTAAAATTATTGCTAATGCTGTTATTAGCTAATAATAAAATTTTATTATAAATGTTTTGTGAAAGTACTCCTCCACGTACAGTTTTCTTATGCCTGTAGTATACGAAGAGTATTAATTTTTTATGGGGAGTACGCCAAGCATAAATGTAAAACTAGAAGTAAAATTATTGACAGTTGTAATAGCTAATTAGTATTTGGCAGAAGTATAGCATAGTGAGGAAATGACTGAGGTTTAAGTAATAAAACGTAACAAGATAAGTTTGAGCTACCGCGCACATTTCTCAATTTTTATGGCGGGGTTCCATAAGGGTATAAAGTGTTTTTTCAGCTGTTTCAATGTCTATTTTGATTTAACATTTTAATTGAAAATTGTGCTATGTAAGAGCTAAATTTTAATCCATATTTGCATATATGTTTTGTGTTGCTGCTTTTCTTGCATAATTCAATGAGTATCTCAGCCAGCGAAAAAGGTACCCCTGCTACGGCAGTACTACTAGAAGTAAAGACAAAATGAATTTTGAATCTGTATCAGAAAGTAAAGGTGGTTAGGAGGTGCAGGGAACTACGATAACGGTAAAGCGGTTTTTGTTCTTGTCTTCCAGTTTGGTTTAAGCTAAGGTCATGTTGCTCATCATGAAGTATATAGTCAAAAAGATAAACATCATGGATGGTCAGGGGGTGCGGGGAAGCCACATAGAAAATTAGCTTGTAGTACTATACATTGGATGTATTGTGGGGGGTCTCACAATTAGCTTTTAAGATAGATTATGTAAAAGAGCCGTGAAATTTGAATATAGACATACTTATTAATTTATTTCTAACAGGCGAAAAAGAAAAGCGCAGTAGTAAAATACAATACCATAGGATACTTCTACCATTTACTTCAAACAATAACTCTTCGTCTTCACTAGTGGCATCAGATAAGAAGATAGAATGTTCCCTTCCCATTTGCAAACTTAGGACTGTCATATTCTTTCCTATTATTTGGGTTTTCTACCACATGTATTATTATCCTCTTCAAAACAAATCACCGAATCTACAAAATAATAGAATTATTGGAAAAAAAAACTCTGCGCCCGTGACGTTTACGCCAAAGGAAAAGTCAGAGGTTATGTTTTGCAAATAATATAAATCGGAATAAACACAGAAATAATGTATTTTGCTGACGTTTCGGAAAGTAATCTCTTTCAGTTTTCAAAGCTATTTTTTGGAAGAACTCTTATTTTGCTGTGTAAGTCAATTACACAGCTTTAAGATTCTGTTTATGTTATTTCCATAGATACTTACTACTTACACAGAACATAGAACTGAGATAGTCATGTCTTTCTGAGTGCCTTACTACTGGTTTCGATAGTGCCTAGGAACTTACTGATTTCGATCTTAGACTTTTTGACCTCCCAGGTCACGTTGCCTTTAACTCCTTTTCTCAGAGTCACTAAGTATCCCGGTCAAAATTTGGGCGGTCGATCAAAAGTAGTGAGAAAGGTTTATCGAGGTCCTAGTTATCCTCCAGTAACGTTTTATTTATTTCTGACATTTACTTTGGTCACAGCACAGTTTTTCACGGAACTGTTCGTCGAATCGAACTGAAACTGGTGGCAATCGATTCTATGGCCTCAAGTTACTCGAATGTGAGGGGTCGCGTTGCCCTTAACTCCTTTTTCCAGAGTCACTAAGTATCCGTCAAAATTTGGGCGGCCGGTCAAAAGTGATGCAAAAGGTGTATCGAGGCCTTAATTGTCCTCCAGTAGTAACGTTTTACTTGTTTCTGACTTTTAGTTAGGCTACAGCAAACTTTTTCTCGGAACTGTTGATCGGATCGATTCGACAATGGTCGGAATCGATTCCTCGTGGTCAACTTAGTCGATAGCGATACCTTCCGCGCCTTCGTGTGTCTTCGGGAAACTTCGGAACTGTTCGTGCGAAGTTCGGATTTTTGCTGAAAATCCTAGCTTCCACGCGTGTGAATTCCCCTGAAACTGAACTGAACTGAACTGAAACTTATTTCGGTTTTTCAATTTCCCAAGTCGCTGATAAAACGATGGATAACGCCCTCGGGAGTGATCAATTCCCCGTGGTCGGTATAGTCAAAAATGCTACTTCACCCGACCTTGTACGTCTTCGGGTCTCTGTAGATAAAAAAAAATATACTTAAATATTCAATTTTTAGGTTAGAGAACGCACTCGCGCCTAACTTCACTATGTTTTTAAACAATTTTAGGTTATATTTATACTAGTTTGTTTGTGTCTATATTCAAGTTATTTATAAATGTCCATGTCACAAGATTAAATTAAGCGACTTCCGTATCCGTCGACGTGTCGTACTTCCGTTTTTGAAGACGTACTTCCGTCTAGTACACACATATAACTGGAATGACAGATCTCAAAATACAAACATCAATAGCAATGCCGTAATAAGATGACAAGTTAAAGACAGGTATTTATTTGAAGTATGAAACGATATACAACTCATTTCGCGTGTAATTACCAGTGTTAAATGATTATGTTTTTTTATATAAAAGAAAAGAAATATCCAAATGGCGCAGAATGCAAGATCTTGCTGTATATCAAAAAACCCTTCGCTTTCGCATGACAGAGGGAACATTAGCTGCGAAACCCGACCGGGTTTCTTGATTTTTATGTCAGTTATTAAATTATTTTGACAAGAAGTCGTTGGTGGGTTACAATGACATTGACACAAATGAAAATAATAAAATATATGAGTGATGCGTCACTGGTGAGAACCATATTTACAATGGAAAAATCAGTCGATTACTTATTCTCGGCAGCAATAGTACGTGATATTTGGAAGGTAAAAAATCTGTTTGAAATTTATTTATGGATATATTTACTCCAATATTTTGAATTGCTACAGAATTATTTAAAATAAAAGAAAATAATTGTAAAAAACATTAGAATATTTGAAACAAGTGGCTGACAAAATAAATTTGTATAGGAGCATGTTTTTTATTGCATTTTTAATTAACAGTTAATTAAAGACTCAGCAACGCCATACTGACTGAAATGATTTTTCAGGCTCTTTGTTACGACTACTCTTTTCAACTTCTCTCACACAAGAAAAAAGTATAAAAATTTCTGCCAGTAGCTCCCTAGCAAATACGTTGAACCAATTTCAATAATATTCGTGTCATTAGTTAAGTACAGTTTTATATCTACCATTTCAAGTATAATAGCTATTTTATATCGATCAGTGGTCACCTGCCATTTCTCTATTTATTATTATTGTTATGTTCTTTTAATATGTACAAATCTGTTTGCGGTCGTGCGGTCGAGAACGATTATGTTGTGCTATAATAAATTATCAAGCCTCTTGTGTATGTATAAGAAAACTCATTGGACCTTGTCTTTTATCGGTATATTCCCAAGATTATTGGCAACCAAGTCGGTTCGTGGAGTTATGTCTAACTAATTTTTCTAATTTCTCGGCCTATTTGAGACCCGTTCTCCATTTTGTTAATCTAATATAATCCCACTTGGCACCA
This sequence comes from Leptura quadrifasciata, assembly GCA_963675555.1. Lineage (NCBI taxonomy): Eukaryota > Metazoa > Arthropoda > Insecta > Coleoptera > Cerambycidae > Leptura > Leptura quadrifasciata. Next base: position 95,918,077 of record OY776679.1, read on the forward strand.
TTATTATAACGGCAAGTTATGACTGCGGTTGGACCAGTGGCGTATTACCGCGGTTTTATCGCGGCAGGTTCTTCGAGAGGGAAGGAAACGATGACTTGATTTTTGATAACATTTACGTGCAACTCAAAAAATCTAAATTGTAGATTCTGACGAAAATGGTTGTCACAGTCGAGAATATCTCACTTAATATCGGTCGTACAAAAAAAAATATTGTGCCGATTTATATAAGTAACCTACAAAATGGTTTAAAGACATTTGAAATCCATTGCCTACTTTAAGAGTTATGGCGGAAAATATCGAAAATGCGGAAAATATCGAAAATGCGGAAAACGTCTAGGCCAAATATCACCGTTATTTGAAGAGATACGAGAAAAATTCTGAGGCAAAAATTTTTTGCAAAACAGTGTTTCAACGAGGTTTTATCTAATTTTTTTCAAAACCGCTGTATTTTGAGATTTATTTACTCTTCGGGCTGTTAAAAAAATTATTTTGAAACGGGCGGGAAATGGCGCCATTAAATAGAGTATTTACTCCCTTTTCAACGATATATCACATGCCATATTTATTCATTGGTACTACGTTAGTAATTATAAAAACATTTTTTTAAAACCAATAATTTTTTTATAACAAGCATTATACTTACCGTGGAGAAGTATGATTACATAAAACAATAAAACATTAACACAATTAAGATGAATAAAGTAAATTCAGGTAACAAAAACAAAATAATAATCAAGAAAGCAACATGGAGCAATTATAGAAAGAGTATTCGCAGTTATGCCAATGTATAGAGGTCCTCCATAAAAGCGTCACTCCTTGCTCAGAAAGTTAAAATGTCTTTACAAATTAATTTAAGTATAATAATATCCATGTGTTTGTATTTCATGATTTCACTATTATTTCGATTATTTTAAAATAGTTGGCTATGAACAAACTTGACAATTTAATTTTTTGACAGATCACCTCAGTTGTTACTTAAACTCTCTCTCAATCGCACTCGTTTAAGAATTTAGAATTTTCAAAAATGATTTTCACTCACATTGATCGTTATAGTATGTTTGTTGCATATTGCCAATGCAATTTTAACTCTGGATTAGCTCAAGTAGAATATAGAAACAGATTTCCACAAGCACTACAGACGAATAAAACTCTGTTCAGAAAATTAGCTACGAAACTGAAAAATAATGGTTCATTTTTAAAGAAGAAGATAAGGTTGAACAGTGTTACTGATAATGTAAATAAGGTAAACCGAATTATTAATTATGTAAGAAATAAAAATACAGAAAATTTGGAAACATCATTAAGAGAAATTCAAATTGCTTGTCATATAAATGTCATATAAATAAAAAATGGTTACCGGTGTTATAAAGCCAAGAAAATTCACAATTTACAAGGGGGGACAAACCAAGGAAGACGTTGGAAAAGAAGTGTGCCGATCCATTAATATGTAGTAAAATACTTTGGTCCGACGAAGCAAATTTTTCTAATAATGGATTTTTTAATCGCAATATTCATTACAAATGGATTTTTGAAAATACACACTGGCATAGACTGACTGGATTTCAAAATCGTTTTCCAATAAATGTGTGGATAGGTATTTTAGGCACCAATTTAATAGGTCCTTATTTTTATGATGGTCACCTCAGTGGTCAAAGGTACCTAAACTTTTTGAGAAATAAATTTAATGAATTCTTAGATAACCTACGTTTAGAGAATCGACACAATTTTCAATATTTTCAACAAGATGGAGCTCCTCCCCACAATTCCCAGATTTGCCTAGATTATTTAGACGAAATTTTTCCTCAACATTGGATAGGTACCAATAGATTTATTCAATGGTCCCCTCGTTCTCCAGATATAACCCCAATGGATTTTTTTCTATGGGGGTATATTAAAGATAAGGTGTTTTCGAGGACACCGCAAAATGTAGAGGACCTAAAAGCTCGAATTCAACAGGCATGTATTACAGTAACCCCCGAAATGCTGAGTAATGTTTTAAATACAGTGCCTCGCCGCGCTCGATTGTGCATAAGAAATCGCGGTGGATACTTTGAACACTTGATATGATATCTTAAAAATTATTTTGAGGAGTAGACAAATATTAATGTTCTGTGTGCTATATTAAATTCTTTTTATTATTAATTTGTTTTTGTTACCTGAATTTACTTTATTCTTCTTAATTGTGTTAATGTATTACTATAGCTAAGATTTGAACAACTTATTGAATTATTTTATCGCTTTATTTAATCATACTTCTCCACGGCAAGTATAATGCTTGTTAAAAAAAAATTATTGGTTTTTAAAAAATGTTTTTATAATTACTAACGTAGTACCAATGAATAAATATGGCATGTGATATATCGTTGAAAAGGAAGGTAACTACTCTATTTAATGGCGCCATTTCCCGCCCGTTTCAAAATAATTTTTTTAACAGGCTGAAGAGTAAATCTCAAAATACAGCGGTTTAAAAAAAATAGATGAAACCTCGTTGAAACACTCTGCTTTGCAAAAAATTGTCGCCTCTCGTATCTCTTCAAATAACGGAGATATTTGGCCTAGACGTTTTCCGCATTTTCGATATTGTGCGCCATAACTCTTAAAGTAGGCCATGGCTTTCAAATGTCTTCAAAGCATTTTGTAGGTTATGTAAATCGGCACAATTTTCGTAAAAATATTTTTTTTTGTACGACTGATATTAAGTGAGATATTCTCGAGGGCTCTGATAAAATGGACACCCTGTATATGCATGTTGGTGACGTGAGTGTTATGGTACACAACTCCATATCACTCCTTAAAGGGCTGTAACTATTCTGTGTGTTTGCAACAGAAATATTGCCATATCATTCCCCAATCGAAATATATCGACCAGTGACGCTTCTAGGTTATGAGACGCCTTTGTGCGAGACCATTCTTGGCGCCTTTTTTGGAGGGGCAAAAGTTACTATGTTTTAAAAAAAATGTTAGTACAAAACGTAACTATTTTATTATTATAAAATAATTAACAAACCGCTCTGTCGAAATACTATAAAATTGGCTTTTTGGCGCCCCATGGCCTAGTGCGCCTTCGTGCGTGCACGAAATGGCCCCCCGTTAGACGCGGCCCTGATATCGACGAAGTTTGACTTTAACTGTCCCTATAAAACACCGTTTGTGCTGCCTCTGCCACAAAACTTGCTAAATTGCACTGTTAGTTTTTTTATCCGACACAACCACAATATTTAATAATTTATTTGTGTCTAAATTAAATTTCCGACCGCGTAAGTGCGAAACTCAAAAATAACTGCAAAAAGTCTACCGATGATACGAATTAAATGTAAAGGACAAAGGGAATTTCGTTCGAGTAGAAAATAAACGTAGTGCTTGAAAAACTGTAACAGTTTAAATTCCTAGGTATACTGAGGTATATATTTGAAAGTGTGAATAATGTTCAATTTTAATAACAATGCAATCCAAAAAAAATTATAATATTGTTCTTCACGGTATTTATATCTTAGAACGGACAAGTCAAAAGATTCATTGATCGGTTAGAACTTTTTTGTTTCGTTAGAAAAATGAAACTTCACCCGATATAGGCCATAAAATGGTATCCCACCAGATAAATTATATCTTGTTAACGCTATTTCAGACAAACAGTTTTCATATAATCTTTAGGACTTCTATCTGCTCAACTGCATTACGTTTTTTGCTACAGGAATATAATATCGGTTACATATTCCTGATGCAGTACGTAGATTATACCGCTCGATACGTGTTTCGCTAACCATGTCAAGATTGTTAGGAGACGAATGAAAAATCATATTTATTTTTATATTTCCTGTAATTGGGTGAATACTTGTTAAAAATAAAGAATTTTTACTATTCTAAGATCTTGATTGAACTAAAGATTATCGGATTTTTCTTGTTGCTAAAGGATATCATGACATTTCATTTTGTTATATTTAGTGACTAGTTATTTACGACGCCACAAAAACTGATATAGGTAATTTTGCAGCCTTTTACCAACTTCTATATTTTTGATATTATGATACAGTTTCATGTTATCTACACACAGTAATTAATAAAGTCTTGACAAAGTTACTTGTAATCCATATTATTGGACAGTAATTTTAAAGTTATAATCATACATAACACAGAGCAACAGACGCGCAAGTGTAAGGAAGGAAGAACAGATGAATGTAGTACGAAAAGAGTAGAAAAATCGTTCCTAGAACTGCATGTCACAAGTACAGGACACAAAATTGACTTTGACAACACCACAATAGTAGCCAATATTGAGCACTATTGTCAAGAATTCTCAGAGAGGCCATAGAAATACTCAAAACCTTAACAAACGAGGTGACACGCAGGTATTGCCTATTTAATATATTTTATGTATAAATCGAAGAGAATTGGCCTAAGAACTGTCCCTTGTGGGACACCATGCATGTTTTGCAATTTATAACATATAGTGGAGTAAATACAGGGTGTCTCACCGGGAACTGAATCGATCGATATAGAGAAAAGTACGCATCAGAAATTTTGAAAATTTAGATAATTACTAATGTCGGTGTGGCCAATCCAACTAAAATAATTACAAGTAGCTGGCACTTCCGCTTATACCGGAAGTCGATACCAACTTGCTTATTTCAAATGTAACACCCTATATATTTTAGGGTGGTTTTCGAAAAGAGCATAAAATTCTGCGTCGAAAATATGTAGCATATCCTATACTTAAACTTAGCCGTTTCAGAGATATTCGACATTTTATAGAAAATTTGACAACGGTTTGCAAGAACCGTTATAACTTTCTTCGTGTAAAAGATCCTCATTTTCTTCTTGTCACGTAAAAAGAACACAGGGAGAACTACGTTCTACAACTGAAATAAATCCAATAATATCATACCAAGTGTTCCGTTTTTCGCGTTACATTTTGTCAACTTCAAACCGCGAAAATTTGTTTAGGTCAAATGGAACACCCTGTATTTTTTTACGTCAAGTTGTGTAAAATTGAATTCCCCTTTTTTCGATATTAGCATTGTGGGGGTTAAAGTTACAACTTTTTGAAATATTTGCGATTTTATTAGAAATTCATGAATTGTTGTAATCATTTCATCAAAATAGCCATGATTAGAAACAATCAGTCATTGTCTTATGTCAAAAAATGCCAGCACGTTTAAATTATACCGACGAAAACTATCACCGAATGTGATAAAGTAATATCAAGAACTTGCAGCACATTTGCTACTCGATATCCACAAAAACGCAAAATAACACTAACACTGTAACATGCGTATTAATCGAATTGAAGATATGGCATGAACTAAAATAGCAAAGATAAGATCAATTTAAAATATTTCATTTTAATTTAATAATTGCTCAAAATTCCGCCCTCGAACTTCGACACATTTTTCGCACCTTTGGATTAGTTCCTCATGGGTAGCTCTTCTAATTGAATCCTGTGATATGCTTTGAAATGCATTTCTTACCCTTTTTTTTTTTTTTTATACATTTATTTAACGTCGGCCTATTTCCGCTACTGAGGCCTAACACCGACGCCTGTAGACGAGCTACCCCCAACCAGGAATTTTGCCGAACCTCTTCCCTTAAGAAGAGTAGGGATCTTTTACTTGCCTAACATTTAATAGACAAGGGACTGACGGCTTTACATCCCCTCCGAAGGATGGTATATCTCCTATACAACCCTCGCCTAAGGTTGTATAGCTTCCGCGCATACACTGATATACAAGCCGCTGGAAGATGTGTGAGGCGAGAACGCGGTTTCCGTTGGAATGGTCACCAATCCAAGTACTAACTGCGCTTGTCGTTGCTTTACATCGCATACCGAAGTATGTACATAGTAAAGACGCACCTACGCTCGCCCCCTTTCTTACCCTTTGCATACAATCTTCAATGGTTGTTAATGGGCTCTCATAAACTTTATTTTTAATAGTTCCCCAAATGAAATAATCCAGAACCGATAAATCGGGCGAGCGAGGAGGCCATAAGAAAGGTCCATTATTGGCAATCCATTGATCATAAAAAGTTTCTTGTAAATAATTATTAATTAAATATGCGTTATGTGGGGGAGCACCGTCGTGCTGATGAAAAATGTTTCTATGTTCGGCGAGAGGTAAATTTTCTAAATAGTTATTATTCAAATTTTGTAAGATATTCAGTTATCTTTCACCTAAAAAGAAAAAAATTTACCTATACATATTAACAGAAGAGAAAATTTAATTTACCGTTTAAATTTTCCTGATAAAATTGTAATGCCTCCACTCTATCGTTTCTTGTAGCACAATAAACATTGAACTGCCAACTTTCCTCAAAGATTCACTCTGAACATATGAGGATTTGAGTCACTCCAATAATGCGAATTGTGTCTATTAAAAAGTCCAATTTTAGTAAATTTTGCTTCATCTGTCCATATAATATTTCCCAAATAAGAATCTTGACCCTCAGGCCTTATTAGAATAAACTCACAAATATTCTGTCTTCTTAGGAAATCTGTTTCTTTTAATCCTTGAACCATATGGAATGAAAACGGGTGAAACTTACGTTTTAATAAGATTCTGTGAATTGAATCCTTGCATAGTCCTGATTCCAGAGCAGCTTGTCTTAATGACATCCTTGAAAATGCATGAAAATATCCCAGAATGACTATTTCAATGTTTTCGTCATCAATAATAGGCTTTCTTCTTTGCATTTTTGCCTTGAGAGAGCCATAATTTTTAAAATTTTCCAGTGTGCGTTTTACAGTGTTTGGTGACGGTTTCCGATTTTCTGGACATCGAGTAGCAAATGTGCTGCAAGTTCTTGATATTACTTTACCACATTCTCCATAAATAATAAACAAATTTAAAAAGTTTTTGTTGATATAATTTAAACCTGCTGGCATTTTTTGGCATAAGATAATGACTGATTGTTTCTAATCATGGCTATTTTGATGAAATGATTACAACAATTCATGAATTTCTAATAAAATCGCAAATATTTCAAAAAGTTGTAACTTTAACCCCCACAATGCTAATATCGGAAAAAGGGGAATTCAATTTTACACAACTTGACGTAAAAAAATACAGGGTGTTCCATTTGACCTAAACAAGTTTTCGCGGTTTGAAGTTGACAAAATGTAACGCGAAAAGCGGAACACTTGGTATGATATTATTCAATTTATTTCAGTTGTAGAACGTAGTTCTCCTTGTGTTCGTTTTACGTGACAAGAAACAATTGAGGATCTTTTACACGAAGAAAGTTATAACGGTTCTTGCAAACCGTTGCACCTGTCAAATTTTCTATAAAATGTCAAATATCTCTGAAACGGCTAGGTTTAGGTATAGGATATGCTACATATTTTCGACTCAGAATTTTACGCTCTTTTCGAAACCCTAAAATATATAGGGCGTTCCATTTGAAATAAGCAAGTTGGTATCGACTTCCGGTATAAGCGCAAGTGCCAGCTGTTTGTAATTATTTTAGTTGAATTAGCCACGCTGACATTAGTAATTATCTAAATTTTAAACATTTTCTGATGCGTACTTTTCTCTATATCGATCGATTCAGTTCCCGGTGAGACACCCTGTATACATATCGTAGGGAGGCGGTGAACCAATTTTCGCGAAATTTGAACTGAAAACAAACTTATTTTTCTGTCGCGTTGTCGCGTTGCTCCATGTAAAATTTTCTCTATCGCCTTATTTTTGGCTATTTTTACTCCACTAAATATATTTCTAAATTTTACATTTTGTGTTCTAGAATATCCTAAAATATGATTTAAACCAATTTAATACATTACTTTATAAAACCAATTTTCTCCAATTTACACAACAGCAATTTTCTGCTTATAGTTTCAAATGCACGTCGAAGATCCAAAGCACTGCTAATATTACATGATTGTTTTCTACCACTCATCGCAAATATTGAAAATTACGGACTCACAAGAATTAGGAAGCCTGATTTTGCAATGACTTTTTTGTTACCTATAAAGCTGTACGAGAATATTGCTTTTGATTGCACGGTATTTATTTTCATAAATCATTATCTCCAAAATTTACCGAAATTACAAAAAGGTAAGTAGCTCTGTAACTGACTATTGAGTATTGAAGAGGAATCACTAGTTTTAAAACAGTAGTAGCTTTCCATATCTAAACTAACTGTTAAAACAAAGTTAAATAAAATGTTGTGTAAATACATGTTTATAACTATAACAGGACATTAATCATAGTGTTATATAGTTATCATTCGATGTATCAATAAATTTAAATCTAATCTATGTAAAATAACACGCACATGAGGCCGCACAACAGCCTGTGCTCAAACAATAAATTCATCAGCCAAGTCAATATATAACTTTGCATTATTTGCGTTGGAATGTAAAAATATAATTCCGGGTATAGAAATTTCATCAAGATTTATATCTGTTTGTTTCAGCCTGATCCACTTTTCACAGTTTAACCGAAGTAAATTACCATCTGCATTTACTCTCTACACTTTCTTGTGCATGGTTATTAAATAACAATTATAGTACATCAGTATAAACAAGACGCATTAATTACGTGAAGACAGATTGGAAAAAAACATGCATTCATATTAGGATTAAGCGCAATTTAAATGAGCGTTTCTTGTTTAAAATTAATGGCGCGTCCCATAAAAAATCCCATCAGTCCTAATATGGCATATCAAATTTGTTTTAAACGCTCATCCTGTTGATGGAATTTCAAACTTTATTCCTATTTCGACGAGATTCTTGTAGGAACAAGATTATTCGATACGAACCCTGAGTACTACTTAAATATCAGACAAAAATTCAATTCAACATTAGTGGAGTATGGTTAACTGAAAATAGCGGAGAATAATATAATTTTTCGTAGAGATTCCAAACTCTGGGTAGTTGTTAGTTGTCTTAAAAATAAGATATTCCTGGAATATCTACCTTCTGCAAGTAGTGTCGAACGTCGTTGTTTTAAACTCGAAAAAGGTAAATCAACCCTCTTTTGGGTCAATTTTCTATTTTAATTTTTTTTTACCCCTTAAACTGTAAATTAAGCAACGAACATGTGGTTCTCTTATTGTCAATGTTCAAGGAACCTCCACTTAAATTTTCGTGATGTTACGTTCACCCCTTCTCCTGTAATTCATATATATATATATATATATATGAAAAATACTAGGTTCTCGGGTTGAACCGCGTCTGAGATTGTTAATGTCTCGACGTTTCGGCTCCCGTTTTGGAGCCATTTTGGCTCCAAAACGGGAGCCGAAACGTCGAGACATTAACAATCTCAGACGCGGTTCAACCCGAGAACCTAGTATTTTTCATACCAACGACCGCGGAAGCTTCTCGGAATATATATATATATATATTGTTATTATACATGATTTGCAGGAAACAACTACTCAGCGGGCAAATACCCCGACCTGCATTGAATTATACCTTACAAATCATGAAAAATTGGTAGCCAATGTCATTTGTCAATTCCCCGACCAGACATAGACCGGTTTCGAACTTATTAGTTCTCATCAGTATGCCATAGGTCGTGGAACAGACAAATGACAGTGGCCAACCTGCTAGTCTTATACAGACTAATGTAAATGGTATAGTGGTGAGAGGTAAGTTAATCTTCTCATGTGGTCTAATGCTACTCTACACCAGACATCATAGATGTCTCCATGGTATATAGCGACTTGCCATTTTGCAAGTACCGAGAGCGGTGACCTTCAGCCCTTGGTGGACTTAACCTATATACTGTTATTATACATGATTTGATATATATATATATATATATATATATGTACGTTTTTTTACCCAAAATTGATTTTGCGATAACTTGGGCAAATCTTGCCCGAATCATATGAAATTTTGGGTGAAGGTGGCTCATAATACCTACAAATAATCTGCCACATTACAAGTTAAAAGCTCCATTAGTTTGGCTACAATGCCATTTTTTCGAAAATTTTACGAAATTTTTAAAATGCTGGGTGTTAAATGAAGTGTTATTGTACTTCCGAGTGCTCTCCCGCGTCGATGGTCGACTCCTACAGGAGTCACGGTTGTCTGAACTATGTTTCGGCAGAATCTCATCTGCCATCTTCAGGTTCTCACTGAAAGCTGCCTACTGCTCCTCGTTGCTCGAACTGAACAGTTCGAGTAACAATGACTCCTGGAGGAGTCGACCATCGACGCGGGAGAGCACCCGGAAGTACAATAACACTTCATATATATGTATATACCAATGGATAGGAAATTTTATACTCTATGAAAAATATATCTTGAAGTTTTGTCGAAAAGTTTAAGGTTTTTGAGAAAATCGCAAAAAAACAAAAAATTGTATTTTAGGGGTGGTATTGGGGTAGTTTGGGTCGGGGGATCATTGGGGATTTTTAGGCATATAAAAAGTACCTCATAGGAAACACAATCACGCTAAAATCAGCTTGTCCCAAATTAGTTTTAGGTTGGACTTAAAATTTACTTAAACGTTTTGGACTATTAGTTGTTCTCGCCGCTAATCTGGGCACTTGGTATTTAGTGAGTGAAATAGAGTAAATAGACTGCACATATCAAACTTATTAAAAAATAACTCCTGAGGTGTGCTCCTTAATGGGCAGTTACCTTCTATTATAAATGTTGAGAATTTGAAGAAACGTCGCTGAGCTTTCTCAAGTGGTATAATTTGCACATTATAAGATGGACTCCAACCAATGGAGGCATATTCCAATTTGGATCTAATAAATTCAATAAACAAAAGACGAAGAGTAGGCAAACTTTTAAAGTCTCTATCATTGCGCAGAATAAAACCTAGCATTTGTAAGTTCCAGTTACGCATCCCTCAATTTGCTTAGAGAATGTTAATTTTGAATCGAATATAACTCCTAAATCCTGAACAAACTCAGGTCTACCTAAAAGACAGGTATCCAAGTTATAATTAAAAGTTATGGGGTCTGACTTACGTGAGAAAAACACTACATTACATTTAGTAGCATTTAAAAGAAGGCGATTATAAGCGCACCAGGCGTTAAGCAAATCAATATTATGTTGGACTCTCAAACAATCAAGTTCAGAGATAATGAAGCGATATCATTTAAGACCGTCAGCGTAAAATAAGTAGCATACATCGAGGTTGTCGATAATATCATTAACAAAAAGTACAAAAAATAGTGGTCCAAGTATAGAACCCTGCGGTACTCGTAATGTCTGTTTAATCAGCACAGATTGGAAGTCACAATTTTGAACAAACTGAGTACGACGAGACACATAAGAGATAAATAAATTAATGAGAACATCACTGAAACCAAAGCTCTGCAACTTATTTATTAGTATACCGTGATCCAATCTGTCAAACGCTTTAGAAAAGTCAGTGTAGATGACATCTACCGTCATCACCGTTTTTAATACGAAATTAAAAATAATATAGAGCGGGTTACAAAGAGCTGCGGGGCAGTCCTTTGTTTGGCATATTGTGCATGTTGTAACAATATCCATTATATAAAATGACTACTTCTTGTAGTTTTAATACTAAAAATAAATACTTACTTAGTAAAAATACATCATTTGATGTATTTACTTTAATAATTAAGAGAGCCAATCCAGTAAAGCATAGACAAGCCGGCATATTAAATACATGTATATTATGCTTTTTGTAAACACATAAAGTTCAATAATTGCCAGGTTCCTAGGATGCTGTCAAAGAAAACACCATTTTAATGTAAATAATCGTAATTATCCTTGGAATCTATTTAACAAGAAGTCATGCAACATAAATTTGTGTAAATTGCAAATAGACGCGTTTTTATTTTTGCTCTAGTTAAAACACGTCCCATGCTAGTGAACGCTATGAAAATTATTATCACGGATTTACGAGGATCAAAATAATTTATACAAATATTATCATTCCTTAACATTTATGTTATGTTAAGTCTAGTAATTAAGTTCGCGATAATTACTTAGAAAAACAAGGACAGTAGTTTCCGCTGAAAAAGATTTTTTGATTTATCAACAAAATGTAGTCTTAAAAAAATATTTAAAAAAAATAATAAAAATTTGAAAATATTAAAGCTCTCATTGAAATATGACTAGTCTTCGCGTCTATTTTCTATTAAGGTTCACTATTTTCTTCAGTATTTAAATTCCTAATCAAATCTTCAACTTCTTGGATTCTATTTTAATCCACAGTAATATCCTCTTTGTACTTCTCAATGTACATAACCGGTTATACCCTTTATAACATGTCCAGACATAATTCCATCATTTTTTATTAGATACTACGCTCCTGTTTTTGCTCCACATTAAAAAATACTATTTAATTTTTCCATCGATAGTACATTTCCAGTAATGGGCTAATGTAGACAGTTATACACCGATTAATATAATCAACAATTCTTCCAATGTGTTTCAAATCCTAATAAATGAATGTACGTATTACTACATGCACAATCGCTTAATCTTTTTGCCGTAGAATTGTTACTATTGAAATTTATATTAAAATCTCACAAAATTGTCGTCTTATCTGAATTTATAACATCATTATTTAAAAAATTTTCAAGATAATTTAGGAACCCATTGCCGTTACTGTTTGGAGAACGATACAGAAGTTTAAATTATGGATTCTCTATTGACCTGTAACTTTAAATTTACTGACCAATAATGTCCCAAGCAACACATGTTGTTGTCTGTAAGTTATTTGTGGCATTCTACGAATATTCTTTCCTATTATTTGGGTTTTCTACCACATGTATTATTATCCTCTTCAAAAACAAATCACCGAATCTACAAAATAATAGAATTATTGGAAAAAAGCCTCTGCGCCCTTGACGTTTACGTCAAAGGAATAGTCATATAAATAGGAATAAACACAGAAATAATGTATTTTGCTGACATGATGGTTTAATAAACGTTTATTATATGAAATTATGGTTTAAATTTCGTTATCGTATATTTAATCAACGTCTATGAACAGCGTTTATTTCATAAACGATTTTTCTACGTATATTGCAAATGTATTTCTCCGAGTAACGCAGAATATTTGAGAAATAGTTAATTGAGAGTTGAGACTACACTTCCATCAAATGTTTAAATTGTAAATTGGTGAAATTGACACTACTTGCATTTTTTCAGCCATATTATAGTTTTTAAAATACGATTCGTAAATGTATACGATAAATATGTATTTGCGCTACATTTTTTATAGGCATGTCATAAACAATTGCAGCTAAAAGTTCGAAGATTATAACGATATCTGGAAATATGACTAAATATTTACATTAATCAAAATTTGTTATGGATAGATGATGAATGAAAATATTTGTTCAGTAATATTGCAGTTTATAATATATGGTTTTTAGACGTATATCAATCTGCATCGATTGCGCATTCGCCAGCAGCTGGGTTAGTATTGTTGTCTTTGTTGCAGAATACATAAGCATTTCTCATAAATATATGCATCTCTCTCATTGTCTCAACAGTATAGCTGGTGAGCAACCGCGGATCGTCATGTTAATTACTGTTTCGTGTGGTGGTAGTCAACCTTAGTAGTGTGGCCTTGTGATCGAAACAAAGAATATTTACTTGTTTGTTTTTGCGTATATATTGTTTGATTGAAATTCAACAAGTGTGATGTTGATGAGCCGCCCTTATCCTTTAGTTATCACGTTGTAGTGAGTTAAAGTTACAAGATGAACCAACTTGTGGTTGGTAAGAATTATTGTTTATCTGAGCGATTTCATAGTAACTGCATTTTTTATCACAGAAGGTGTAAAACTCTGCATGGCTAGCGTTGAAGGCGTGGGTGAGACCAGTGACAATAAAATTAGAGGGACGCTTCAAGATTGGTTGAAGCTTGCCAAAAGCCGCTATTTTTGGATTTTAGTAAAGAGTAAAGGACAATGTTGTGTTCTGTTATCGTTGTCAAATATCCTAGATCCCCAAGGGTGAAATAGTAAATGATAAAATAGTTTAACGTATTTAGCCAATCCCGCAGAATAGGCGTACTTTTAAAAAATTGGAGATCATTATAATATTAACTTTCGAATTTAAAAACGGGTACCTTCTATCTTTTGTAGACCGATCAATTCTAAATAATTTTGCAAAGGGAAATGTATCGCAAGTTAAAAAAAAATTAAATTCTAATTTCCTTGTTATAAATAAAGAAAAATTAATATATTTTACAAAATAAGGCACTTAGAAATTAATTTGTTTCAATGTCATCTTATTATTGTTATGCAGCAATATATATTAACAATTTTATCATAAGTAGCAAATGATTTCTGATTTAAAACATGATTTGATCTGCAAAGTTATTTGAAATCGATTAGTCTATAATACTGTATAACAGAACTTCCCATTTAAATTTTGAAAGTTAAAGTTAATTTTTGTAAAAATAATGTGATGGAAACTATTTAATCATTTATTAAATAAGCTCTTAGTTTATAAAACAATATAAAAAAAGGTCTAAAGAACTTATAGCGTATATTCATTAACAAAGATACAAGGGTGGATTCCCTTTAAAAAAATCTCTCGATATTTTCTATCTTTTTATTTTAAATTTTTTGACAAAAACTAAATTCTTCAGAAAAAGTTCAGATTTTCAAAAGAAAAAAAATTTAAATAAAAATAATTATAATTTACGATTACATCTAATTTCCTTTCAACTATATAGTTCACCAGCTTTATGAGGCTTTGAAACTTCTATAATTTTAATTTGAAATATGTTCACCTTACGCGAAGTCAGATATTTATATTCTCTGAATATATTACCATTGGCATTGCCAAAAAAAGTTTGATAAACTGAAGCAACACTATAAAAATGGCTTTCTCAAAAAATTTAAAATAATAAAGTTTGTAAGTATTAGATATTCCATACAGGGATACCTTATATGTGTATGAATTACAGTGGATAATAAAGGTTTATTATACGTATACCAGCAACTGGAGAAAAGATTTTTCATAACCGTGAGAAAAACCTTTACATCATACGCATTATCGACGTATATGGAATACGTTTATTTGAGGTTCCAGATAAAAGTATATATCTCGAATATAATGTGACAACAATATAACGTTTTCTTAAGATGTATATATTTAGAATATGATGTACCATATATATATATATATATATATGTATATACGTTTTTTAAAACTTCTATATTTAATATATGATAAGACAAATATATACGTTTGTAGCGCGGACATTCGTAAGTTGAATATAGGTTGCGGTAAACATTATATATACCAGTCGTATAAACGAAATCAAAACGTTTATTAAACCATTTGGTGTTACTTGGGTGGGTTGCAAGCAAATTTGTCAAGCTCAGTAATATTTACTCCGTGCTTAACGTATGTCAAAGTACTGCCTGCGTGTCTACTACTGGAATGAGATGCCACAAGTTTATATCCTGAAATTTCAAGTTACTTTTCTTCTTTTTCATCTGTTATATGAGTTTCATTTAAGCATACAATTGGAGGATTTCTTGAGTGTATCAACTGTCTAAGATCTAAATGGGATGTAAGACCTTGGATATTTAAACATAAACGTACTGTAAATGCCACGAGTGATGGCGAGCAAAGGGGAAGCTGTATGTAGAGAGTAGTATAGACCTAGCGTACGCATCGCTATCCCAATTGGTGTAGTATAAATTTTAAATAGTGCCAGCCGTATGTGCCGTTCTACGATAGGTCGACTATATCCCCTACAGACCCCACCGCCCGCCAACACTAATGGGGTTTACTGTACAGCGTTTTGAGTGTCTGAAATATTTTGTTTTGATTGCTAGATATACTGTATTCTCGTTTTTGATTTATATATTAATTGTAATTTCATTAACATAAAATTATTTATGGTTGAACATATTTACAGCTCGTGAAGGTGATTTTAGAATTACTCGCCGAATGTAAAACCTTAAATTTTAAAAATTATACTAATTTGTCTGGACGTTAACCTCAAAGTGCAAATGAAAGGCGTAATCTGCCTAATTGTCTTGTGGCTACTTGAAGGCATATTAGTACGTGCAAATACAAAAATAGAAGGCGATGGTGATCGTCTCTAGAAAATGTGTTATAAGGTCGTTAAATATAATTAAAATATATGTAGTTCGAAGTGCCAAGTATGAATATATTTATTGTTGCGTGCGGAGAATAGCTCGTTTGTGGTAATAATTGTCATAATTTCTCAAATACGGGGCATAAAAAAATAACAAGTTTTTCATTAGCATTATTTGTTCTCAAAACTAAGTACAAACTAAATTGCGTGTCTCACAGATGAGAAATTAATTGACTTAAGACTTTTAAGCGAAAGAGTGTCAAAATTTAAAATTCAATTAGCAGTCATTAGGAAAAAATAAATAGGTTAAAAATCAGCATGTTTAAAGCTGATTCTTTTTATAATTTTGAGAACTAATTATTAGACTAATCAGGATATGAAAATCATTGTGTGTATTGTTTTTTTTATATTTACATTTATTTAACGTCGGCCTATTTCCGCTACTGAGGCCTAACACCGACGCCTGTAGACGAGCTACCCCCAACCAGGGATTTTGCTAAACCTCTTCCCTTAAGAAGAGTAGGGATCTTTTACTTGCCTAACATTTAATAGACAAGTGACCGACGGCTTTATATCCCCTCCGAAGGATGGTATATCCCCTATACAACCATCGCCTAAGGTTGTATAGCTTCCGCGCATAAACTGATATACAAGCCGCTGGAAGATGTGTGAGGCGAGGACGCGGTCTTCGTTGGAACGGTCACCCATCCAACTACTAACCGCGCCTTACGTTGCTTTACATCGTATGTCGAAGTATGTACACAGTAAAGACGCACCCACGCTCGCCCCCTAATGTCTATTGTTCGAGTTTAGCAGGTTTTCCAGAATTTAAAGAATACATGATATCAAATAATTATGATATATTTATGGTCACTGTAACATGGTTGGACAACCACGTCCCTAAAGTTAGCTTCAGATTTACTTTTCCTCAGATTCATTTTATTACAGTCGATCCATCAAATAATTGTGAAAAATATAAAACGACGGTATTTATGTTTCCAAACTATATAGTTATGAAAAATAATATATATAATGAACACTTGCAGTCACAAATCAAAACAATGAATTAATAAACAAATATAAAACATTGGCTCCTAATCTAGTAGTTCTATCAATAATCTGTTGTTTGTTCAGTATGTCGCCAATTGAACAGCAGAACATTATTAGACGAATAATGTAGCGAGAGAATGCATTCATAAGCATCAATATATCTGTGTCCTTGAACTACTATGACTATGTACTATATTCCATAGTTAGTCTATTTACAGCTTACGAAAGTAAAAGAAATGTGTACTTGGTTTACCGAATGCGCCAAACTTCGGGGAGTGATTTTATACTTATAAAAACACAAACTCATATAAAAATAAACCCAAAAATGTTTCCTGCCACTTCGATGACAACTAATAATTTTTTAAAAGGTACAGTATCCATGGCATATCCCAAATAACCGTCAGAGCGGATATATCGACCACTATACAAAATGAAATTGACTTAAAAAAATTCCTTTTCGTTGTCCACCATTCTGACTAGCAAGTTGCTAGATGTAATAAATATACTTAATTTACTGTATTCATGGCATATCCCAAATAACCGTCAGGGCGAAAATATCGATATAAAATTTCTATTATTGACGTATAACCAGATCCTTCGCCATTTAAAAAAAATATATTTGAAAACAACTACCAACAAATTTAGAAATGAAACCTATTAAAAAAGTTCCTTTTCGTTGTCCACCATTCTGACTAGCAGCTGACAATTGTGATAGACATACTTAATTTACTATATCCATGGCATATCCCAAATAACCGTCAGGGCGGAAATATCGCTCACTACACAAATTAGAAATTAAGTTTACTTAAAAATTTCCCTTTCAATGTAGGATCTGGTGATACGTCAATAACCTGATCTAATGATGTTCTACTGTTCAATTGGCGACATACTGAACAAAGAGCAGATTATTAATGGAACTACTAGAATAGGTGCCAATGTTTTATATCTGTTTATTAATTCATTGTTTTGATTTGTGACTGCAGGTGTTTTTGTTTCATTTTATATACTATTTTTCATAACTATATAGTTTGGAAACATAAATACCGTTATTTTATATTTTTCACAATTATTTGATTGATCGCCTGTAATAAAATGAATATGAGGAAAAAGTAAATCTAAATCTGAAGCTAACTTCAGGGACGTTGGACAACAGAGTTAAGTACTGTTCTTACTGTATCATTACATAATATGTGAAAATTATAAATAACTTGAAAATATTCGTCTAATTTGTAACAGACTTGGTTTGTTAAATACATTTTTAGTCGCTTCTTAAATAAAATCGTGGGGTTATATTGTTTGATGTCTGCAGGTAAATGATTATATACTTTGAGATCCAGACTATTAGGTGGCATTAATGTAACGTTTAAACTATGAAATGATGTGTGAAAATTATTTTTTTGTCTGGTATTAATACCATGTGCATCTTTATTAGATAGAAATATATCCTTGTAATTAAAAGTGTGAGGATAGTTCATATATGAAAAGTACATAGAAGTGACAAAATTCCAAAATCTGTGAACACGTTTTTACACGTATCAGTGTTCGATGAACCAGCAATAAATCTGATAATCCGTTTTTGACCTATAAACATATTATATGGTAAGGTAGATCCACCCCAGAAGCATATTCCATATCTTAGTCATGAGCCAACTTCTGCAGAATATAATTTCTTTAAATGATCAATATTTAGTACTGCTTTGATATTTCTAAACTGAAATACAATAGAGTTTAATTTGGAAATAAGGCACTCATCCACGTATAAGCCTAAGAATTTTACGCTTTTATTATTATTAGAGCTTGATCTGTTACTAATTTGCAAGCTCATACTATTACAGGTTTTTTGCTTATTATGGAATTGCAGAGCCAGAGTTTTATCAACATTTAAATGAAGACTGTTCTGACAAAACCATTCGCCTATGTTCTGTAATATTCTATTATATTTCACCTTCAACGTGTTTTAATTTTTTTTCAAATATAATTATTGAAGTATCTTCAGCGTATATTGTAACACACGCTGAGGTCGTTTAGTCTACAGCATCGTTCATATATCAATCAATCAAAATATACTTTATTGTCCAGAAGAATAATCTTGTTGACAAAGCATAAAACAAATAAAATTATACATATATAACTTAAAATATAAATATATACAACTATAAACATAAGATCATACAATAAAACAAGCGACAAATCACATTTCTTAGCCACATAATATATATCTACATCAGAATGTGTCATCTAAATATTCTTTTATTTCATAATATGGTTTATAAATAAGTAGATTTTTCACTGCGTCTTTGAAACCCTGATTGGAGACGATGTCCCTAATATGGCTCGGTAAGTGATTATACATTTTAGAACCATTGTAAACCACAGGATCCCGGACAAGTGTTGTTCTTGGGACTGGCAGTGTAATATTACCTACTTGTCGAGTGCTATATGTTGAGGTCGTGTAAACATTATTTTTGTACTTATGAATTAAGACTACTGTATTTAATATGAAAATAGATATCACAGTCAGAATTCTGTTGGTTACAAATAGTGCCTTGCAAGAGTCGCGAGCCCTAGCCTTACACAGATATCTAACGGCACGCTTTTGTAACACAAGTATTTGTTGCAAGAGAAATTTACTACATACGCCCCAAAATGCAATCCCATAAGTAAGGTGTGATTCGATTAATGAAAAATATACAGCTCTGGCAGCTGAATATCCTAATTCATTTGAAACCACCCTGACTGCGTAGCATCCAGATGCTAGTTTACTATTTAAACCAATAATATGTTCTCTAAACTTTAATTTGCAGTCAATATTTAATCCTAAAAATTTCAAGCACGATTTGTTTTCAGTACATGGTTCCCTAGGGGTATATCTGTCGTTGCATATGCTTTCAGGCAGAATATTTTTTTCCTTGCTATGCCATAATATTGTAGTATCGTCGGCGAATAGGGTAAACTTTCCTGTGATATTAATAGTAGTTATGTCGTTAATATACAGTAAAAATAGAATTGGACCAAGAACAGAGCCTTGAGGTACCCCACAGTTTATGTAAAGTTCGTCAGACCTATTTGGATTTTTAACAATTTGCTTACGGCCTGACAGATATGATTTAAACCATTCAAGAGTAATGCCTCTGAAACCATAGCGCTTCAATTTTTGCAACAATATTCCATGTTGAACGCAGTCAAAGGCTTTTGACAGATCGCAAAATATAGCAGCGGCGATCTCCCCTTCATTTAGTTTCGTGTAAACAGTATTTAGAAAGGAGAACATTGTGTCGTTAGTGCTTGTATGGCGTTGAAAGCCAAATTGATTGTCACTAAGCAGATTGACAGCATAAAGCATAAAAATCACAGGAACAAAATAGAGACAGTGTACATTGTACATTGGTACAAAACTTTGCGCAGCTGAAATGATAATTATTGTTTTCGCAATTTTTACACTTTGGCATTAACAACATTGAATTTACATCTTTTACAAGTAGATAGAGCAGCAGAGCTACCTTAAGCGGTTGCCATGATGAATACTATACTTCTAATAATTTCCAGTATTATAAATTAGTGAAAATAAATACATGAACAGAATTACGCGATGAGGAAATTAAAATAATATAAATTTTTAATTACCATTGTATGACTGATGGTCGAGAGGTGAGCGCACTTGCCTCTCACCCAAAAGTTCCGGGTTCGATCCCCGGTCGAGGCAGTGGAAAATACTGTGAGAGGGATTTTTTCACTATACCTACACGAATATTGGGTGTGTGTCCCTTGTCTCTAAATGTGTAGCCCCCTCCCACACAAGGCTCTTCTAGAGCCTTCCGGGATAAAGGGGGTCGTCATTACCTGTGGTGTATTTATTTATTTATTGAGAGCCCGAAATGGCATTAAAACAGTTTTTAAAAAATTACTATTAAAAATAATTATTGATTTAAATCTGTATTTTTTTACTTATTCCGTTCCACTTTTCGCTTGCTTCTGGTTCAATTTCTCTGGTGTTAATTGATTTTCAGCTAAATGTACAATTTTTTTAATTACCGGACTTACAAGTTTAAGGAACAGGAGGCGTTTTATTGCTTTGAAACCGATAATTTAAGTAATATAAGTACCTAATTAACGAACAAGCGACGTACCGAGTATATAAAGTTATTCATAATTTATTAAATAAGAAATTTCGATGTTAATTACTTTATTTTTACAGCGCATGTTAATTAAACATCGTGAGGAGAGATCCACATTATCCCATATAATTTTAATAAACCTGCATTCTTGGCCAGTAGCACAAATATTGATTGTAACAATTCCCAGTACTTTAGTAATATTGAATAGTAATACATTGTTAAACGTACCGTGAACGGCTTTACCTAGCGCTGCTACTATTAGATACATTTATTTACTTTCTTCGCTTTTTATGTAGGTCTTAAATTTCTAAGGAATTATTTGCGTTTAAGGATGTTGTTTTTTTCGTTTTTGGACGTGAGGCTTGGGTAGTGGCGATTCGAATTAAAATTACTTTCTTGCCCACTAACTAACTGGTTTATAATAATAGGATAATACTCTTTGTGGCATGAAACAAATCCAAAGGATGCTGTTTTTCACGGGTATATTGATCTAATCAAATTGATCTAATTAAATACCAGTGAATTAACGAAAAAATTTAATAAATTTTTTATAAATGCTCCCAAAACTGTTACATCTAATTTACCCCAACACATTGATTTTCAGTTTATAGATAATTGTCTGGAAGGCGCTAGTTACTCATTGTTTCTTCGGCCTCTATCTGTAGAAGATGTTTTAGACTTAATATTAAAATTAAAAAACTCCAACTCCACTGGGCATGATGAAATATCAAATATATTACTAAAGCGTATTGCTGTACATATCAGAAAACCTTTAACTTATCTGATAAATCTCTCTCTAGAGCAGGGAATTTATCATTCGGAATTAAAAGTGTCTAAAGTTATTCCATTGTATAAAAAAGGTGATCCTAACTTGTTTGAAAATTATAGGGGTATCAGTCTATCACCTAGTATGTCAAAGGTTTTTGAGTCTGCTGTAAACTCTCAACTAATAAGTTTTCTAATGTTGCATAATAAGCTCTCTACTAGTCAACATGGCTTTACTAAACATAAAAGTATAGACACCGCTTTAAGCGATTTCTTGAATAGTATTATGAGTACAATTGATAAAGGCCAAGTAGCTTTAGGACTCTTTATAGATTTTTCAAGAGCTTTTGACTGTGTCGACCACTCTATATTGCTAACGAAGCTTGAGAGGTATGGAGTAAGGGATGTTGCTCATGATTGGTTCGTGTCATATTTGTCAAATAGATATCAGCAAGTTTGTATTGAAAATGTTGTATTAGGCTTAGAAACTGTCAGCGTTGGAGTACCTCAAGGGTCTATTCTAGGGCCCACACTTTTTATTATTTATATTAACGATATGTTGAAATTTATTCAACATCCATCATGTT
This sequence comes from Leptura quadrifasciata, assembly GCA_963675555.1. Taxonomy (NCBI): domain Eukaryota; kingdom Metazoa; phylum Arthropoda; class Insecta; order Coleoptera; family Cerambycidae; genus Leptura; species Leptura quadrifasciata. Next base: position 95,940,604 of record OY776679.1, read on the forward strand.
TGACAGTGTCTTATGCCGATGATACAAACATTTTAATAAAATCTAATGCCCTAGCTGATGTTGAACACTGTGCAAAAACAATTTATGATAAAGTAATGCTGTGGACTCAAAAAAACAAATTGTGTGTCAATCAAAATAAAACAACTTGCATGATTTTTAGAACAGTACAGTCTAACATTGCTCTTATGTCCGATATTCTTTTATCTCCAACTACAAGCGTCAAATATGCGAATAATTCCAAAATGCTTGGATTGAGAATTGATTGTAACTCAAATGGTCTAATCATATCCATGATATGTGTGGTAAACTGTCTAAGACCTGCTATGCCCTGGTAATAACATCTAAACAATGCAGTGAATCAATTGTAAGACAACTATACTTTGCATCTTTGCACTTTTGTGTTAAGTATGGTATTGTGCATTGGGGTTCATCATCTGAGGCTCATAGAATCTTCCTTTTGCAAAAACGGGCTATACGCATAATAGCTAATCTTGGGTACAATGTATCTTGTAGGGAAGCCTTTAAGAGATTGAACATTCCTACTTTAAGTGCTGTATATATATATATATATATATATTTTGAAAATTATCCCGAGTCGCGAAGCGACGAGGGATAATTTCCTTAAAATATTCGTGCTCGAAAGAAAATTTCCAGGAATAATTTAAGGTTGCGTGCTTCGGTAAGAAAATTTCACACCACTTAACACCATAATTTGGAAAAAAATTATTAATCCAACCTGACATTTTAAATTAATTTCACTGCTTGTCAAGTTGGCCAGGGTATTGTTGTTTTTGACATATGTTGATTTGTCATTTTTGTTTAACCGGTTCTGTCACAAAGCTTAATGATTACTAGTTTAAAAGGTCTGTACGTTGAGTTTAATAAGTGTATAGCGAAATATCGCGATTTGGTAAAGAAAATCAACAAGTAATTAGACAAGAAATTCAAAATATAACACCAGATAACACCCGGAAATCAAAATTAAGTGTATGGAAACAGTTTGTTGAATTTTGTGACGAAAAGTTGTATAAAATTGTATAAAAGTTGTTTTTTGAATTATAAATTGTTAATGCATAATAATTTAACAAATTTGTGTTTTCTGTTTAAGAGTTGGTCGGAGTGTATTAGTCATCCATGCTTCCAATTTTAATTGTAAATGACTTCACGTCAATAAAATGACGCAGTTGAATGTACGGTGTGCTTGGAACGCGAGAGATAGAGATGTAGTAGAATATGACATTGGACAAATTTATTATACCTAATCTTTAAATTTCTCTGTGCATTTGAGGACATTAGGGCTAATTTTATTTTAGTTCTACAAAAGGGAAAATGTTTATTTTAATGATACCTATGCGGGACGATAAAAATTATTTTTTCAAATCGATAATAGAAGAAAAAAAAATATTTTTTTTATATATACTTTTTTTTCTCTCATCGTCCCACATTGTAACATGTTTTTAATGTCTTTTAGTGAAAGCCGTTTTTTAAAATAATGATTTATATGAGAGTAATTTGCACCGTCTTTCCGGCTTATATCCGGAGCGCTCTTAATGAAACTTTATAGCGAATAATAAATAATAATGTTAATTCAGAAATTTTGCATTATTCACTGGTACATCTACATTATTTAATGGTTGTAGATCATATGTTTACCTTTTCAACTGTCAAAAAATTTTCACTTAAATATCGTGGCGCCTCGAAAAAATTTCCGGAAATTTTTTTAATTGCCATGGTAACTAGCCAAAATTAAGGTATCTTATTGGTTAAAAAGTAGAGGTGTGAAATTTTCAATGTCATATATTACTTCTCTTATATGATCAACTACTATCGCGCTTAACGTTGGAGAGTTATTACATTTTCGTAAACGTACTTTTAGTGTTCCCCAAACCATCTCGATAGGATTAAATATGCAATAGTATGGAGGTAACCCCAAAAGTGTATGACCGTGTATATTGGATAAGTTATCAATAACATATTCCTTTTTGAAATTCCGTTCTTTTATTCTTTTCAGTAATTCGCGTTTTATTGGAACTTTTACAGGAATTTCCATTTTTTTTCTCATGAATTTTAAAATGTCTTCCTTTTTTGTGCTGTTATTTGGTATTTTATTTAATATACGCGGGTGATAAGAAGCGTTATCTAATACAATTACCGAATTTGGCGGAATATTTGGTAGAAGCTGTTGAGAAAACCATTTTTCGAATAGATCGGCTGTCATGTCTTCGTGATAGTCTGCAGAAGAGCAACGCATTGGGTACAAACCCATTTTCACTTCCCGCATGAAGTGTGATAACGCGTTTTCCTCTAGAACACGGAGTATTTAAAACACAATTGTGCGAACTATCTACCCAACCATACTGAACAACATCATGCGTGTCAAACCACGTCTCGTCTAGATACACTATATGCCTGTTTAGTTTACGATGTTCTCTAATTTTTTGTACGTGTAAATCTTGGTTTTTAAACTCTAAATTTATTTCGGCTTTTTCGACAATAACCGGTTCAACTATTTCGGGCGTTATTATATTATCCTCTGTTTCAAATGGTCTCCAGAAAGCCATGGTAAATTAGTAAATAATTAAAATATTTTACCTTTTATACAGTAGTAAATATTTATAAATATGAATAGTAACTAATTAAACTCCTACGCTTGGTATTATAATAGGTATTTATGCACTGCACTGGCACATAGACAGCACGTTGTTAGACTTCCAGGTTGACTGATAAGAAACGATTTACGAGTTTTTTTGTGCTAGTAGACCTGTCCGTTTTATTACCTTTAAACCAGTGCAGTCGTAGATGGTTCATTCAGGCTGATTACATTGCCAGTCTCGGACTCGCCTGCACAGTTTCAACTACCATTCGAATCTCGATACCATTGCCAAATATATAGGACAAAATATCAAGTTCAGTGCGCACGGTCTTGTGCTTTAAAACTGACCAGTTTCAATTTTGGCCGTATTTACTATATGCATTTATATAAGACTTAATAAACCTTTAATTTTACTTTATTAATGTCAAATATAAGATAGCAATAGAATGTGAAAATTTAAATTATGTGGGCGAAAAGCAATGCAATTGCAGTTAACTTCAGGACTCTTGCTTGATTTCACGTTTATAGTTCATAACCTCATAACCATAATTCTTGCCACTTTAAAGATGGCGACAGAAACAATTTACTAGCGATATTTAAACGGAATGTTGGAAAAAACGCAACAAAAACTCTACGATCACATTAAAATACCATTACTCTCTGTGCTGTCTCGACCGCAATTGACTCGCTTACCTTTATAGGTTTTTAATGCGCGTCGGGTCGTTTGATGCAGCGTGCCGCCATGGCCTAAGGCGATAATAATTATGTCGTAAAGTTTTTGTTGCGCTTTTTATGTACCGGGAACTTATTACTTGAACTATACAACTGTTTTTCTTAGATATTTTAATTAACTATACTTATATATACCAAAGTTTTGACAGATATACCTGTTTAGCTGTACAAGGTTACAAACTTTTTAGAGAACTGACAGAGCAAAATGTAAACTAACTTGAAGTTAGCAGCAAACTGAATGACAATTTTTGTATTCTCAATTCCTATTGAATGATACAATAATTCATATGTAATATCAATTTATTAAATTTAAAGTTAATTTCATACAATGTATTTTACATATACCATCTGTCTATTTTACGAGGGCCACACCAAAAATATCTATTGTAGAAAAATAAAGTTTTAGAAACTATTTTATTGTAAAATTAAGGATTTAAAGTAGATATATGAACATAATATTATATAATACCTTTGTTATTGTAGAATCTTTACTGTCAGTATCCCGACTCTATAATTGGGACATTATCCCATTGAGTTGTGTAAATAAATAAATAAATAAACAGTTATCTCATTTTTGTGAGATGTATTTCAGTAAAAAGAAATTTGAAGTCCATAGCCTACTTTGTGAGATACATTATTACAAAAACCTGAAAAATAGGAAAACCACAACCGGTTATAGCTTCCTTATTTGAGGAGATACGAAAAGTTAAAGGGATGAAAGTTGACGGCAAAGACAATAAGAATAATAATGTTTATCAGAAATTCGAAAAACGCAGTCGGCTTTGACATACGCTCTTGTGCAAAAATGAAAAGAACAAATCTCAACGTAGGCTATAACACCATTAATTCCGTTTATTTTTTCTCTTTCGAACGATATAAAATATTTAATATTTTACGAAAACCACAATTCCTATAATTGAATCGTAAAAATCAGCTATGCCATGATTAGAGAAAAACAATGTAAGTATACAATTATTAACAAATTTGACAGATTGTCACTGTTGTATGTTGCGTTGTCGAGTTCTAAGACAAGTTTTATATCAGTAATTATGTTGTACACCAATAATAACAAATTCGATATGATTAGCATTTACTGTCAGTACAATTTTGACTGAGATGGCAGTCACAGTTTACGGAGATAGATTTCCAATGCTCTGCAGCCAAATCGAACTTTGCTTTCCCTATTTGGTTCCCTGCGGCTACTAAAATCTTTATTAAAAATAAAAATAAAGCTCATAAAAGATGGAAAAGTATAATAATGTAAATGACTATGAACTGTTTTACGCAAGAGAATCAAAGATAGTACTCGTGTAGATCACAAAAAATACATAAACAAAACAGAGGAAAGTTTACTAACTGACACTAAGTACTTGGTGTTATGTTCACAATAAAAAGTCGTTCCCCAAACAATGACTTATGATGACGTTGTTGCGACAGAGAACCAGTCCATTTGTGACCTGTTCAAAACTACTTAGGAAATGTATACGAGTCCAACACGATCCCCTCAGATATTGATTTAGTTGAAAATTGTACTTCATTTAACATAACAAATATCACAAGGAAACAAATTCTTGAAGCCCTAAAAAAAAGACATATTAAGAAGGGACCAGGTGCCGATGGTATTCCAGCCATGTTTCTCGAATCATGTGAGAGTTTAGTGGAACCGTTGTATATTATATATATTAAATCTCTTCAAACAGGATACTTTCCCGACAAGTGGAAAATTGCCCAAGAAATTCCTATTTTTAAGTCCGGCGATAAGAATAATGTAAAAAATTATAGGCCTATTTCGTTATTGGATCACCTTGGTAAAATTTTTGAGTCAATAATTGCTAATGAGTTATTTTTCCTCGTAAAAAATTATATCAACATCAATCAACACGGGTTCTATAGCAAGAGATCTGTGCCAACTAACTTTTGGCACCTTACGTGCAGGATATACTTGAAACAATGGAGGATGGTGCCTTAGTATGTGCCTTGTACACCGATGTTTCAAAAGCATTTGATAAAGTCGACCATCCTACACTAATTATAAAACTTACAAGTTTTGGTGTGCACGGTCAGCTGCTGATGCTACTTTCCTCCTATATTAATAACAGGTCGCAATATGTTGCTATCAATGGTTCAAAGTCCGTCTGCATTAACGTAACATCAGGAGTTCTTCAAGGTTCACACCTGGGTCCTCTCATTTTTAATATATTTATCAACGGTGTTGACAAGTGCTTCACAGCTTCTAAACATGTTGTTTATGCCGATGACTTAAAGATTTCTAAGAGAATTAATTCAATGGCGGATTATAACGACCTTCAATACGACTTAAATATTTTTTACGAATTTTGTAAATTACATAGATTTTTTATAAATTTAGATAAATGTTTCTGTATCCTATTTTCAAGGTGTTTGAATCCTACATTGTCCACTTTGTGCTTAAACAACTTCCAAATTAAGTCCGTTAATGTAGTCAAGGACTTGGTATTATTGTTAGATTCGAAATTATCATTTGAAAATCATATTGACTACATAGTAAAAAAATCATTGCGTCATATCAGTTTTATATTAAGAGTAACACATGGTTTTAAAAGAACGTCACAATTATTTTATTTAAATCGGAGTTCCTACCTATCATAGAATATGCTTCAGCTATATGGAATTCAATGTATAACAAATACATCTCCATTCTCCAGACCAGAAAGAATTCAAAAGAAATTTGTTAATATACTGAATTATGGATATAATAGAAACAGGCACTATTTTTCTTTTGGAAATAATTTAACCTTTCATAAATTTTCTTCGATAATTGTTTTGTTTACAAAACATTCAATAATATCATTGATTCCCCCTTCTGTGTAAGCTTTTTTAATTTAAATTGCAATCCATATTTATGTAGGAACAAGAATATCTTAATAACTAAACACTATAATAGGGGGCGAGCGTAAGTGCGTCTTTGCTATGTACATACTTCGGTATGCGATGTAAAGCAACGACAGGCGCAGTTAGTACTTGGATGGGTGACCATTCCAACGGAAACCGCGTCCTCGCCTCACACATCTTCCAGCGGCTCGTATATCAGTGTATGCGCGGAAGCTATACAACCTTAGGCGAGGGTTGTATAGGAGATATACCATCCTTCGGAGGGGATGTAAAGCCGTCGGTCCCTTGTCTATTAAATATTAGGCAAGTAAAAGATCCCTACCCTTCTTAAGGGAAGAGGTTCGGCAAATTTGGGGGTAGCTCGTCTACAGGCGTCGGTGTTAGGCCTCAGTAGCGGAAATAGGCCAACGTTAAATAAATGTATAAAAAAAAAACACTATAATACAAATTACCTATCAAATTCACCACTTATAAGATGCTTCCGTGTGTACAATAATATATCAACTTTTAATAATTTCGAATTAGATATATACCACCTCAGTTTTCGGTCTTTTAAATCACATCTTAAAAAATACTCGAATTGATAATATTACTGTTATTTGGAATTCATATTAGCATTTGTTCCCAATGTGAAGTTTATTTGATGATTCTCTCCCTCTTTTAGATTTTAGTCTTTTTTTTTTTTTTTAGAGTTAGTATCTATTGTTCAGGTTTAGGTTTAGAAGTTTCTGGTGTTATCTTATTTGTACTATGTCATACTTTTAGATTAGCTTGTTTGTAGTTTTTTAGAAATCTGTCCTTATCTTTTTACATAAAACATGCTTTCTACAATTTGTAATATTTACTGTTGTGTATTTTGTGTTACCCTGTCATTGGACAGCTCCACTGTCTGTTGGGTGACCTGCTTCTTAATAAATAAATGAATGAATGAATGAATAAATAAATAAATAATTATAAAACCACATCCATATGAAACCACGATTCCTATATCACGTGTAACTACCATCGTTATACTAGATGCTACTAACTGTCCAGATATGCTCATCAGACCTCTTAACCAATGCGAATAAGGCGAAGCATTCTTAACCAATGCGAGGAAGATGAAGGATGCGACTAATGACCTCTGCAGCCGAAGTCGCTAAAAAAAAAAAGAAAAAATAAATAAATAAATAAATACAAAACAAACAAACAAACAAACAAATAAATAAATAAATAAATAAATAAGTGAATGAATAAATGAATGAATGAATAAATAAATGTTTAGGAAGTTCAAAATCTAAAAACGCACGGTCTATTTTCAAAAAAGTAGTAAGGTGAGGGCATGTTGCGGATAATATGAGAAAACTGAATAGAGTATTGAATTGTGTTAACCAAAATGAAGAAACTTCTTTGAAACAAATTCAAAGAAACTGTCGCATAAAAAAAGACAGTGCAAGAAAAATATTTTAAAAAAGCGGATTTCGATGCTACAAAATGAGGAAAGCTCAACATTTAAATGAGTTAGATAAGCCGAGGAGAGTAAGATTTTGAAGATGGTTGTTAAATAAAAAAAAAAAAATGATCCGCTGATATGTGGCAAAATTCTTTGGTCCAACGAATCAAATTTTTCTAATTATGGATTTATCAATAGAAATATGCATTATAAGTGGACACGAGAAAATACCCATTGATGCTTTCCGAAAAAGAATTTCTATGAATGTTTGGGTGGGTCTTTTAGGGACTAAAGTAATTAGACCTTGTTTTTATTACGGCAAATTAACCGCTCGTAGATACATTAATTTCTTGCAAAACGAATTTGAAGATTTTCTTTATGAATTAACAGTTGCAGAAAGATTAAATTATTCATATTTTCAACTAGATGGGACTCCACCTTATACTGCTGTAATTTATACAAACTATTTAAATCAAGTTATGCCAGATAGCTGGATAGGCACCTATGGAACCATTCTATGGCCAGCTCGATCACCAGCTACTACCCCCTTGGATTTTTGCTACTACAATAGATGTTAAGCGAGACATTTGGTGTGGCCTCCGTAAAGTAGACACTATATATAATTTCACATACTTTGTGAACGTAAACTAATTTACTGAGAGTCCTTAAATATTTTCTGTGAGGTAGAAATAAAATGGAATTCTAAGTTATGTTTTAATCGTCTTGATAATAGTCTTTATTAACTTGGCCTTAAGAGTCAAGTTCCAGTGCACTCATTTTGCGCCATTAGCGTTATGATAGTAGTAGTTGGGTTGCCAAATACGTGACGTCACACTAATTGTGTCCATGAGATCATAGAAAAATAACAAGTTATCTGACAACTAATCAGTAACCACGAACCTAACATTTGTTTATTTTTAATTTCAAGTATTGCAAGGTATTTTTTTGCAAATCATGGAACTTATCGTGGAAGGATTCTAGCTAGAAATAACGAAAAATTGTTCGGATAGACCAACAATTTATATCGATCTATACAATAGCTCCTCGTATAGCAATTATTTTGAAATATGTTTCTTTCAAGCCAAGGAAACACGTCAGTATAAAAATCTAAAAGTATAATTATACACACATACACCTAATACCTATAATAAGTGCCTATTTTAACAGTGTAATCCTTTCAAGAATTGTAATTTGGACGAAACTAGGTTTAAAGAATAGAATGGCAATATAAATCATGCCCGTATAAGGAATATCCCTGTAGTATATTGTGGTTTGAAAGTTACAATAAAATAAACAAACGTTATTACTATTATTTAGAAATGGAGTAGGTATGACCACTTTAGATTGAAATAAGAGGAAATAAGGCAGAAAACGTGTCTGATATGACACACATAACGTGTGCAGCGCGAATATTAAGTCCGATTTGTGTATTCAACATTAATATTTAGGAGACAAGATTTTAGTACTGATTAAGCAATTGCTGTTCAATGTTTACTCCCATAATCTAATGCATTTTTTTCTTTAACAAAAAGTAATGGTGGTGGAAGAACTACTCTTAAACATCTTCATGCAAACTAGACCTTAAATTGGAACACATAAAAACGAATTAAGCGTAGGAGACTTCATTATTACGCAGTGTACAAATCAGCGAAATTTTCGAAAAAAGATTCGAAAACAGTAGTAAATGCATAGAATGTCTTCACAATTACAAAAGAAGTTAAGTCATAAACTGAAGCATATTATTTATTTACTTACAAGTTTAACAACACACTGCTCAAAACAATCCAATCACTGGGCATGAAATTACCCCAGACAATAAAAAACGTTCTGAGAATATTCGTAATAAGTGACAATGTTCTATTTTTTAAATATTTTGTTAGGTATACTCCGAAAATATCCCTAAAATATTTTTATTAAAAAAGAATATTATTAAGACATCCACATATGTTTTAGAATATTCTCGAAATATTCTCTTGGGTCTTATAAAATAAAAGCACAAATATATATAGTATATGTAGAATTATAGAATTGTTGCCTCTCGTACATCCCCGTCCAGTTCACTGTTACCAACTCGGTAACGGCTTAAAAATGCCACTAAACATCCATAACATAGCCAGGATTCGAACCTTCCTCCTCCTTGATCTCAAGTCTAATGCCATTTAATTTTTCTTCCATTTAAAATACTTTATTGCCTATTAATACTTAACATGTCTACCTTAAAACCAACATACTTCTTTCGTTGTATTCAATTTATTTTATTGCAGTATATTTTTTGCCTACTTACATTATATCGGGTGAGCCAGAAAGTACCTATCCCCCACTTTTTCTACAGTTTTAAAAATAAAATTATGAAATTTGGGAAATCAAATATATGTATCAATGGTCACATTTTAATCACTTCAGAAATTGCCACAACTTCTTCTTATTTTAATAGCACCCTGTATATTTAAGTCACTTTTCTCATAAAACTGTAATTTCTCTTTCCAACGCCTTTTCGAGATTTAAAATCGGATAAAAAATAACCTTGGAAATGCCATTTATTTGCTATTTCTAGTTGGCTTTGGAATTCAGGAACAAATTTTAAAAAAATCGAAGTAGACTTTGAATTTGAATAAAAGGGTATTTCTCAATAAATTAAATGTAAAATTGGCCTATTTTGTTTATTTGCTTGGATTTAGAAATGCTTTTCCCATTTTTCCATTTCATGGAAATTCAATTTGTTACAAGTCCAATTTTTCATATAGTACCCTGTAGGGTTTATTTTTTTATCAAATAGGGTGGTAAATTTGCTTTAGATTGGTTTTTCCCGATCAAAAATTGAACATATGTTAATATAAATATTAAGCTTTTTGTAGCAGCTTTTCGAATTATGTGTCCATATCTTGTAGTTAAGCTATGAAAAACAGATGAGTTATTTGTAGTTACAGAAAATTTATTTTGATACATATAACAAAAATGTTGATGAATCATTAGTAAAAAACAAAAATTCACAACAAAAATTTATAAGTTATGATGCCTACCTGGACAGCAACTTACTAAATTTATAAATATTATAATTAGAACAATACAACACAACTAAATATCAAACCTATAACAGGTGCTGAAAATGACGGCCACCCATTTCAGAACATTTGTTCACTCTTCGAATAGTTTCTCTCATAACACTTTAAAACATGACTGGATTTGTGGTCAAAGGCATTTACAATTTTATTTTGGAGTTTTTCTAATGTTGCAGACGGCGTTGAGTACACTTTGTCCTTCAGATAACCCCAGAGAAAAAATCAGGTGGAGTTAAGTCTGGTGACCCAGCTGGCCACCTAATAGTTCCATTAGTAGGTATTACCCGGTTGTCAAACTTTGCAATAAGGTAATTTCGCACAAAACCAGCATTATGTGGCGGCGCTCCATTTTGTTGGAAGTACATATTTCTGAAATCTTTCAAAGAAAGTTCATCCAGTTCGTTTTCTATTTCATTTTGCAAAAAGCTTGGGTAACGCGCGCCGGTTAGTGGTCCTTGAAATTTTTTAAATTTGTTCTTGAATTCTAAAGCCAACTAGAAATAGCAAAAAAATGCCATTTACAAAGGTTATTTTTCATCCGATTTTAAATCTGAAAAAAGCGTTGGCGATAGAAATTATAGTTTTATAAGAAAAGTGACTTAAATATACAGGGTACTATTTAAAATAAGAAGAATTTGTGGCAATTTCCGGTCATACCGGAAGTGATTTTTTTTACCACCGAATGGTCAAAATGTGGCCATTAATCCTATATTTGATTTTCCTAATTTCAGAATTTTATTTTTAAAACTGTAGAAGATAGTAGGTACTTACTTTCTGGATCTCCCGGTATAAATCAATTTTATAAGGGCGGAGCCTGATTGCCGCTGACATGCCTATGAATTAGTTTTATCGGTTTATATTATTTTAATTCAATTGCTGCTCCCCGGTTATGTTATGTTTATGTTATTAATTCTATATTTAGTTAATAAAAATTATTTGTATTTTATGTTGTTAGGACTTACTCCGGTATTTTTATGCAGGGAAAATAATTACAAAAACCTGCTTAAATGGTCATTTAGATACAATCAATAAATACTGCGTGTTTATATTGTGTGGAAGAACGTTTTTGTGTTGTATGTCAGCGGGGTTTTTTACGTTGCCCATGATCTCAAGCCTGCAAGTATTGAGCCACTGACTGAGTCGGCTTTATGTTCCTAATTTCTATTCGTTTCTATTTGCCACCTCCAAGAACAAATTTGCTGCTGTTCTCTCTCCTATACCATATTTTTATGAGTATTTATTTTTTATTTATATCACATATTCTCTCAAAATGCAGGGAATGTGCCTAATGTAGCCTAAATTGTGTTCAGGATTGTATTTTTGTATAGAACCCCATACATTATAATGTCATAGTGAATAAGGGACTCAACTAATGTTAGATTAAGTTTTGATTTAACCTACCTCCGCGAATAACAGACTTCATAACACAGTTAATGGAGAAATGGCACGACGTGACATAGGAGAAGATAGCCAGTTGATTTAGAAGTTACTGCCTTAGTACTATAATAATAAGGCAAATGGAAGCCAGACGCGTTGGCGGGTGTAATCAGTCTACTCCTCGCTGATGAGAGTCAAGAAGCTTGAAACTGATCTCTGGTTGGCCGACTTATAACTTGCCGATGCGGGGCTTCCTAATTTCTATTGACGAAATATATTGGTCCTTCGAGCCGGATGCAATATTAATAAAAAGTTGTACAGTTAATTTAAGGCACATTCTATTAGTTGAAGGGTGAAATTCATATATATGTTATATTTTAGGATTATCATTTGTTACAATATCTGTTAAATATAGAAATACCCTCGATCAGATCGCCGATTTGTATTTCGTTGCGTCGTCTACTTAATATTCCCGTGCTTCGTCTTTAAACAATTTATGACACTTAAACACATATTTATTTTGTGCAGTGCGAACGGGTTTTAATTTGTGAAACACCACAGGCTTCAATAATTATTGGTTATTATTGTATCTTCACGCGTTTCAGCCATTAATTATGTGAGAAATTAAACGTCACACGTAAGCATAATCTGTGAAAACAATAAATTATCATTTTAATAATTATTAGAATACAGAACGGGTTTGTTAGTTTACAGGAAAAATCGCCTGGTGTAAGTCGACCAGAAAATTATGCTGGCTTACTAAAATCCCAATGCTGTAGTCATTAATTTTGCTTATTTTATACTGAGAAGTAAATAGTGTGGTTATTTTTTGAAACAGTTTTACCGAAATGTCCTTTACTTTGTGAGTGTACATTATAACAATTTGAAGTATTTTAAACGAGACGCAGCACAAGAATACACTTGGTCTTTTCCTGCCGAAATTACTTATAAATGCAAATCTCAGTGAAGAAATGGTGCCTTCGAAGGACCAAATGTTTTACATGTGTCTGGATATGGGACTAATGACTGCCTATATAGTTATAGTTTTGGGTCGAGAAATTCGTTGAGTACAGCAAGCCACACGTATTAATATTTGTGAACTATCAAAAGAATTTTGACTTTCTCAAGCACAGCGGGTTGTTCAAAGTACTTGCCGATTACATAAATATTCTACTATACTGCAGAATAATTATGAAAAGGCAACAGCAAATGTACGAGCAGACGGAACAGTTTTTGCCGTGGTGTCAGGTAAAGTCTCTCCCTAATGACCTTTAAGAAAAAAATGTTTAAGAATAGTAAATTCTTCAAGTTTTTGGGCACATATATCAACGGTTAAAATCTTAAGCAATACTCTGATGATATTGTGCTGGTTTCTGATGGGTTAGATGAGGTAGAGGTGACATCAACATCTGCTTCGGGTACAGTTCCCATCTAAATTTATGACAAATCTACTCCCTAGCCGAAATATCTTACCAGAAAAGAAATTTTCCAAGTTAGGCGCACAAGTATACAGGTAATGAAATTAAAATCGGTAGGATAATCAGACTCGTGAGGTAGAACGAAGAATTGGACAGACTTGTGCTGTCTATCGAAAGTTTAAACATGGTTTTGCCTCCGAAATCTTTATATGTGCTAAGTGTAAATTTTACTATAGAAATATATCTATTATTTAAGAGTTACGCAAGCAAAACTTTCATACTGATAAGAAATTACTTAGTTTTTAATAATTATATCGACGTCTTCTTCATTTAAGGCAATAAACTTAAGTCAGCTAAAGAAAATCGTTTTTAGTTTGAAAAATAAAAGTACTGGTGATGAAGAACTTAGCGTTAAGTTGTTGAAAGACTTGTCTTGTGTAGTTGGTTACCCAACAATGCCGCTTAATTAATTTATTTCCGGTTTTGGTAAGATATTGGAAATTATAGTGAGTGATCAATTACGTATAGCAGATTAATGAAATGACCGTTTTCATGAACATTGGTCCTACAAGATGGCCAGCGCGGTCGCCAAACCTAATTCCGATAGATTTTTTTTATGGAAGTCTTTCAAACAGTTATACTGATAATCCAACCATGCAAAATGAACTTCTCAAGAAGAGGTACTTGAAACAGTCCACGCAAGAGAAATTTTAGATACCGTCCCAAATTGAAACATTCCTGAAATGTATAATGTTTAACCGGAAATAATTTAATATAAATAGAATCACCAAAACAAAATATACTTACTAGTAATTAGTGGTAAGCCACACATCTATCCTACAAAGCTACTGAAAATTTGCTACGCCAATGATAGTGTTGCGGATATTAAAACGTATAGAAGGCACTTTTTGTAATCTAAGGAAAATAATTATGTTGTAAATACGGGCGATGTTATTATCATTCCTGGTATCAATTTTATACGTGAATTATTAATACTTTCATTGTTAGCAGTCAGTGATATAGTTATATTGTGAAATTAATAGCTATCCTGAGTTCTGACAGCTAATGTAATATATACATAAACAAGGACATGCAATAGCATACCTATATTTAAGACGTCGAAATGCAGAAACAAATTTGTTTGCTTTGTGCCGAACCTGATGGAAATATATCTTCGGATAGATTATATATCGCTTTAAAGCTTCTCTTATCTTATTAAAGCTCTTATTAAACTATTGCAATATAATTTGTAATGAATATGGCATTATTTACATCCTGAGGTTACCATCACTTATACAATTTGTTGGCATAAAGTAGGTCGATTTTTCAGACGGACGTTTGAAAAGTAGGTATCAAAAAAGCATTAAGTAGATAGCAGGGGCAGAGGGGAGGTTGTTCTCGCGCTGATAGGGCAAAATAAATTTACCCGAACCTGAAATTTTGCTGTTGATTGTTTTTTTTCTTGGGCAAAGAATGAAGGTCTTGTTGAGTGAGATATATGTTTATTTATAAATAATCATAGGCCAAGACCTGGGTAGGCTCATTTAAGTTACATTTAAGATACATCAGGGTAAGAATAAGCATATTATTATCATGAAACACCGTAATAAGCTTCATTCATTTTGATTGACTTTGTTGAACTATTCGGCACGAAAGGTCTTTAATGTCGGACACTTTACAATATCAATTGCTTGAAACACTACTCGAAATAGTACAACACCTACAAATTAAAATCTCAGTTACATGACAATAGCATATGTACATTTATATCAGTCAGGTTTTTGGGAATTTAATCTAGATAAATATTTTCTTGTATAGCATTAAAGATACACCGATTGAATTTAAAACCTTATGCGCAGATAATGTAAGCAATATCTATTTATTATTAGGTATGTATCTGATTTTTTAGTCTTTAGACTATGGGGTTCCTCAAGAAACTGTTTTTGGACTTATGTATTTATTATATTTATTAATTATTTATTTCTCTAAATTTTCCCTTACAAAGTTATGGACGCGGATGATGTAATCCTGTTGTGTTTACACAAATATTCATGTTTTACTTTCACGTCCAGTGGAAGTACTTACAGTAACGCAATTTTTTTTTTAATAGGCTTAAAATGTCATGAAATGTCGAGATTTTCATTTGAGTGAAAAAAATTTCCTGTCTGTCGGTCTGTCTATCCGTCTGTAACTTTTTGTGCGCACGTTTACTCTTTTACTCTGGAACCGCTTATGACATTGACTTGAAATTTGGTAGGTATACTTTATACGAGGATAATTGGAACTGGCCAGTGTTAAAGCCAGGACCGTGCGCCCTGAACTTGATATTTTGTCCTATATATTTAGCAATGGTATCGAGATTCAAATGGTAGTTGAAACTGTGTAGGAGAGTCCGAGACTGGCAATGTAATCAGCCTGAATGAACCATCTACGACTGCACTGGTTTAAAGATAATAAAACGGACAGGCCTACTAGCATAAAAAAACTCGTAAATCGCTTCTCAATAGTCAAAGGTGGACTTCTGCTGTGCTGTTAATGTGCCAGTGCAGTGCGTAAATACCTGTTATAATATCAAGCGTAGGAGTTTAGTTAGTTATTGTTCATATTTACTACTATATAAAAGGTAAAATATTTTAATTATTTACTAATTTACCATGGCTTTCTGGAGACCATTTGAAACAGAGGATAATATAATAACGCCCGAAAATCTTATTATTTTCTTATGAAAAGAATTTCTATTTACGTCCGCCCATGTACAATAAAGAGATGCCGACTGTTTTTGCCGGCTTTTAGTTTTTATACGGTTCCAATTAAATTCGTTTACACTTTACACTAATGTATTATAACGAGATCTGGAACTAGATTATATTTTGATCTAATTTAGTTGAAGGGTTCGGGGGTAAATGGGGTAAATAAGGGTAAATAGGCAAAGCAAGCAGGTAAAAGTCCATAAAATTGCAATTTAGGGCATGTACGAAAAGTCAAGTTCTCAAATTTTTTTTTTGCATTAGTCACCCCCACTATCACACCCAATACCGCCCCCACACTATTATGAAAGGGAGTAAAAAAATGAAAATGCGATTTAGTGTGTCTATAAGAACGAAACGTCTCAAAAAAAATTTTTTCGTTAGCAACCCTCTTACCACCCCCACCCCGTTATTAAAGGCAGTAAAAAATTTAATTTTGATTTAGTGTGTATACAAAAACCAAGAGATTCTAAATTTTTTTTGGGGTTGGTCACCATCCCACAGTTTCTTACATTCGTTGTATCTTTAATTATTAGTGTTTTGATCCGTCTGTGAAGCCGTTGATCACCGAAAGCCTCGTTTTCATTATTCGCCTGTAATTAGTATCACTTATTATATTTTATTTATTTGATAGACCATCATTTATCGATTAAGTACCTGTCCAAACTTTCAAAGCATTTTACTCTTGTATTATACTCACATAAAGTTTAGCTTATCAAATTGCCATTGGCCTTGCCATTCCTGTACCTTTATTCTTTAAAATTGATTCTTAGTGTTCTTTTAACCTGTTTTCAATACTTCTACTGCTCTGACCAATATAGACAGTACTATAGTCTTTACATTTGATTTCATATACACCAGGTATATTAAGTTTGTTTATTTTTTCTTGATTATTGACCAAAATTCTTTTGCTACCTGCGCTCTTTCTGTATCTGTATTTTTTTAAATTTTCTCACGTTAATTAAACTTTAGCTATTGAAGATCAAATCCCCTAAACTAAAACTACACCATAAATGTAGAAATGTTTCAAACAGCGGTTAGCAGTACGACGAGTATGTTATTTAATTAGCCTGATTTATGATTTTATACCTATTATAAAACGTAATGTTTGCCATCTCCTGAGACATCTTAAATATGACAATAATTAACAAGACAACTTATCAGTCTTGAGAATATGCATATGTAATGCACATTCACAGTCAGCATGTTTCCGAACAAAAACCAGCTCTATTAGTAACATATTCTATAAGTAAATACTCTCGTACTGGATATCCTGTAAATACCATCCATTGAAGTTAACACATATTCTTGAGAAATCATTATTTCCATTCATTCGATCACACTATTTATAAATTGAAAGAGGAAGCTATTAAACATTGGACATGTCTTCTGTTTAATAATTAAATTGAAAGGCTATTAATTAATGGTAGATGCATATGGTACACCTGTAAGCACTGCTCAGGATGCAGCTAATTAAGTTTTTCTTACCATAGTATGGCTCCTTGTTTTTTATCAGTTCAAAAAGTCATTTGGATTTATGTTATTTTAATTAGTAATGTTTATGTGGAAAGAATGTACGTGGACCACCTCTGCGTTGGCAGCTGTTCGCGTACTGTTGTTTTACGGGGGGTGAAAAATTCTATGGAATCGGGGGTAAAAATTGGTTTATGTGTCACAATTACAACAAGAGTAAAGCGTTTAATTTTTAGAATCTAAAACGTCTTTCCTTCCCTTAGGCTTTGCATATCTAACTCAATAATATAATGAATGAATAGTATTAAAATTAGGTGAATTATTTTAGATTGTGGAGGGAAATGGAAAGAGAAAAAATAAGCGGAATTAATGGTGTCATGGCCAACTTTGTGATTTGTTCTTTTCATTTTTGCACAAGAGCATACATATTATTATTCTTATTGTCTTTGTCGTCAATTTTCATCATTTTATCTTTTTTCGTATCTCCTCAAACAAGGAAGCGATAACCGTTTGTGGTTTTCCTATTTTTCAGGTTTTTGTAATATATCTCACGACGTAGGCTATGGATTTCAAATTTCTTTTTACTGAAGTATAGCTCACAAAAAATCGGAAATTTATTCTTCTACAATAGATATTAAGCGATCCCTTGTAAAATAGACAGACGGTATATCTCGAGTTATTTACATTTTTAAGTTGAAAAACGCGGTTAAAAAAATTAAATTATTAATGACAATTGAGTCTTTGAAGTACAAAAATATTTTGGATACTCCTGAGCACCTGTCCAACAGGATCCAACCATAAAGTTGCTGATGGAAAAAATTCAACTTTAAATCCTATATTGACTGCATTATACAGGGTGTCTCACCGGGAACTGAATCGATCGATATAAAGAAAAGTACGCATCAGAAAATTTTTAAAATTTAGATAATTACTAATATCGGTGTGGCCAATCCAACTAAAATAATTACAAGCAGCTGGCACATCCGCTTATACCGGAAATCGATACCAACTTGCTGATTTCAAATGGAACACCCTATATATTTTAGGGTTTTAGAAAAGAGCCTAAAATTCTGAGTCGAAAATATACCTAACCTAGCCGTTTCAGAGATATTTGACATTTTATAGAAAATTTGACAGGTGCAACGGTTTGCAAGAACCGTTATAACTTTCTTCGTGTAAAAGATCCTCATTTGCTTCTTGTCACGTAAAAAGAACACAAGGAGAATTACGTTCTACATCTGAAATAAATTCAATAATATCATACCAAGTGTTCCGTTTTTCGCGTTGCATTTTGTCAACTTCACACCGCGAAAACTTTCCCTATTTTCTGATATTAGCATTGTGGAGGATAAAGTTACAACTTTTATATTTGCGATTTTATTAGAAATTCATGAATTGTTGTAATTATTATCAAAATAGCCATGATTAGAAAAAATCAGTCATTATCTTATGTCCAAAAATGCCAGCACGTTTATATTACACCCACGAAAACTTTTTAAATTTGTTTATTATTTATGGAGAATATGATAAAGTAATATCAAGAACTTGCAGCACATTTGCTACTCGATGCCCAAAAAAACGGCAAAATTATGGCTCTGTCAAGGCAAGAATGCAAAGAGGAAAGCCTACTGTTGATGACGAAAACATTGAAATAGTCATTCTGGGATATTTTCATGCATTTCCAAGGATGTCATTAAGACAAGCTGCTCTGGAATCGGGACTATGCAAGGATTCAATTCACAGAATCTTATTAAAACATAAGTTTCAACCTTTTTCATTCCATATGGTTCAAGGATTAAGAGAAACAGATTTCCTAAGAAGACAGAATTTTTGTGAGTTTATTCTAATAAGGTCTGAGGGTCACGATTCTTATTTGGGAAATATTATATGGACAGATGAAGCAAAATTTACTAAAAATGGACTTTTTAAAAGACAAAATTCGCATTATTGGAGTGACTCAAATCCTCATATCTTCAGAGAGCGAAACTTTCACGAAAGTTGGCAGTTCAATGTTTACTGTACCATAAGAAACGATAGAGTGGTGGCATTACAATTTTATCAGGAGAATTTGAACGGTAAATAAAATTTTCTCTTCTGCTAATATGTATTCGTAAATTTTTGTTTTTTTTTTAGGTGAAAGATATTTGAATATCTTACAAAATTTGAATAATAACTATTTAGAAAATTTACCTCTTGCCGAACATAGAAACATTTTTTATCAGCACGACGGTGCTCCCCCACATAACGCATATTTAATTAATAATTATTCACAAAAAACTTTTTATGATCAATGGATTGCCAATAATGGACCTTTCTTATGGCCTCCTCGCTCGCCCGATTTATCAGTTCTGGATTATTTTATTTGGGGAACTATTAAAAATAAAGTTTTGAGAGCTCATTAACAACCATTGAAGATTGTAGGCAAAAATGCATTTCAAAACATATCACAGGATTCAATTAGAAGAGCTACCCATGAGGAACTAATCCGAAGGTGCGAAAAATGTATCGAGGTTCGAGGGCGGAATTTTGAGCAATTATTAAATTAAAATGAAATCATATTTTAAATTGATCTTATCTCTGCTATTTTAGTTCATGCCATATCTTCAAGTCGATTAATACGCAAGTTACAGTGTTAGTGTTATTTTGCGTTTTTGTGGATATCGAGTAGCTAATGTGCTGCAAGTTCTTGATATTACTTTATCATATTCTCCATAAATAATAAACAAATTTAAAAAGTTTCCGTTGGTATAGTTTAAACGTGCTGGCATTTTTTTACATAAGATAATGACTGATCGTTTCTAATCATGGCTATTTTGATGAAATGATTACAACAATTCATGAATTTCTAATAAAATCGCAAATATTTCAAAAGTTGTAACTTTAACCCTCACAATGCTAATATTAGAAAAAAGGGAATTTTACACAACTTGACGTAAAAAAATACAGGGTGTTCCATTTGACCTAAACAAGTTTTCTCGGTTTGAAGTTGACAAAATGTAACGCGAAAAACGGAACACTTGGTATGATATTATAGAGTTTATTTCTGTTGTAGAACGTAGTTCTTCTTGTGTTCTTTTTACGTGACAAGAAGCAAATGAAAATCTTTTACACGAAGAAAGTTATGACGGTTCTTGCAAACCGTTGCACCTGTAAAATTTTCTATAAAATGTCAAATATCCCTGAAACGGCTAGGTGTAGGTATAGGATATGTTACATATTTTCGACTCAGAATTTTATGCTCTTTTCGAAAACCCTAAAATATATAGGGTGTTCCATTTGAAATAAGCAAGTTGGTATCGATTTCCGGTATAAGTGGAAGTGCAAGCTGCTTGTAATTATTTTATTTGGATTGGCCACACCGACATTAGTAATTATCTAAATTTTCAAAATTTTCTGATGCGGACTTTCCTCTATATCGATCGATTCAGTTCCCGGTGAGACACCCTGTAACCGTTATCCATAAACGGTAGCCGCCTCTTATTGTAGATTCCTTTATAGTTTGAGTTGACTGGTTCGATTTTGTCCGTTCATTTAAATTATTATTTATTGATACTAATATGTCCTAGCAGTTATTCTATGAAATTACTCTTGAAGATTTGAATTACTTCATTAGCTTTGATTAACGATGCATAGCGCCGCGCTCGTACCGTCACTATATCATTATACCTAAAAATTATTGGTTGGGATAAATTATAAATACGAATGAAAATAGAAATTGGCGTTCGCCACAATTTCATTATAATTATACGGATGGAAGTAGGTGTAAGTAATAACGTAGTGTGAAATTTTTATACTCAGTCTTTCGATTTGTTACTCAACCGTGAAATTCGGTCAAGTATATCTTGAGAACTTATGGAGGAAGAAAGATTTATCATTTAACGTTCCTTTTAAGACGATTTGGGGAACTCCTAATATTCTTTAAAAGCTTCTAATGCGGTTATCCGGTTCATTCGCGCCGCTATTTCATTTTCTAGAATATACTTGGGAGTGTTTTTAAAATTATAAACAATCTAAAGTTTAATTGACGTCAAATGATTTTTAAAGGGTGGGAATTTACACTTATATCATCCAAATATTCAAAACCCCATACACCTTGGTGGACAGAACATATAAAAATGACGATGTCTCTTACAAAATATAAAAGAACAAAAAATGATGCTCATTGGAAATTTTATAAGGAAATCTGTAATTATACTAGGGCGGCAGTTAACAGGGAGAAAATAGCATATTTTGAATACAAAATAAATATCTCCGCGCCGAAAGAATAATAATTTGTTACCACATAATCAGAATAATGAAATTCCTGACCATTTAAAAAATGTAAATGCCAGTTTTGAACTTTTATAAAAACAATACTTTAAATAACATTAATTTTAAATTCCAATTCCAAACTAACTGTATTAAAGGTATTAAATAATATTTCGACAAATGGTACAGCAATACTTCACTATATAGGTACCTATGAAGATTCAGTAGAATTAATTGGTAATTTCATGAAAAATCGGCAGCAAAGTGCGCGTTTAAATAGCTCAAATTATTCAACTTTAAAATCTGGTGTGCCTCAAAGGTCCATTCTTGGCCCACTACTCGTTAATATTTACAAAAATAACCTCGATAATAACTTAAGTTATTGTAAAATTCACTTATATGCAGATGACACGCATCTCTACTACTCTTTTCCCTCTTTGGATGAGGAGACAGGCAGTTTTCATATAAATGAAGAAAGATAATAATAAATTCATAATGGCAGCTCAAGGTCACTGTTTAATAATTAATCCAAGCAAGTCTGAAGTAATAATTACAATTTAATTATGCAGATCCTTTATATGGCTCTTGCCTTAATGCACTTTATTACACGTATAATCCAAAAACTACAAATCTCATAGCTTAGATTAATATATGGAATACAAAAAAATCAAAGAATATGACACAAATTGCGCGAAGTAAAATGGCTTAATATGCCAAATAGAAGGATTCACCACGATGCGTGTTTGTTTCATGCATTAACATTGAATAAATCACCACCTTATTTATATAGGACAATTCAGAATAGGCGTACATAACTTGAATAGATTTAAGCGTCTTCTAATTCCTCCAATACATCGGTCTCAGTTGTTCAAGAGGTCAGTTAGTTACCGTAAGATATATAAGGGTAGCAGTAATGAACTTAAAAGCAACGGAATGTGCAATTTTAATCACAAATATACAGGGTGTCGCACCCGGAACTGAATCGATCGATATAGAGAAAAGTACACATCGAGAAATTTGAAAATTTAGATAATTACTAATGTCGGTGTGGCCAATCCAAGTAAAATAATTACAAGCAGCTGGCACTTCCGCTTATACCGGAAGTCGATACCAACTTGCTTATTTGAAATGGAATATCCCATATATTTTAGGGTTTTCGAAAAGAGCATAAAATTCTGAGTCGAAAATATGTAGCATATCCTATACCTAAACCTAATATCATACCAAGTGTTCCGTTTTTCGCGTTGCATTTTGTCAACTTCAAACCGCGAAAACTTGGTCAAATAGAACACCCTGTATTTTTTTACATCAAGTTGTGTAAAATTGAGTTCCCTTTTTTCTGATATTAGCATTGTGGGGATTAAAGATACAACTTTTTGAAATATTTGCGATTTTATTAGAAATTCATGAATTGTTGTAATCATTTCATCAAAATAGCCATGATTAGAAACAGTCAGTCATTATCTTATGTCAAAAAATGCCAGCACGTTTAAATTATACCAACGAAAACTTTTTAAATTTGTTTATTATTTATGGAGAATGTGATAAAGTAATATCAAGAACTTGCAACACATTTGCTACTCGATATCCACAAAAACGCCAAATAACACCAACACTGTAACATGCGTGTTAATCGAATTGAAGGTATGGCATGAATTAAAATATCAGAGATAAGATCAATTTAAAATATGATTTCATTTTAATTTAATAATTGCTCAAAATTCCGCCCTCGAACCTCGACACATTTTTCGCACCTTCGGATTAGTTCCTCATGGGTAGCTCTTCTAATTGAATCCTGTGATATGTTTTGAAATGCATTTCTTACTCTTTGCATACAATCTTCAATGTTTGTTAATGGGCTCTCATAAACTTTATTATTAATAGTTCCCCAAATGAAATAATCCAGAACTGATAAATCGGGCGAGCGAGGAGGCCATAAGAAAGGTCCATTATTGGCAATCCATTGATCATTTCTTGTAAATAATTATTAATTAAATATGCGTTATGTGGGGGAGCACCGTCGTGCTGATAAAAAATGTTTCTATGTTCGGCGAGAGGTAATTTTTTTAAATAGTTATTATTCAAGTTTTGTAAGATATTCAGATATCTTTCACCTAAAAAAAAAAAAAATTACCTAACATATTAGCAGAAGAGAATGCCACCACTCTATCGTTTCTTATGGCACAGTAAACGTTGAACTGCCAACTTTCCTGAAAGTTTCGCTTTCTGAACATATGAGGATTTGAGTCACTCCAATAATGCGAATTGTGTCTATTAAAAAGTCCATATAATATTTCCCAAATAAGAATCGTAACCCTCAGACCTTATTAGAATAAACTCACAAAAATTCTGTCTTCTTAGGAAATCTATTTCTTTTAATCCTTGAACCATATGGAATGAAAACGGGTCAAACTTATGTTTTAATAAGATTCTGTGAACTGAATCCTTGCATAGTCCCGATTCCAGAGCAGCTTGTCTTAATGACATCCTTGGAAATGCATGAAAATATCCCAGAATGACTATTTCAATGTTTTCGTCATCAACAATAGGCTTTCTTCTTTGCATTTTTGCTTTGACAGAGCCATAATTTTTAAAATTTTCCAGTATGCGTTTTACATTGTTAGGTGACGGTTTCCGTTTTTCCGGATATCGAGTAGCAAATGTGCAAATATAGTACTTACGTAAAAATAATGTTTAAAACTACTTTAAAAAAATACACATATCCAATTTCCCAGTCGCAGAGCAACTGTTATCCGAATGCAATGATTACTTAATTATCACCATGCTCAAGTAGTAGTCTAAACGGTACTTTGTCTTAGATTTTAATTGTAGTGCATTACATTAGCTTTATATGCATGTAGTTAAATTTCGAAATAATTAACCAGAGTGATATACAGAAATCTACTTCCCACAGGAAATAACATGATTGTATTTTTTCTATTTGTGAACACTCTCCTTGTATCATTTAATGTAAAAGCTATCAATACAAATTAATACAATTAATTTCTCTAAAACTATTACTTCTGCAAGTTGTTTTCTAATCTAGTTTTACCTAGTTTTGTTACTTTATTAAAATTTAAATATAAAAGTATCTCAGGGATATGGAGGTTGACATATTTCAAAGAAAAAAACAGTAGTATCAGTTATTTTGAGGGCATCTTTCATTTCAATCTGATTTTACGAAAAAAGAGTAGTCAGTGAAGATTTTTCTTTCTAAGTACTTGTAGGTGGGCCGTCAATAATAAGCCATAGTTCAAGGCTATATACAGGGTGTCGCACCGGGAACTGAATCGAACGATATAGAGAAAAGTACACATCCGATAATTTTTAAAATGTAGATAATTACTAATGTCGGTGTCGCCAATCCAACTAAAATAATTACAAGCAGCTGGCACTTCCGCTTATACCGGAAGTCGATACCAACTTGCTTATTTCAAATGGAATATCCTATATATTTTAGGGTTTTCGAAAAGACCATAAAATATATAGCATATCCTATACCTAAACCTAGCCGTTTCAGAGATATTTAACATTTTATAGAAAATTTGACAGGTGCAATGGTTTGCAAGAACCGTTATAACATTCTTCGTGTAAAAGATCCTCATTTGCTTCTTGTAACGTAAAAAGAACACAAGGAGAGCTACGTTCTACAGCTGAAATAATTTCAATAATATCATACCAAGTACTCCGTTTTTCGCGTTACATATTGTCAACTTCAAACCGCGAAAACTTGTTTAGGTCACATGCAATACCCTGAATTTTTTACGTCAAGTTGTGTAAAATTGAATTCCGTTTTTTCTGATATTAGCATTGTGGGGGTTAAAGTTACAACTGTTTGAAATATTTGCGATTTTATTAGAAATTCATGAATTGTTGTAATCATTTCATCAAAATAGCCATGATTAGAAACAATCAGTCATTATCTTATGTCAAAAAATGCCAGCACATTTAAATTACACCCACGAAGCCTTTTTAAATTTGTTTATTATTTATGGAGAATGTGATAAAGTAAGATCAAGAAGTTGCACCACATTTGCTACTCGATATCCAGAAAAACGGAAACCGTCACCAAACACTGTAAAACGCATACTGGAAAATTTTAAAAATTATGGCTCTGTCAAGGCAAAAATGCAAAGAAGACAGCCTATTGTTAATGACGAAAATATTGAAATAGTCATTCTGGGATATTTTCATGCATTTCCAAGGATGTCATTAAGACACGCTGCTCTGGAATCGCAACTATGCATGGATTCAATTCACAGAATCTTATTAAAACATAAATTTCACCCGTTTTTATTCCATATGGTCCAAGGATTAAAAGAAACAGATTTCCTAAGAAGACAGAATTTTTGTGAGTTTATTCTAATAAGATCTGAGGGTCACGATTCTTATTTGGGAAATATTATATGGACAGATGAAGCAAAATTTACTAAAAATGGACTTTTTAAAAGACACAATTCGCATTATTGGAGTGACTCAAATCCTCATATGTTCAGAGAGCGAAACTTTCAGGAAAGTTGGCAGTTCAATGTTTACTGTGCCGTAAGAAACGATAGAGTGGTGGCATTACAATTTAATGGACCTTTCTTATGGCCTCCTCGCTCGCCCGATTTATCAGTTCTGAATTATTTCATTAGGGGAACTATTAAAAATAAAGTTTATGAGAGACCATTAACAACCATTGAAAATTGTATGCAAAGAGTAAGAAATACATTTCAAAACATATCACAGAATTCAATTAGAAGAGCTACCCATGAGGAACTAATCCGAAGGTGCGAAAAATGTGTCGAGGTTCGAGGGCGGAATTTTGAGCAATTATTAAATTAAAATGAAATCATATTTTAAATTGATCTTATCTCTGCTATTTTAGTTCATGCCACATCTTCAATTCGATTAATACGCATGTTACAGTGTTAGTGTTATTTTGCGTTTTTGTGGATATCGAGTAGCAAATGTGCTGCAAGTTCTTGATATTACTTTATCACATTCTCCATATGGGGGCGAGCGTAGGTGCGTCTTTACTATGTACATACTTCGGTATGCGATGTAAAGCAACGACAGGCGCAGTTAGTACTTGGATGGTGACCATTCCAACGGAAACCGCGTTCTCGCCTCACACATCTTTCAGCGGCTTGTATATCAGTGTATGCGCGGAAGCTATACAACCTTAGGCGAGGGTTGTATAGGAGATATACCATCCTTCGGAGGGGATGTAAAGCCGTCGGTCCCTTGTCTATTAAATGTTAGGCAAGTAAAAGATCCTTACTCTTCTTAAGGGAAGAGGTTCGGCAAAAATTCCTGGTTGGGGGTAGCTCGTCTACAGGCGTCGGTGTTAGGCCTCAGTAGCGGAAATAGGCCGACGTTAAATAAATGTATAAAGAAAAAAAAAACATTCTCCATAAATAATATACAAATTTAAAAAGTTTTCTTTGGTATAATTTAAACGTGCTGGCATTTTTTGACATAAGATAATGACTGATTGTTTCTAATCATGGCTATTTTGATGAAATGATTACAACAATTCATGAATTTCTAATAAAATCGCAAATATTTCAAAAAGTTGTAACTTTAATCCTCACAATGCTGATATCAGAAAAAAGGGAAATCAATTTTACACAACTTTACTTAAAAAATACAGGGTGTTCCATTTGACCTAAACAAATTTTCGTGGTTTGAAGTTGACAAAATCTAACGCGAAAAATAGAACACTTGGTATGATATAATTGAATTTATTTCAGTGGTAGAACATAGTTCTCCTTGTGTTCTTTTTACGTGACAAGAAGCAAATAAGAATATTTTACACGAAGACAGTTATAACGGTTCTTGCAAACCGTTGCACCTGTCAAATTTTCTATAAAATGTCAAATATCTCTGAAACGGCTAGTTTTAGGTATAGAATTTGCTACATATTTTCGACTCAGAATTTTATGGTCTTTTATATAGGGTGTTCCATTTGAAATAAGCAAGTTGGTATCGACTTCCGGTATAAGCGGAAGTGCCAACTGCTTGTAATTATTTTAGTTGGATTGTACACACCGACATTAGTAATTATTAAATTTTCAAAATTATCTGATGCGTACTTTTCTCTATATCGATCGATTCAGTTCCCAGTGAGACACCCTGTATACTCTTTGAACCAAAATAATATGAAGATGTAACCAAATATGCTTTAGTAAATTGTTGCTGTGGAAAAAGATACAGGATCTCAAAGTGTTAATTGTTTTTGATTTTTTTTTTTTGCAATATCTCAACTACCTGTATCTCTCTCTACCTATCTTCTCCAAAATAGGTATGAAAACATTTGTTAATCTAAAAAACAATAAGTTATGCATCGCATCACTTTGGCCTGCTGGGGGCACCTCATGAGCTCTACCTGGATGCATATTTTCTGTTACAGGTACACGTCATAGAACTTGATAATTCCAATCGTTTTCGAGAAAACTGCCGCAGAAAATTTCAAAATTCTTTGAAAACAAACTCGGCGTGCCAGATAAAAATATTGTGAAAAAAATCTTCTGGGGAAAAAAACTACAAACGGGTATGTGACTCTATTCTGCCGTATCAACAATTATTTGCATAACTTTCGGTTTTTTTTTCCGAAAAGAAGATCAAGGTAAATAACAACTATTTGCAATGTTTCGGTCATCATAGCAGGATGCAAACTTGATAGAAAATGTCTAATGATTATTAAAATGTTCTCCAAGGTTTGCTTAAACTTCGGATTTTTTTTCAAAAAGTTATTACAAATTTACTTTTTTTTTTTTAATTTAATGATGTTCCGGGGAATGGAAAAGGGTGCAAAATCGGATTTGTTATTTTGTTTTTTTTATCTTCACCAATGTAGTCTCAAAAGAAAACTTTTGCAATGTTTCATACCTTTTTTACTCTAATGGCTGGCGTAATTGTTCTAAAGGCAATTAAAACCATTTGGTATTATTATGAAACAAGCCGACCGGAGCTACGCCCCGCAGTCGTTCAAGGATCATGGAGAACGTTTAGTACCCAACTAAATTTCATATATAAAAAAAGAATATATGTGAATTGCCCGTCAAGTTCAATGTAATATGGTAATCCCTTATAAATATTTAATTAATATTTGCAAAATTATCTTATAGACAAAAGATCCTAAACCAAATACAGCTATAAGAGTGGTGTCAACGGTCTAAGTCTACAACCGTGATACCGCATATTTTTTTTGGTGGGTGATTACCTGAATTATTATTTTATTTACATAAGTAAAAAACCTTGTTATTGTAATTAGATTAACAGCACTTCACACATGTTTCCCCTTTATAAGAATATTTATCACTCTACATATAGTGAGGTCCATCATAAGTAACAGAAAAATTCATTATCTACGTAATGAACAGTTTATGAGTAAAGTCCTAAAACACGTCAATTTTTAATTCTAAGATGACATTTCTTGAGCATAATTTTTTTATCTCCCCCTTCAATCTCCACCGACCCCTTTAAATTCTTTCAATAGAACGAGGGTGTGTGTGAGACAGCTTATTTGAAAGGGTTTTTAATTTTCTATCCAGTAATATAAGATTTCTTGAATTTTGTATATTCCTCATCAAGAAAATTAAATTTGAAAATTTTGAAATGTATACAATCAAATGTATCCTAAACTATTTTATGTACAGTTGATTTAAAAAAAACTGGTACACTTTCTTTTAGCTATGTAAATCATTCGTTCTTTGATTGATATTAATAATCTTACAAATGTCACATTGACGTTAATCAGTGGCGTCATTATTAAAAATGGTTAGACATCTAACAGATGTTTTTCTTAAAATGTTTTCTTAAAATGTTTTCTTAACCGCCTCTCAAGTTACCGAAGTAACTCCCTGGAAGATCTCAAGGATCTTGTGCTAGGCAAAGAGAGGCGAGGCCCTACAGTTTAATGTGGACTCCGAACCACTCTTTCTCCAATTTCTTTAAATGAAAAATTGTTTCGCCTTGAAGGAATCGAACCCACTTCGCTAGGCAACTCAGTTTGCTAGCCAGTCGCTTTAACACACTGAGCTACCATTCCCCAGATATTTAAAAACTTCTAACTGTTTCTAAAATTGAAGATGGTTGGTCCATAAGAAGACTTGCTGCTGAATGCAATGTGAGTAAAACCATGATAAGGAGTGTTAAAAAACAATGGGAAACTAACCAAAAGATATCCCGTAAAGTTGGTTCCGGTAGGCCCAGAAAGGGCAATAATAGAGAAGATGGAAATACTATAAATTACCTAAGAGAAAACCCTTTTCAGACTGCAGTAAATGCAATTTCAGAGAAAAATTTCCCTGCTTCGATACCCTACTGCTTGCAGAAGAATAAAACTAGGAAGCGAATTGAAGAGTTGTTCAGCGGCTAAAAAATACAAACTTTCAGAAGAAAAGAAGCAGGGTAGGAATAATTTTTGCACTGAACTATATAATCAATGATGAAAACTTCTGGGGACAAGTTGTCTTTTCTGACGAAAAGGTTTTTAAATCCTGTAACGATGGACATGTTCGCGTATATAGGTCTCCTTCCACAAGATACTTCGAAAAATATACTTTCGATCCACAAATATCAGGAAGGTTTTCAGTCAATGTCTGGGCATGGATGAGCCTAAATGGATTAGGTGTGTGTTGGAACAGTGGTGGTCATCTCAATTCCATTAAATATATTGAAATATTAGACAATATTATGTTGCCGTCAGTAATAGAGGTGTTTCCGGAAAATAATGTCATTTTCCAACAAGACAACTGCTCCATACATACGACAGGCAATGGTTTCTTAATAAAAACATAGAGTTGATACTGTGGTCGTCTAAAAGTCCGGATTTAAATCCAATTGAAAATGTTTGGGGACTAATGGTGAAACATATAAGAAAATTAAATAACCAATCAAATAATGCCCAAGAATTGGAAGGGATAATTGAAGACGCTTGGGAGAACTTGTCGCAAAAATTTGACCTTGCAAGAAATCTGATTTTGTCCATACCTGCAAGACTTCAGGCAGTTTTAGACGCTAATGGAGCAATGGCAAAATATTAGTTAATTCTGTATTACGTAGTTGAAGTTCATCTATTTTATTTTTTTATTGTATTTTTATGTTCAGTCTGTATTGTTTACACTTTTTTTAATCTCAAGTGGTATTTTTATGTTCTTTTTAATTTTTAATTACAACCATTAGTAGAATTACACGTAACAAATATTATTTTTCTAAACAATAATATGGCAGGCTTGAAAATGTTTTGAAAAAGTTATTTTCTAATTATTTTTTAAAATTCCATTTGAATAAAATTAAAAAGAAAGGTTTAATAAGTTTAAAAACAATAAGAAAACCGGTCTCCTCCAAAAAACTCAGGTCCGGGGTAAATCACCTCTTCTCCACCCCCCTCTCGACATGCCTGGGCAGCCCTATTTACAGACATATGCAAACAACTAAACTATCAAGATTTTCGATTACAAGAGTTGTACTAGTTTTTTTTTTAAATCAACTGTACCAGCTGTCAGTGGCACTGTCAACTCGCCTTATTTTCCTGAAAAGATTTATCAAAATAATACAAGGGCTTTTTTGGATCACTGATTTCAAATCCGATGTCGAAGGTGACATTTGACAGTTGGCAGCTGTCAGTAACAGTGTTAGCTGTATTATCCGCAAAAGATTTATCACTGTGTTCCCGGATCACGCTAAAAGTAGATGCAAACAACCCCAAATAATTATTTTGTTTGAACACTTTTATAGTATATTACTCAACACGTCAGTGTACGAGATGAAATTCTCTTTGTTGATTGCTGACCGAATTATAACGTGATTTTACATTTGACGCATTCACCAGTGCTGGTCAGTGAAGAAATATATAAATAAATAAATCTTTTCCGGATAATACAGCTAACACTGCTACTGACAGCTGCCAACTGTCAAATTCCACCTTTGACATCTATTTTAAATCAACGACTCAAAAAATCCCTTGTATATGTTTTGATAAATCTTTTCCGGAAAATAAGGCGAGTTGTAGTTGACAGTGCCAATGACAGCTGTCAACTGCCAAATACTACTTTTGACATAGGATTTGAAATCAGCGACCCGAAAAACCCCCGTAGAACATTAATAAAGCCACTTTGAAAGGACCATGGCTCCATACAATTTGTGAAAAAAACCTGAGAAATCTACTTTCCCCCCTTCATATCTGGAAAACTGTTCAATTTCCGACCTGGTTGCCATGAGGACTTTTGATCAGGAGCCCAAGAGGAATAACATATATCGATTCTAGAGAGTTTCACCGGGGGTCATTTTCCATAAGAAATGTGCGGGATCCTTTCTACGTTTGCCTTTTAAACGTTGGCCACGATAATTCAAAATTACTTTGAAGTTTGATTGCCATTTCATTTTTTTGCGTTTACACAAATTTAAGTAAATTTTTTATTATTTAACAATGGCACGTTTAACAGTTCGTGAAAAAGTGAAAATAATTCGTATTGTAGGGGAAAGTATATCATTCGCAGAGGCCACAAGAATTTTTAACGCACGGCATCCAGAGTGAGCAAATATAATTAAAACAGTAGCAATTACTAATTAATAATTTGTTCAACCATACCGGTAACCTTCGAAAACCTAGGTTTAAACCGAAGATTATTGTTTTTGCGCACAAGGAAATTTTCTCAATGACATGAATTTTTTAAAGAAAATGATATTTACTGATGAAGCTACATTCAATACAAGTGGTGTAGTCTGCAGTCAACATATCCGATACTGGGCTGCTGAAAATCCTAATTGGTTGATAAACTGTAAAAGTCAACGATCGCAAAAAGTGAATGTTTGGTGCGCTATTTTAATTGAGCAGATTATAGGATCTTTCTTTTTTGAAACATTAAACGCCGAAACATTTTTAAACTTTCTTGAAGGGGATTTTACTGATATTTTGGATAACATGCCTCTTCGAATAATTCAGCATTTAATACTGCAATTGGACGGAGCACCAGGTCATCATGCGAACGTTGTTCGTAACTGTCTTAACACACATTTCCCCCTGAAATGGATAGGTCCAAGAAGTCCTCTTCAAGATGGCCACCCCGGTCTCCGGATCTAACACCAGAAGACTTTTACTTTTGGGGGAGTATTAAAAATTTAGTATACAAAGAGGGACCTCAAAACGCAGAACAACTACGGGATAAAATAAGAGAAGCTTGCCTACAAATAACACCTGCAGAATTACGTTTTGTCGTGCGGCGCAACAGAAAAGTTATAGAAAAATGTATTCACATGGATGGAGGATATGTTGAGAAAACTGTGATTTAGTTATCTAGGTAGTCCTTATTATGTATTGAATGTTCATGAATTAAATCTGTTTAATATTTAACTTTTTCGCCTCCCACGTCAATTACTGTTTGATTAAGTAAAGCTGACTAACGTCACGTGACCAATTCTGAATGGAAAGCCTGTCTTCCTCCATCTTAATTAATTCATAATTGCTACCAAAAATAATGTTAGGATTCTAATAATTGGTCCTTTAAAAAACGAAATTTTTTTCTTACTACATGAACACCACATACACTATCTTTTTTAAATTCGGTACTGGTGGGTTCTTGAAAACGGCGAATAAGATTATGATATTGTTTTACAGTTAAAACTTTGCCTAATATATTTTTTTGGAAAATTAGGTCCATTTTTCTTCACAACGACGAACGCCACTGGTGTGCTTTTAAGTATTTTACCGTGACACAATCTCCTTCTGGGTAGAGCAGTCATGAAAAATGAGACAGTGTAGATGCCTTATTTATAAAAAACATTATTTTTTTCTGATGAAGCAAGATTCGTCTTAAATGCAACAGTCAACAAACAGAACTATAGATACTGGAGTATAGAAAATCCACATTGGATGATGGATGCCAATACTCAATATCCTGAGAAGGCGAACGTTTGGGCTAGAATTATAAATTCTCAAATTATTGGACCATATTTCTTTGATTGCACATTAACTGGCGCGCATTACTTGAATTTCTCGCAAAAATTCCAGAGTTAAGAATACTTTTCCCAGAGATGACAACCCTAATGAAATTGATAGAAATATTTGGTATCAGCAGGAGGAGCTATACCACATTTTGCATTGGAAATAAGAGCCTATCTTAATCACGTTTTTCCCAATAGGTGGATCGGTAGACGCGGTGAAATTGAATGGCCTAGCCGTTCTCCCGATTTGACCCCGCTTGACCATTTTTTATGGGGTTACTTAAAATCGAAAGTCTACTTCCAGATACCAAATAACGTCGATGATTTAAAAGACAGAATAAGGCAAGAAATTAATCAAATCGCCCCGAAAACGACACAAAATGTTTTAGAAGAATTTCAGCAAGGCCTCCATTATTGTCAAGAAGCTACCGGCGCTCAATTTGAACATTTGATTTAGACTGTTTCATGTTCTTTTGTTTACTTAGTAACATTAAAAATTGAATATTTTTCAATAAAAAATAGCGAAATTCAAAAAATCTTATATTGCTTGATGGAAAATTAAAAATCATCATTTCAAATGAGCTATCACGCGCACCCTCGTTCCATTTAGAAATTTTAATGTGGTACCTGTCGCTCCAAGGGGGTTGAGGGTGTTGATATTTCTAGTAATATAAACATTCAAAAATGAAACGGAGCTGAATGTTATCGTTTTATAAACAAAATAAAGAAAATGAGTAATGGTCTTGCAGTTAAGCACACGTGCCTTACTGAACAGTACCCTTGAAATAAAAGACATCTATATAGTTCGATTTTATAATTTGTAATACTGTGATTCATTCATTTCTAAGTCACGAAAGAATAAAGACCTACTTCATTGTTTTCATTTACCCTTAACTACTATAGGTTATGGGCCCAGTGTACGCGAGTTAGTGATCCTAAAATAGAGTGCAGTTACTCAGTTTTAATTAAACTATAGTCCAGTCTGGTTTGAGACATTCGTGTAATTTTTAAATATGGACATGTTAAAGCAGCACAAAAGAAACATTCAACAGTTTAATGGTGAAAGATATAGTGTTTGGAAATTTAGGATAAAATCTTTATTAAACGAATTAGCAGTCCATCAAGTTATTGATGAACCCACGCCAGAACAACCAAGTGATGAATGGCACAAGAAAAATGGACTTGCGAAAAGTGCAATTATTGAATATTTAAGTGATGCATATCTTGGTTTTGCCAAAGAACCTATAACCGCCGGTGAGATCATTCGTAATATGGATGCTATTTATGAGAGAAAGAGTTTATCAACTCAACTTGCTTTACGGAAACAATTACTTGGTTTTAAGTTACAAGACATTACCTTAATCCAACACTTTACGAAATTTGATGAACTTATAACCGAACTAATTGCGGCTGGAGCAAAGATAGACGAAATGGACAAAGTGTCACATTTACTTCTGACATTACCTGTAGCATATGATGGAGTTATTACAGCGTTGGAGACCTTAAGCGAAGATAATCTAACTGTTGCTTTTGTGAAAACCTGTTTATTGGACCAAGAAACTAAGTTAAAAAATGAGAGCACTTTGACTAGTGCAAAAATTCTGCAAGCAACAACAACTGGATATACCAATAAGCATATTTCTAAGTTTGACCAATCAGGACGTGGTGGAACCGTGCGGAGACATAAATATAAAAATTTCTATCCAAAATCGAAGTTTTCCAATAATCGTTTTAAAAACTCCATTTTCATTTACCCTTAGCTACTATAGAGGGGAAGGTATAAAATTATGCTCAAAAAATGTCATTTAAAAATTAATAATTGACCTGTCTTAGAATTTTACTTATAAACTGTTAATTACTTACTTAAGCAATGAATTTATCCGTTACTTATGGACCTTAGTGTATATGCCTGAGTCAAATCTACCGCTTACAACTTCCGAGGGATATGAAAATCCGTAAACAAGATGTATAATAAGAACCGAAGCAATTACATGTAATTTATATTAATATTTTTCATGAGAACAGCCTCCGCTGTTAACATGCTCTAAAAAGATGGCCATAAACTCGCATGAAAAATATTACCTCTTCTATAAATGTGGTTTTGCTCCATAAACATTCAGTAATACTTCAGCTTTCCTGTTTAAATGAATATAAATGGAATTTACACGAATGTAATGAAGACGTTAGTTTATTAGTTTTTATTTATACGCAGGCTGATCATAAAATAAAGTCTTATAATTATGGATTTTATGATATAATTTTAATGTACATGCCAGTCAACATTTTGCGAATGGGGCATTTTCATTGAACTGTGATGAAAGTGGAAATATTTGTATCTTGAAAATATATTTTTTTTATTATTTTTGGTACAGAAAAATATTTATTATATATCCATCGCCATAAAATTGTTATGTGAATTTAAAGTTATGACTACGTCACGAAGCGAAAACTAGTAAAAATGTTGTACTTGTTGTCGTTGTGAACAAGAACCTCAATGGGCGACCTTCAAAAATGGACAATTTTTGAGCTACATTGTAAAAAGATAGCATACTATGAGATTGGCTTAAACTGCATCGTAGCAGGGATATGGCTCAGTGGCAGAGCGTTCGTTTTACAAATTAGATAACATAATGCGCCATTTCGAATCAAACACCCCCCCTACTGCACCAGACGTTACCAATTTTCCGGCAGCCACTATAGCCAAGTTTCACCAACTATATCTTTCTCTAATCCTATCCACCTTTCACGTTTTTCATACCTTTGAATCACCTTTAATCCTTTCCTGTCCCTCTCTTCTTTTCTGTTTGTGTATTTTTGTAGTGTTTGTTTTTCCTTCGTTTCTTTTTGTACATTTTGGCTCTAAATTCATTTTTCCCATCATTAATCTCGTAACCGAACGAAAACCATTTTTGTATCAAAATTCTGTAAGCACAGTTTAGACCAATCTTGAGCAGCCCCTCGTTGGAAAGTTTCGCGGAAAGCACTTTGTTCAAGTTGTGGTGTCAGCGTCCGATGCAAAATTTTTTAAAGTGGAGTGCGCTAGTTGCTCTAAAAATTGTGTTCATTGTTCAGTTGTGTTAAGCTTGTATTACCTATTTCATTTTTAAGTTTTAAAAAAGGAGTCTAAGTTTTTTATATTGTTTTAATTTTAGTTTTCGCTGAACCGGACCTGTTCCGCCCGATCATGCAATCCGCCACCGCGTCAAAGCGGTGGTTACACGATCGGTCCCGGTTCAGACTCCAGGGAGGCAACTCTTGTACCTTTTTAAATATTAATAAAGCTCTTTTGAATTGAATTGAATTGAATTGTTCGTTTTGCATGTGAAACGCCCCGGGTTCGATCACTTGTGTCACCAGAATTTCTTTATATACCAGTCCTGTTTAATTACTATCATTTTTAAAACTGGATATATAATTTTACAACCATAATTATTATTAAACTAAAAAATTAAAGAACAGGGCCATCAGACATAATTAAAATGGATTATATTTTTATTCCTGCTCCATAACTGCTACTGGATGTATATCCTCTTGTCGCGGTCTATGACCTGCATCAATATTATTTGCAAGCATTGCGGTGTTAGGATATTTAACTTGTGGCTGATGTCTGGCATATCCTAAGAACCACAATACTCTTGCAACATGTGCACATGAACCAAGTGTTCTGGCTCCAGTTTTACAAGTGCAGCAATACCCTAAGATCGGTTCATTATCTTCAACTAAATCTTGTTCGTTAGCTTGTCTTCATCAATAAATCCGCACTCTGATTAGACCTAGTTCATTTCCAAGTTCATCTTATTCAAATCTGTCTGAATCCTCTCTTTGCAGTTTATCTTGAACGCAAGCAGGTGCCAAGTTAACTTGATAAATTCCTACTGTCAGCTTTAAATAATCTAAATTAAGTCTGGGAAAAAGGGGTATATGATTTTCAGTTAAATGAACCCATTTTGCATTTCTAGTGTGAAGGTTGTCTATTTCAACTCTGGCTTGAAGAACGTTAGGTGTTTCTCTAGCATTATTTGAGCTAGTTCTGCGTTTGCTCCCTCCATAAGTATTGGCTCTCGATATTTATTAAGTATTGCTCCAACAATCCGATAAAATACTCCGATATTAATAGCATGGTGCATAGGAATGATGTTTTCAAAAAAATTAAAAACAGATTTTATGTGACCATTACGTGCCTCTACTATCCACCTGGTTTTGGTAATCAATCTGGAATCATTAGCTTCTTCGATATTAAGTTGCCGTTCACCACGCTATACACGTGATGGCATTTTGTAATTAATACCTATATTTTCAAGACGTGGCAAAACGTCTGAATAACCACGGTCCACAATAAAAATGTCATCATTATTGAACCATTCTCGAAGCCCATTGGCATCCACTTCAAATTCGTTACGAAGCATTGAGGCGTTATTATTACGCGAATCGGAGAAGTAAGGACCATGAATATCTATATCCATCCGGGGCTACAACGAGGGCTGGCTTTATCAAGTGACGGTCCTTATGGACTGAATATGATGGCCTCAGTGCTCTAAAATTGCTACTTTTCTGAATATAGGCATAAGTTTCATTTATGTATGCAACCGCTACACGCAGATTCTGATTAGAATTATAGAGTTCATTCGCAAAATCTGTCACATGTCTCTGTATATATTGCTCTCTTGTAATTGAATTCAATCGTATATTTAGAGGAATAAAACGTACCATCAATGATCTTCTTACTGTGGTAATAACAAGCTTGCCTGCTCGTGTACCTGAAAATGACTTTCAAAAAATCATCAGATAATCCTTGACGAAGTTAGCATAGGAATAATAACAAATCTCTTTTGCTAATATGTGGATGAGTATTTTGGCCAGGTACAGGTACGTGATCACAATATACACACAAATCTTGAAATTGTTGGCCTGTTATTGGGCTTATGGGCTGGAACTCATCCTATGTAAAACTATTTTCATAATTAAAATCGGGATTATCAATTCTAGCTGATCGACGTAAAACCTGTAAAATATTTTGCAACTGTGCATCGTTTAAGCAATATGGTCTATTATAAAATTGCAAATCCTCCAACAGAACTCGTAGAACAAATCCATTGGCGTCTAAATGATGATGACAGCAGCGAGCTGATTCGGGTATATAAATATTTTTTTATGATAAAGACTTTAACTCTACACTCGACAGAAAGCCTACTTAGATTGTGTAACCCGTTGCAAAACATATAAGAATTATTTGTGGTCTGCTTTAAAACATTTAATTTCGAACAATCAGGATCACGTCCTAATTCATCAATCTGGGCATTGACATTTCGATTGCAATTAAGACATATGCGACAGTTAGCTTCAATATCTCGAGGTGGTAAGTTAACATCTTCACGACGACGAATTGCAATTTGACGCTTGAGCTCATTTTCATTTCCAGAAATGCTAACCATTGCTCGTGGCAGCAAAGCAATGTTACATATATAACAGTTTACTCTTCACCTAAACATGTCAGGATTTTTAACAACCAAAAATCAGATGCTTGCTATAGAATTTCTATTGTTAACTAATACAATACAAAAGTTGTAACAAATAAATACACAAGTCGTTATTAAAATGTTTACAAATGTCAAAACATTTTTTTTTATATACATTTATTTAACATCGCCCTATTTCCGCT
The DNA here is from genome assembly GCA_963675555.1 of Leptura quadrifasciata. NCBI lineage: Eukaryota > Metazoa > Arthropoda > Insecta > Coleoptera > Cerambycidae > Leptura > Leptura quadrifasciata. The sequence goes on from OY776679.1 coordinate 95,980,147, forward strand.
ACTGATGTCTAACACCGGCGCCTGTAGACGAGCTACCCACAACCAGGAATTTTGCCGAACCTCTTCTCTTAAGAAGAGTAGGGATCTTTTACTTGCCTAACATTTAATAGATAAGGGACCGACGGCTTTTCATCCCCTCCGAAGGATGGTATATCCCCTATACAACCCTCGCCTAAGGTTGTATAGCTTCCACAAAACACACAAGTCGTTATTAAAATGTTTACAAATAAATGTCAAAACATTTAATTTTAGACATGCTATAGGCCTACTATTATTTTTTAATTAATTCTAAAATTCAAATAACGTATAATTTTGGTTTAGACAAATATAAGATAACCACTGGAAAAAAGCAAGTGTGTGCTTCTGCAAATGTACTTTACTTGTGAATAATAATGATAACCAGTAATACTACGTATCTAAACGTTTAACTATATTTAAGGAATATTATGTTCTTTCATTTTTTAGTTTAATAATAATCATGGTCGTAAAATTATATATGCAGTTTTTAAAAAAATGATAGTAATTAAACAGAAATGGTATATAAAAAAATTCTGATGATACCATATCCCCGCTACGATGTAGTTTAAACAAATCTCATAGTAAATACACACCAACATCCATACTATCTTTTTACAGTGTAGCTCAAAAACTCACCATTTTCGGAGGTCGCCCATTGAGGCTCTTGTTCACAACAAGAGAGACAACATATTCGAATTTCAGCTTATTTGACCGAAACCACTTTTACCTAAGAAATGTGCGTGGTCCTTCAAACATAATAAACAAATCAAAATACGATATCCATGAGGGCATGAACTGTCAAATCAGGTACGGCGTCCTACAGCTACCATATAATGAAGTACTGTCGTGAGCAGAAAAAATAGGACAACTTTTTTTTTCTAATGTAATTCTGTCTCTATTTGAATATGTAATGAGTAACCGAAATAAAACAGATATCACTTTTAATTTATTTTTTATTTTAATGCTGTAGTTATTGCTATAGTAAATGATGGATGGTTAATGAGACAAATTGCAATTGCACTGCGTTATAACATTAACAAAAATTTGGTGTGTAACATTTTAAGAAAGTGGAGAATAAACGGTACGATTAGTAGAAATCCTGGATCAAAGGACAAAGGATATCCTACTTAACAAGAAACTAACTATTAATATTTTGTTATTGCACTATTTCTATTTATAACTACTATAAGTCTTTTTGGCATAGAATTAAATAACCTTATACAATAATCATTAGTAATAATATTTTCCCATGCATTATTTACTATTTCCAGTAATTCTTCGGCATTCCGTGGTCTCACATTTCGTTTTTGGATACTTCTTACGAGTAGTTCCCATACTTCTTCCTCAGGATTAAGATCTGGACTATGACTGGGCCAGTTAAGAACATTGATGTTGCTATCTTGAAACCAGTTAGTTACGGTATGAGCAGAATGAACGGAACAATTGTCTTGTTGAAATATAAATTCTTTATTAGGAAATAATTGTGACACAGAAGGGAGCAAAATATTGTCTAAAATCCTAATATACGTTTCACTATTTAATCGTTCCTCAATATGCCACAAAACACCACAAGCACGAGCCGATATCCAAGCCCACATATTGACGGAAAGTCTACCACTTTTATCATTGTTAGATATATATTTCTCATCGAATCGAGTATTCGGAGGGCGGTAAACACGAATACGGCCGCTGTGTGTTGATTGGAAAATTTTTTCGTCTGTAAAGATTGCATTGTTCCAAAAATTTACATCATGCGCTATTTCTGTGCTGCTGCATGAGAGCGTAGCTCCGATTGTCTTACTCGCCGGCGATCAGTACTACTCGATCCAGGAAAATTCGTTTCTTCCTGAATAACTGAGTAAAATGGATTTTCTACTAAAGCATTTACCAATTGCAAATCTTTTTGTTGAGTTGATATCCTTCGTCGCCCTGGTCCAGGATTTCTACTAATCGTACCGTTTATTCTCCACTTTCTTAAAATGTTACACACCGAATTTTTGTCAATATTATAAAGCAGTGCAATTTGTCTCATTGACCATCCATCTTCTGCTTTAGCAATAACTCCAGATTTAACTAAATCGCTTATAGGAGGCATATTATTTTTTTGCACACTTGCAATAAATTATGACAACTAACTGACAATGTCACAAAAATTAAAGTTAGATGTACACAACTAGGTTTTAGCAAAATACCGTTATAAGACTTGACCTATTTTCTTGCACACGACCGTATTTATCCTAAAAATAACTATATTTGGCGCCCTATTTGAATTTGCGCTTAATGAAGTCACGAAAGTTTAACTTAATTTTTCTCAACTTAAATAAGAAAAAAAAAGGAAAACAAGTGTCTCTTATTTTTCTCTCTAGTTTTCGATTTTCAAATAAAAAAATACGGGAGAATATCCCACAGCGAATTCATATGATTTTCAGCAATATTTTTATTAAAGTAAAGGTATTCAAATTTTCTTTATGATCTGATAAAAAAAAAATCAAATTTTTTTTCAAAATGGCAGAAAAAATTCATTTTTTATTTATGGGGTTTTAAACAATTTTTTTAAAAACTGGCCAAAATAGGTTTTAAAATTTTTTTTTGCGGCATCAAAAATCGAGGCCCAACTTTCTAAAAAAAATGATCCGTTTTCGACTTAATGGCATAAAATGGCGGCCAATTCAAATTTCAAATAAGAAATTCATATGCGCACAGCGGATTTAATATTTTTGCACCATATTGTTAGAGCAAAAGGCAGATTTTCTGAAAGGTTGAAGCTGATGGGTTCACCCAGCGGCTCTGGGCAGCGAAATGAAGAAAAAACGATTTTTTGCCAGTTTTGTCACTTTTGTAGATTATGGCTGCGCTCCTAAGACCTCCACTAAACGTAGATTTGTATAAAATTTAATTACTACAAAGATTTTGCTTCTTTTATGTGGTCCCGATCGGCCCTATATGTCTCGAGTTATTTACGTTTTTAGGTTGAAAAACGCTGTTAAAAAAATTAAATTGTTAATAACAAATGGACCACAGAGTCTTTGAAGTACAAAAATTTTTTGGGTACTCTTGAGCACCTCTCCGACAGGATCCAACCATAAAATTGCTTATGGAAAAAGTTCCTTTATATTGATTTTTTCTGCTATTTTTACTGCGCTATATGCTGAATAAAAATCTATTCTATTCTATACATCGGATTTTTAAAAAGTTTCGAAGTTTCAAATTTTTTGTTTCAAAAATTTTCAGACTGCATAACTTTAAAAAAAACGAAGAAAATGGTGTTTACAAAAGAGAATCAAAATTAAAACTGGCGTGTTGCTGGAAAAAATGCTGAAGGGCACGACGGTCACCGTCAGGCATGCTATATTTCTCTATCCTAATTTTGAGTGTCAAGTAGTAATGAAATCAAAATTTTATATGTTTATTGTCTTTTTGAGGGATTTTGCACATTACACTGAGGTAACTTGCTTCCATGATCCCTCTGTAGCCATTCATAATACACCTATAAGGAAATAGGATGGTTAATTGTTGCTGTAAATCTAAGGAGATTGTGTTAATACATTAACTCTGTTTTATTATTATTGTTCACAGACACTTTACATAAATTACAATATTTAACTTTATTTAGAAATTGGTAGAAGAGTTTATACTCATTCAACTGTTATGGTATCAAGTAATTCTGTTCTTCTTATCTTTCTTATGTTTCCGCTGAATCTAGGGTGTCAGTGGCTTCTACGTATGTTTAACGTGTAAGTTTACACAGAAAATTGCCTTATTTTTTTCATTTTATTGTTTGTAAAAAAATATATTCCAAGCGTTACTGACGGAGTCATCATAATTTGTCAACTATGCACTTTACTAGAAACGGAGTCAACACTACCGAGAGTAAAAAAAAATAGATGAACATCTTTTTTGCTTCGTATAGGGTGTGTGTTGAAACTTCTGTCGTCTTGTGAGTAGTAAAATTTTAACAAACTAGCCATAAATTGTTTGTAGAAAACTGCATAACAAATTTTAATCAATAATAATAACGAATAAATAAATAATTATGAGGCTTTTAAACTCTCTAAATATTATATTATTCGACGAGCGATAATGTAAGTAACAACTCACACAGATGAAGTTTGCAGCACGAGCCGCAGGCGAGTGTTGTCAATTCATCAAATGTGTTATTACCATTATCGCAAGTTGAATACTATGCTTTATCTACGGTTACAAAAATTAATATTAAATTTTATTATATATTTACAAATGTCAATAGTTAAACGTCAAAACTAATCAAATGTCAAATCACTTTCCTTCCCTCAATAATAGTAATGGACCATTCCAAATTGACCGTATCGCAAAAAGTGATTGGCTGTGTACTGTTGTATAATAGATATTATTCAACACCTGTTATACGCGCTATTGGTTTATGGATACCATTATTTGTTCAAAAGCAGTTGATTAATGGATATGTAATCTAACGCGAGTAGATAATAGTACATTATACAACGAGCATATAATGATGGCTATTATTCACGAGGGTGAAGTAAATAATGAATGTGATTTGATGTTTCAAATCGATGACAAAATTATACTTTGACAGATTGTCACAGCTTACTAAAAAAATTAGACAAAATAACAAGCACGTAGATAAACTTTAAAAATAATGGAATAATGAAATCATTATTCACTGTGAATAATGAATAGCATTATGCTTGAGAAAATACATACATAATGGATACATTATATAGTAGTCATGGACAAAATGATTTATTAAATGGAAGCCCACATTTTTTTCAATTACTTTGGACTATAACTATAAAAAACCACTGCCCAAGAACTCACTACTTCCACATCCAGATTTTGTACCCAAGTGTTATACACACTAAATCCCACTGTAATATTTTACTTCCTTTAATAATAGGGTGGGGGTGCCAATGGGAACGGTAGACGTGATGGCTAATGTAAAAAAATTCTAGAAGCCCTTGGTTCTCGTATACACACTAAATCCCAACTTAATTTTATATTTCCTTAAACAATAGGGTGGGGGTGGCAATGGGGGTGGTAGAGGGGGTAATTAATGCTAAAATAAATGTTAAAGGCCCTTGGTCCTCGTACACACACTAAATCATAATTAATTTTTTTTCTCCCTTTAAGAATAGGGTGGGAGTGGTAGAAAAGGTGGCTAATGCCAAAAAAAGTTTATAATTCCTTGGTTCTCGTGTACACACTAAATCATATTTTATTTTTTTTCTTCTTTCATAATAGTGTGAGGCACCGCGACACAGTGCTATAATTATAACAAATTATTTACATGTAATCCAGGAAGATGGGTCCGAAATTGTAGCGAGGGAGTTAAATGGCCTTCCAGATCTCCGGATCTTACACCATTTGACCTAAAAGATTTAAAAGAAAGAGTTCTTTAGCATATATGTATCCATGCCGTGATAAACAGAGGAAGCAAACGGAGGCCTCCTCGAACATGTGAAGTAATAAATAACGTTTTTATTTTCTTAATTGTTAGTTGTTAATTTCTTAAGTATTAGTAGTTTTTTATTGGTGATTATTATTTGTTTTTAATCGTTATTTTAATATTATCGTTTAGTATTATTGTCATTAATTAACTAAATATATGATATTAACTGTTTTTTATAAAAATTGAATTACATGATTATTTAAAAACAGAACGTCAAACATTGTTTCGAAAGAGACATTCAATGAAGCTTAATCATATTTTACAAATTTTCTCTAAATTATTCTTATGGAAGTGTATAATTTTCTTACACAGGTGAATAGTAAGTTGTTTTATTAGGAGTAAAAATTGTTATTTTTTCTTCCAACATCGATTAGCTGTAAAAGAAATAAAGATAAACAACTCACTTCATGACATTAAAGTTTGACATTTCAGACCGCTGTGCGTTGCCATTAGCAACGGAGGTAAAAGTACTTTTTCTTCCGCTCGAGCGGACTTTTACTTTCGTTGCTAATGGCGCCGCGCAGCTAAATTTTTTATCTTTATTTTTTTATAGCTAATCGATGCTCGAAGAAAAAATAACATGTCTTATTCGGAGAGAAAGTCATTTTTGTGACTCGTCTGTAATGGCCGGACTCACTTCGTTCGTCTGACAAACCTGCAAACTCGTCACAAAAGTATCACTTTTACTCCTAATAAAGCAATTTACCATAGCTGTGTGTTGCCATTAGCAACGGAAGTAAAAGTCGGATCGAACGGAAGAAAAAATACTTTTACTTCTGCTGCTAATAACAACGGACAGCCGTCTAAAACTTTAGTGTCATCAAATGGGTAAGAAATGTCATAATTTTCTGACGTTTGAAGAAAAACAAAATCTCTACAACAATTGGCAAAAAAGTATAGCATACCAATTTGAAAAAAAAGTGAACTATCATTATTTTGGTATATTATATGAACACATACAGGGTGACCCATTTCAAATGGAAACCTCTCTGTAAAAAATGTATTTATAATCCTATGTTAACGCTTTTTTTTTAAATGGTAAACCATCGAAAACTCCACTTGACAAATTAGAGACAAAAATTTAGAGATGAATTTCAATTTTCAAAGCCTTCTATGATTTATTTTCAATGTCGAAAATGGACAAATTTGATTAGCGATTTTTTAATTGAAATTTTAACTACACCACTGGATTCAGTAACCTCTCAAATGGGTAAATCCCAAGTTCCATGAAAAAATATTGAAAAATGACAGATTTATGACAAAATTAATGTAGGCTCATAGTAACTTTTACTTGATTTTTTCTAAAAATCGAAGTAGCCCATGAAACATAAACAAAAGAAAGATAAATTAAGTGAATAGTTTTAATAAATATTGTCATTTAAACAAACTTAATCATATTGGACTTAAAAACATAAGTATGAACAATTAAAAGTAATAATAAGTAGATACCTATTAAATAAAAAAAATAACACATTGTACAACATTACATTAAAACTTCTTAAATTTTTGTAGCCTCTACAAGGCCGCCGTTTATTTCGATGCACTTGTCGAATCGTTTCTTAATATTTTTTACGACATTCTGTAATTGTTGCCGGGTAATTTCTGCAGAAACTTGTCTTATTCTTGCACACAAATCTTCTCTATTACTCGGCGTGACCTGTAAACTTTAGATTTTATTAAACCTCATAAAAAGAAGTCCATCGGTGTTAAGTCCGGGGATCGGGGTGGCCATTCAATTAACGGGCTACCACGACCTATCCATCGATTAGGAAAGTGAGCATTCAGCCATCTGGTAACCACTCTGGCATTATGGACAGGGCTTCCATCTAATTGAAAATGTAGATTTACTCTTTCTTGTATTGGAAGTTCATGTAGAGTATTCCAAAATTCATTTCTTAGGAACTGTAAAAACTGCATGCTATTCATATTACCTTCAAAAAAGAAAGGGCCAATGATTGTTTCATTGAGCAACCCACACCAAACATTAACTTTTTGGGAATATTGTCTTTTACAATTAATGACAAACTGTGGGTTTTCTATAGCCCAAAACCTAGAATTTTGTGACGATACTACCCTGTTTGTTGTAAAAGTTGCTTCATCGCTGAATAAAATATTTTTATTAAAATTTCTGTTATTAAGATACTCTCCTTGAGCCCACAAGGAAAACTCCATCCGTCTGTTATCATCACCAGGTTCCAACGTGTGTAAAAATTTGGGTTTGAATGGTTTTACCAAATTCTTCTTAAGGCATCGGCGAATATTTTCTCTAGGTAAATTCAAATCTAAGTTAGCTACTCTTACACTGGCGTTTGGATTGTTGCTAAAATAATTTAAAACTGTCTGCTCGTACCTGGTTCTTCTTTGTATATTATCTGTTCTTATAATACGCCGTGTCACAGCGCCACACTCATTAAAAATTTTGTTTATTTTATAAACAGTACTTTTAGTAATGTTGGGCCTATTCGGATGCCTGTGGTTGAATATCAAGCATACCTCTTTCAAAGTTCTGTCACTATCTCCTCTAAGGCGCACAAGTTCAATATTTTCCTGTACATTTAGATTATCCATAGTTAACTACAAACTGACGTTTGACTATAAAATTTGTTTTCCATGGCACCCTCTTATTATCTGCCATTACTCGATAAAAATGTAATATTTATTAAAACTATTCACTTAATTTATCTTTCTTTAGTTTATTTTTCATGAGCTACTTCAATTTTTAGAAAAAATCAAGTAAAAGTTACTACGAGCCTACATTGATTTTGTCATAGATCTGTCATATTTCAATATTTTTTCATGGAACTTGGGATTTACCCATTTGAGAGGTTACTGAATCCAGTGGTGTAGTTAAAATTTCAATAAAAAAATTGAAATTTATCTCTAAATTTTTGTCATAAAGTGGAGTTTTCGATGATTTATCATTTAAAAAAAAACGTTAACATAGGATTATAAATACATTTTTTAAAGAGAGGTTTCCATTTGAAATGGGTCACACTGTATATGATTTAAGGACATCATTTGATAGGTCGACAGGTGGTTTACAAATGTTGTTAAAATAAAGATACAGGGGCGCGAATACCAAACTAAATCACCCGGTATAGTAAAGTCAAATTTTATTCTGAATTTTCCAAAATTTCGCAAATTTGAAATCCGAAAATAGTATATTGTTTTATATGGAGTAAAAGTGTCACTTTACTCCCCATATAACATGCTGTTTTTTCTTTAAACGTCGCGTCGAATCATTCGGTTATTATTTCTTCAAGTATTTCTAGCCGACTTTTACTGCCGCCCGGATGAAGTGTCAGAGAAATGAGAGTTTAAGTTCACGAAACTCGTCATAAATAGTATATTGTTTTATTAGGAGTAAAAGTGATACTTTTGTGACTTCGTTCGTCCGGCAATTACAGACGAGTTACGAAAGTACTTTTAGTTCCGTTGTTAATGCACCGCACAGCCGTCTGAAATGTCAAACTTTAATGTGATGAATTGAGTAAGAAATGTCATTATTTTCTGAATTTATTTATTTTCGAATGTTTTTCATGTGTTACTGAGTTAGTTACAGTGGACTAGACGAGGTTGTGCAAGAGACAACACGGCTAGTTGCTCTACCACTCCTGAGTTCGAGTCTCAGCTGCGGCAGATGGCAATGTCGTAGGGAATAGTTGTTGTATAATTGTCTATGTGTTCTGGTTGAGTGGTGGAATAGCTAATGTTAAATCTAAATTAGGCGTTAAAAAAATGAAATAAAAATACAGGGGTGCGAATACGAAACTGAATCGTCTGGTGTAGCAGTCACATTTTATTCTGGATTTTCCAAAATTTCGCAAATGTGCAATCCGTAAATAGTATATTGTGTTATATGGAGTAAAACTGTCACTTTATTTACTCCGCATATAACATGCAGTTTTTCTTCAAATATCGAATCATTCATACAGTTCTTACTTCTTCAAGTATTTCTGGTGCTGATCCGATGAAGTGTCAGAGAAATGAGAGTTTAAGCTCACAAAACTCGTCATAAAAGTAATGTTTTTTGACATTTGAAAAAAATAGCTATATATGTATCAAGTCCATAATACAAGGCTTTATTGAACGAGTTCGATTTATGGCCGAGCGAGCGTAGTGATAAGGCCATAAAGAGGGCGATTTCAATGAAGCCTTATTATGGACGAGTTGCATACAAAGCTTTGTGTCCGACTGCTAAATTTGGCTTATTAACGAAAAAAATTAATTCAATAACATTTTTGACTTTCTTATGACTGTTGTACATATTTATTTGAAAACGTCAAAATCTGACATCGGCTCATTATTGGAAACGTCTAAATCTGACATAATAGTAAAATAAATTAACTTTATTTTACTAGTACAATAAAGAGATACTTTATAGCCGCAAAACTATATCATGAACAGTCCTTTATAACGTGTTCGGACATAAAAATGTTTATATGAAATACTAATATAGTAGTTATCAATTACACTTCCAATGAAATAGCTGAAATACACCTCTTCCTGCAAGTGGCAACTGAATTGGTCGAATAGAAATGAAAATATAAACCATTAAACCTCACGCATTTATGTGTGACTTCTTATATTATGCGTATTTTTATCAAATTGTAATTTTAACAGATAATGTGTAATTAACGGAGTTTAATAATCGTAGTTATTCTACTACAAACCTGTTCTACAGACACATAAATATAATAAAATAATTTTATTAACGATCCTTAGACTTTACCGATGTGTGGCGAAGTTAATTATTATACACCATCCTTGAAGTATAAATCAAATTTATATAAAGAAAGTTAGAGAAAAGTTGAATTTCTCTTTTAATTTTAATTGTCTTAAAGCAAACGTTTGGTTAAATAGTGTCTTACATATCAGTGTTAAATGTTTATTAATTCAAATAATAAAAATAAAACTTTATAGCAAATAGTTAAGAATAGATCGGGGCGACAAAAAGGGAAAATGATGTCTGGTATAAAAATGAAATAATAAACGATGAAAGAAAAAGTTATTATTAGTTCATTATATCCGCACATGCGTTAAAGACAAACTGAACATTCATGGTACGTACTTGCAATAAATTAATCGTAAAAACCATTTTTAAAACAAGCTTTTATTCAAATGCTCTAAAAAGAAGAAAATAAACTTTGAAGTAAATCATACCCATCATTTTGTTACATTATATAATTTTTTTATGATATAAAAGCTTGTTGCGAGATTTTCCTGTGTAAAAGAGATTGCCCAAATTTGTGTGGAGGAAAGGCCCCCAATTTTTTGGGGGCAGATGGAAGCCATATATTATCAGCTGAAATTACTTCCACGTCCAGTGGAAGTATGGTAACGCAAATAAAATATATTTTTTTTTTGTTGAAATAGACTTACAATATCATAAAACGTTGAGATTTTGAATTTGAGCAAAAAAAATTTTTTCTCTGTCGGTCTGTCTGTAACTATTTCTTATGCGCATGTTTACTCTAGAACCGCTTATGATATTGACTTGAAATTTGGTACACTTATGTATTATAATGAGATCTGGAAGTAGATTATATTTTGATCTAATCCCGTTGAAGGGTTCGGGGGTAAATGAGGGTAAATAGGCACAGCAAGCAGGTAAGAGTCCATAAAATTGCAATTTACGAAAAGTCAAGGTCTCAAAATTTTTTTTGGCATCAGCCACCCCCAATACCACCCCCACACAGTTACGAAAGGGAGTAAAAAAATTAAAATTTGATTTAGTGTGTATACAAGAACGAAATTTCTCAACAATTTTTTTTAAGCCACCCCCATTGCCACCCCCCCGCTCTATTATTAAAGAGAGTAAAAAATTAAATTGGGATTTAGTCTGTGTACAAGAACCAACGGCATTTAAAATTTATTTTGGCATTAGTCATCCCCCCTATCACCCCCATTGCCAACCCCACCCTATTATTAAAGGGACTATAATATTACATTGGGGTTTAGCGTGTATAAGACTTGGATACAAAACCTGGATGTGGAAGCAGTGATTTCTTGGGCAGCGGTTTTTCTAAAATTTTGTCTAAAAAACTAACTTTCGATTGAGTACTCTTTATATTTTCAGTCAACGTCCCAGTCAACCGGTAAAACACCTAAAGAGTATGTTTACAACTGTCGCCATGATAATAGTGAATTGTGAGAAAGAGTTGTCTGATATTCACTACGAAATATTTTTCCATTCTCGAATAGAAAAGAGACATTCAGAATCTGAATCAAATATAACTATATCTTCCATATTATAAAAGTACATAAATAATGCTACAGTTAAAAATGTTTCTGAATTATCTCATATTTTGGTATGTGCCAACTATTTCACACGTCACAAAGAGTATGTTATGTGTGTGATACAAAAGGATCAGTTCAATTACTTAGGCAACGTTGTTAATGACAAAGCAAACATGGACAGCGAGATTCGCAATAGAATTAACGCTGCATCTAGAGCACTCTGGGGACTTAGAGAGAGAGTATTTGACAACCACGACCTTGCTTTGTCAACGAAAATGGCTGTCTACAGAGCAGTTGTCATTCCAACACTGCTATATGGATGTGAAAGCTGGGTCACTTACCGTCGTCATGTGAAAGAATTAGAACGTTTTCAGCAAAGACACCTCAGAAGTATGATGAAAATCCGTTGGTTCCATCACATATCAAACGTGGAAGTACTCAGGAGAGCAAACAGCCTTCCAATTGAGGTGCTTATTTCAAGAGCACGCCTAAGATGGGCAGGTCACGTTCATCGTATGCATGATAATCGTCTTCCTAAATGTACACTTTATGGTGAATTGCTAAGCGGTAGAAGAAGGCGTGGCGGTCAACGAAAGAGGTTCAAAGACGCTCTCCATGAAAATCTAAAATCCTGCGGTATTGCAGACGAGCAATGGGAACAACTTGCAGCGGACAGAACCGAATGGCGAGGGGTTGTGGCCAGCTATCAAGGAAATGTTGCTGCAAGAAGGCCGAATCCAAGACCTAACCAGGTCTATGTTTGTCCTGACTGCGGTCGACATGTGCTCTCCCGAATTGGCCTCTATAGCCATAGTCGTGTGCACCGTAGATGAATGGGAATTACAATAGACTACACCTTTTACTTGTTTTTTTATTGTACACAATTTATCGACTGTAACATTTTTATACTCGGACTCGAGTAACGGCTAATAATAATAATAACAAAAGGATCATGCGCTGTAAAGGGGAGGTATAAAATTATGCTTAAAAAATGTCATTTTAGAATTAAAAATTGACGTGTTTTAATATATCAAAACATAATATTTCAGTCACAAGCTCCTCTATAAAATCCTTATTTTACTATAACCAACAACTACTCTCCGGGCTATGTGCCCCGCCGAGCACTGAATTACAAGTTACAAGCCTGGCGCGTTAAGTGTAATAATCGCATATTACCAACAAAACACTAATGCTTCGAGTGCAACAAACACCAGCTGAAAGACTGATCCTACTGATCCAGTCATCACATACCACTTGCAGACTGCAGACTGAATAAATTTCCCAAAGAAATAAGGTCACAAAATTGTTTTAGATTATTTAGAAACAAATTGAAAATATTTTTAACTGAACATTGTTTTTATAACATAACCGAATATTTTTAATTGGGAGTAACAATTACCAGATTCACTCGGAAACAAGGCAAATTTTTCAACAACTAACACAGACAAATATGAAGATGTAAGTAGTCAAACACTTGATAAGCCGTAGTAAATACATAACGATTTTATGTTAGCGTAATTAAAAAGAACCACCCTGTATATGAATATACACTTGGAAGGAAATAATAATATATCTGAAAATATCGAACTCAACACAGCGAATATCGACGCAGACTGGGACCAATTCGTTTAGCTAAGAAAAAGCTTATCCGGCCGGAAATCGAATCCGGGTCTCTGAGCCTAAAGGCAAAAGCTCTTAACGCTCGACTAGCCAGACATTTCGAATGGTATTTATCGCGTATTACTTCTATAAATATCTGGTGTATTTTCGCATTTCCTTATGAATACAAAACAACTGTCGTCGTCTGATTTTTGTTTACTTTTACCTTTTTTATCATTCATTTTTAACCTGCCATATTAAGTTCTTGAGCTTATGAAGATTTTCCCCAATTTAAAAGAATAAAAAGAAAAGGCGACAAAGAGAAACTTCCACAGTTTGTCACCAAAAACATTATATACAACTATAAAAATAATATTTTGGAATTTGTTACAGCTGACAAAAAAATTCCATTGTGAGGCAATCATAAGGGCATAAGTTAAATATGTGTATAATGATATAAAACCATTAAAATATGAAAGAATATAATACTGATAATAAGTATTGTTTTAATACGGTTTGTTTTATGCAATAAATAAATAACACCACAAGCAATTACGACCCCCTTTATCCCGGAAGGCTCTAGAAGAGCCTTGTGTGGGAGGGGGCTACACATTTAGAGACAAGGGACACACACCCTGTATCCGTGTATAGTGGAAAAATTCATCTCACAGTATTTTCCACTGCCACGACCGGGGATCGAACCCGGAACTTTTTGGTAAGTGCGCTCACCTCGGTCACCAGTGGTTAACACTATTATAAATGGAACGAAAATTTATTATTAAGAAAACATCGAACAAAACTGTGTTTCAAATGTAGTTAAAATTGATAGAAAATCTCTTGTAAAGAGCAGTCCATCGAAATAATTTTGTTATGCATACGTGATATGTCATTTACCTGCTACTATCAAAATGTAATGGTTTGAACCCTAAATTTGATCAGTTTTATGCTTAACATTAGTGATGCGAATTTCGATATTATTGCTTTAACTGAATCTGGACTAAATGAAAATGTTTCTACAAGTGAATTTTTTCTCAATGATTACAAGATATATAGGTGTGATCGTAATTTACAGTTAACAGGACAATCTCGTGGCGGTGCAGTCTTGATTACATTAAAAGAACTATGTTTTCCTCCTACTGAAGCACTGGATTTGTCTCGGTTTAGGGTTAATTTTGCTAATATCGACATCATAGGGTGTAAATGTAGTTTTGCTTCAAGAACTTTGTTTATATTTACATTGTATAGCTTACACGTGTCTATATTCGAAGCTTTTCTTGATGAATTTTCAAATTATATATTTACCTTTGAACACGTATTAATCTTAGGCGACTTCAACATTCCTCATTTTGTTAATGATGATGTACATGATTTAAAATCATCATCAATGACTCGTTTCCTTAGTTTTTTTTGGACATCAAACAATTCAATAACATATTAAATTAAAACGGACGATTATTTGATCTTGTGTTATCTAAATTTGATTGTACCATATCTCGAGACAACGCCCCTTTAGTTACTGAAGACAGACATCATCCTGCGTTATATATACATTTCTCTTTGCAAATATCACCTGTAAAGAATTTTTCTCCATCAATTAGCAGCAACTGTTATAATTTAGACGGGCAAATTTCACAGAATTATATAATTGTATACTGTCTGTATATTGGTCATTTTTGGAAGATTATTTTGATGTAAATCAAGCCTGTGATGCTTTTGCGAAATATTATATATCTTTGATTTACATTTTCCTGTATATACAAGAATAAAAATAAAACTCATGTGTACCCTAAATGGTACACTCATGACAGTACAAAAAATATTAAGCAAAAAGAACGTGAACTTCGCCTTTACAAAAAACACCATAAAGAGGTTAATTTACAGAATTATAAAAACTTTCGACAGCGTATTCAAATACAAATTAATGTTGCTTACAAAAAGTTTATCTGTGATGCTGAAAACTCTATTCATTCAGACAGTAAAGCATTTTGGTCGTTTATTAATTGCAAAAGCGTATACCGGGTGTTGTACACCTAAATGAAGATATATTTAAAGACTCGCAAGCTATAGTTGACGGATTCAGTGATCACTTAATGTTTTTTAACATAATGATGTTGCTTTGAATTTAGCCAAATCTAGTCCATGTAATTTGCCTAACATTAACATTAACTATTTTACTGAGGACGAAATTATTATTTCAATGAAGTAACTTAAAGATAAACCGACCCGTAGACCCGATCAAACTCTTAGCTTCCTTGTTAAGGACTGTGCATATGTGTTGTTTTATCCGTTGATCTTGCTATAAAAATGTCTACATTTCCTTTAACATGGAAAGAAGTAAGTGTGTGTCCAGTCTTAAAAAGTGGCGATCCCTACCAATGTAGTTAAGTATAGACCCATAACTTTATTGAATAATTTTGATAAAGTTTTTGAAATGTCAGTATAATATAATCGCATCTAATATCCAGTAAAAAACAGCATTTCACTGGAACAGCATGGTTTTGTGCCAAGCACACCCACTGCTTCTAATTTAATTTGTTTCACGCAATATGGGTTAAATATACTTGATGATCAGAGATAAATAGATGTGACTTATACTGACTTTTCCACGGCTTTTGATAGGATACATCATGGGATTTTATTAAACAAACTAGTGACATTTGGGTTTAGTCAGAATTTAGTATTTTTTTTACATCTTATTTATCTAATAGATCTCAATATGTCACATTCAACGGCTATAAGTCTAAAATATATATAATATACGTCTGGCGTACCGCAGGGTTCCAATTTGGGTCCTTTGTTTATTGTTTCTTGTTTATTGATGACTTAGCTAAAGTTTTAGAGTGTAAAGGCTTTTGTATGCTGATGATGTAAAGATTTTTATTTCAATTGATAGTTTGCGTGACTGCATAAAACTGCAGCAAAATCTAACACGCCTACAACAGACTTGATCAAATGTTAACATGCTTGATTTAAACATAGCAAAACGTAAAGTGCTCACTTTTAATAGAAAAAAGTGTCCTATTATTTTTGACTATGAGCTTAATGCAGAGATTCTCAATAGATGTAGTTTTTGTAAAGACCTTGGGATGACTTTTGATGAATCTTTGAGTTTCAAAAATCACATAGAGTGAATTTTTGCCTGTGACACCTTTGATGTAGGGTGTCACAGACAAAATTTCAAAAGTCCTGGAATCCAATAACATAAAAACCATATTCACAACACACCAAACAATTTCCAATTTAATCAGAACCACAAAAGACCAAATACCTAGTGATTCCCACGGTGTATACGAAATACCTTGCTCAAACTGTCCCCAAACCTACATTGGACAAACCAATAGACGGATTAACAATAGAATATATGGACATCGTCTTGCAGTTAAAAATCCGATCCCACATCAGCACTTGTCCAACACCGCCTCCTAACAGGCCATAATATAGACTTCGATAACACCAAAACCATAGCACCATCATTTTTCCAGAAACCGCGAATCATTCGCGAAGCGATTGATATTGAAAAACGACCCAATTGTCTAAACAAAAGGGATGACGGTCATCGTCTTCCAGTCGCTTGGAAATCATTGATCTCCAGGCTAGCCCCACAATCTTCATCCACACCTCATAATCCTGATAGCAGCCGTTCTGCTCTGATGCCTCCATCAACAGACCCTCAACCCCCCACCACTCTCCCACCCACAGACAGCTTTCGTATAAATAACACTTCGTCCGATACTGCCAGCGAGTTCGCTCTAAGGAGTAGGCAGATTGTGGCCTTAGAGACGGATCGTGGTGAGATCTGGGGAGTAGGCGGATTGAGCCCCGGAATCGAACCAGTTCTACGAACTCCTAGCATTATTTTCTTTGACAATTTTTTCTTGACCCACTTTTTCTCTTGAAAATGGCTCCAAAACGGGAGCCGAAACGTCGAGACATTAACAATCTCAGACGCGGTTCAATCCGAGAACCTAGTATTTTTCATACCAACTACCGCGGAAGCTTCTCGGAACATATATATATATATATATATAAAGCCAGTCACCCTACTCTATGGCTCCGACCATCACAGAACGGAGCTGATAATAATACCAATAGCCACTCCCCACGCCCGTGGGGTGAGTCACTACCGGGTCCGTGAATCGTGTGCCCTGAGTAGACGCAATGAACCGAGAATGACAGCCTTCTGCATTCTGCCAGCTAAGATCGCTGCCGAATCTCGGCATGCCGATATGATCTTTAGTTCTGAAAGCAGTGTCTGTCTCATTTCACCGAGGGCTCCTATAATCAGTACCACTATATTAACAGACCCTGCAGATGACATCAGGGACCTCCATACCCATGACACGACGTCGATAGACGAGGGTGTTAAATACACCATTCTGGGAAGCCATTATGAATCCCTCGGTCTCGGACTTCAGCCCGGCTGATCTTAAAAAGGCGAAGGTCAGCCTATTATTATTATTGAATGCCCCTTATGTAGCTTACATTCGACAACATTTAAGGACTAGGAATTCTATCTCTTGACTAAATTTAATAAACTGAGCGCCAAATGCCGATCCTCAAAAAAAATTGAAAATTATTGTACTCGATAATTTTCAGAAAAGTTAAACAGTTTCAAGAAAAACGCAAAAAATATGCATTATTTTTCTTTGGGAATCAATCTGAGGGTGCACCACCAAAGGTATTTGCCCCAAATGTTATGATGGAAATTAAAGAAAAAACAGTTCCCAAAAATATTTGCTAAGACCAAAAGGCACTTGTCGAAAGACGTGAGCCACGAAGCGAACAGAATTTGACAAGAGACAGGTATGTTTCAAAACTTTTATTGACAAAAACTAGTATAACGGTCCCTCATTGACGTTGATTAACGTTCCACCGCTACAAATTGAAAAACTTGTCTTTTCAACCAGCCACATACATACCTGACCTCTCTAATAAGCGTATTGAAATGAGAATTACGAAGTAACCATGCCATAAAACCTCTAATTAGTAATGTAACATAATACGACAATTAGCTAATTATCATGATTTTCTAATTAGTTCCATATTCACTTTTAGGCAGGCATAATACACCGTACAAGCGGCAGCACGAAGCACATAACAGAATAATATTTGTGTTTACAATGAACTGATGTTAATTAAATTTTTCACCGACTGATTTATAAACGTGTAGCTTTAACGAACAATTAACGATGACAAAATATATGATCCTACAGTATACTTAGAATTAATTATATTCATGCGTGTATTTGTATAGAAAATTTGATACATACATTACATATCGGCAGATGAAAGCAGGTGATGACAGAACAATTAGACAAAAAACTACAATCACGTTTTAAAGTAAAATATAATAATAATAAACGTCTTTATTACATCAATAGGCCAGCCAATAAAACCATCAAACATCGCAAACGAGCATGTTATATTGTTAGGACTACTCCTGAGAGTAGTTTATACCCAAGTTTGCAACCCTGAAAGCCCTGTGCTACTCCGTGGTGCTCGAAACACTACGAAATTCTAACTCTTCATGCAGTTTTTTCGAAAAAACTACTTTTAAATGGAGCGTCTTTCGGCTCTCTATACTTTCGTAAATGAAACTAAATTTGCTACATTCTGAGCCCAACCTGGGCTCTCTAGGTCCATTTGTTACGGAGATACAGCTAGTCAAAGATGGGCAATTTTCTCTAAAAAGTGAAAACTTATCGATAGGGTCATTTTCCAAGACACGTACCTGCTAAACTAATGGTCCTAGAGAAAAGTCATAGCACAGGAATTTCTAGAGAATTGACTTAGCTTCAATTTGATTCCAAAATGGTGCATGTAGGTCTCATAGTTTCCTCAAAAACGAAAAAATAGTAAAACATCGAATTTTGGGAAAAGGATGAAAACATTATGGTGAATAATGTTGGCATGTATTTCTTTTTAAAAAACGTGCAAGAATGAGAATTTACCATTTTAAATGTAACATATGACTTCAAATAAACACACACTAAACAAATAAACGTAAACATAAAATAAACAACATAAACATACACGTAAACTATAAAATACTATTTACACATTCAAGCACAAACACTGCAGAAATTTAGAACTTCGCCCTTTTGGAAGGGCCGGGTCTCATCCAGTCTGGATCAGTGAGGGAGGGAGGAGGTACGACATTTCCTGGAGGTGGAGGCGGGTCGTTATATGGTGTTGGGTCGTCCACATCTTCGTCCAGGACGATAGGGGTGATTTTGTGGCAACTTCGCCCTTGGCCCTACCTTTCTGTAACTGTACGACTCTAAGCACCGTTTTGGGTTTTTGTCGACCCCCAACCATTTTTGCACCTCGTGGTAGATCCTCTAAGAATGATATTTTCTAGTCCCTGTGGTTCCTGTGTGGTGGAAGGAGGCGGGAATGTTGGACTTTGGCTGTTGATGCTGAGTATCGCAGGGTGTTCAGCGTTTCGTCTTCTCCTCCGTAGAAGTTCATCAAGATCTTCTCGCCAGCATTTCCTACTTCTTCCTGGTTGGAGTTTGGATCAAGGAAAATGCTGGCGAGGTCTATCTAGTGGGTTTTTTTTGAGGACGTTGCACCACTTCATCTTGCCTTGCCTGAAAAGGACAGACGTGGTGTCACGCCCACTGATGGCACGCAGGAATAAAACTATCCATCGTGCTACCTGCATTTCTAAAACATATGAAGGAATTTGCTGCATATTTTGCGCACTCTGACTCACCTCTGCCGCCTTTCTGGAAGTACACGTTCGTCTGTCCAGAGCTTAAGCCGTTGAGGAGGACCAGTAGATCGATGTGCTCTTCAATGCGGAAAACTTGGTCTAACGATGAGCTCTTGGAGACGGCAGTCCTCACTATGTTAACATCGGAGTGTTCTTGAGGTTGATGTATCTCGATACTCTGCCTCTCAAATTCAGTACGCATCATGGTGATCAGTCGGCGTTTGTTAGATTCATTTGAGAGTAGTTTTGCTTGGGGCACTTTGATGGTTGTTGATTCATCAAACAAAATGCAACTGCAGGAGAGAGAATCAAAGCATCGCAGGCGTTCAGCTGATTCAGTGCTCCTCATAACTGCACCTTGTGGGTATCCATAAAGAACCACAGCTACGTTTTTACCAAAGTAGTTGAGAACGTAGCTGATACATACCCCCACAATAGCTCTAACTGAATCGTTTCGATGCCAGATTATCTTGTGCAGAAGGTAACCACCATCGACTACTGTGAACTCTCTGTTTACCTGGATGATGTTTACAATGAGCGGTGTAAATGCTGAAGAAGGAAGATTGCGTGCCCTTGCGCATTACTTCTTCAGTGAACAAGGACAACGGATTACGGTGCTAGCTCTGCAATATAGTAAAGCAACTCTCTTGTTGAACACTTTCACAGAGGTGGTCACTGATGCAAAGGTCTTCACTTTGTCCTTTCATTTGAAAGTCACTTTACCAAAGGTGTCACCAACATTTTGTTTCACTCCTTCCGCTTCCAGTTCTTGAGCCAAATGACAGGTGATATCAGGGCCTCCGATGATTCCACTGTGGATGGAAATTAGACGATCAGTGGCTAGTTTAGTCGGTATGTGTCTTGGAAAATAACCCTACCGATAAATGTTCACTTTTTGGAAAAAATTGCCCATTTTTTACTGGCTGTATCTCCGCAATCAATGAACCTAGAGAGCTCTGGTTGGGCTCAAATTATAGCAAATTTAGATTATATAGAATGAAGATACTCGAAAACTCGAAATATCTGCAACAAGTACCAGAATTTCGCAGTTCTTCGAGCACCACGGGAGTAGCACAGGGTTTTCAGGGTTGCAAACTGGGGTGTAAACTACTCTCAGGGGTGTTAACAACATATAAGAAATTGTAGATATATGCGCGTTTGCGATGTTTGTTTTTTTGTGTCGATATTAACTGGTCTATAAGATACCGGTATAACATACACAGTAACTTGAGTAAAGGGCGAAGTGTTACTAGTATATCCAGTTATTCTTACACTTAACCCGAAAAAAAATATATACAAAAGTAAAGAAGAAACAATAGTTAGTATTAGATAAATAAAGTAATTAAGGAAATCGTTACATGTCTATAAATATTTCATAGCTAATTGCTTATTATGACAACTGTCATAGATACAAGAAATTTAACAATATGTAAAAAAAGATAACAAAACGGCAGTAAAAAAAAGAGAGAAAACAATAGGACTTTATATTATTACCCAATTAAACAAATGCCGTAATTAAATTAATTTGTCTTTAACCGAAGTTAAATGCGTTCCTCATTTAACAAGGTCTTTTTTAATTTTATCTCAAAAGTACTTCCTGATAGATTTTTCATTTTATCGGACAATTTATTATAAAGATAGCGACACAATGAGAAAAACTTTTTTTGAACAATGCAGACTTATGTCTTGAAATGCGCAGTATATGAGAAAATCTAATAGTCGAGAATCTAAAGGTCCCATGGGATATGAACTTTCAAGTATAAAATTAACAAAATATGGATATTATTCAGAATTTTATGCCGAATCCGACTCCAGAGGGCGTGATGTCGGCCAAGATTGCGAAATTGCAAAAAAAAATAATTTGGAAAAAAATTTGGAGCTTAAATATTGCATTATCTTTCGTTTACATTGCATTTACTAGCTTATTTATGAAGATTTTTTAATAATTCTTATATCAATCGAAAGCTTAATGTTTGTAGTTTCATACAAGTGTAATAGAGAAACATTATTTTTATTATAAACAACACTATAAATTGTTTAAACAATAAGTGTTCGGAAATCGGAAATCACATACATATTTGTTATAGCTACTGGTACACCACTTTCTCAAAAAATTTTTATATTATAAGAAGAATGTTAATTGGTTGCAAGTCAGACACAGACATTATTGAATTTAGGGAACTGTATTATACGAGCTTCTTTCCATGAATCAGGGAAGTAACCCTTCTCTAGACAACAATTAATTATATGAGCTATAAATACATCAATATATGGACTACAATATTTAACCATATTGAGGAAAATACCATTTGATCCTGTTGTATTGGATTTTAATTCATTTAAAACGCTATGGACGCTTTCTACATCAGTAAATTGAAAAGTTAAATTACGGTCAGTGAAATTATTGTTTTCTGCATAATATTGAATTATGCAGGCAACAATGTCGATAGATCTATAAGGTTTCAAATGCAATTTATGGCAAACCTCTCAGAAAGTTTGTAATAAATTATTTCTCTATTTTACACAATAATGTACTATATTAATATCTCTTCGAGATTAGCGCTTCCTGGCACTCAACAAACGCAACAAAAACTTTACGACTTCATTAAAATACCGGTACTCTCTGTACTACTCCGCCGACAAATTGACTCGCTTACCTTTATAGGTTTTTAATGTGCGTCGGCTTGTTTGATGACAGTATGCCGCTTGGCCCAAGGGCGATAATAATTATGTCGTAAAGTTTTTGTTGCATTTTTTGAGTGCCGGGAATAGAAAAACTCGACTATACATTCAATATCGCATGGTAACAGGTCACTATACAGCATAGCAATTAGAATTGCATAGTAATGTCACTGTCATTAAAACAATTTGATATAAAGAATTATTTGTTTTACCTGTTTCGATAAATCTATCTTTAATACTACTAATTGCAAGTTCTAAAAGATATTGCTTTTCAAAATATATTGTGGCATAGACCATAGCCAATAAACATTACTTGAACACTCCTCCAGAATAAAAATCAAGCATTTCCTTTTGAAACTAACGACAAACTAGAATGCACACATAATACTCCCATATGGGTGTGCTCAAAAAGGCGTACACCGATAACGAATTGTATGAAAATTGTTTTCAAATAAGTTCTAATAGCCCCAGTAAGCATTAAGAATGGCCCGTGTTCGCCTGCCATAGTCGCAAATTGGTTTGTTATTACCTATTTTCGGTTTTAATGTTAGTAAGTATAGAGTCCATAGATTTTTAAATAATAGGTTTTAACTTTAGTAAATATTATGATTTTCCGAATTTCCAGTTTTACTATTGTGTTTGTGAAAGTCTAATTCCCTTTATTGATAAACTGGACATTACCCTTTCTCCACTTGAGTTACGTAAGCCCTACTTAACCGACTTGTAGGGTAGTATAGTTAAAACTGGCACAACCGCACCGATCCGCAACCACTACCGATGCTTTTATGTCAAGGTGGCTGTTTTCGGTATTAGTGTTAGTGAGTATAGAATAGAGTACGTTAGATTTGCAATTAATAAGTTTTAACTTTAATAAATCTCACTTTCTCTAACCCCAAGTTTTACTGCTCTGTGTGTGTGAACGTCTAATTTATTTTATTGACCGATTCAATTAAATAACATAAGTATTATATGAAAATATTAGATGTTACCAAGCCCAATAAGTCAATAGAGGCGTCAAACAATTTTAATGAAATTCTTACACCTGACGATTTCCTAGATTTACACTTATTATTTTTAATTAAATTGTTAGTTTATGTGCATTCAATCTCGAACTTAATTTATTTTTATTGTCCTTACCTAACTTATTTAATTAAAAAGTTCATGAATATTAAAACGACATAACAACATTTTAATAGACAAAATCAAATCTTCTATTAGCCAAAACAAACAAGTGCGGAAAATGACAATATATAAAAGTTAGTTAATTCGTAACTCTTGTGTAACAAATGCTCGTAATTTTAAAAATAAATTTTGTGTACCATACATAATATCAATGTTTAAAATCCGAAGATATGCAATTCTTATGTAAAGTCTAATGTGTAAAACGCCTTTACACGTAATTTTTTTTTCCTTCACTTTTCAAAACGTACACAATTAATTCTTTATAAATTGTAAATAATTTTTGATATTTTTGGGAAGTTGGTTGAATTCGATATCGGAGGTATAAAGGGCATTTTTGCGGTCTATCTGATATATCTTTTCAGACGTTCTGAAAATTCCAACAATACCATTTACAGCAATTTTGGTGGTCCTGTCTGCCTCCCAGGAGAAGCTGTTTTGTCAATAATCGAGATATTGCCTAAACGTAGCTTTTATGAAGGTAAGATGCTATTCATAGCAATTTTTTGTGTCGCTGAAAGGGTTAATATGCAAAAATGTGTTTTGTCAAAATCGTCAAAAGCAAGCTATTCTTTGCAGAGGGTATAGTATCCGAACTAATAATCTAAATTGGATTTTTTTACTCTAAAAATGTTGCATGACGTGCATAGATCATTGTCTCGTTATCAAATATAGATATTTTACAATATTTTGTATGTTTGCAATACCATTTATTTATAAAATAAATATAATTGGTCCAAGAACTGTCCTTTGTGGGATACCATGCATGGTTTATTGATAAACTATTTCTAAATTTAATATTTTATATTCTAGAAATAAGATTCTTGTTCTTTTTAGAGTATTGCTTAACAACTTTTAATTCACCTTTCAAATTTCTATCATTCTGTTCTATAACTGCGTTTAGTTTTTCCCCTTTTTCCGTGTCTACAACAAATTCTTCTTCCACTATTTTTTGATACTCTTTCTTTTACTTTATTTGGTCAAATATTTTGGTAAAATATCTTCTTAAATGCAGTAAAATTGCAGTTTAACTTATTAAATTTCTGTATTAATGATTAATAATTACTGTTGATGATGATGATAATTTTGCGTAATAAGCAAACTTATTTTGATTAATTTAATTACTTGTCTTTGAAATTAGGTATTTGTGAGGCCCGTTTGTTTTCTGTGACTATGTTATATAAGTTAACAGTAAAACTGCTTGCGTCAAGAAGTTTCTGAGCATGTATAATTTGTGTTCATTTACTATTATGGAATAACTTAGATATCGTCATTTGATATATTGCCTGATGGCATTTCACTTATTCAACAGTCTAACGCTTCTTGTCAGTGCTCTGTTTATTTAATAATCAGCCAATTAGCGATGTTTGCTGAACATTTTTAGAATTTTCTTTTGCTTAGCTGTGGTTGCAATTTATTTAGAATAAACTGTTGCTGACGAATAAGCAATATGTTACTTAAAACATGCACCTTTGCCACTTGAAATGTAAGGAGAAATATAATAATAATGATAATAATAATGCTTTATTGTCCATAAGACCAGTACAAAAAAGAATAAAAATGGTATCGGACTCCTCGTCAATTTTACAGACTACAGAATACAAGGATACATACAAATTCTAGAAAAATAACATATAATAACATACTACATATATCAAGAACACTTATATAAAAAATACCTTTGGCATAAGTGAATAAAATAATATAACAAATAGTAGAATAAAATATACATATTGAAAATCAAAGTTTAAAATTTCCTGAATGCTGTGAAAGACATTATCTAGAAGTAGTTTTTTCATTTATTTTTTAAATTTGACATTATTAGTTTGTTTTAAATGATTAGGCAACTTATTGAAAAGTTTTATACCCATGTATTTAGGGCTTTTCTCATAAAGGGACAAGGAATGTATAGAAATTAATAGATGAGATTGCCCCCTATGGTTGTGATTATAATTATTTCGTAAAAGCTGTTTAATATTTAATTTTATAAGACCAAAATGTATATAGAGGGAAGCAGCAAAATTTTCAACTGTTTGAAGTAAGTTCTACATGAGATTGTCTTATTAATTATTATTATATTTCTTATTGCCTTTTTTGGATTTTGAACACTCATTCAAAGTGACATGAAGTACCCTAAAACTCTATACCATAAACAGCTCTACAGTAAAACTGTGAATAATAATAGCTCAGCAAAACTTCCCTGTTTGTAATATTTCTGAATTTGTACAGCGTGAAGCATGTAGAAGACAAGACAACTTGTTGATGTGAAATTGTCCAAATGAACATCTAAGATTTTTGTGGTCTTCACCTGTTCCAAGAACTTACCATTTATTTTGAATAAATAGCTTTCATTAAAGTTTAACATTCTCGGTGTGAAATATATAAAGACAGTTTTCTTCTCATTTATTAGCAACTTGTCATTAGTAAACTTCATACCAAAATAATTAATTTGGGTAATTAGTCTGGGTAATTAAAATTATCTACATCTGCAGTTAAAAGTGAAGTATCGTCGGCAAACATAATTAGTATACTTTCGTTGACAATAGCAGGCAAAATCATTTATAAAAAGAAAAAATAAGAATGGCCCCAATACTGAACCTTGGGGAACTCCACAGGAGATAGTCAATGAATGAACTATCTTCACAAACTGCTTGCGATTGGACAGGTACGACTCAAGCCAGTCTCCCAGCTTACCCCTAAAACCATATTTCACCATTTTTTTGTAAGTAGAGCGTGATTAACCAAATCAAACGCCTTACTTAAGTCCATAACGACACTTAAATATTTTTTATTATTATTCAAATGTTTGTGAAATTTATTGAGGTAAGCAAGAATAGCTGACTGAGGCGACCTGCCCTTACGAAACAAGGTATGCTGCTCATCACAAATAATGTTATATTTAGTTTTGCATTCTGTTGTAAATTTCTCTTTCTAGTATCTTATAAACTGTAGATAAAAGTTAAATGGGTCTATAATTATTATTAATAGGGGTTACATCATCTTCTTTAAATAACGGTATAATTTTTGCTGTTTTTAGTACTTCTGGAAATATACCTACCGAAACAGACCAGTTTATCAAAAATGTCAATGGTTGTATTACGTGTATTACATGTAATACAGCCATTGTATAATAGATTTTAATATATTGCTACTGATATTGTCCATACCGGAAGAGTGTGATTTTTTTTAAATGAAACAATGATATTCAATATTTCTGTTTCTGTTCCCGGTTCAATGTACATTGTGGGGTAGACTTTATCTATATCAATATTATTGTCATCTGCATTGCTAACTTTTTCTGTCAGTATTGAGGGTAGGTTTACAAAGTGTTCATTTACATTATTTACTACTTCCCGCGGATCTTTTATTGATTTATTATTGATTTGTATTTCCTGTAGATTGTTGGACTTGTTTTTGTTTTTACCTAGATCTGTGTTGATAATTGACCAGGCAACCAATTTTATGGAGAAGTTTCAGTTTTTGTGCAGATACCTTAATACCGGAAGTTACTCAGATTTTTTTGTTACT
The DNA here is from genome assembly GCA_963675555.1 of Leptura quadrifasciata. Lineage (NCBI taxonomy): Eukaryota > Metazoa > Arthropoda > Insecta > Coleoptera > Cerambycidae > Leptura > Leptura quadrifasciata. Next base: position 96,007,557 of record OY776679.1, read on the forward strand.
ATTAGTTTTAAATTCAACAAGAGGGAAACATATGTCTATATAATGTATCAAATTACCAATAAATGATTGAAAACCACCATTAATACTGTTCGCACTGTACACATTAATCCAATTTTCTCTACGTGCATACTGTTCAATGAAATTAAAATTATTTTGTGTATATAACCTGCACTTTATAGGTTTTACAATTTGTATAGTGTTTGGAACATTAAGAGACAAAAGTTGAGCTGCGTGATCAGATAAGTCATTTGGTAGAATTGTACAGCCTAGTTCAGTTTCAATATTACATAATAAGTGGTTAGTTGGCTCTTTAATATGATTTGTGATATTATATATGTTGAGCAGATCACAATCATTTAAATTTTTATAGTTGATAGAAAATTGCCAACGTACGAGAGATGGAAACAACTGCAAGCTTTTTTTACATCTTTTACCCATTTACGCATAACCAGCCAACTTCTCATGTATGTCTTCGGGTGCTGACAGTGGCTTGGAAGATAACTAGTAATTATATTTCGTTTGAATTTCCAAACTGCAGCCTAGGTATGGGAACTGCGGACGCAGTGTAATTTTGTTCAACCCACTTGGCCCATCCCATTATCCCATTTATGTAGATTTATAAATTTGCTGTAACCCTGAAAAAGAAAAGAAATTTCGACATGCGAAAATTCCTCTAGATGATGGGTACGTCGTTATTACCGAAGTTTTGCTCGTTGGAATTTTATTCATTGCCGTCCGCTACTAAAGGGGTAGAAGTGAGAAAATAGGTGCAACCAGTGTACAAAGGCCAAGCAACTGAATCTTTTTAAGAGAACTCTTAAACAAAATAAGTAAAAAGAACATTTTATCACAAATTGCTGAAATATTTTATATAACAAGTGGCTAAAATGGTGTTTTTTACAAGTGGGTCGTTTATAGTACGAGCCGAAGGCGAGTAAAACAAGTGTAAATACTTTGTCACAATAGTTAATAATTAAACGTCAATAAGATAACGTTCAATTATTCTCACTTTATCTCAAAATCGCGGCTACTAGATCAGTTCGAAATGAAATGTATTGTAATTTAACGGTTTTCAATGAAAAATACAAATATAATGTATGTTTGTGTGAATATATATATGTATATAGGTATATATTGTTTTTAGGTTTTATGTTAGTTTAGTTCGAGCAACGAGGAGCAGCAGTAGGCAGCTTTCAGTGAGAATCTGAAGATGGCAGATGAGATTCTGCCGAAACGTCGTTTAGACAACCGTGACTTCTGGAAACTCTCTTTACGGAGTAGGCAGATTGAGGCATTAGAGACGGATCGTGGTGAGATCTAGGGAGTGGGCAGATTGAGACCCTGGAATCGAACCAGTCCTACGAATACCTAGCATTATTTCCTTTAACAATTTTTGTTGACCCCCTTTTTTTGTCTTGAAAATGGTTCCAAAACGAAACGAAACATCAAAGACGCAGTTCAACCCGAGAACCTAGTATTTTCATATATATATATTGATGTGATATTACATGTACCTAAGCTAGAAAACACATTCAAGTCAACTTGGGTTGTGTGTTGTGAATAAAATGCATCTTATTTTATTCTGAGTAGAGAGTTGCATGCATGGTTTCTGTTTTCGTTTACTTGTTCCGTTTGATAAAATATCAAAATATTTTGTAGAAAACAGATATTTTTATTAAATACATGCAATTTTTATATTTCAGTCATTAAAAACAGTCAGAGATATTTATACCGTAACTTAATGATGATTAGAATCAGTTATGTTACTTTAATTCACTTAGTTATTGTTCTACTAATTATCAAAATGTTTATAACATTTCGAACTGTTTACGCATTCATTATGTTCATGTGGATATAACATTTTTAATTTAATTTGTGCGGGTAGTGATAAAACCAGAAAAAAGCTTAATACCACGTCATGAGAACCATTTCGTTTTATCAAGTTGATGTCAAGAAAGATTGAAGTTGGTATCGGCGATTTTGTTTATTCGCGGAAAATACGACAGTGTGGAAAAATGGAAATTAGAGGTTGCTAGGATACATGAAAAATAATAAGAAAATTACGAAAATCATTTGGTTGATAAATTTTTAGAGAAAGTAAAGATAGAGATTCTTTCTCTATCTAGCACAGACTGTTGTTGATGAAATTGGAGTATAGTTAAAAGAAGGAAGACAACTAGTTAAAGAATTTGAAGCAAAGAAAAGAAAAATAATTTTTCAAAATTGTGACAAGTTGGAGGAAGAAGATAATCATAAATTATTTTAAGGTGCAGAAAACCTAATGGAACCGATATATCACTTGAATTATGTAGGAGCTTAGCAGATTGCAGCTAAACATCGAAATAAGTGATACTGTGCGGCTGGAGGTATTTATTGAGCTACTTCTCATAAATCGAAGCATTAGCGGTTTGTTGGTAATACACAGTTATTACACTTAACGCGCCAGGCTTGTAACTTGTAATTCAGCTCTCGGAGGGGCACATAGCCCGGAGAGTAGCTGTTGGTTGCAGTCTGGTTACGTTCCTTATAGTAAAATAAGGATTTTATAGAGGAGTTTTGCGACTGCAGTATTATGTTTCAATATATGTAGAGTGTATACATTTACTTATGTATTTATCTGTCTATGCGCGTAGATATGCAACAACAGATTTTATCCTATTTTATACATATAACGTTAATATTTTTTAAAAATCATATTTGTATATTTCTAATTTTTGTACCCACATTCCAATTATTGTAATGTTTGTAGTTATTCTGAAATTGTGTAATTTTTGTCCTTCCTATCATTGGGTGTTGGGCAAATAAAGTTATTGTTAGTATTATTATCATTATTAAAAGACTTCACGAGGCAGTTCAGAATTTTAGTCATTGGGTCAGCTTACCCCACCGTGCATGGCTTCAATTTACACTCGTTGTCCCTAGTTGCATTATTTTTTGAGAAGTGAAGAAGCAATTAAACAACACGGATATCTCCACCCACGTTGTCGCTTTAATTGAATGCACTTCGCATCGTATTAGAAGTGTTTAGTAATTGGGTTTAAATGTAAATATTATTGTTTACTGTTGCTAACTAAATAATCCTTTTCCGTATCTTGACAGACGACCACTTCGAATTCAAAGTGTCCCCGTCAATTACTCGTATCCTGATTACTAAACAGATAAAGATAAGTGTGTGCTTAGGTAAATTAAATTAACATTGAAGTGTAATTAATTGGGATTTCATGTTTAAACATGGATTCTAACAGAGTTAAGAGTGTAAGATCGCCATTTGCCCTATTAAACCTCCGCAGAAATGTAATGCTTCCAAACAAAAATAAACCTTGTAGCAGCTACAAAAAGATCATTATGTGAATTATGTTTGTAGGTTATTGAATATTACGAGCTTAATTTTCAATAATACTGAACTTATTACCAGCTTTGCGAGAAGGATTCGTTTTATTTTTGATTTATTTATTAGACGGTAAATTTACAGTACCTGCAATTATAATGCCATTAAATGTGCATAAAATAACATTTATAGTGTTCATCTGCGGGCGTTTTTGTAAATACATTTTAATACTATGCATAGCAAAGCAATTTTTTAGATGCAAGAGGAACATGTAGAAGTTGCTGTGGAGGGTTGCCGAATGAAGATAATTACTCGACTAACATTGTTATGCTCTATCTGCTGACTGACCGTATACTGCTTATTTTTACCCTAAAACGTAAGGAAATACAGTACTTAAACGTTAATGTGCATACACACAGACAATTTAATATTTCATTAAGATATATAATAACTAAGATGATTACTATAGTATGATGTAAACTAATATAGGATTTACAAAACACATAACAATCATTGAATTAATAAACATAATATTTTTAGTCGCAAACTCCTCTATAAAGTCTTTATTTTACTATAAGGAACGTAACCAGACTGTAACCAACAGCTACTCTCCAGGCCATGTGCCCCGCCGAGCGCTGAATTACAAGTTACAAGTCTGGCGCGTTAAGTGTAATAATTGCATATTACCATCAAAACGCTAATGCTTCGATTTGATGGTAATATGCAATTATTACACTTAACGCGCCAGACTGGTAACTTGGAATTCAGCGCTCGGCGGGGCACATAGCCCGGAGAGTAGCTGTTGGTTGCAGTCTGGTTACGTTCCTTATAGTAAAATAAGGACTTTATAGAGGAGTTTGCGACTAAAAATATTATGTGTAATATTCCGCCCTCTAAAAGCATATTTGAATCATTGAATTAGTGAATAATAATGAATTATTAATAATAGATGCATGCTTTTAGGGAAGCAAAGTTGCAGTTGAAAATATCGATACGATCATGAATGTTATTATAAGTAGAACACATAGTTTGAAGTGGGGAATTTTTTTAAATATTTGTTCTGGGCGTGATCAGTTCAATGTGCATGAAAGGACAGCATATTCATTATACTAATGCTGTCGGTGATATTATGTATCAATCTGTAAAGAAATGTAAGGTAAGAGACTTTACGGCAATCTTCTATAATACTGAGAATTTCGATAATAGTTCCGAATGGGGGTAACCAATAGGTGGATATACCCTATCAATTTTAAATGATGAGTATTTTAAGACCCCTCGTTGAATGTTTTCTAAATTATCAATCTTGTAATAAGGAGACCATATCAATGACGCATACTCCAGGTTGGATCTCACAAAAGAGATACAGTAGTTTAAGACCAGTGGCATTACTGAAATAAAGAGTGCCGTTGATAAACATAATGAACAAAAGTGGGCCCAAATTAGACCCCTGTGGAACACCTGAGATTCGTAAGACTTCGATAACTTATGGCCACAATATAAAATATATTAAGTTCTGTTGTTAAGGTAGGATGAAATATAATTAACAAGGTCAGCTGAAAATCCAAATATGTGTAATTTTTGCAATAAGATACTATAGTTCAGCTTGTCGAAGGTCGCATCTGAAAAGTATTCTGTTCAGCAGAATAAGTTCTTAACTGTAGATCGACCTTTATAAAAACCATATTGAAATTCTGTTATTTGATGTTTCACGTGGCAAAATACGTGATCAGACAATAGCATTTCAAGGACTTTAGCAAAATTATTCAAAATTACAATGTGTCTTTAATTAGTAATTCAGGTTTCCAACATTGTGGAAATGTTGAGGTTTGGAGAGATAGATTGAAAATTAAACATAATGGTTTGACAAACACTGCAGCACAGTTACGGACTACGAAGAAGGAACATTGTCAGGGCCATTATTTAGTTTTGGCTTTAACTTCTTCAGTGCTTGAAGAACTTCATCTTCAATGAAATTACGAACGTTTAAGTAAGAATTATTGAATACATTATGCTCATTATCAACATTACATTGTTCCGGTGCAGAGTACGATTGTTGAAAATATTCAGCAAGCAAGCAAGCAAGCAAGCAAACAGACTTTATTAAAATTAGTACATAATATTGCCTCCCCGGAGACTACCTTGCGACCGACCGTGCAATCACCGCGCTGTTCGCGGTGGTGGGTTGCATGGCCGGGTGGGGGGGTTCCGGTTCGGCTAAAAGAAAATAGGGATAGAAGTCCTGACTCCTTTCGCAAATGAGTTGCTAATTATTTGGGAATCGGAAATAATATCATCATTATATTTAATGTTTTTGGGAAGATTGGCGACGTTTCTTTTCATGTTAACATAGCGCCAGAATTCCGAAGGACTCTGTGCAATATTGTCTGCTACATGCACTCATGTAATCACTGTGTGCAGTTTCATGATCAGATTTTACTATGCGCCTTAAATCTTTAAACTTTTTAAGACATTCTTCATATCCATCAGATTTATATAGTCGCCATGCTTTGTGTTTTTCTCTTATATTCTTTCTGATTTCATTGTTAAACCAAGGAGAATAACTATGATTAAATTTGCGTTTTATAGGGACACGTTCGTTTAATATGGGTTCACTGTTCAATATTTAAAAAGTTTTGAAAATTTAAAATGACTTGGGTAGCTGGAGACACAGCATTCGAAAGTGTAATTAAATAAACCAGACCAAAGAGGTAAATAATAAACAATGAGATAGGCCCCTCCTAACTGTTGCTCTACTACGCACACATTAATAATTTACCTGACGTGACGAGAAAGAGACTCTCATCTTTTAAGTAACCTTTACAGGGTCATCACTTCGTACCTTATTAATCACGACGCTGAAGAGGAAAGCCGAGGCAATTTTAATTTACACTCACTTTTTGTCATAAAAAATCGTTATGCGTGTTAAGCCGGGCCTAACAGCGGTGCATTTAAATTCAGATTTGGTAAATTACGGCTCGTTTCAGGCCCCGATCATAGGCGTGCGTGGTAACTACCATTTCATAAGAAAACCAGAAAAAGCCGTTAATTGTGAGAATTATAAACTAATAAATTTAATGCCAGCATAACAGGAAGTATTGATTAGAATATGATTACGTGATTACACTTTGAGGAATCTAATAATATTTAATTAAACTCGAGCGGGTTTTCGGTCAAATTAATAGCATACACAGGCTTGAATTCATCATCGTATATGACTGGAAATATCTTTAGATTGCAATTATTGTTACGTATTTACAATCTCCAGTAAACACCCTGTACGTAGGTTCAAATAATTGCAATAAGACTTTTCACTAACCATACTTTATACTAAATTGCAATCATTAAATCGCTATCATAACACACTAATTACAACATTGATATACTATAGTCTCACTACTATAGTTCACAACTTATTACTGTTCTTTTTTTTATCTGTTCACTTGTTCATCTCATATCACGTTCCAGTCTATCCTTCGCGGCGTTTCTGGCTCTTCTGGTATATTCTATGAGGCAGTGACGTAGGCGTGCGCATAACATTATGCATATAATGCTTTCCCTTCACAAGTTTTTCAAATCCGATTTTATAGGTAAAATATTGTAGATCAAGAGCTAGTGAATGAACGTCTGAGAATCTCCTTCAACTTTTATCATGCCTTCTTCTGTTTAAGAAATGTATAAAATAATAAATCAACATTTCTTCAAATGTGCTTTTAGAGGGCGGAATATTAAAACATAATATTTTTAGTCGCAAACTTCTTTATAAAATCCTTATTTTACTATAAGGAACGTAGCCAGACTGCAACCAACAGCTATTCTCCGAACAATGTGCCCCGCCGAGCGCTGAATTACAAGTTACAAGTCTGGCGCGTTAAGTGTAATAATTGCACATTACCATCAAAACGCTAATGCTTCGATTGCAACAAACACCAGCCGAAAGACTGATCCTACTTAAAGGAGCTCTCTTGCCAGCCGTCACACACTACTTGCAGATTGTAGTTTCCAGCTGTTGGCTCTCGTCAGTGCAAGGTAGGCATGTGACGATCGGCACGAGGCTCCTTTGACTATTTGGTACATCCCGGTATTTTTACAATAGCGACATGTAAAATAGTCAGCAGGCGCCATCTAGCGGTCCAGTGTCTGTTGCAATCGAAAAATAAATAGCCTGACTGGGCTTAGCATAGTTCAAATGTGCTTTTAGAGGGTGGAATATTAAAACATAATATTTTTAGTCGTAAACTCCTCTATAAAATCCTAATTTTACTACAAGGAACGTAACCAGACTGCAACCAACAGCTTCTCTCCGGGCTATGTGCCCCGCCGAGCGCTAAATTACAAATTATAAACCTGGCGCGTTAAGTGTAATAATTGCATATTACCATCAAAAGGCTAATGCTTCGATTGCAACAAACACCAGCCGAAAGACTGATCCTACTTAAAGGAGCTCTCGTACCAGTCGTCACACACCACTTGCAGACTGCAGTTTCGAGCTATTGGTTCTCGTCAGTGCAAGGTAGGCATGTGACGACCGGCACGAGGATCACTTGACTATTTAGTACATTTACGAGAGCTCCTTTAAGTAGGATAAAATGCCTATGATTGTTTATTTTTTCCGTTTATTTAGGTATCTCAAGTGACTTTGCATTTGCGACGGTCGAATGTTTTTTTTTTTGACTACAAGTAGTAGTAGTGTTTTGTTCTATATTTGAGTAAAATTTGGTTCAAATCGGAAAAAGAAAGAATTTTTAAGGATGTCTTACACTTCTAAGTGGGACATACTGTATAATTATCAAATGTGGCACGACACTGCTTTAAAGAACATATTAATAAGATTGTGTATAAATTTGACGGTCATAAACACTTAAAGTTCTCACCAACCGTCTTTTGCTTTCGTTTCCAACCACCAGAGGCTCATCAGATTTAGAACCTTCGTTGAGCGTCTATAGGAGTAAGTAGCTTGTGCTAAGCAGGTATTAGGATAGTTTAGACCCCCCCACTACTCTATTTTAAGCAACGCGCCCTTTCTACCTCAGAAAATTCAAAAACTTCAGTGCAGGCACGTAAAAAATTATACTAGTAAATCTACCCGTATTGAGACCTAACAATGTTCAATCTGTTTCCTCAACGATAACTGACAATTCATTAAATAAAGTAAAAAGAGAAGAGGCCCAAGTATTGAACCTTGGGGAACTCTAATCTGTTTTTACTCTAGTTTGATAGATATTTAACATTGTATTGCTGACCACCAGATTGAGGCTGATTCAAGTCTTTGCACATGGCCAAAAATTTTAAAACAATAGTAACTGCCACAGATGGCAGATTATAGAGTCCGCCTTTTGAACCTTCTTCCATCTTATGAAGTATATATCCTTAATTAAAATTAAATAAACGACAAGACGAAGAACGACACTAGATGTAGAAGAATTCTGGTAGATACCTAGTCACTATATTCTCGCGCGCTTACCTATTCCCAATCAGAAAGCGTTTCGTGGATTCAAGCGAATATTAATATGTTTTTTGGGTTTTTCCCATAGAACGGATTTCTTGATTTTTATAGAACTTTGCAGATGTGATTATGAGACCATTTTTAACCAATTCATGATATTTAAATAGGATTTCGCTCGAAAAATTTATATTGACGAATAATTGTAAGAGCAATTTATTAAGTAACAAATTAAATTTTTGGGGCTATATCAACTCGAAAAGAAAAAGCATCACCCATTCCAAATTGTACGCAGGGCGTAGATGAAACCGAATTACCAAGAATGTTTGAACAAGAATTCAACAAACAAATAACACTTTTGTTACAGGATTGTGAAACTGCCTTGTCTAGTTAGTATTTCGTGGCTTCTTAATAAGCTATGTTTAAATGCAACGTGCAAGTGCAATTAAAAGAGTAACAGAAATTAAGGAAGTACTGTTAAAATTTTAATACAGCCTAGTTCGTGCGTACAAGTACAGGGTGGTCCGTAAATAGTGACCCATAAATCACAAAATATTGCGATTTAGCTGAACTTACCTTAGTCCTTACTAACTTTTGATTTTCAAATGGAATAACCTGTATATTATTTTTGTATCCAATGATACCAGATAACTGACATTTCAAACGTCAATATTTATTTTTTAATTTAATATTTAGTATTCCATTTAAGTGTATCATAACTGTTTCGATTTGACCCGTGCAATGTTAGAGACATCAAAAATACTAAATTATGTAATTTGCTTGCAAATAAAGTTCATCAAAACGATTTGTGGGATAAAACAAATTTTTTTCAAATGAAAGTTTTTGAACTCTGTTTTAATAATAGATTAATGAAACTATTTGGAATTCCATGCATTGTTAATCTCAAGTCAACAAGGATTCAGAAAAATAAATCCACAGTAACCGCGATTGAAAGATTATGTCATTATGTTTATAATGCGCTAAATAGTAAGGGCCAACCCATTTTTTGACCTCAGCAGAGCAATTGACACAGTTGACCACAATTTGCTCTTGGAAAAACAGTGGGTCAACTCTTACCTGGATAATAGAAAGCAAGCGGTAATAATTTATTCTTATAAATTTGATTTCTGGCCATGAAAACAGGTGTACCGCAGGGCTCTGTCCTTGATCCTTCACTCTTTTTAATTTTTGTGAATGATTTTGCACATTAATGCATCAATTTTCTATGCTGGTGATACAACCTTTTTAATGTCCAGTAACTCTTTAGAGACCACAGTTATTCAAGTCAATACATCAGTAGATCAGTTTTCTAAATGGTGTTTAAGCAATGGTCTAGTTCTATATGCTGGTAAAACTGTTTTTATATCATTCTCACCAAAGAGCGTTGTTCATAATTCAAATATTTTAATTAAGGCAAATCATCAATCAATTATTCTTACAGAAGAGACAATTTTTGGGGGTAACTTTGGATTATAAAATGACATGATTGAGATGGGAGAGTCACACCGAGAATTTATTGAAAAAATTAAGTAAATCATGTTATATTATTCAATACTTGAAGTCCTCTATCTCTCTTGATGTTTTAAACAAAAGAAGCAGATACCAAAAAAAGAAAAATTAAAGAATCAGCAATAATTTTATTAAATGAAGAGAAGTGCGTATCGAATTGTTCTGTAGATATTTGTACAACGTGGCTACCAATGTTAAAAGAAGAACTTAAAAAACTCAACATTATCCAAAAGAAAATATCATCAGTTCTATGTTCTGTGTAAGTAGTAAGTATCTATGGAAATAACATAAACAGAATCTTAAAGCTGTGTATTTGACATACACAGCAAAATAAGAGTTCTTCCAAAAATGCTTTGAAAACGGAAAGAGATTATTTTCCGAAACGTCAGCAAAATACATTATTTCTGTGTTTATTCCGATTTATATTATTTGCAAAACATAACCTCTGACTATTCCTTTGGCGTAAACGTCACGGGCGCAGAGGCTTTTTTCCAATAGTTCTATTATTTTGTAGATTCGGTGATTTGTTTTTGAAGAGGACAATAATACATGTGGTAGAAGACCCAAATAATAGGAAAGAATAACAATGCATTTTATTCTTTAGAGGAATATCTACAAATCTAGTGTAAGGTTTTATTACTATTATTATTTTTATTTTATTCCTATTTATTGTATGTTTGTTACCAAGTGTGACTATTGAGTGATTTAACATGATGAATAAAGATTTTTATTGGTACCGCGGTACCAGTTTCTACAATTTAAAAAAAATTGAAAAGAAAAATAATGCCATGTTTTTTACTGTCATAGTTATAAAGTACTAATTAATGTAATGATTAATTAGTCAGTTAATAAATAAGTGGTTGGTGTTGCAATTATTGAAGCCACGATTGAAGTGTTTTCTAAGGGGTGTAAACGTGTAACATACCTTTACATTCGCTTCCATGTCAGTCTTTAATAAACCGATCATAGCTACCATAAAATAACTATCCAGTGATTATTACTAACAAATTATTAGGATAATAATTCTCGATAACTTCCTGAGATAACTTAATAGACATTAAATAAGCGAGGGTTTTTAAATAAATTATAACCACTGCCAGCAGATTCATAAACTGGTTCATCAAATACTTTGTAATTCATTATTCAACTATAATTTCGAATTATGACAACAATAATTTAAGTGCTCGGGTAATTATATTGCTGCCAACAAGCAACAATCAATTAAAATTTTATTATCTTTATTAAATCTGTCATAAAGTTCTTGAACAGGTTTATTTAAGCATAAGTTCAGGTAGGTCTCTCAGATGGAGTGCAGGATACAGACGGAAGTGCGATTTAACGGGACTAATACTGGGTGGTCGCCGCCTCCTTGCTTATTTTTGGCTCCTTATTTTTTTTTAAGAATGTCAAGACACCAGCTCAAAAAAGTTTCGGTTGGGATATTCAATGACACAATTTCTTGCCAAGTAAAACAGATTTATATAGTTACTTTTAACTTTTCTATTGAACTATTCTGCGCTCTGTTTATAGTACTCTAGAGAATACGGATTGATATTATTTGCAAAGTTTTCAAAATGTTGACATAGCGATAAAATAAAAAATATAAAACTACTCTTCTTAACCAGGTTTTGGCCTGGGAAGCTAGTTCGGGACAGCTAGTCACGAGAAGTATGCTAGGACAGGGGGTAAGAAAGCCTAACTAGACGGTGGGTATCTACAACTTAAGTTAACTAGTAACCGGACCGGAGCACTAGCAAATGAGCTTATTACACTTAAAATCATTTTGAAATAACTTTTTCCACTTCGCGAGTACGAAACATAGGAGTCACTGCCAAAACTGAACTTAACTTCGGCTTGCTGCACACCGGTATTTATACTGTTTGTGTAAGTTTCGTTTATCGCGCCCCATCGAGTCTCGCATCCCGTTTCAACTGTCTGGAAAGGCTGGAAATCGCTCCGTGCGGGTGAGGATGAGTCATTGATTGCAACATATTGCGCAACAATGGAAATTTTAGAATTTGGAAATGAAAATTACATAGAAAAATCGGCAATGAAAAGAGGAATTTATCGAAATAAGAATGAAATTTGGATCTATTTTGATTTAGAAGTTATTAGCGTTTAATTTGCAAAATCTGACACGACCCCGTAAAGTATTAACGGAGGTCGGATGTTTAAAAGTTTTAATGAAATGATAATGTTCCCGATAGGTGCGTAGTGTCTGGAAATAAGATATTAAAATGTTCCTAGCGGGTACGAGTCAAGTTGAACCGAGATATTGTATGCTATATTACGAGGAATGATCAAAAATGGTGAAATTTAAAATAGCAATCGGGTTGCGAGAAATTGATGAAATTAAGTTTGAACTTTAAGACTCTAGGCACGGAACGTGGTTTGAAGTATACAGGGGGTGATCAAAAAGTAAGAAGAATAAAATGCGAAGTGGTTGCAAGAAAGTTATGCAATAAGTTTGAATGTTAAGTTTTAACGTAATTGCGTATACGAGGGGTGGTCAAGAAGTATTAAAATTTTGAAAATGAAATTGTTTACAGAAAATTTACGGATTGAAGCAAGACGTTGAAAATTTGGGTTTAGATAGTGATTTGGGTCAGGTTGATGGATATACAGGGGCTGTATTTTTAAGTGACGTTTTTCGTAATGAATCGGTTAGGAATGGACTTGAATGAATGAATGTTTGAAGTTGGATATTAGTGAATTTACGTTATTTCTGAATTATCGAGTGCTTGCGAATTTTCTCAGATTTCTTTGAGTTTGACTGTGGTTTTTGGATGTGAATAGTGTCTGGTTGACTTTTTTTACGTAGTTAGCCATGGCGTATGGGGTGATCTGATTTTTTGGTGATTTTTGAAATTTTTTGTTTTTTGTTTAGGACTTTTAGGGGACATACCCTACAACAGAGTAAGGCAAACTGAAAATAGTGGAGAATAATACGATTTTTCGTAGAGATTCCAAGTTTTGGGTAGTTGCTAGTTGTCTTAAAATAAGATATTCCTGGAATATCTACCTTTTATAAGTGTCGGAACGTTGTTTTAAACTCGAAAAAGGGGTAAATTAACCCTCTCTTGGGGCAATTTTCGATTAAATTTTTTTTTGACCCCTTAAACTGTAAATTAAGCAATGAAAATATGGTCCTTTTATTGTCAATGTTCAAGAAACCTCCACTTAAATTTTCGTGATGTTACGTCCCCCTCTCCTCCTGTAATTCATATGTATGTACGTTTTTTCTTTTTACCAAAAATTGATTTTTTGGATAACTTGGGCAAATCTTACCCGAATCAGATGAAACTTTGGGTGAAGGTGGCTCACAATACCTGCAGATAGCCTGCCATATTTCAAGTCAAAAGCTCCATTAGTTTGGCTACAATGCCATTTTTTTCGAAACTCTTACGAAATTTTTAAAACGCTGTAACTTTATTGCTGTTTATTGTACGACAATTTTTTCCCCGTCAAAACGTAGGTTTTTTTTATGTACTTTTGGGTGATATTATCAAAATATCTTCAATATAAAAATTCGATCCATTTTCGGCCATTTACGGCATACATGTACTTGTGCGCAGTGATTTTCTGTTGCACAAGGTACATATAACTATATAGATGTTTGTTTATATAACTATAACTCGTGTGCTCTACAAAACGTTCGAAAAACCCTCATAAGGATATCTGATTTAACGGAGGAATGATAGAAATGGTAAAAGACACAAATCACATTTTATTTGCATTGAAAATATTAGATTAGATTTATTTATCTACATCATCTATTTTAGCTCATGTATTGAAAATTAGTAAAACAACAACATAACATATCAATATCAATAGCAATAATAATTTTCCTCAAAAAAAACAACTTTTACTTCAACTTTAAAAAGGCAAACTTTGTGGAATTATATAGGGACTTGCTGCTCACTGATTGGTCATTTATTGAACATTTTAGTGATGTGAATTTGGCAGTAGACGCAATGTACACCAAATTATATGATATTTTTCTAATATATGTACCAAGAAACAAAAAAATCTCCGGTTCTTATCCCGCATGGTTTAACGGTCAAATAATACACGATACTAAGCAAAAAGAAAAAGTGCTAAAAAGATACAAGTTACGTGGCATTTCTGATGATGAAAACGAATTTAGAAGGTTAACGTCCAAAATTATATCAGATATCGATAATGCATATAAATTTTATTTAGCCAATATTGAAAATAACATTCAAGTCAACCCAAACAACTTCTGGAGTTTTATTAAGACAAAAAATAATTCTACATCCATCCATTCATCTTTAAAATATGAAAATCAAATTATCGAAGACCGGCAATTAATTGTTGATAGTTTTGCTGACTTCTTCTCGAAATCCTTCACACCTCCCAATTCCGGCGTCGATAATTTTAACGACACACCTAAGAATAAGTCCAATGTCTTAAATCTGTCTGTTATCACTGAGGAAGAGATCATTGAGGCCATTAAAAAAACTAAAACCACTATGACCATGGGTCCCGATCTAATTCCTGCATTTCTTATTAAAGATTGTGCGTCTGTATTTGCCAAAGCACTATTAATTATATATAATCTAATATTAAGAAGTGCAAGTTTTCCTCAGAAGTGGAAATCTTCACGTTTGCGCCCTGTATTCAAAAAAGGTGATTTGAACAAGATTACAAACTATAGACCAATTACCATCATTTGTAACTTTGGAAAAATTTTTGAAGTAATTCTTTACTCCTCCATGTCTCTGGCACAATATCTATCGATCAACATGGTTTTATGAAAGGTTGGTCAACTGTCACAAACCTTGTGTGCAAAACACAATTTCTTTGTGAAATTCTGGATAGACTTAAGTTGATATTGATTGTAGGTCAAGTTGATATTATCTACACGGACTTCTCCAAGGCTTTTGACAAGCTAGATCATAGTACCTTGATTACTAAACTGGACACATTCGGTCTTTCTTATTCGTCATTACAATTAATTGAATCATATCTGCAGGATCGATATCAATTTGTTCAGTACCGAGGTTATAAATCTGGCAGTTTCTTACAAAAATCCGGTGTGCCACAGGGGTCGATACTTGGTCCGTTATTTTTTTGTTATGTTCATTAATGTTATTTTGGAGGGCTTCGAAAGTAACACCCATTTCCTCCTGTACGCAGATGATCTAAAAATATATCGTTTGATTGACTCAATAGATGATTGTGTTAATCTTCAAAACTGCTTAAATATCATTATTATATGGTGCAATGACAACTATTTTTCTATTAATGCCAGCAAATATAATGTAATGTTATTTGGCACAAAACCAACATATACATGCTTAATTATAACATTGACAACGAAAGTTTACAAAGGCCTGAATTCATCAGAGACCTTGGAGTTTATTTTGATCCAAAATTATCTTTTAATAAACATGTGGAAATGACAACTGCCTTGAATATGCTTATATTGTGTGGAGTCCAATTTACAATTCCAATATTCTACAAGTAGAGAAAATTCAGCGTAGGTTCTTAAAATCTGCTGTGTATACACTTTACGGTGAATATCCACTCAGAGGATTTCCTGACCATAAACCCTTTGGGTCCGTATACCAGTGTTTCAGAGAGCATGGAAAGTTTCCCACTAGTGCAGTTAATTGTGGAACGCAATATAGGACAGGAGGTAAACTTAGAAAACAATATTTTACATATGGTTCACGAACATCCAAGTTTAAGTACACGAAAAATTAGTACTCTGATTGGTATTTGTCACACTAGAATATGGAGGGCATTGCGAAAAGAAAATGTTTACTCATACCACATTTAATTAGTACAATGCCTTGAACCAGGCGATGACGTCAATCGACTGACTTTTTCTCGTTGGCTGTCTGAAAATCGACTGTTAACTTACAGAACATTATTCACAGACGAGGCACAATTTACAAGAGACAAAACGTGTGTTGGTCACAACATAGATTTTCAGCCAATCTTTGGATAGGAGTTGTAGGTGGTGACACGTTTTAGATCTACGTTTTTTTGAAGGTACACTTAATGGTAACGTGTAACTTAATTTTTTACAACATACGTTACAGAATCTTTTAAAAAATTTAAATATTCGAGGTATGTTCTTTCAACATGATGGAGTCCGGCAAGGTCCCCGGATTTGAACCCTATTGACTATTTTTTATGGGGTCACTTAAAGAGCAAGGTCTACAATATGGACATTAATATCAGGGCTTAATTAATTTAGAGGATTGTTGAATGCTGCAACGAAATTAGAAATAACCCAATTATGACAAGAAAATCAATCGGTCATCTCATGAATCGCACCAGAAAATGCACCAAAACTGGTGGAGGACATTTTGAACATAAAATATAATTATAATTCTTATTTGTGAACATTCTTTATCACACTATCTGCAATAACGTACATAATATAATCGGCTGTAGATTGGATTTGAATTGGAAAAAAAAATAGAAACATTATATCAAATTTCAAACTATAAAATGGGTATTTTCCGTTCATTTGGTGGACTGAACCTGAAGGAATGTACAAAGAAGACTTCGCAAATCACTTTTACTAAAGTAAATCCACTTAACGAAAATGAGATTTGTTTACGAGATCTTCAGTAACGTACAAACCAAATTAATTCCAGACAAATCATATCTAGCCATTACAAAACTAGACAAGCGGTTATAATGCTTTTATTGCTAGACAATACATCTAGGAAAGCAAAAAGTTAATTAAACCAAAGCTTCTTGCCAAGCTAACTATTAGTATCCTGTATTATTAAAAAATGACACTGCCACAACATTTTCTGTTAATACAATGCGATTTAAAGTCTGTTGACCCGTTTCAAATTGTAAAATTTCATTGTATTAACTGAAATTATTTCTGGTTTGGCGAAGTATTATTATATGTGTAACTTGAAATCCTAAATGGAGTAGATGAAATTTAAAACGGACAAAAAACCGGCGACAAAAAGTTCGCCAGCCAATAAAAAAGAATTAAATTAAGTTTCTCAGAGAAAAATTTTAAGGAGACGATGAACCGCCGACCTTAACAGCGAATAAACATTTTACTATTACAAATAGATTTGGGGATCCTATGGCTCCGTTTCGATTTATAAGATTGTGCCAAGTCTAATACAGTACTCATATGTATAAACGAGTGGATGGTGCAGCCGAACGTTGCCTGATACAGTATATTCCATAAATAGGAGACAAAAAATTGCTATAGTCTCAAAATTTACCAAAAAATTAACTCTTTCACCTCACATGGTCAAACTATATTAAAAAAGTCCTTAAGACACTTCATGAAAAACTACAAATTTTTACGAAAAAATCTGAAGAAATTCACAAACCAACGATATTTCTCAAATAACCCAAATTCATCAACAGAGACACTCAATCTTTAAAATTAGTTACTTTACAGCTCAACCATTACAAATGGAGATCCTATAAAATACCGCCCCCATATGAGCTTAAAATGCATCAAAACTACTTTCTATAGCCGCAGTAAAAATATTTCATTTCAATATGACTGATAGTCGAGAGGTGAGCGCGCTTGCCTCTCACCCAAAAGTTCTGGGTTCGATTCCCGGCCGTGGTAGTGGAAAATACTGTGCGAGGGATTTTTCCACTATACACGGATATTGGGTGTGTGTCCCTTTTCTCTAAACGTATAGTCCCCTCCCATACAAGACTCTTCTAGAGCCTTCCGGGCTAAAGGGGGTCGTAATTACCTGGGTATTATTTATTCAATCACACAAACTTTTTATAAATTATTCTTCCTTTCGATTCCACCATTGTTCATTCGTTTTCGCGTCTTAGATATCAACCTACAGTCAATCTCCATTCATAATGTCCCAATAGAGTACCGGTACTACTGTCCCTCGTCATTATCAAAACTTATTTCCATTCAGTCCCCCATTGTTTCCAAAACTTACTTCCATTCGTTCACCGCGGACCTATCAGCATATTTTCATATCATTTCAACTATAATAAATAATAAACCTTTTCAACTAATTATCGTTAATAACTTTTGAAATCAAATCGATTCGAACTCCATCTATTTGTCAATAAATTTTTCATTTTAATGCCGAGACGGTCGTATAATTTTCACATCGGAATTTTCCATCTTTACATTTTCTGATGCAATATTGTGCAATGTTGGGCAATCGTACCTGCACGGAATGAACGGGGACATTTCCAGACCTCCGCACGCCGAGTCCCCGACGAACCATATAAAAAGCCGAACACTATGAGCTCGAGCAAGTCTAGTTCGATACGTACGCCGCGAACGAGCCACTACATCTGCTTCCTTCTCCATAAAAAAGTAAAAAAGACTTTTGAAATCAATTATATTCTGCCTTCGTACATCTAACATAAAAGTCAATTTTTTCAGGCTTTATAAAAATCGTGTTAATACATTTTTGCATTTAAATCTTAATATAATAATAATAATATATAAATTAAGATATATTTGAACGCCAGACTTGTACGAATATATTAATTTTTATAATTATTTTGCATTTAAAAAAAATTAGAGTATGATTTTCTTACTTTACTAATATTAAATCTAGTATGGAGCGAGCGTGGGCACGTCTTTACTATGTATATACTTCGATATGCGATGTAAAGTAATCTAAGGCGCGGTTAGTAGTTGGATGGGTGACCGCTCCAACGAAGACCGCGTCCTCGCCTCACACATCTTCCAGCGGCTTGCATATCGGTGTACGCGTGGAAGCTATACAACCTTAGGCGACAGTTGTATAGAGGATATACCATCCTTCGGAGGGAATGTAAAGCCGCCGGTCCCTTGTCTATTAAATGTTAGGCAAGTAAAAGATCCCTACTCTTCTTAAGGGAAGAGGTTCGGCAAAAGTTTGGTTGGGGGTAGCTCGTCTACAGGCGTCGGTGTTAGGCCTCAGTAGCGGAAATAGGCCGACGTTAAATAAATGTATTAAAAAAAAATCTAGTATACACAACATTTTACCTCACACACTAGTCGAGGTGACTGCCAGCTCTTAGACTATAAACGAAAAATTAAAAATATATATAAGTCTGGACTACGAACTGGCCAAAATGCTCTTACACATACTCTGTTTTAATTTCAATTGTAAAATACCTTTCTATCAGATATTTTTGTAAAAATTTTGAATGCAAGTTTCTGTGTAGATTTTACGGTAGTTGAAATGAATCTAGCACAGTCTTTACACCAATGACTGACACACTGACTGAAGAAAATGCCGCTCTTTAGGGAGATATAGATTTTTTTAGAATTTCCCCCTCCTTTGGTTTTTTCTTGTTGAAAATAAAACACAGAATAAAAGTGCAGCGAGCATTTTGTTCCTAAAACATCGGATCACTATTCTATTTGCAAAATTTTTAATAAACTGTGAGCAATTTAAGAATCAATAAATTTTATAAAGAATAATTTCATCCAAGTATAATTGCAGTATATTTCCAGGGCGAGTTAAATATCATTAAAATAAATTATTTAAAGGAGCAACGGTATATTGTTATTGTTTAACAAAAATATCCATATTTATTTTACTAGAATTTCCCACAATTATTTGTAGAATATAGGTTACACACTACATAGCCATGGTAAATTGTTTGAACAGGAAAAGCAACGGCTGCCAGCTGTAATTTTGTGCCTTAAATAGTCAAATACAATGTCGTAGCCAAAGGATTGATATACTTGGATTCTCAACTCAAAATTGCTCCAAGCCGGTTACAGGTATTTTTAGAAAATTGTACTAAAATGTCGAATTTGTGTTGTGGGACAAAAAAGCTACTTTCTCAAAAGAAAAGTATTTGGGAAGTGTACACTTTCCGGATGGTTGCCGAAAAATTATTCTTCCGATTTGTCTTATTCTGAAACTATGACAGATAGATGCTTTTACATTTCTTGTTGAAGTATTTAAGAAAAAACTGATTTCTTTGCTTTTCACTAATGAATACCACCAAAATATATTAACAATACAGCAGTCGTAGTGGGTAGAGGCTGTTGCTGAAATTCAGTGTACAAACAACAAACAACTTCCTCATTAGCGTTCGGTCGAGCGGAACACTGGTTTTTAATTTAATTGCGTGCATTAGTAGTTAGGCGGTACCTCTTTTGTTTTTCGACGAAAATAAGAACAGTTAAGCTATGTGAATAAGTTTAATTAATGTTAAATATCTCTCACCTTCGCAAAATAAAGTTGATTGATAGAATTACGATAAACAAATACCTTGTTTTGCGTATTCCAAAGTTAACACAGTAAAAGTAGCCTCAAAGTTGCAATTTAAAAAAATGTTTGCACAAATGTTTCTCCATTTACTCTTTCATAAATCGTTCAGAATTTCATGTATGTCATCTATTACAACCGGTACAGGAAACCCACTTCCAACTGACCTAAAAATGTGTAAAACTTCTCGTTTGTTCGACATAAAAATAATAATAGTATTTATTTATTTCCCCACAGAAATCCACTTACAGGGCAAAATGAATAACGAACTGTGTGACAAAAATTGCTAACCATAATAATAATTATTAAAAAAATCATCATAATACATATAAGAAGAAGAATATGAAGAAGAAGAAGAAGAAACAAAATATATACATATATTGCATTGTGAATATTGTATTGTACAGAAAGAGAAATACATATAATGAGAAGTAGTTGAAAAGTTGAGATAAGTTAAAATTGAAAGTGTCTAGGGATGCAAAATAGAAATTAATAAGGAGTTGTTGAGCAGCCAGGTGTAAAATAATAACGTGTAACTCTATTTTTACATCTACGCATGTGCAGTTTCAATTAGGAAATACGCTAACGTTAATAACGTTAACGGTCTACGTTATTTACGGAGAGATAAAGTTAACGTTATATATATATATATATATATATATATATACGTTAAAATTATACTTATGTTTTTCGAAGTTATGTTCTTACTAAACTGCACACTGGTTTCAAGGTTTGAAAACCCAAACAATACAAATAGCGTAAAAGTAGGGTTAGGTTACGTCAAGCTGTCAAATATACTAAATGTTCTTATCTATGGGCAAAGATAAAGATTGCTGATTATTAAGTTGTTCAAAAAGTCTCTTTTTGGTAACACATTATTTGTAGATACGGATTGAAATAAAGTTACCGTATTTTGATAACATTACGTTATTTTGGTTGCTCAATGACTCTCTAATATCACATTGGTCCGATATATTATTAAAGTTGTAGCACATAACGTAAACGGGTGTTTTTTTTTTCAAGATATTAGATCTAGCCTATGGTAAGTAAAAAGAATTATCTTGTCTGGAATTGTATTATTGAACTCTAAAGTTAATAAACTCAAGTAGTGATGAATAGTCAGTTAATCTTACTACGAAGTGTATTGCGGAGAAAGACCAAACTATTCATAATTCTGAAGAAGGTTAAAGATGACATGTCAAACTGGAATAAAAGTAATTGATGATTATAACTACCCCTAGGATATACACCATTATTATTAAATGCTAAGAATTTTAAAAATTGTCTTTGAACAGTTTCCAGAAATGTCGAATGGTTTTCATATATTGGATATAGTCGGATGTATATTTACTAGGCAGTCAAAAAACGCAACAAAAACTTCACGGACTTTCTGTACCATTTCGCCTGCAAATTGAACCACTTATCTTTATAGGTGTTTAATGTACGTCGACTTGTCTGATAAGACCACGCCGAATGATCCACCAGTTAACGCTGGTGGATCATTCCAATTATTAAATTATCTCGTAAAGTAAAGCTTTTGTTACGTTTTTTGACTGCCCAGTGAATATACACCCGACTATACCAAATCAGAGATACATATTCCAATTTGGAACATACAAGTGAGTGATATAATGTTTTCAATGCAATATTGTTATTAAAAGACTTACAGTTCCTAATAACAAAGCCTAAAGTTTTTGTGCATAATGTTCGGAGAAATATAATTTATTGTCAAATAAGATATTAAGATCTTTAGTAAAGTATTGCCTATCTAGTAATTGAATGTTCAACAGATAGTTGTATATAACCGGCTCCTTCTTACGTGAGTAACTAACTACTTTACATTTCGATACGTTAAATTTAAGTCTAAATGTATTACACCAGTCCTCGAGTGAATTAATTTGAGACTGAAGGCACATACAATCACCTATGTTGTTAATTTTGAGATAAATTTTTAAATCATCTGCAAATAAGCTTATTACAGTCAATAACCTTCGTAGGGTCATCAATAAATAACAAAAATAAGAGAGGTCCAATATTGGATCCTTGAGGGACGCCTGATACAGCCGTATACATGTCTGGCTTAAGTCCATTATATGCCACATATTGTACTCTATTATTTAAATAATAAGAATAAATTAAATTATTTGATTTATTGTATTTATCTCTGTAATAACTTATAAGTTTGATGCCCCTTATTAAATCAGAAGTGTACCATACAGTTTTTTTCTGGCTTTGGTTGTCTCTATTCAGCCACGACATTTATTATCATATCTAGTTCTATCCTTACAAGTCATGTTAATCTACTCGATATAGCCATGAACTATTCAATCGCTAACCTGACACACAAAACCAATAAACCAGACATTATTTACTACTCAGGGATTGTATACAGGGACACACACATATACAGGATATTTACGTAAAATATCTAATACATTATTTTTTTGAACTAGTTAGTGTTTTTGTGCCTTGTATTCTTGGTGTTTTAATTATCTCTTCCACATATTAATACAAGTACCTACTCTTCATAAACTTTATTTGTTATCTATATAATATATAAAGCTAAAGGCAGAAGGACATCGGTCAATAGCCTACTGAATCGATTTGATTCCATAGATTTATTTTCTTGTTGTGTATAAAGCTAATACTATCTTTAAATTAATAATACAAAAATAAATAAATGTGTAGTAAAGTAAAAATACTTACTACTAAAGTCTAATATTCCACTGTTTTCTATGAAAGGAAATGGATTCATCGCCACCAATCAAGGTGCACAATGTGCGTTTCCAAATCAAATGAAAATAATGTTATATAAATTGCGACCTGCCCCCAGCAGGTAGATTAATCCTAAAGAAAAACTACAGTGCAGGGCCGTTGTGCATCTCCAGCCTTAGACTAGTTTCGAGATTGTTAGCTCTCATCGGTACGATATAGGCGAATGCACAAATCTTCCTTTGGCTATCATAAAAAATCAGTCTCCTTATGGGCAAATAAAAAGTGGAGTACCGCAGGGATCAGTATCGGGACCAGTATTCTTCTTATTGTATATTAACGATTTAGACGATCATTTTTAAATTGTTCCGTTTGCACTAATTATAACTCGAATGATCTACTGGAAGGCGTAACACACACTATGGGTGAAATTACAGACTGGTTCGCTTCAAATAAATTAATACTTAGCACTGAAAAAACTTATAACGTTTCAACCTAATAAAGAATTACCACAAAATATAATAACCTTAAGTAATGGCAACGTCACAGCAGTAAACAATATTAAATTCTTTGGATTGCATATTGGTCAACGACTTGATTGGAAATATCATATAGCTGAATTGAATAAAAAAAACCGCTGCCGAAGGAATCACTACTTCTATATAATATTTTATTCCCTTTAATAATATAGTGGGGGGGGTAGAGGGGGTGGCTAATGTAAAAAAAAATTTAGAAGCCCATGGTTCTCATATACAAAATTCCAATTAAATTTTTTACTCCCTTTAAAAATAGGGTGGGGGTGGCAATGGGGGTGGTAGAGGGGGTAGCTATCGCCAACAAAATTTTTTGAGACGTTTCGTTCTTGCAAACACACTAAATCACATTTTAACTTTTTACTAGCTTTCATAATAGTGTGGGGGGTGTTATTGGGGGTGATAGTGGGGGGGGGGGGTTGATACAAAAAAAAATTGAGACCTTGATTTTTCGTACATGCCCTAAATTGCAATTTTATGGACTCTTACCTGCTGGCTATGCCTATTAGATCAAAATATAATATAGATCCAGATCTTGTTACAGTACATAAGTGTACCAAATTTCAAATCAATATCATAAACGGTTCCAGAGTAAACGTGCACACAAAAAAAGTTACAGACAGACACACAGGAAATTTCTTTTCGCTCAAATTTAAAATCTCGACATTTCATGACATTTTAAATCTATTTTAACAAAACAATATTTTTTTTGCGTTACTATACTTCCACTGGACGTGGAAGGAATTAAATAAAGCAGTCTACGTAATATTTATAATCGAGCAGGGTATTGGTCCTGACGCAGCTTTTTAATTGTGTAATATGCTTTTTTTTAGTATACTTCAATACGGTATTGAATTCAAGGGAAACTCTACCAATATTCAAAGCAAACCCTTGATTAAATTTAACACCCAAATACTCTCATAGTACCAGTATTAGATGACATAACAAGTGCCTCCTAGAAAATACAGAGGGGGATCTGCGGGGGTAAGATTCTAACAATTTTGATTGATGATGATGTAATATTTGAACACCCCCTCAGTATCAGTGTACGATGGTATCGAATTCAAAAATTATTTCCTCCAAAACTGTTCTTACTCATAAATGGAAAATATTGTCCCAGTTGTTTCGGACAGATTTTTAAGAATTGATTTTCTTGTAAACTTTAGTTTTACTGTTCAATTTCTAAATAAACTATTTACTTCAACAATAATATGAAAATTCAATAAAATCCTGCATTAATATTTTCATAGCATAGAAATAGTTACTCCACACCCCTGGAAGTCCACGTTAGTAGTATAGATAAACAGGTTCTGGCGCACTCAGTAAAGGAGCAAATTTTGTGATAACGACGTCACGACTTGGATGGCATATGTACATCAAGAGTCTTTGTGATTTAAGACCTGTTTATATCTATTTAAAGCCTGTTTAGACCTGTTTAGACCTGTTTAGGCCTATTTAAAACCTGTTTAAAACCTTCTCAGAGCTGTTTAAAATCCGTTTTATACCCTGATGGACACATGCCATCCAGGTCGTGACGTCGTTGTAACCGGAGTTGTTCTTCTACTGAGTGCGCCAGAACATGATTAGCTATACTACTCACGTTGTTTAGATAAATTCATTCGACGAATCATCAATTCGGTAGCGTAAATTTCAAGCTACATAAGAGTGGGATTTGCCTCAACTGGTTAGAAAATGTGTAACCATTTTTTGCGATGATTTTAAAAAAAAGGCGAACATCTACTTTATGGCCTTTTTATAACTAAACTGAAACTGATATGTGTTCGATCTCCTTTACGTTTTTTTGCGAGCTTTTTTATGTATTTGCTGTATTATGTGTGATACAATGCTAGAATGAAAAAGGTATTGGTTGTATACTTAATCTCAACGCCACCACGTAAAACTGAATTATTTAGAATTCGATCAGAATTTTAATCCAACAAGTATTTATAGTCGACCAAACTCCAGAAATTTGTTATTGTTATTATTAACAATTTTTTCTCAAATAATTCGTATCCCTATAAAATACAAATAAAAGTGCAGATCTCTATCCCCCACAATGGTCATTATAAATTTTACGCTGCTATTAAAATGAAAAGAAATTTGAATAGCAATTAAATATTTTCCACCGCAGTCCGCAATTAACCCAAATAATTATTCAAGAAGAGAATCAACATTTGTATTAAATATATGGCGGTAAGTAGCCTCACGTTTATCAATTAAAATAAAAAAACACTTTTTCTAACGCTAATTACCGGATTAAACAACAGAGGAAATAAGTATCATTACGCACCCGTTACAAATATTTGTAGTTTTACACATTTTTTTTAGGCGCTAAATATTTATGTCACGGCTATGATTCTAGTCAAATTAACCTGATTAATATTAATTTTCATTAAGTCAGTGAGCTTCAATTGTTTGTTAAAAAACATAGCACTTAATTAACATAAATTAAATTTAATTTCGGCGAGGTACACTGTCAAGCTAACAAGATTTTTTATAACTGGAGAATATCTTGAGGCGTGCGTGTACGCGGCTTCCAAGTTGTCTTAGGAAGCCCGCTAGAAAGTTCAATTACGAGTCCGTGATGGGAAAAATAGATATGTTAATTGTATTATTCTCATTTCGAACTTCAGATTGACGGTAGACACGCGGTAAATCTTTAAAAAGTTTTTACTCAAGAACTTGTGTTTAGAAACATAATTCGCTTCCCTCGAGCTACTGATTGTTTCCCTTACCACCCTTTCTAACATTTGCACAGTTAATGTTGCAAAAGCTTGGCGGATTTTGGTTTCTAACTCCTGGAAGTTTCTTGAAGATGATTAATAAACTCGTTTTTTGATATACCCCCATAGGAAAAATCCATAGGGGTTAGGTCCGGTGATATGGCAGGCCCTTTTGTGCGCCTATATATCTTGATATCTGTTTTCTAAATAATTAGAGATATCTCGAAGGTTATGTGGCGGAGCCCCAACTTGCTGGAATAAATGCTTCTTCTCAAATTCATAGGTAATTCTCCTAAAATGCCCTCATTTTCATTTTCCAAAAAGTTCAGGTACCTAAGTCCTCTGAAATAAAATAGAACCCATGATTCTAGTACCCACAATTCCTTCCCATACATTTACCTCAAACAAGAAGTATTACATACATACAGTACAAGAATATCATTTACAGAAATCCAATAATTTCAATGTAAATTAATACCCAAACTAGAGGTATTATACATCAAATAAAAGGTTAATGTTTTGGGCTTTGTTGGTGCATGTAAAAAAATATGGTTACCATATAAAGAAATTGAATAAAATTCATTTGCTTCTTATGTTTTTTTAAAAAATTGCTTTTCAATTCAAAATAGTGGTTTTGCACGAAATAAACATTTATTGAAATGCAACAATCAAAATGAAGGCGAAACATCAGATTCAAGGCCTACTGAAAATACAGTCTTGCAGTTGCCAACTTAGCTTTTCATTTTTTCGAATGTATGACGCCATTTTCAAAACAATTTACTTGTGATACATCGTTGTAATGAAAATTTTATGCTGAATCTAAATATGTAAAAATATCTATAGGTTGGTATTTAAAAATCAAAAGTTGTTGCTACTTCCGGTTGGACAGGAAGTGTCATTTTTTACTTAATACGTGCAAAATGTGGTTTTTTGTATCGCCAATGATATGCCAAAATTTCAAAATATTATTCCTAATAGCAACCGAGAAGTTGGATCGGGACTAATCTCGTTGTCACCAGGTACGTGAGTTCTCCCTTGACTTTGGACCCTAGAGTTATCCTAAGGCTTCCGAAGGGCAAAGATCTATATACTATCAGATAGCCAGGCAGCACTAAAGGCTCTAAGGTCCTATACCTTTGAATCTAAAATTGCCTGGGAATGTAGACAATCCCTGAAGCAACTGACTAATAACAACAAGGTTACTTTGATGTGGGTGCCAGGGCATGAGGGAGTACAAGGAAATGAACTTGCTGATAGTCTTGCAAAAAAGGGAGCTGAAGCACCGTTCATTGGACCCGAACCGTTTTGTGGTCTAGCCAAGGGACATATAGCGGAGGAGATCCAAGAATGGGAAAAGGATCAGAAAAAGTCCTACTGAAGGAATATTCCAGACCAAAGACAAACGAAAAACTTTATAACTTATTCGACAAAGAATGCCACAAGGCTGCTCGAACTTGAAAAGTCCGAATTAAGGTTAATCACAGGCCTCCTAACTGGCCACTGCCCCTTAAGATACCATCTCAAGAATATGGGCAAGGCGGTAGATAATAAATGCAGATATTGCGATACTGCAATTGAAACTGCGGAACACATACTTTGCGAATGCAAGGTGTTAGTCCGCACTAGGCTAAAGTTCCTAGAACAGGCAGAATTAACGCCTGAAGACATAGGGAAATTAGCTCCCAGGAAAATCATAAGCTTTGTAAAAAGTCTGGGAATCCTGGAAATAGGAAACTAGATGTAGAGTAAATCACAAAAGATTTTTTAGGTCGAAGTGAAGTAAGGCTGTTCGAAGCCAAACGACCCCGTAAAATAATGTACAATCTACAATATATCTAAGGGATTCGTTCTAATGATTATAAACGTATTTGAAGTTATCTTCCACGATAAATAAAACGGTAATTGTTTTAAATGGATACATTTTTTTAGAATAGTGTGCAAAATTGTAATTTACTAATTCATTATTTACTAAATTTACAGTGTCAAATTTGTTTGAGAAAAAATATTTCCAAAATTTTTCGATAGATGGAGCCATCTATATTACACGTCCATGATAGTCTCATGATTTTAAATGTACGACACCTACAAGGGGGGAAGGGTCGGTATCGTATACAGACGAACGAACAGTTTACTGTCTAATAAGAAATGTATATTTTAAGGTCCATTTATTGAAAAATTCTGCAACTATAATTTAAAAAGTTCAGTACATGTGGCTCCATCTATTTCAAAATTTTGTACCTATGATAAACGTGGCGCGATCTATTGAACATTTTTAGAATTGTTTAGTTCTTAGCTTCGCTATTCCTCGGTAGATGGAGCCACATGTATACCCAGAAAAATCACAACAAAATAAAAATCTAGGTACTATAAAATATGCATTTCACTTTAGCAAATAAATCGTCGTTTGTTAAGGATATCAATCCTTCCACCCTTGTGGATAGTGTAGTCCTAAAGCCATAGGATGTGAGCAAAACACACATGGCTCCATAGACTGAATAATTTTGGAACTATTTTTTTAAAAACAACTTTTAATTTTTCTAAACCGAAATTTAAGAGATAAAAAGATAGTTTGGTTTCTAATTCCACCATTTGGTTTATTTAATCTGCTGGGTATCTTACACTAATTCCTTCAGTTAATCGCGCTGAGAAATATTGGATTCAGAAATTTGGGCGTGTTAAACAAAATGAAGGGTTTATATAAAATCTAAAAAATACACTTTACTAGACATCGTACCCTGTAACTTCTTGATCGAGCTCTGTTAGTGAATCGTTTACACTGCCATCTATTAAAAAACGTTGAAACCATAATTTGAGCTGAATACGACACCAACAGTTTAGAGGTTATTTTATTTGAAAACTGTAACTTACAATTTGTAAAAAAAAATATTAATAATATTTATTTTACCTAAACACACAGTATACAGTGAGCAGTGTTACCAAGAATAACGCGTGGAAGAGAACTGAAGTTCCATGTTAGATAGAACCCAAGCCGAAGAAGAACTAAGCCAAAAGAGCACAAAGTTCCGAAGTCCAAGGACAACTCGATTTGCAGGTCGAGTTGCCCAACAACTTGGGCAAGATTTATTGGTACATTTTGCATTTATATTTTTCTCTATTTAAAAACCATAATAAAAGGGCAAATAAATCATACATTAACATTAAGGACGGGAACTTACCTATAAGAATTTTTTAACATATATTGACAAAAGTTGACAATTGATCAGACAGTGGGAAGGACAAAGAAGCAAACATTATTGGACTCATAATAGATTTACAGTGGGTTAAAACATGCATCTATATAGTTATAATCTCTCGTTCAAATGGAATTATTACCTACTCTACTATTATACTAATAGTTGTACACAATTAATATAAAGATAATATTTCAAATTGATTATTGTGAGATCGATTTAATCTAAGTCTTTCTTTAATTATACCTGAGGAAATTATTGAAATAAGTATACATTGTAATAGATGGAATATAAAACAATTGGAGCGATAGTGAAACCGAGGGGAAAACTTCATAATTATAACAGCATAAGCACGATGAAAAACGAAATGATGTTCCCTTTCAGATTTGCCACACACCCATCACATACTCGGTTGAGATATAATTGCAACCATATCAAATTGCTCTGCTTCTTGCTTTGTTAAAATGTTGTTTATGAGCTTTTATAGAATAGAATAGAATTTATTGTCCAAAAGAAATCAAGTACAAAGTATATACAGAGACATAGGACGTGTCAAAATAAAGACTTTTGATAAAATGAAAAATAAAATAAAAAAATCACAGGCAGTGTTGAATCTAAGTCAGCGGTTAAAATACTCATCTAGACTGTAAAATACTATAGAATATAAATATATATCGACATTATGTTTAAACTCCATAATATTATCTAAACATTTTATATAATCAGGTAACTTATTATATATTTTAATACCTATGTAAAGGATTTTTTTTTAAAATAGTTAATTTGTGTTTAGGTATACGTAAATCCTCTTTTTCACGAGTTTCATAATCATGATAAACATTATTATTTACGAATAGGTTTAAATTAGTTTTAACATACATAATAATTTCTTTTATATAGAGAAAGGGTAATGTTAATAATTTGTTGGCTTTAAACGTATCTCGACAAGATGTTAGATTTGATAGCTGATATATTGCTCTAATGGCTTTCTTTTGCAAACAAAAAACTCTGACGCTATGAGGCGAACAACCCCAAAATATAATTCCATATTTTATTTTTGACTCAAACTGTGCATGGTAGAAAGTCAGCAGAACAGATTGGCTTACTAGGTCTTTAAGTCTGTATAATGCATAACAACAGGATTGTAGTTTAGGGCATAAGTTATTTACATGCGTCTCCCAATTAAGCTTATTGTCTAAATATATGCCTAAAAATTTCGTTGAATGAACTTGTTGGAGTGACTTATTGTTTATTCTCACAAGATGACTGCTGTTCATAACTCCACTTTTGGGTGTAAAATGAATAAATGTGATTTTAGAAGTATTGAGGTAAAGTTTGTTGTTTTGAAATCAGCTTGAGAATTTTTTTAGGATATATTCTACATAGTTTAAACAGTCATTAATGTTATTCCCAGTACACAAGTAGGTATTATCATCAGCAAACATTACTAATTTGTTTTGTGTGTCAATTTCTGGTAGGTTATTTATGAATAATAGAAATAATAATGGCCCAAGGACGGATCCTTGAGGGACACCATAATCCATTTTACGTGCATTTGATTTACTATTATTGATTACTATGTGTTGATATCTGTTGGATAAATATGATTCAATCCAGTTAAATATTAAACCTCTAAAACCACATCGAAATCACTTTTCCAAAGGTAGAGCATGATCAACAAGATCAAAGGCCTTGCTAAGATCCATGAAGATGCCAATACACTTATTATTACTATCCAACTTGTTATATAGACTTACTAAGAAATCTATCACCGCAGATTGCGTTGATTTGTTTTTCCTGAAGCCATGTTGTGAAGACGATAAAATGAAATGGTTAATTGATGATAGTTTAAAAATTTGTATTCTGATACAAAATGTCATTCTAATCATTTCTTTTCGTCTTGTGGATGGGGTACAAATCAATACTAACGGAGATATTCGCGTTTTGAAAATGTAACTTTTTAATTACCATTAATTATTATGCCGTTTTATTGGATGAATTAAATAGTTACGGTGTTCGAAGTACATGTAACAAACTACTCCAGTCGTGCCTTACTAATGCACTAACAACTTTCAAGGATGGAGTACTTCAAACTGTTCTTCCAAATAAAACTTTTATACTACAGGGTGTGCACCAGGGATCTATACTTGGCCCCTCTTATTTATCTTGTGTACCAACGATTTAAAAGATTATATTAATATAGATTTTTTATATCAATATGCCGATGATAACTCCTGTGTTGCAGCAACTGAAGAATCCTTAGTGCCTTGTGGAAGTAAACTTACCACAATATCCTCAAATATGTCTAAATATTGTAGTTTGAATGGCTTAAACTTAAACTCTTGTTATCTTTTCTCCAACTATGATCTTGATTATTCGTTGTATGTTCAATTAAGTGGTTCTTCAATCACACAAACGGAAAATGTAAACTTTCTTGGCATAACACTAGATACTAAGTTAAATTGGGAAGCTTATACTAATACTTTAATATAAAGAATAAATTCGTTCTGTTACCTCTAATAATGCTTTATGTTTCATACGTACAAATTATTTTAGAATATGCGATAATATTCTGGGGTTCCTCCCTACATTGGCAGAAAGTATTTGTTTGTCAAAAACGCATAATTAGTTGTTATTATATATTATTAGTTGTTGTTAGTATGATGAAGGTATCTTGTAGAGATTCATGTAGACATTTGTTTAAAGAATTTTCCCGTCACTTTATAGTTATAAATTAGCTTTTTTCGTTAAAAAAATACTGGTGAATTTACAAGAAATATTGATGTGTAGAAGATTGATGATAACAAAACATGGAAATGGTCCAGTACACCACTATAGTTTTTATGATAAAAGTCCATGTTATAAGCTTTCAAAGCTTACAATGACTTAATACAAGAATAAAAATCTATTAATAACATTCATTCCTTCAAAAATCAACTTAAATTGTATTTACTTGAAAGTAGATTTTACTCTTAAAGTGATTTTTTAAATGCATAAAACTTTTGTTAATAAATTTCAAGTGCAACTGATTATCGTATTTTTTACAGTTTTAGCTTTAAGACAGTTTTAGTTGTGTGTTTTTTGCTGCTCACCTTGTTTTCATATATTTTATACATGTTATGTATTTTGTGTTCTAATGTTTGTATATTTTACTGTATTGTAAACTCTTAATATTTAATCACCTTGACAATGCTAATGTCTTTTTTGTAAGATCTATAGCAATAAAGTTTATTCTATTCTATTCTATTCTATTCTATTCTATTCTATTCTATTCTATTCTATTCTATTCTACTTACGAGGACAGTACGAAACGGTTAAGGACTAATATTTTTAAATGTATTCTTATGCAAAAACATATTCTAAACATTTTTTTATTCATCATATTTTTCTTAAGAAGTAATACAGACAGCTCAAATATCTTTCGTTCTAAAAAAACGTTTATGAGGACACATTTAACCCTTCCACAAAATTGACAAAAATGAAATAAAATGTTGAAAATTCCCTGACATTTTCGACAATACAGAAATTATATATAAACTCTACGAACGTAAAAAATGATTTTCACCCCTTTGGTAGCCAAAAAACTTTTTTTCAAAACGAAATTGTGCGCTTTTCTACCCTTTAAATGCGATTTAAGCTATTTTTTAGGGGTGTGATAATTTGGTAAAAATAACAACTATTACTAATATTTCTATATTTTCCCTTATCAGTTTGTAGTAAAAATTTAGGAAAAATCGTATTCTAAACACTTTTTTAATCTACATATTTTTCAGTAAAATCAATAAAAACGGCGTAAATCAGGAATTAATTTTTAAAGTCCGCCATTTTAGGTTCGCCATTTTGAATTTTCCAATTTTCGCCTAGGATTCATAATTAGCGACCCCAAAAACCTAAATGATATGAATTTTAGCCGATTTCGTTAAAAACTTTGCGAGTTATTGAATTGGGGGTGTAAAATGGGGGTGCAACCACCCCGGGGTGAGTGCATTAATTTTCAAAGGTATACATTTGTAACTAGATTACATCAAAACGTGGTTTCTTTAATTAGACTAGAGCAGCTATCATTTAATCTAACATACACCTGCACGAAGTTGTATTGTTATATGACCTATGTCCATGTAACAATTTTATATAATAACTGGTATTTTACTTATATTTAGCACGATCTGTATAACATTTTGATTCAGTTTTTGTAAGTGAGACTGTTTCAACTGTCAGAAATTTTCTTTGTATAACTGCTAAATTATTTCACGTTGTTTTATGTTTCGATTTTTGTATCTTAGGAACTCAGTCTTTTTTTTAACAGTAATTTATATATCTCTGTTATAGCACTTCAGAACCAATTGTCTATGGAAAGCCTGCAAAACATTTACATTCATTTTTATTTCATTTTTATACTTCGTTTATTATGGACATGTAGTTATTTTCCTTACCTTTGTAACTTTATTATTTATTAAAAGGAGTAAAAAATTAAATTTGAATTTGAACCAAGGGCCTCTAAAATTTATTTTTGCATTAGTTACCCCCTCTACTACCCCCATTTCCACCCCCACCCTATTGTTTAAGGGAATAAAAAATTAAATTGGGGTTTAATGTGTATACGAGAACCAAGATTTTTTGTTTACATTAGCCAGCCCCTCTACCACCCTCACACTATTATTAAAGAGAATAAAATATTACATTCGGATTTAGTGTGCATAACACTTGGATACAAAATCTGGATGTGGAAGTTGTGATTCCTTGGGCAGCCGTTTTTTTAAAAAAAAAGTTTTATATTCAAAGATTTGGTGAATGCGCTAGGATTACACAAAAATCTATCTATCCATTTGTAAATTTGGCCTGTTAATTCACAATATTCTCTTTCACTATGAATAATCTAAATAACTGGCCACTGACAGTGGTGAAAAGATTTTGAAATAAAATTTAATAATAATTGCACCTTATTAATTAATATCGCCATTAAGACCCGTGTAAAAATGAACAACTAACGAAATGAAATGCATTTTTAATCCAACTTCAATATACATTTTTTTATCGATTTAAGTCATTTTTAATGTAAAGTCCCAACACAGGTACATTTGTTTGCCATTCTTATTGCGTTCTGCGGCTGAGTCCTCTCTTCATTTGCTTCTTCCTTCCTGTCAGTATCACCAGTTCCTTCCCTGAAAACAGATCCGATTCCCCCGCCAAGAGCACCAGCTATATCATCACTATAAGACGATATGGAAGCCTTCTTCTTGCTCAAATAGCATCCGCAATTTCGCAACGAAAGTTCCTTAGCCCCTTTTTGAAGCTTAACGGGGCCTAGTTCGTGAAAGACTTCTCTCATCTTAGTTGGCTTTGGCGCCGAGATCGATCGTGCTACAAACAACTGAAGTGTCGTGCGAGAGAATAGTGCAAGGTCGAGCAAGGCCGTCTTCAGTTGTTTCAGTAATACGGACTGAGTAGGCGCTGAAATTACTTAAGTGCTGTTAACGCGGTGGCGGATCGAATTGTGCTGGTATTTCGATTAAGGTTGGTTGATTAGTGTTACTATTTTTACTTTTAGGTAAATTTTTACTGTTGTGTGCCCATGAATTTATGTATTGGAAATTCGAATTCGAGTGAATGAGAGTTATGTTATCACAAAGGGTGAAATCGATTTTTTTTTAAAAAAGTGAACCGTTGTCACTTGAATTATATTTTCTACAAAAACGCCTACTAGATCATATGTTTTTATTAAAAATTGAATGTGTTGAAGAATACCACAATATACTTTTAAAAAGGGATGGTTATTCCTAGTAACACAATTTAAAAAAGACTTCAAATTTCAAATGAATAAACCCAAAGCAAATTTACTTATTCAGAAGAAATTCTGACGCAATTTTGAAATAATGGCCGCAAATATTAAAAACTATGACCGTTATCCAAAAAATTAACACAATTCACAAATTACTATATCTATAACACAA
Organism: Leptura quadrifasciata; assembly: GCA_963675555.1. Lineage (NCBI taxonomy): Eukaryota > Metazoa > Arthropoda > Insecta > Coleoptera > Cerambycidae > Leptura > Leptura quadrifasciata. The sequence goes on from OY776679.1 coordinate 96,043,161, forward strand.
TTTTTCAATTGTTTATATACGATGAGAATTAACTGAGATAAGAGGTTTTGAAAAATGATAGATGACGAATTTTTCATATTTTTTTGGGAAGATTTCGAAAATAGTTACTGGTAACTTAAAAATCACCTCTATCAAGGGATATCTCCAGTTGTCCCTGTCGTATCAAGAAACAAAACTACAGGTTTTTTCGCAATTAAATTTTAAATAAAACTATAACTAGAGAAAATTGTTGGGGTTAATTTATTAAGTTGCAAAAAAAATTAAACAAAAAGCTGGTAATGTTTAAAATGTGTATGTATTAAATTTCTCAATCCAATATTCATCATATTTAATGAAAATGTGCCGTTTTATTAAAAGCGTATTAAATTAAAAATTCATAAATTCTACTCTTAATTTCAAAAATATATTCCTGCAACAACCAACAAGAAGTTCTTTTAATAAAAACGCAATTTTTTTTTTAATTTTAAATTTTTTCTTAAAAACAAACTATTATCTTTTGGCTATTCGACCAAAACTAAAAACAATAGGCCTGAATTTTAAACTTATCAAAATGAAATAATTCGTAGTGGAATAAATATAGATGTGTAGAGAAAATTTTACATGGAGCAATGCGAGATAAAAAAATAAGTTTGTTTTGGTGAAACTAAGAATACCTTGATTTTCTACTTCAAGTAGGTGGGGGAACCCTTTTTCGCGAAAATGAGGTAAATTGGTCATTTTTAAGGGTGGTTTTCAGTTTTAATTTATTTTGAACCCTTTAAAATGCTAGTTAAGAAACTAGAACGGTACCTTTTTATTGCAGATATTCAAGTAACCTTCAGTTCAAATTTCGTGAAAATCGGTTCACCGCTTCCCATGATATGTATATATACTGAAAAAACTTAATAAATTTAATTACGGCTAACTTGGCCAAAATTAAACAGAAATTAATGAAATTTTAGGTAAAAGTAACCTATATAACCAAAAAATAGTCCGCCAAATTTTAGCAAAAAATATGCAACTTTTTTACCGAAATTCCATTTTTGGTCCAAATTCCACAATATTTTCAAAACTTTCCCCGATTTGCCCAAATGATCGAACGAAATTTTTATTTTACCAAAATGAAGGTATTCTTATGTATTTTCACGTGATGTAACTAAAAAATAACTTTTTTTAATTTAGCCGATTTTTTTGTCATTTTTGGTATATACATGCGCGCGGCGATTTCCCTTCATTTTCGGTATTATACGTATGCGCGCACAAGTATACGTGTAATTATTAATAAATAGTTATTCTCTTACAAAGAGTAGGGATATTTTACTTGTCTAACATTTAATAGACAAGGGAGCGAAGGATGGTATACACACTGCACAATCCTCGCCCAAGATTGCATAGCTTCCGCTCTTACACTGATATACAAGACGCTCGAAGATGCGAAACAAGGACGTGGTCTCCCTTGAAACAGACTCCCATCCAAGTACTAACCACGCCCGACGTTACATTACCTCACATATCGAAATATGTACATACAAAGGAATTTTTGTTATGCATATAGGACATAGAGGTTTGTCGCCTAACTTGTCGTTGAAATCTCTCATGGGAATAGAATTTTTAAACTATATATACTATATTTAAAATATATCCGTAACAATTTAATTTATCATGTCAAAAATCTCATATATGCCTCGTCTCGTTTTTGTCATGTTAACTCGTATAAAATGAGCCGATTTTGACGAAGATTTTTTGCTGGACTTGAAGTACACATATAAAACAAATATGAATTTTTGACTTCGGGAACGTAAAGAACTGATTTGAAAAATTCTTTTTTTGAGTTTCTAGCAGATAATTATCATTAAATCGTTAGGAAATTTAGGGCCTCATAGCACCAAATGGTAAAATTAGATTTATTTTAAACTCGAGACTAAAAAATCAGCAATTTTTAAATATTTTTTTGTGCTTGTTTAATTTATAATTTATTTAAATATATATTGCGAATTTCTTACAAATCTAAAAAGTTTTACCATCGTTGAAGAGCTTACAAACATGACGAAAGTAATTTTAAAAAATTACACTGATTTTCGCTTTCATGTTATTTATAATTATACAACAAAGATAACTGACCCATCATTAATGAACTACATAATTGCTTTCACTTTATCATTAGAAAAGTGCTGACAAAAAGCACTAAATTACCGAATAAACAATACTCGGCCAACAAACAATAAAAGAATATACATACAGCAAACTGCGCTATTTAAGCTTGTTGTATGTTATACATGTTAAAAATGTTGGTGCAGGCAGTTTTACCGCAAACTTTTACATAATATAGCCACAGAAAACAAGAGGGCTTCACGTATATGTAAATTTTAAAAATAGGTAATTAATCATCAAAGTATTTTTTGTTTTTCAAAAAAACCTTTTGTTTATATTCAACAAATTTGAAGCAATAGTTCTGACACAAACTTGTTATTTTTTCCATAATTCGAAGCATGCTCCAAAAGTTACTTATTTTGGTTTAATGTTAACAGACAGTATCTCTCACGACGAATGCAACATGATATATTTGCGACAAAATTGATGTTTTGCAATTTAAATTGTTTAAACAACTACTTTCCCGACCTTGTCCGAAGTCCAAAGCTTACAGTCGTAGTACTTTTTTGCTGCGAGGGATCCAAATTTAGTGACATGAATCAAACAGACGCAAACCTAATGAAATCTTTTCGAACCACCAACTTTTTTAGAATAGAAATTGCCTTGACGTTATTAAAATTATAATTTCTCAAGAAGTATATTAAATTAAGCGTACATATTCCTAATTGTAATGACAATGAAACAATGACCTAAATTTCTAAACTCATTTTAATGTAAAGTACATGCTTTAACTGTTTAAAATGCATATTTATGCAAATTTGCTTTGAAACTACTATTATTTGAATAATAGGCATCATTATTATACTTATTTGACGATGATTTACTGTATATATTACAACCGGACAAAAATGTCGAGTACTGGAAAATGAAATTATTTTAAAATCAGGTACAGAATATCTTCAATTGAACTCAATTTCATTACAATTATTTAAATGCATTCTCTAGAAGAGAATTTGTGCAATGCTTTGAAAATATTTTAAGTTATGAAATTTGTTTTCATTTTACCTTAAAGGACTTCTTTAAAATTATTTAAAAGTGAATAAGAAATTAAGAGTTTTAATACTAAAGCTTAAACTATAAGACAGTCAAGAAGAATCTTATAGAACGAATTTCCACTAAATGCAATATATTATAAGACAATCAATTCGGTTTTAGATAAGTCAAGTCAATGCAAGATGCGATTGTATGTTTAATAAAGGAAATTTATCAGACAGTGCATGGTGTTCCACAAGGAACCATGCTGAAACCGATCTCATTCACGCCATATGTTAATCAGTTGCTCTCCCTGAATTCCAGTGGAAAAATTATAATTTTTGCCGACAACACGGCTATCTTTAATACAGCTAGCTCTTGGGTATAATTAAAAACTAAAGCTTAAATAGATTTAGGTAAAATAAAGCGCTTCTTCGACTAAAAGCTTTGGACAATACATTATTATAAATTTTTATATATCACATTATGTTTACTTGGGGACTTTAAAAAGAATTTAAGGTTTCTAAAAGTTTATTTAGTTTTAAATTAAAAGACTAGCAGTTGTGTGGTGTACCCCTTCTATATTTGCATGCAACGTCTGTGAATTTTTTTTGTATAACCGGCTTTAAAATCAAAATTTTTTGTTCTCAGGACCTAAAAGGGCATGAAAATACCATTTTACGCCTTCAAGTAAAGTCGTAAAGAACACTTTACGCCCGGTCGTACAAAAAGCAGTGTTTATACTTAGGTCGAAGGTGGATTTTAGCCCTCTTGTGCTTACTGAACTTTCAAAACCTGATTGATAAAGAGTATTTGATGCCCTTGAAGCGCAATTAACTATTAACGGAGGACATCTAGACAGTAGGATTATTTTTAATTATGTAAGAGGTTCGTTTCTTTACTTATCGTTGATATCTCCCAAGTGTATGTGAAATTTTAAAACTTCGGCTGCTTTTCTTCATCATTAGGTTCGTTTTTGGCAACTGTCTGCAGAATTTATGAAATTCCACTTATTGTTTATTGATTTTTAAATATATCTGTAATAATTCAAATTACATAGAATAAAATTTAGCGTAACTTTAATTTCATAACATGTAAACAAGCATGTATCTTGTCTAAATTAATTAATAAATTCATTTGCGTCAAAGATATCATCGAATTTATCACTTGTTGACAAAAACTAGTCTGGATGATGGCAATAACAAATTATACATAATATTATTTGAATACAGCACATAATTAAAAGTGGAACTTGTATGTCAGGGAAGTTTTTATCTTCATTAAAGAAAGTTGTAAAACACTGTGTGTTCAACGTTAATGTCCATTGGGATATAGCTTGTCCTACGAGTTACAACAGGTTAAATTGTAGAAAAATTGCATATTTCTCTTCATATGATCCTAGCACCAGCAGGACTTATTGTCTAATTTGTTTTTTAAAATATCTGTAAAAATTAGTGGTTTTGCTGAAATTAATTTTTTCAATAAATAGTGAGGTTTTTATCAACATTCCAATAATATACGCAGTAAGAAACCTTTTATTAGTCATTCTCTTATAACATGTACTTGTATAAATAAATTACCTTTTGATGGACTAATCCTTACATGTAAAAGTTTTAGAAAGACATTAAAAAAATTTTCTTCTATCCTTCTGCTTTCCTCTCATTTCTCTTTCTCTGCTCCAATTATCTGTTTTTATCTTTTTTCCTTCTCTTCATTGATGTATTTTTCTAATTTAATTATATTATGCATTTTATGATTGTCTAGATATGAATTAAGAGCCATATTATATTTATTTTCTGTCACATAGTTTAGGCTGTAGTGGAAGAACAGTTGCTGATTGTGTCAGTAAACTTAATTGCTCTGTCTTCTATTTACCTATCATTTGTATTGTTACTTATATAATCTATTATCAATAGTTGTGAATTTGGGTGAATAATAAATACTTTATTATTATTATTATTATTAAAAATATCAACATGTGTAGGAAGTAAATATCTATGAATATGACATAAACTGCGCTGTCTATTTAACATATACAGCAAACAAGAGTTTTTGCTGAAGTTTTGGAAAAGGAAGGGGACTCCGGAAGCAGATATTTAAAACATCTTTCTGCGTGTGTATATTTAGTAAACAAAATATAAACAACCAAAGCGTCAAAATAAATATCTATTAATACCTAACCTTTTGTATTTGCATATTACATGTGTGTTTTAATTTAAACAATTTTTATTTGTTGCTGACACAACTGAGGAAATATTTTATAACTAGCAAGCGGCCGAAAAAAATTAATTAAGAATTTATTAAAGCATAAGCTTACAAAATCACTGTAGATAAGGACGCATGACCGTATACGGCAAGAAGTATCAATTTTCAATGTGTTTATGATTGTTATCAGTTGATATTTTAATTTCACTACGTAATGGGTTTGATTGAAATAGTTTTAATGAATCTATGATAAATAATACCAAGCTAAGGGCAAATATATTTACATGCTTGGTAGAAGTTTGTTGGTCATTAAAATCTATTTATAAACGAGTGATATTGAATTTTTAAACAAATATTCGCTAAGAATAATAATCAACACGCACATTTGATTGCAAAATAAACAAGTCGATGATTTATTTTTAAAATTTGAATAATTCCTCGTTTATGTTAAACAAGTTGAATTTATTAAAGCAAATAAAAAATGTTTCATTGAATTTAGTCAAGGTAAATATTTCGTTTACATTTCGACTGGAAACACTCATGGTAGTCTCGGGTTTTCCTTTTAATTGTTTGAAGTATTCCGTAGCTAATGCTAATTTCAAATATAAGTCAAAGATCTCGTCTAAAAATAAACTAAGAATATTGACCGTCTCGTTAATGAGTAAAAAAAGTTCGTCACGTTTCGTTAGTATTTGTTTATTAATACCATTTTAACAAGTCTCAAATTAAATATTGAAATAGTTATTGAAATAATTCTTTTATTTACTTCTATATTTTGTGGTTTGGAATCATCGTAATGCAGTTTATTTTAATCAGATTAATCCTAAAGTGAAGATTAAAAAGTACAGTAGACAGTACTTCATTTATAGTCAACATTCGAATGCTCTTATGAGGTACCTACGAAAATGCAAATGAAGTAATGTGTACTGCACTTCCCAACCTTTGTTAGCTTTGCTTCTAATCTATAAAAATATTTTCTAAGCGATGCTACGTTGATGAGGAACAATGATTCAGAAACAGCCCCAGGTAGAACATAGTATTGGCTGGACCGCTGTTCAATACGTCAATATACATTGTCCGCCAAAAAGTCTGCACCGTATGAATTTTTTTTTATTCAATTGTTTTTTTAAACGAGTTTCAGCATTAGTTTCAGTACTAGCCATGGGAATATCTGCCAATTCATTTGCCTCTAAGCAAGTTATCTAGATAATTTAATTTAATTTTAATTTAATAATACTGTAAATTTAAGTGCCGTCTTTTTGAAACCGTAAGACGCCTCTTTCCTCCAACGATATGTCGTCAATTATTTCAGTAATTTCATTCATAAAAAAAGTTCAAATATCTTTCCGAAATGAGATTATGCCGAAAAAATAAGGGCCAGTTAGTGTGCCATAAAGAATTGAGCGTACCATATGTCTCTATGTGTTCTGTGTAAGTAGTAACTATCTATAGAAATAACATAAACAGAATCTTAAAGCTGTGTATTTGACATACACAGCAAAATAAGAGTTCTTCAAAAAAAAGCTTTGAAAACGGAAAGAGACTACTTTCCGAAACGTCAGCAATATACATTATTTCGGTGTTTATTCCGATTTATATTATTTGCAAAACATAACCTCTGACTGTTCCTTTGACGTAAACGTCACGGGCGCAAAGGCTTTTTTCCAATAATTCTATTATTTTGTAGATTCGGTGATTTGTTTTTGAAGAAAATAATAATACATGTGGTAGAAACCCCAAATAATAGGAAATAATATTCGTAGAATGCCACAAATAACTTTCAGGCAATATATATCACCCTTGTTATAATAAAATGCATACATCAGGTCTACGATAAGACCGAGGTTTCATAAAATTACCGCTAATTGTTCATTCTGTATCTTTCTGGTGTAATAAAGTTTCGATTCCTTTTTAAAAATTTGTTTGTCAGTTCAACGACTAAAACTGGCACCAAACATTGGTTTTAAAAGAGTACTGCTCTTTACATTCAATCATAAATTCGGAATTTTCATCAACCCACCACTTGCAATTTTGTAAACTTACTACCCTATTGGAAGAAAGAGTTGCTTCTTCTGTGAATAGGATCTGTGTAGCAAAAGGTCGATTTTTTTTGTTGCACAAAAAAATCTAACATCTAAATCGCGTTCTTTAAGCGCATAAAATTTGGCAGTGTACGGACAAAATTTGTGTTTCCACAAAATTCTCCTTACAGTAGCTCCTGCTGCGTCAGTTCTGTTAGAAATTGCGGCAATCGAAATTTGTTTATGTTCTGCTACATCAAGCAAAACGTTTTCCAACTGAGCTGGTTGTTTTGAATTTTTTGAAAATGCATCCGGCTGTTGAATGAGAAACAGACTCTTGGAGATATCCTTGGTTAAAAATATCAGTTGTCTCCCTATTTGTTCTATTTTCGCCGTGAATCAAAATAATTTCAATGTTGTCATCTTCAGTTAGCATTTTTTAAACGATAAACAGCAACAGAAGAATTGGATTTTGTTGTAGACATTAATAAGGCATCGATACATCAAAAGTTAGTATTTATTTTCAATTTTGGTGAACTTTTAATGACGAAATTCCTAAACCTTTTGGTTCTGTAACCAATACATTCACCACGACCTTGAGCACACTATACAGAAAAATAAATTAAAAAATTTAATCTACTTAGATGTAATACAGTTTCCTAAATATGGTAGGTACCTAAGGACAGGATGACAAGACATGATTTCAATTATGCGGAAAATAGACGGTGCTTTACAAAATTTCATTACCGAAATATATCATGCTTTAAATGCCGAGATGGCTTCCGCAGGTACATCGTCCTAACGTGGCTTTTTATATATATGTTAAACTGTATGCAACGCGCCCATGTTTTTCACGGTAATTATGGTAAATTTATTAAAAATTATTAAAAAAGTGAAACGGTACATAGCGGAAGGTTTAACTGTTATAATGGTACTAAGAATAATTAGGTATATTCAGCGTACCTCTTCTTCTATCCAATGGACAAGTAGCGGCGATAAAAAATAACAGTTTCTCTATTGCCCGGAGTTCGTTGTCTATGCCATAAATATTACAATATTTGGCAACATAATTTTTAATGGGCTCAACCACAAATTTCCGCTAATGGCGCGATAAAACCGTGAACTCAATATGCACTTGAACATGGCAATCAGTAATTCTCGTATTAACTTAATGACTTGCTCTTAAAATATTTCAACGGTCCATAGTGTATATTCATGGGTATTGTAAAGGACCTTATTGAATAAATACAATCGCAAAGAAAGTCATTTAAATATTTACAATTTCAATGGATTACACAAAATTAAATGTTTGCTCTAATAATTTTGTTTTATTTATGTTTCCAGAATAAAATTGCAGTACAGTTAAGTTCACTATCTAAGTTAATAATAAATTATCTACAATATTTCTCATTCGATTGCCTTTACATTTTTTTAGGCAAGTATTAATAAGGGTTCCAGATGAGTGACGCGTATTCAAATTTTGACCGAACAAAAGTGTTTTTTAAGTATCATTATTAGTAAATAAGCACTGTTTGATCTAAATAAAAACCCTAAAATTTTAAAGACTTCTAAGTTTATCTTATTCGTGTAAAGTGAAACATGAAATTTTGTATAAAAAATTACTAACAGATCCATGTACTAATAGGCTGGGGCCGTTACGGATTTTTAATGCTGAAAAAAAAAATTAATAGCAGGCAACGGCCGGCTGGAATATATAGTTGAAGTCATAAACAATGAAAAAAAAAACTTTGGAACTTGAGATGAAGGGAAGTAGTGAAATGGGGTGCTATTTAAGGGACGAAAACCGTTTTACGTGATTTGTGGCGAAACGTGACCTCCTACAGAAAAGTGTTTTATACAAAAGTTGTAGATAATAAAAAAAATTAAAACTTTTATTCTATATATTTTTCGACATAACCTCAAAGTTTGTGAGAAAATGACGAAAAACCGATTTCTATGTTTTTATTTTTTTTCTCGCGTGAAAATTATTTAATTTAAATGAAACTTTATGAAAGTACGTAATTATTTGCATATAATAAGCATGAATTTTTTCAATTATGGAAAATGAATATTTTTCGAGATTTTACCATTTTTCCGAAAAAACACCCCTATCCCTACCCTAAGAAAAACCGAAAAAAAAATTTTTCGAATCTCGAATTTGTCGATTTTTTTCATTATTTACAATTTTTTAGCATATTTATGTTAATATTTTAATGAAAAACTTACTTTGGTATAAAATAACTAAAGTTGAATGAACTTAGTTGTTGGAAACCACGCTAAACTTGAATACAAACAAAGAAAATACTGTTACGTATTCAAAAAAAAAAAAAAAATTACAAAATTTGAAATTTCTCAGCATTTGAAATGCCCACCCAAAACGACTGAAGGTTGGGGGTAGAGAGGGGTAGGACAAAGTGAGCCTGAGAACTGTTCAAATAGAGAGAGAGAAGTATTTGTAGATTTAAGTGATTCTGAAGATATTGATGAAAAGCCAGCAAAGAATAATGACATCGAAATTGAAGAGCCTGAAAATGCCAATGATCTTGAAGATAATATAGAATTTGAGAGTTTGATCGATGAAGAAGACGAACCACAACAAAAAAGGCCTAAAATTGATTAGATTTTAACAATTATTTTATTAATTTTTCTTTTCATTAGCTATACACAACCAATATTAATAAAGTAAATATTTGTAAATAAAGTAAAGAATTCGTAACCAATATAAATACATTGTATGCTGTATTTTATCATATGTACTTAGAATAATTTAATATGCATATAAAGTTTTCGAAATGAAGTACTATCGATTTCCATGTAAATGTTAAGTTTCATGAAGTTTTCCCTACCTTTCCGTGATGGAATTCATTCAACTTTATTTATTTTATACCAAAGTAAGTTTTTCATTAAAATATTATGAATTATTAACATAAATATGCTAAAAAATTGAAAATAATGAAAAAAATTCGAGATTCGAACAATTCTTTTTCGGTTTTTCTTAATTTTAAGCTGCTAAATGACAATAAATCACTAATATCGACGTACCATTTGAAAGTAGACGTCTCGACGAAAAAAATGAGCTCTAGCAAAACATCAAAACCAAAAAAAAAATCAATAAAGTTTTCGCCGAAAGATAGGGGTGTTTTTTCGGAAAAATGGTAAAATCTCGAAAAATGTTTATTTCCCATAATTGAAAACATTAATTCGTATTATATGCAAACAATTACGTACTTTCACACAGTTTCATTTAAATTAAATAATTTTCACGCCAGAAAAAAAATAAAAACAGAAAAATCGGTTTTTCGTCATTTTCTCGCAAACTTTGAGGTTATGTCGAAAAATATATAGAATAAAAGTTTTAGATTTTTTTATTATCTACAACTTTTGTATTAAACACTTTTCTCTAGGAGGTTGCGTTTCTCCACAAATAACGAAAAACGGTTTTCATCCCTTAAATAGCACCCCATTTCACTACTTCCCTTCATCTCAAGTTCCAAAGTTTTTTTTTCATGTTTTATAACCTCAACTATATATTCCAGCCGGCCGTTGCCTGCTATTAATTTTTTCATCTCAAAAAGGTAACGGCCCCAGCCTATAAATAAATAGTGGAATAAAATCCGCCCGTAATAACGCCGTTTTTTTAGATTAAGGCATAACTAAATAGGATCTTCACCATCTTGTAGAACATAATTTTGGCCATTCGAAATGAAATATTACAACTTTTTGTAGTAGGGCCGAATTTCACAAAATCAAATTTTTCATGCCTGAGAAGTAATTTGAAAAATGTGTTTCTTTGTGAACTTACACAAAGAACTATAGCACTTACAACGCTTCCCTCCAAATTTTCAATATGTAAGGCCTTTTCGAGAAAATAAGTCCCAAAATCGCTACTAGCAAATTCGTGCATTAAGAACTTCACCAAGTAAGCAAGTATATCAATTATTTAAAATTTATGTATGTATATATGAAGTAAAATATAGACAAAACAATAGAAAAGTTTTTAAAAAAGATTCAAGTCACTAGGTCTCATAGTTTTCGAACAATCGAATTTTTAATACACCTCATTTTCATAGTGTCATTTGCGCATATGCAATAGTATTTTCCCAAGATTGCATATATTTTATTATTATTACTTACCGCTATACTGTTGATAGGCCTTGTAAGTTGAATTTTCCGCATTGGTCATTCGCTTCCATAGAAAACAAAATTCGTAGTGCTGTTATAATAATCATTCCTAACGCGATACATATGTGATTGTCAGTCGAATGAAAATCACATATGATTGCTAATACTGCATGTATATAATTTGCTTCATTTTCGTTCATTGGTTCTAGTTCATATGGGATATAAATGTCTTTCTCAGTACTCAACCTGTATTTAGCCAGAACTATTATCATACTTCTTACACCATTGTAAGAACAGGAAAATCCCATGTTATATAGAAGATCTATTATTTTTTTGCTTCTGACCTTATTAAGTATAAATCTAAACCTATCTGTAAATTAGTTTTGGAAAATTGTTTTGAGTAAAGCTCATGATAATATTCGAGAAAGTTAGACAATCTGTATTATCCCTATTAATTCTCATCGGATATTTTTAAAAGCCATTTTGAAAATGTCAATCAAACATCTGAGACTTGACTTTCGAATTCTTCTTTTGTCATTTCGTTAAGAGCGGGAAAGATTTTTCTTATTGTCTTATGGTCAGATATGGCTTCTTGCAAAATTTCCACAGCTCTATGAAGAATTTGATTGTCAGAGAGATTTAAGGAAAAAGTATCCTGTGAAAATTCCTCATGTGAACTACTAGACCTAACATTATCAGCAACTTTATCTGAAACACAAATTTTATTTCACTTTTGTCTAATTTTTACAGCTATATTTTTTATGAAATATAATCCTGTAACATGTTTTGTGGTCATAAGCAAAAAGATCGTTATAATTAGGAAGCTGTAAGATCATTTCTGAATCACCACATCTGTGAATTGCGTCTAAAATGTTTACCCGTTTGATTATCCTTTACTTAATTACTTAATTGATTGGAAGTATCAATTACAAAGACCTGATTAAAAAAAACATATAATACAGAAAATCTTACACAAAAAAATGGTGTTTCAGTAGACCCTCAAAAATTTTGTTTTGGAATTTTGTTTTGCATTCCAAAGATAGAATTTTAAAGAAATTATTAGAAATTATATGTATATATGCTGTATAGGTTTTTTAAAAACATATTTAACAATTTTTTATATGCATTAAATTTATTTTTTTCTGCAATTTGGAGGTGTCTTCAACTACATTATCTCAGAAATAGAGCAGCTAATTAAAGAAAGCATATTAAAATTTGTACTTATCGAGATCTACTGTTTTTTTTTTTCATCAGTTTTGAAACACGCTGGATAATAAATAGGTCCTTATTTGTATGGAAGTTAATTTTTCTTTCCCACTCTATCACTAAATAAACACATTTTGCGTATTTCAAAGCAATAAGTACTTCGAGTTTGAAGCTGTTCGGTAAGTAGAAGAGTAGAAAGGCATTAACTTGGTACTAATATTTCCTCGACTAATCTACAAACTTCGACAAAACAAGATGTATGGAACTTAAAACTTTTCATAACAGACAATATTGCATTTTTATGAATAAGAATATTTTTGGCAAATTGATCTTGTCGAGTTTCAGTTGCTTTTATTAAGCTTAGTAATCCTTTTTTGTTGGTTTGTTGACAATCATGTCCTTAGAATAAAATATACATAACAAATTTTGCTCAATTTTCAAAAGAAACTACAATTATTTTTAATTAAAACTATTCGTCGTCGCCTAGTTTGCATATAAGAACTTACGAAACTTTATTTGCCAAAATTCAAAAAAATGATAATAAACACGAAAGGACTACTCTACTATCTTATATACTTGCTCAATACATAAATACTGTTCATCTAACGTTATTACAAAAGTCAGATGCATTATATCAGCTGTGAAGATGAAAACTATGAGACATGCTGAACTCAATCCTTTTTTAAAAACTTTTCTATAGTTTTGTCTACATTTAACTTTATATATATATATGTTATTACATATGATTTGCAGGAAACAACTACTCAGCGGGCAAATACCCCGACCTGCATTGAATTATACCTTACAAATCATGAAAGATTGGTAGCCAATGTCATTTGTCAATTCCCTGACCAGACATAGACCGGTTTCGAACTTATTAGTTCTCATCAGTATGCCATAGGTCATGGAACAGACAAATGACAGTGGCCAACCTGTTAGTTTTATACAAACTCAAGTAAATGGTGTACCGGTGAGAGGTAAGTGAATCCTCTATATATATATATATATATATATATATATATATATATATGTAAATTTTTAATAATCAACACACTTGCTTACAAGGTGAAGTTTCCAATTCACGGATTTGCTAGTGGTGAGTTTGGGGCTTATTTTCTCGAAAATTAGATATTGAAAATTTGGAGAGCAGCTTTAGAAGCGCTATAGTTTTCTTGAGTAAATTCACAAAAAATCAAAAATCATATTCATAGCGCGATATATGTTTTAAGAAACACATTACTTGGATTCGAATACATTTTCCTATAAAAGTATTCGATTTTTCCATAGATACTTACTACTTACACAGAACACAGAACTGATGATATTTTCTTTTAGATAATGTTGAGTTTGTTAAGTTCTTCTTTTAACATTGGTAGCCAGGATGTACAAATATTTACAGAACAATTCGATACGCACTTATCTTCATTTAATAAGATTATTGCTGATTGTTTAATTTGTCTTTTTTTGGTATCGAGAAAAAATTTATGGAATAACATAAACAGAATCTTAAAGCCGTGTATTTGACATACACAGCAAAATAAGAGTTCCTCCAAAAAAAGCTTTGAAAACGGAAAGAGACTACTTTGCGAAACGTCAGCAAAATACATGATTTCTGTGTTTATTCCGATTTATATTATTTGCAAAATATAACCTCTGACTGTTCATTTGACGTAAACGTCACGGGCGCAGAGGCTTTTTTCCAATAATTCTATTATTTTGTAGATTCAGTAATTTGTTTTTGAAGAGGATAATGATACATGTGGTAGAAAACCCAAATAATAGGAAAGAATATTCGTAGAATGTCACAAATAACTTTCAGACAATATTTAAACCTCTTTATGTTTAGGAGCATTTCTATTTTTGATATAAATCGTAGAGCCCCCATGTAACATGTTTTTACGACAGAAACTTGCAGCTAGATTAAAATTAGTTAAATGGATGGTTTTTAACTCATCAGCATGTAATTAACAAAAAGTCTCAATACCGGAGGAGTTTCTTTCAATTAATAATTTATTTAATTAGGGAATAATTAATAAATAATGCTTAACCCTCATTAAATATCATTAGAGAAAAATACCTATTAGTAATCTGCATGTAGGTAATTTTACTTGCATTGTTTTTTATCGTCTACTGTTATATCCCCATCAGCTTATCAATACAGCTACAATTAACTCAAACAATGTATGTTTGCATCCTAGATTTAATCTAGAATAAGCATACTCGCGTGACTCCTTTACACTTTCAGATTCTTTCCCATTTCGTCATAAACAATCAATAACGATATTTCCACATCAAGATGAATACGAGGATTTTACTTCATAAAATGTTAACGATTTGTTTCTGTTATTTTATTTCTACATCTAAATTAAGTTTTGTTGGATGTCAGTTGTTACGAAAATTATGATTAATGGGCGCGTAATTTGACAGATAATGTCCTGTTCTGTTCTTCATTTACATCTCAATTAGTTCGGTTCAAATTTCCTTCCATTTATAAGAAGTCGATAAATGGAGTATTAAGCAATGCATTAATTTTGTTTTATTTTGTAACTAATGAACGCCAAATATACAAACGGGTTTAGGATGTTTCTCATGGAAACCCATTAGTTTAAAAAAATGACTGAGTTTATTATGATGCTTTTTTATATGATCAAATATCTTGACAGATTTCTGTTATGATGGGACGCTGTATTTTACCATAAAATATTGAAGAACATCGCATTCTAGAATTATTTCAAATATTTTTGATACACCGCTTATTTTTAATTATACTGGCTTTTAATATTGAAATTAGGACAAGTTTTTTTAAATATAAGGGTTATTCATTATAAATTACTCACCCCTTATCGTTTATTATTGCCTATAAAAAAAAAGTTTTAAATAAAATTTTGTGTTTATGACTAAATTTTGTTAAAATACTCTCAGAAGTACAGTAGTTTGCAGATTGCAGGGGGTACAAAAAAATAATATATTTTTTAAAATGGAATATCTGTATATTATTAAATTTTTGGAATGATCCTTTTTTCCTGATTTCAAAAATATACCATATGCCGCTTTTGAGTTATTAAATTATAATGAATCCATAGGGGTCAAATCCGGACTGTTAACTGGCCAATTAATTGTTCCATTAATCCCTATCCATATTGGGAATACATTATTCAAATGATCTCGAACGGGCAGGACACTATGCGGAGTTGCATCCAAATCATATCATCAAGTTCGGCTTCCGAAAAATTCTGCAACAGAATATTTTCTGCTTCTGGGATAATTATTTCCAGATAGGTAACTCCTGTTTAATTATAATCATGTGCTCTTTTTACTACAGGTTTAATTTTGTTATTTTGTATAAATAATAAATAAATAAATAAATATACACCACATAAATTAGACAACCCCCAATTCCAGAAGCCAGAGGCTTATGCGGAAGGGGGTTACACATTGAAAAAACACGGACATATAACCGGACAAGCATCAAATTTTAGTAAAAAAGGAATTGTTTCGTCTCAAATTTTTTTTTTAAACATGTTAGTTATATCGAATACTATACGAAATGAACATTTTCTACCTCCGCCGCTACGCAAGTTATCCGCCATTCTGTGAAAAATCGACCATTTTGGTCGTTCTTTCTTAATATAGATGAGTATATCTCGGTGTGTGTAAGGTCCAAAAAAGCGAAAAAAATTGAAGCTGTTCGTTATGATATAGGATATCAGCGGTTACAATATGAAATGTTTATCTGCACACATAACCTGAAAAGAATGTCTAACTGAGAAAACTGCTAAATTTTGTTTTTAAAAAATAAAAATCAGTTAATTATAGCAAAATTATACGTATACATATTTATCAATAAAAGCACTATTTGTTATACAAATGTATATTTATTGTATTTAAATACTATATAAAAAAATTATTATAGTTTAAGAAAACTAAAAAAACGCGCTTTAATAGCAAATCAAACTAAAAAATAAAAAATAATGTTTATATATTTTAAATATTTTATTGTAAAAAGCCTAGGGTGCTTTTTACTTTATTTTTATTGCACTCCACACTTTTTACAATAAAATATTTAAAATAATGTAAACATTATTCTTTACTTTTTAGTTTGGTTTGCTATTAAAGCGTGTTTTTTAGTTTTTTAAACTAT
The DNA here is from genome assembly GCA_963675555.1 of Leptura quadrifasciata. Taxonomy (NCBI): domain Eukaryota; kingdom Metazoa; phylum Arthropoda; class Insecta; order Coleoptera; family Cerambycidae; genus Leptura; species Leptura quadrifasciata. Next base: position 96,059,958 of record OY776679.1, read on the forward strand.
AATTTTTTTAGTCACCCTCTTGCCATTCATCCTGTTTTTAATAACATAACATAATTAATATTACATCATAATGTATGTATTAAAGTGGGAACTAGCATTTAACAAGGGCTTATACAACGGCAAATACGTTATATTATTAACTGCGGCGCCTCCGGCAAAATATCAATAGATTAGTCATTTTTTAAATTTTATCCTGATGATCCTGGTGAGGACATTAGGACAAAGTTGTCAAACTATTGTATTGTCATCGGTCATTGATAAGTGTCTTGAAGTGAGCGAGAATCACGTTCAAAGATTAAAAAAGTTACATACATACATACAAACAAACAAACAGGTGAAGCTAATATAAAGCGTGTAAAAATGGAAACATTTTACTCGAAATTGAAAAAATATATACGTGAGCAATTATATTAATCGCCTTCGTTTTGTCTCACTTGATAAAGAATCATCAGACTGATTTTCAGTATCGCTTGAAGCATAATTATAAAATGCATCGTCATTTTCATTTCCATCAATTTCTTGATCGATCGACCTATCTGTAAATTGTAATGAAGAGGCTTCGCTAACATTGTCCTCTATCTCTGTATCGGTTTCACATGTACTTAGACTTTCAGTTAGAGAAAATGCTTCAGAGTTATTCTCCAATTCTTCATCTAACTCATCAATTTTTTCTGTTTTAGTACCAAATCTTTATCTACACAGTTAAAGCAATTAAGCCTTCGCAGTACTTACATGCTACAGTGCATTTTAACCCCAGTTTTTTACAAGAACGTGCTCCAATCTTGCACTTACTACCAATTGATTTGCAACTGCATGCAATTGATTTTATAAGTAAATCTGGTAGTGGTTTAACGTTTCTCGGAAGGGTCAAAGGTAATAAGCCACTGGACGTTATGTGCCATCCGTAGTTGCATGTAGGCTTCCTATTTTCTGAGAACAACCATTAATTGATTTGATAATACACTCTTAAAGAATGTTGATTTGCAGCTTGTGAGATGGGTGGTAGCGAAGTCAGCTTGATGTCGTGTATTTTTGAAAGCAATTAAATGTCAATTCTTGTATTTTAAATTGGGTATTCATTATATTAAAAATTATTTAATACAAGTGAAAGGTACTTACTAAATTGAGGTTAAAATTGAAATTGACAAATCATCAAGCCAGAACAAACACAACTATTACAAAATAAATCGCACTTGTGAACTACATTTACATTGAATTTAAGTTAACAACAAAAATCTTTAATCTAAAATAGTTTCAGCCACCTCGAAAACTGAACAGATAACAGTCAACTACGTTATTTCTTATTAAACCGAAAAACATCGGAATGTGAACTTAAAAAACTGTCAAAACACTCTATCTCTCTCTGCTTCAGATTTGTTTGTATTATAAGGAGTTCAAATTTTTGTAGAATTCCTGAGGAAGAAACAATAAAGTTTCGAAAGCTTGAATTTAAAAAAGAGTTGTCTTTTTTGAACCCGTGACTGTATCCCTGGTGGAAATTAAAATTTTTTGTTTATATATATATATATATATATATGTATATATATATATATATATATATATATATATATATAAAATGTTTTAATGCTCTTTCGAAAAATCAGATCATAAGTTGTTAAAAATTGATTAATAATACAAAAAAAATTGAGTTTCATAAAAAAAATGAAATTTTTCGAAAAAATTGACGGAAAAATACAATAAATCAAGTTTTCAGCATTTTTCAAGTTTAAACATTTTTTCTTGTTTACGGTCATAAAGTGCATAAAAAAAATACATTTTTTTTAAACAGAACCTCATATGATGCGATGCACAAAAGTTATTGGCCGATCAATTTTAAAATTTGAAATCAATTTTTGAAACTTGTATTAGATATGTTGACTTGAAATTTTAACTTGCTATTGTTTATATTATAAAGTATAATTTCTGAAAGTCTCATCAAATTTCACTTCAAACATCCGAAGTTATAACCAAAAAAACAAAATTTAGCAGTTTTTTCAGTTTACGTGTGCAGATTAAAATTTCATATTATAACCGCTGATATCCTATATCATAACCAATAGCCTCAATTTTTTCGCTCTGTAATTGTACCCTGTACTTATTTTTCGCCTTCCACCCTGCGCAATATATTCTGCTAGTGAAATTTTCATGTTATTTTGCCTTTAATTTTCTGATAACAATGAAATAAGAAATTAACGTATGTTTACCCCTGTATATTTTATGCAAATTACAATAAACGTCTATTATAAAAGCAACTAATTTCACTAGTTATGAAAATTTCAAATTATATATTTCTTTAAAAACAGCTTTCGTCGTTCTGTGATCGCTCGAATAAACGAAGACGTTACAGTTTTCACTGAAGTGATGATAATTGGTAATGGTAATAATGTCGAACCATTTCTCTCTCATTACACACAATAAGACGAAATTTTAAATAACAATTGTGATGGCTGAAAATCCAGCATGAAATTGTACCGAATTGAATTTAAAGAAACGAAATTCGTAAGTAGATCAGGAGAAATTAGATGAACGATAAAAACAAATTACACGTTTAAGTGCACATTAACCTTATCATTTCGTGATTTAACTTATCCGGTAAATATATAAAATTACAGAGAATGGAAAGTCTGAAACGAAATGAGATTAAATTTAAACCATTTAACATATGACATAATTTCGCCTGTCATGCAAATTCACATTGTAGCCTCAATAATCGCTAAATTATTTCCATTCTTCACAGTTTAGAAAATACGGGGTAACTCATTTGTTGAAATTATTTTATAAATGGGCCATATCTTCGATTGATTGCTTATAAATCTGATATTTTAAGTAACCCCACAAAAAGAAACCTAGTGAAGTCATGTCAAGTGATCGAGCTACCCTATTAAGTGGTCCGGTCGTTCCAATCCACTTATGTCTAAAAGTAACAACTAAATAATGTCTATAAATGTTAATTATGGTGTACTGTTTATATTCATTTTCTCTTTTTATGATTTTTTTTCTGCCACATATATTTTCAGATCACCGAGGGGGTGGAGTTCTCCACAATATCTCTTCTTAGGATATCGAAGAAGATTCATTCCAAACTTGGTGTGCATACGTTGAACGCTAAAGATCTGACAAACATACGCACATCAATCTAGATGTGCTTTATTGTCTTAAGAATGAGATACTCTTATTGACAAAGCTATATGTATAAAATATAATACAACATGTACAAGCATGGTTAACTTTAAATTTAAATTAATAAGGCCAGTAATATGTGAGTAGGTACGGTAAAAGTTACATACATAGATATATACAAACATACAATAAATAAAATGAAAACCAATACAGTAGTATTGAAAGTAGATACTTTTACGCCACCATATGCACATCTAACGAACGAATACATATCATAGTTGAGTAGATATATAAAGAAAAATATGGGAAATATACAATAAATTACTAGAAATAGCAATAAAACACTTACAATATACAAATAAACACATATATAGAAACATATAAGCACACATATTTATACCATAAACCGAAGGAAGCAAGAAACAAAACATTTTAAAATGAATCGCCATAATATTCACTAAGATTATATAGATGTCTTTCATTGCCTCTCTGAATGTCTTTAATTAAATCACATTTCTGAAAGACAGGAGTATGTAGTTGTATATTTTTTTGCTTTCGTATATTACCGATTGCTTCGTTGAAGTTGATCTGGGGATGGGTAGAGGCAGGGTTAAATTTAGCGTGTGTCTCGTGTTGTACTCAGGCAGAGGATAGCTATTTAGTAGTGTTTTCTTATGTATTAGGCATACTGTTTCTAGAATAAAAATGCACGTAAACGTCAATATCTTGTGAGCGATAAAAAGATGTTAAAATGATCCCTTGGTTTTGCTTTACATAAGTATCTTAGTGCCCTTTTTTGAAGCACACACAGTGGTCAGAAAACATATCTTTTATGGGATTCGATGAGAGGAAAAATAAATCGTTTTTACAGCCCTGAAACCCAGTTCATTTGACGTTATTCTCACTGCAACAACCAGATGCCAACTTTTTACTTAAATTAGAGACATGTACATCAAATTTTAGCTTCTCATCAATATGTAATCCAAGAAATTTAGTATGGGAGTTATTCTCAATAGGTTGGTTATCCAAGAAAAGATCAGCATAGGTAAACTTGAAAGTAAGTATATTCGTTTTGTTTATATTGAATACAAGCGGATTAGAATGACACCATATTTTTACTCTACCACAAAATGGTAGTATCGTCTGCAAAAAGCGTAAAAGTGCCTTGAATATCAATAGTTGCTAAGTCGTTTATGTATAATAAAAATAAAATAGGCCCTAGTACAGATCGTTATGGCACACCACAGTTAATATCTGTCACATCTAATATGTCGCCGAGGGTTTTTACAACTTGAGTACACTGGAACCGGTACGATTTAATCCAAATAAAAAATTCACCCTTAAAACCATAGCCCAAAAGTTTTTGAAGCAGTATTTCATGATTTAAGCTGTCAAACGCTTTCGAAACATCGCAAAACATGGACAGCCTCGCCGTCACTTAAGTTGAGGTACTTCTTTTCTAAAAATTCCAGAATATTTTTGGAATATTAAAATCCGATCTGATTTTTATTTAATATGTTATGTTCACCTAAAAATTTTACCTACTCTCTTTTACAAGTTTTTCGTTAATTTTTGACAACGTGGACAGTAATGATATAGGGAGGAAATTTGATGGATCATTTACTTACTCACGCTTATGGAGAGGAATGGCAATTGCTTTTTTTTATGTCTGATGAAAATACACCCGTTGCAAAGGATTCATTAATTGCTATAAGTAGGTATTGGGTCGGTTGAGCCAGACAGTGACGTCACAGCATTGGCGCCAGTCGTTAAGTAGGGAATCTGCATTACCGACCGAAGCGCGGGAAATTCAAATCGTGGAATCTGCATTACCGACCGCGGGAAATTCAAATCCAGGATATGTCGGTAAGTAGGGTATCTGCATTATCGACGGGCTGACGGGGAAATTCAAATCTTTTAGGAAATTCAAATTTAGCGGGAAATTCGAATGATTAAGGATATTCCAATTTAGGTGGGAAATCCTACATGTACATACTCAAACTGGCGGGAATTTTAAACCCTCAGGAAATTCAAATTTAGCCTACTACATACAGATCTATGAGATTATTAATTAGTGACCTTGAGTAACCTTTGAAGACTTTACAATATTTTATTATTAGGAAGATACGGGATATATAATTATTAACACTTCAGCGTCACCTATCGACCAACTCACAAACTATTAATATATTTATTTTGTAATTACTAATAGATGACGTCATTTGATCACGTGACAATAATTTTATATAATGTTTTTAATGAAAAAGCAGCTCTTCGGTCTGGAATCGAACCGTCAACCTCTCGATCCACACATCTACAACTGCGCTACCTGAGTGGTTATAGTTCGTGTATTTAAATTCATAGTTTCTCCCATCCCATCGTTATCTCAATTCATTGATATCCTATTACCAGCCATGCCAAGGCACTCTGTATAAAGATGTAACTTAGCCCATATTATTATTAAATTATTAAAATAATTATATAATCAATAAAACGATACTTTTTGACATTATCCAACATGATATTCATATTTTTCTCATTAGTATGGCCGTAGTAATAGTAGACATAAAATAAAATAAATGTTAAATTTAATATTCCACCTTTATCCAATTTGCATATTATAGTTTAAAAAAAATGATTAGGATGTTTATAAAGAGTATGTTTATAAGAGATGGCGACATTTAATTAAGTTATTTAACAGACATAAAAAGAACATTCACGCAACTACTTGGTTTATTAAAATTTAAGCTGGTCACTACGTGCTTCGGTGCCTTTGACAAAAAATGAAGGCGTTAAACAACTTCCAGGACCGTTTTGTATCGTTCCGTTGTTCATAGTTTAATTAAAGGCATGGTAGTCTTGCCTCACTTGTATTTCTTATCCAGCGTATTTCAGTGAAGACGATTCACCCTAAATAAATTTATATACAGGGGGTAGAACCCTTTAAGGGGGTGTAGGTGGGCAGGAAAGGGTTATTATTTTGAAAAAGTTCATACGAAGAACCCGTCCTAATTTTTGACAGTGAATCTACAATTAAATTTGTTGCACGTTATTAAGGGACACCCTGTATATCGAGGGTTCTTTAAAGTTAAGTTTAAACTCTATTTTATTTCAACCTAGAACCGGATGCCTTGACCTAAATAGAATTTGGCCACGCCAAAGCAGTTTGTAGAAAATATTTTTCTTTCTTTAATGATCAATTCTAGTACGTCATAATTAGGAGAATAAAGAGCAATTTCCTATAATAAATCGAAGTATGCTGAATCGATTAAACTAAACGCACTCATCCAGTAACAACGTGGCAAACAAAAGCAACCAGTACAACGAAGAACATGTCAAATTAATGTCCTAACTGTTTATCTTCGATATGTACATCCTCAACTGGCTGTAATTAATATTCTATTACACTTGAGGTTTTGCGATATTAAATCTGATGCGCCAAAACAATAACTTTACAATTAAACCTGTCAGTATTTATAATACCTATGTAATTAATGTAAAAACGGTTCTCAGTGGGTTCAAATGAATAAATTAAAGATTATATTGCACTATAAATTTACTAATGGTGTATGGCGATTGTTAATAAATAGCTCGCACTAGCGAGCGACAATAAAAGAGCAAAAATTAATTTGAAATCGTGTTAAAATGGGGATATTTTGCTACCTTCTTTCCTGCTCAAAAACCAAGCCGTAAATCAGAAAATTACTATATATTGTCATCCTCTTTGATTGATTTGAAAGCACAGCTGGACTTTCGATGTTCCCCTTTCATCGTCCCTTCACCTTCAGGCCCCAATCTGAAAGTATACTTCAATTGTAATGCCACTGTCTTTTAAATAATAATGCAAAATATAACTTCTAAATAATAGTATAATTATATGTTTAAAACGTGGAGCTATTTAATGGCCACCTCGGTCTCCCGATTTGGCACATCATGATTACTTTTATAAGACGACTTAAAATCGAAAGTGCATGTTAATAGACCACAAAATAAGCCCCTGAGGTAATACAAAATGTTATCCTAGAATTTAAAAATCACCCTGCTTATTGTCAAGAGACGACTAGCGGTAATTTTAAACATTTAATTTAGTTATAAAATAAATTGGAAATGTACTGATATAAATTGGAAATACATTTTTAATATTATATGAAATTCAGCGCTTAATTTTATGTAAAGTGTCGAGGTGGGTACAATTTTGTATTAACAACTTTAAAAACCGCCTCACACATCTTCCAGCGGCTTGTATATCAGTGTATGCGCGGAAGCTATACAACCTTAGGCGAGGGTTGTATAAGAGATATACCATCCTTCGGAGGGGATGTAAAGCCGTCGGTCCCTTGTCTATTAAATGTTAGGCAAGTAAAAGATCCCTACTCTTCTTAAGGGAAGAGGTTCGGCAAAATTCCTGGTTGGGGGTAGCTCGTCTACAGGCGTCGGTGTTAGGCCTCAGTAGCGGAAATAGGCCGACGTTAAATAAATGTATAAAAAAAAAAAAAAAAAAAAAAAACTTTAAAAACAACTATAAGTCAGTTTCACCTTTCCTTCAAAACCAATATTTAAGGGAAAAAATCCTCAACTAGGTTTACAAGATTTTACATTTTCAAAATTAATTTAGTCCGTAATTAACGCCCCAAATTTAAAAACCCGTGTAGTGCTGAATAGGGAATCAAAATTCCTTTTGAACTAGGTGCCGCACGATTCCCTCCAAAGCTAAAATTTTCATAATTCGGAGGAGGTGAACGTAGAGGGGTACTAGGTATTAATTACTTTTGTGGTCCTGCCACCTTGAAATTTTACAAAATAAAAGCATATTTTAATTTAACTAAATAATTCATAAAATGGAGATATTTAGTAAGGCCCCTTTGTTTTCGTGAACATATTATATAAATTACAATGAATCTGCTTAATACATTCGAAAGTAATTGTTTATAATAAGTAACGAAATAGTTTAGATATCACAATTTGCCAGGTGTGTCCATCTCCAGTTGATTTTATGCCACGTTTCTGTTAAAGTCTTGATATAATTTACAAAGTTACTGAAGGTTATGTACAATACATCGGTGAATATGCTCTTCATTGTTACATTTGTAATTGAAAATTTTATGCAATTTACTGTAGACCAATCGTACTGCACACACCATAAACAGCATGCTTTGAAGTTTGCCGTGCAATGTTGTTGAAAGCGGATTTAGAGCAAGGGTCAAGTCACAAATACTTCCGTATGTGTGTAACGATTGAAGTTGTCGACAATGCCTATTAAACTAACACTTTTAGTGGGTATACAGTATAATTAAGAAGACCAGACGTTTGTGAATCAAAGAGTTTTTACTTACTCATGTTTTTTTCGTAAACATACTATTATTATTATTATTACTATATGAATGGAATGAAATACTGCTTTTTTAAAAAAGAGACCCAGGAGCTCACATGCTTTATTAGATACAATTGAAAAACACCGCCAATTATTTTTCCGGATATTAAATAAAAATCATTGCTTGCGGTATTCATTTATTTTGAAAATATAAAATATGTTAAAAATAATCAAGCCGTTTCCCACGTATTCTGACTTAAATATACACTTAATAAACTTATTTCCCGTCTCTTAATCTCGTTTTTCTGGTCACAAATAATCCTTTCCGTTTTCTTATCTTCTAAACAATTTAAATTGTTATGCAGTAATTACTTGTTGAGTATCCTTTATTTCCTCAATTATATCTACGACTTTTTTGTTAAATGAGAAGTAATGAATAACTTTTACACGTAAATGTTTTCATTACGGCTGAATGAAATTTATTAATTACACTCGACGACATATATTCCACAGAAATTCCTGCCACCACACCCTTTGTACTAGTCGTTACTGTTAGGGTCTCTAATTGAATGAATAGATATTTTAATTATCTATTTTATTGAACTCTAAACTACACACTTTCTGACATGATGGCAACTGACTTTGTTATTGGTTGACCCGGATACCTACATATATGTTACACCCTTAAATATGTATGTTATTAAACAAAGCACGACAATCCTCAGTTTTCTTTAATTGTTGTTGTTTTAGACAGCATTTGATAAATATACTTTCCTAAAAGAGGATTTCCCAGCTCATCGTAACCTTGTCAATATATTTAAATCAAATTATATCTAAAAAAACATGGTTCAGAGTCCTCCACATTAATGGATATCATTTATACAACAACAAACACAAAATATTAGAATTTGGAACTATAGATCTTTCGAACATAATGGATCATTTCTTTTCCCATGGCTTTGGGTCGTAAACCATGCAGCCAATAACAATTTGAGTATGCAATAAAGAAAAACAAAAAACAAAGAAAAATAATTTTTTTATACCTAAAACTAAACCTAACTCAAACCGACAGGGATATTAGTTAAAAACGAAAGGAAAAGACAGGGTCACACGTTTCTCGTCCAGGTGTCAATCAGGACATTATTGTAACTTAGACAAGACTGGGTAAACCTCGGTAAGTAGGGATAACCAACACAAGGAAATACATAGGGTGTACGAATTTAACCTATAACTTAACTTTGGTTTCTTTTATAAACTCTACAATGCAGTTGTATATCTTATTTGATCCTATCACCAACAGGCTAAGTAAATTAAATGGAGCTATGATATCACAATTTTTAATAATATTTTGGACAAATTTCGTAGACGCGTCTTTATAAGATTAACACAGCCAAAAAAACACATGATCTAGGTCTCCTATGACATTACAATGTTAATGGATCATTTATTAATAACAATAATATCTTTGTTGTGTATAATATTTCTATGAACATAAAGGGTTAGCAGTAGGTAAAGTAAATACTGATATAAGCAGGATATAACCTGAAGTACTTACTAAATAAAGCCTAATATAAAAAAGACATAATTCAAAACAAAGTAAAATTAATATTTAGATCATTACTCGATATTAGAGCCTTTAATTGATTTTTTATTGTTTGGGTTGATTTGTCGTGTAAGTATAGTAGAAGTTGATTATTATAAACATACGCTGATAAATAAATGAAAGAGCGAAAAATATCATGCTTAGGCCTTATTGTATGTTACTGATCATTTGTATATCTCAAATTTCGGTCATGGATAGCATTTCTCATTGCAGTTTTTCAAAAAGATAATTGGCTTCTTGCGATAAACTACATTGTTTGGCAAAGTGGTGAAATGCACAAAGCGCCTTTCATTTAATTTTAGCAATTTTAACTCCCTAATGTACAGTGTAATATATTCATAAATTGAATTTCTTGTACCATACCTAATACAGATATTTTGGATATTTTGGAGTTAATTTTTTCTCTGATGCATTCAAGCTGGGCTCGTAAACATAGTCACAATAGTTGGCATGTGACAAAACTAGAGACTCACATAGAAGCAGTTTAGGATCACTATCAAGAATGTTTCGTAGACTTGATATCTGTTTAAATGAGCAAACGCATTTTCTATAAACTTTCGATATACCGGGTGTAAACGGATCATAGTAGACCCCATTATTAAGAATATCGGAATGAAACTTGATAGATGTATTATATGACTAAGAAGACACTTTGTGGCATAACTGTCATTTTTTTCCCCACTTCCGGTTTCACCGGAAATGACCCCAACTTTTGATTTTTTTTAATGGAACACCCTGTATATTACTTAATTTTTGGAATCCTCATTTCGACTCCATGAAAAAAAATTTGTTGGTACATCTAGAGTGCCATGACTAGAAAAAATTTCTTGTAATGGACCGGTGTGATTGTGAACGATCCATCTTTTGGAGTCTGAAGGACTTTATATATATTTCAAAAATGAATGTTAACGTTCACAAAATTAGAGTTCAAGATGACTGTTTCAGACGGAGTATAATATAAAAATTTATAATTACTGTTCGTTTTTGCTTAACTGCTGCTCTGATGGTATCTATTGGACGTCGTAACACTATAAACCTAACACTGGATGTACTAACACTTTCTTAAAATTATATTATTATTAATTTATTATGCTCTGGCATATTTCCATATATCTTTAAACATAATCAGCTGGGGCTGTACTCGAGAAACACAGAGAGTGTTCATTTCTCAAAAAAGACTAATTAGGCTAATATTTAACATGGATTATAGGGAAAGTTGTCGACAAGTGTTCATAAATCAAAAAATTCTGATCGTACCCTGTATTTTTATTTTTAAATGCTTAATATTTGTTAAAAAGAACGACCACCTTTTTATATCTAACTCATCCTCGCACAACCATCAACTTATAAAAAATCACCTATCTACAACTGCACTATTTTGTACAACAACTTACCAGACGATATCAGAAATATTAAAAATACATCTATGTTTAAAAATAAAGTAAAAAATATGTTGATAATTGGGGGTTTTTACAGCACACATGAGTTTTTGGGCCAATAATTAACTCTTCTTATATGGAATTGAACTATAATATATAATCGTTTGTTAATCTTGTATTTATGTTTGTCCATTGTATTTATACTTTTATTTATAGTTTATGTCATGTATATATATATATATATTTATTTATTTATTTTTTAAACTGTTCTATTTTTGTATTGACATGCCATATGTACTTCGTGTATCTTTTGGTCAATAAATATTATTATATTATTATTATACCTGAAAGGGAATTTTGTTAGAAAACACAATTAAAAGACAATATAAATTTCAAAAATATATATTGAATCTCTTCAAAAATTTATGTTTTTACAACAACTTTTAAGAAATATGTTTCACAAACACTAGTCTGGCCCGTGTACAACACATGGTGAGGAACGGAATGATTTATAATGTACCAATTACCATCCAAAATGCGGTTTTGTGAGCTAACGATTACACAAAAAGATTCAAGAAAAGTTCAATGTTTCTGAAATTTGGTGGGCTTGCCTGTCTTATTCACGTATTTTTATTTCAATAATAATTTTGGTCGCTCCTCGGAGCTTGAAAATGCTTGAATCGCTACTACTTTGAATTGTATTCTGCAATTACAATTTTATACGTTCAGGCAAGGCGGTCCCATGCACATATGAGTACATGGTAAAGATACTTTTCTGACACCGAATCACTGAGGAACCGATTTAGGGTAAATCCCGTTAAAACTTATCATTTCCCCGTCAAAATCGACTGCTAGGAAATGATGGGGGTCCCATGTCGCTAAGGGCTATTTTCGCTAAAACTCTCGATATACTTTGGATAGAAGCTGGACTAACTTGTCCTCATATTTAATACCGCGCATGAGTTGCAGTGCTTAACAACGTGGATTCGTAAAAGGGTTTTTAATTTTGTTATACTTTCTAAATTTTAGTGGTCGGGGCGACATTACGTCCCTGTGCAGCGACATTTACTACACTTTCTAAAATGACGCTCCTTGAGGAGTTATGGAAATTTTTGCGTAAAAATCGCTCCGTAGAGCGAAAATATGATTAAAAATATTAAAAACCTCTTCCACGATATTTTTACGTGAAGCACGCTTTTCATGCGAAATATTTCCTAAGTCGGATTTTGTTACAACATCGAAAAGTATACCGAGGGTTTTACCGTATTCTTTAACATGATGTCAGAAAAATCAAATCCGGCATAAAAATTTGAAAATGTGTATTTTGTGGGCCATCAAATTTGGCCTCAACAGTTTTTTACCAAAACTTAATATTTTCAAATGGAACCATAATTGTAGAATATTACCATAAAATAGCGGATGTTCTAAGGAATCGGTGGTGCCCAAAAGCATTTTTTTAAATTTTTTTTTGTTTTATTTAAAATTTTTAGTCAATTTTTTTTCATGGGTTCGAAATGTCGAAATATCACTTATGGGATATCACCGTACTCAGAGTTTTTCAAGGATTCCAAAAATATAATAATATACAGGATGTTCCATTTAAAAATCAAAAGTTGGGGTCATTTCCGGTGAAACCGAATTGGATTTAAGACAAGTGAATTTTGTAAGGTCCAATAAACTTTGATAAACTCATGGAAACTTTCGTATTAGTTCCTTAAGGCTTTTTGAACACTCTATACTATATTATATCTACTTCTCTTTAATATCTTAAATCCTCATTTGTTGTAATTGAATTGCTTCTTTGTTCCTTCTTTTAAAACGGTTTATGTTGTTCCCTATAGCACGTGAAATTTTATATAAGACTACGTTAATAAGTACTTAAAATGTAATAATTTAAACAAACAGATAAAAACGTTTTTCCCAAAAATACAAACGTTAATCACATTCCCAAACAGTCCTCTTGGTATTGACAGAGTCGAAGTCCCGTCATGATTTAAAGAAAAATATTTTTAAGTTTCGTAAATATTATTTATATAAACAATTAATACTTCTTTAAACAAACGCACTTGACCTTAACTAGAAGGTACTTTGAAATACTAATTATTAAATAAATAAGCATTGAAAAGTAAAAGTCATTAATACCGAACAATCCGAACATAACGGGGAGCAGCAGCATCTAATTTGGGAAGGCGCCACATGTTCATTACTCTACGAATTTTATAACTCAACTCATACTTTTGAACTTACGATGCGCACAACGGCGGCCCAAATAATGTAGGTGTCAGCATTTTGCGTTTTGCACGGGATTTCGTCAGTTGATAATTTGTTACTACTACTAGTAGTTATTGAAACTATTGTACAATTAAGCATAGGAAAGTAATCAGAAATAAGTGTGATCGCTACACAATATAGCAACAAATGGATTTGCTTTTGTTGATACTCTAGTAAACTAAGTTTGGTATCTTTCAGAAATATCTACCATAATATTAGTTATTTGAATCTTGTGTCAACGCGACTTCATGGGATGTCAATCCAGCACAAGAGATAGACCAGACATAGCGATATTTTATTTTATACTGCGTAGTGTTTTTTGCTAAAACATCTTGATGTTGGTGTAGAAGTAACGTTATAATCCTGATTTTTAAATGAAAATGTATCCAAATGGTAAGTGTTTCTTTGTTTTTCTCCACATACCCTAAGTAAACCGTTTTGAAAACCCGGTTACGTAAAATGGTCCATGAAAAAGTTGAAGAAACCCCAAGAGTGAGAGGGACAAAACATGGGGTACATGGGGTACCCATGTTTTGTCCCCCGTTTCCGACAGCGCACTCCTAAACTCGAAAAACCACCTCTATTTCTCGTTTTTTTCCATCGTAGGCATGCGGATCCGTTTTTTGAGCAGGATTCGTGTAGGCCGTATGAAATTTAACCATACAACATCTTATCCACCCCCGGAGTTGAAACTACCCCCTCCCTTCATACTAAAATATACCCGTAAAATGAAAATGCAAGAAAATTTGTATATGCCCGTTTTCCAGGGTGGTCAACACGATGATAATATTCATTTCCCCACACCCTCCACCAACCACCCTCTATTTGCGGTGGGGATGAAATAGTATTGACATCCCCTCGAAAACGGGGAGAGAACATTTTCCACTATTTTGTATTTTTCGGTGGATTTCAATGTTAGGAGTAGTGGTAGTTTCTATCTCGGACTTAATGGCATATCACATCATTCAATTCCCTTTACAATGTCGAAATCCCCCGTAAAAACTCCGATCTGACATGCCCAGTATCAACAAATATAAAAAGGGGGTGGTTTTAGGGGTGGTTGGTGGAGGGTGTGGGGAAATGAATATTACCATCGTATTGAGCACCCTAGAAAACGGAGAAGGCCAAATTTTCATGCATTTTGATTTTTTGGGGATATTTGTATTAGGGGAGGGGGTAGTTTCAACCCAGCGAGTTGATAAGATATATGGTTAAATTTCATACGGCCTACCCGAGTCCTTCCCAAAAAACCAATCCGCGTGCCTGCAATTATCATCAAAATATCACAATCGTGTCCAACGCCCTTGAAAACGGGGGGCTGTCCATGTTTCATCCCTCTCACAAAACTTTTGTGTTTTTACCCTTATTCTGCAACTTTTTCGTGGAGTAAAAGTCAAGAAAAGCACGACCGACATATTTTTAAATTGCCAGAGCAGCTCTTCTAATTAAGCAAACGCTTACCGTTTTCGTAAAGCAGAAATTACAATTTTTGGTCAATTAAGAGACGTTTATGAATGTAATATTTTATTTTCTTTCTACCTGGCGTAAACCGCAAGTTTGTAGGTTTTAACGTTTTCGAGAAAAGAAATAATATATAAAACTGTGCAAACCCTCCTTTGAGTAGGGGGCGGGGTGACTCCGCGGATGTTCAAGGGGGATCTGCCCCTAAATCTTTTAATTTTGATTTACTCATGTGTTTTTAAAAGAAATTGCTTTTTCTCAGAATATGACGTATTTGGCCATTTTTAAGTTTGTTGATTCTTAGCTAGAATAATTTTCATCGGAGTTGATAAAAATAAAGCGAATCTAAAAGCAAAGAATGTACTTGTTTCGGTAGGTTTGTTTTGCCTTCAAGGCTGATGGAATTGTCGAGGGATCAGTACGACGTATTACGGTGAGGTGTGCGTACCTGCACTGGTCCCTGTTAAGCCTAGATAGACCAGAGTCGAACTTTGGTGTACTCTCAGTGGATTTCCTCGCGGTGAAGGGAACGCTAAAGTGGCTGTGGAGGACGTCGGTTCGGTTAGTGCTCTTGTATTGTATTACTAGTTTCATTTAATACGGGGAACTCCTGATGATGCCTACTTTGTGTCAGAAAAGAGGGTCCTGACAATGCTTAGAGAAAGTGTATCTACAACGTTTTCTTTTCTTTATTAAAGAATTACGGCAGGTATTCCTGTTAATGCAGAACGTGCAGACCAGAGAAGCAGCCTCTGGTAATTTAGTGTCAGAGGAAGTGTCCCTGACAGGAAGTGGAAGCGGTCAAATTAAACGTTAACTTGACTGGGTGTATTGCACTCTATGTTTATTTACTATAATTTATTTAGGCTGATTGGACGACAGGTTTTGAAGACAATCCTTGATGAATTGAGAAGTCATGTCCACTTGCGAAGAGTTGTTGCGACTATGGATGCTGGGAGACAGATTTACTTGGCATCAGCATTCGTATTTATAACTGTCGCGACGGCCGGCACGGGGTTGCCAAATCGACAAGGGAGCGCTCGGTTGGTTGACAATCAATCGGTGGACGGAGTCTATCTATGTCATCGTACTTGCTGACAGGTGGCCCTGTTGCTGAGCTTCCGAATATACTGGTGGATGGTTCTGATATTAGAATTACTTATCGTTAAACTGTTTGCTGTTTAACCCGAGTAAAATAATAATTTATTTTTATGCCCAATTTTCAAAGACTTTCTGATGGAATTATGAGGTATCTGACGTTAGTTAACTCTGAATCAATAGTTACTTTCTTTCTTATTGTGTTTTGAGGACAGCACGTGAACAAGTATAAGAAAAGCAAATTTCTGCCGATTTCAAGGTTAAAGAAATTGTTATAAGAACTTTGGTTTGTTAACACACCCAACTCGAATATTGTAAGTCAAATAGAACGGTGAAAAAATGAGCAGATTTTTTTTTAATCGTAGGTTTTTTAACGTACTTTAATATGATCAATTTTTATAAGTTTCAAGAATGCATTTTTTACCCTTTCTTATTTCGTCACAATTTCATCTAAACAAAATTCAATTTACATATAGTGAAAGAATTTTTCAAAATCTACTTTGGCCAATTAGCCGAGCAAGAGTTATTTCTATATTTTGACGATTGTGACAACACTAATTACTATATCGATTTCGGTAAAGAACCATTATAAATTAAAAGTCGCCAGCTTCACCGAGAGTAGAAATAAAAGTAATGTGCGTCGGGCGCCCGATTGAGTGCAATGCAAGCCAAATTTGAGTAGCATATTAATGCTGCTTTCCATTATAAACCACTAAATAAAATATTTGTA
The DNA here is from genome assembly GCA_963675555.1 of Leptura quadrifasciata. Classification (NCBI taxonomy): domain Eukaryota; kingdom Metazoa; phylum Arthropoda; class Insecta; order Coleoptera; family Cerambycidae; genus Leptura; species Leptura quadrifasciata. The sequence continues at coordinate 96,076,931 of OY776679.1, forward strand.
AAATACACGCAATTATAGTGCCTTGATTCCGTTTAAGTAAATTATTCCAATTATTCCAAAGGCCGGAAATTTTCAACTAATCAATGTAAGAAGAGTCCATAATTTATAGTTAAAATATGACGGGAGACGGTGTTCAGTGCCTTTATTGAAGAGTTGCATGCAAATTTAATCACCTAACAAACTACCACTTGAGGACGTTATAAATTTTTACGTATTTAATATTCATCGAAATTCTATAAAACATCCTTGTCATGGGCATAGGCGCGCATATGACAATACTATTCCTCGTGCAGCGTGACTCAATTTCCAGATCTCCTTAAACATACAACCGTGGTACCAACTTACAAAAAAGGTAATCACCAAGATACTAAAAACTATAGATGTATTGCTCTGTTAAGCGTTTTTTTCAAAATTTTTCGAAAAGGTAGACTATGATAAAACATTAGAATATTTAAATAGCAATAATATCTTATCGTCATGCCAGCACGGCTTTCGAAGAGATTGGTCGACAGAAACTGGCTGCGCAGATTTTGTTCAACATGTTTATGACAAAATTTATCAAAATTATATACGCTCTCCTACCCCAATGCATACATATACTGAGGCCCTTTAAGAGGGCTGGCCGTGACAATATGAAAGGTTACTATGAATGTGCGTAAAAGGATTGACAAGTGTACTGAAATAAATAGTTGATTGATAGAAGTGACAATAATCTTGTAGTTTTTGTAACGGAATTCTTTGTATTATTGTACGTATGTTCTGTTGGAAATTTTATAAATTAAGCTATTGAAACTTCACACAACTCTAGCGGACACATTGCACGAAGCATATGGTCCAATTTCAACAGGAAGTATTCTCTCGCCACTGACTAGGATATATGCGACCGGAGAAGCCGTTACTTTTGTTACAATCCCACACGTTATCATTCCAAAACAATATGCTTATATTGAGCAAATAAAATAACTTAATTTAATGGCACTTACATACATACACATTCTTCATTTTATTTCCTGAATATAAGTGAAAGATTATTGCAAGGTGCATTGAATTTAATTGTTATCTAGCAATATTATGGGAGATTCTTGCTTTAGTTCCTGGCTGAACATTAACCACTTCTAAAGTAATTAACATTAACATACAAAAGACCAGGCGCGCTGTGTATGTAGGACATGATGTTCACATAATATTTTTATAGGAGCTTCTTATTTATTAACTTTCTTTTAAAATCCAATGCGTTGAAATTCTTCCATAAAGTTGCTCTAATTTGATTTCATCCATTATAAATCTGTTAATTAAATTATCTAAAATTGCACACTTGCCGAGTTAAAAACACCCCCACATTTGCCCTTGATAGAAGATGGTTCTCGGGATGTTTTATGTTTCTTAATTTCAATGTAGTAAATGTTGAGTTCCTTGAATGTCTTGGCAGCTTCCTAATCGTAAATAAAAATGTCTTCTAACGTTTACCAACATCTGAGGCGTGACCGAATTAACCATATCCGTTGTTCTTCTTCATAAGTCAGCTATATCATGTGGCTTAGTTCTGTATACCGTACTTTTCACGTATCCCCATGGAAATAAAACTAAGGGTGTAAGATCAGGAGAACGTGCTGGCCATTCTAGCAACCATCGCCTTCCTCTCCAAAGATTTAGAAATGTTATGTCGAGGTATTGCCGTACATCGTTTCAGGATATAGGTTACCAAAGTTGGCACGACAATACTTAGGAGCAGATCTAAATAGTTATCTCAATTCAAATTACCGTCAATGAAAAAGGGCACGGTTTCCAATTATTCCCGACCAAACATGAACCTTTTTAGCATTTTGCGAGGATTTTCATTAGCCCAGTAGCGGCAGTTTTGGCGATTAACATGGCCATGAGGTATAAAAATGGACTCATCCGAAAACAAAACATTTTCCAGTTTGATAACACTGTTATCTAACCTTTGCATCATTTGTTCACAAAAAAACGTTCTTTTATCAAAATCGTCTTCACTAAGCTCCTGAGTTTGGGTCAGTTTATTTTCTTTTAATACGCGAATAATTGAGGATGGGAAACATTCAATGCTAAAGCTGCTAGTCGACTTGAATTATGTGGGTTTTCTTCAAACTCCACACCACTTGCAGACTGCAGTTTCGAGCTGTTGGCTCTCGTCAGTGCAAGGTAGGCATGTGACGAACGACACGAGGATTCTTTGACGACTTGGTACATCTCGGTATCGTTAGAAAAGCGATGCAAAATAGTCAGCAGGAGCCATCTCGCGGTTCAGTGTCTGCTCCAATCGAGAAATAAATAGCCTGACTGGGCTTAGCATAATTCAAAAGTGCTTTTAGAGGGCAGAATATTAGAACATAATATTTCAGTCGCAAAAACTCCTCTATAAAATCCTTATTTTATTATAAGGAACGTAACCAAACTGCAACCAACAGCTACTTCTCCGGGCGATGTCCCCGCCGAGCGCTGAATTACAAGGTACAAGCCTGGCGCGTTAAGTGTAATAACTGTGTATTACCAACAAAACGCTAATACTTCGATTCAGTCTGTCGGCTGGTGTTTGTTGCCCCTTTCTAGGCTCTATTCATTCCTATATTAGCATTGAATATCTCCCAACCACTTGGATGTAATGAATTGTTTTGTTGAAATAATGCAATCTGCAAATGGATATTTAAAAAATCACCATAGTTATAATTATGGATTTTAAGAAAAATCTGTGTGAATACCAATTACAAGACATCTAATTAATGTTTTTGAATCATTTTAATTTCCTGAAAATATACAGGGTGGCCAAAAATTATTTTTCAATGAGGAAGATGCATACATTTTAAAAATGTTTGAATTTATTATTTTTCCATAATAACATTATATAAGTTGATAATATAGTAAAATAAACTCATAAAAAAATTTCATTTCGTAAATATTCGACATTAAAATTTGAGCATTTATGTAAACAAAACCACGTGACTAAAAACGCTATGATATTGCCTTGACGTCATTTTGACGTCACTGATTTGCCCTGAGTTTGCAAATTCACGTTGTTATCCTTAATCTTGTTAATAACTATTGGTTAATATGGCGGATAATGATTTCATAAGATGCTTAGCATCATATCTATAACCACAGCATTCCTTTTAGATGTTTCAACATTTCATTAATAACAACGTGACGTCATCTGGCACATACGACGTCACTTGGCACGGAGAGAGCGTTTCAATGGTTTTATATTCACCCAAAATAAATAATTTTTTTAGCCCTCAATTTTAACAAAAAAAAAAAGGAAAAATACGAGGAAGCATATTTTTCTGTCGTCTATCTATCTGCAATATAAAAAAATAACGTGCAACTTCCTCATTAGGAACATTTTAAATTGACCTTTCTCAATGTTTCCAATTAGAACACCCTGTATATTTTTCGACGATGTGATGTAGAAATGAAAAACGATCATTTTTTGTAAGTACTTCCCTATCGCTAATTGTAACCATTTTCGTTTTATAAATGAATAAGTGTCAAATTCAAGAATAAACTTAAAAAAAGAGGTTCCCTCAAATAATTCATTAGAAAAATGTATAATAGGTGTTCGACGTCTTACCCATTTTGATTGACACAAGGCTTTATGTAATTTTTTTGCTGTTTTCATTATTCGAGAAGCAATAAAACTTCAGTTTGGTATAACTTGTCGTGTACAAAGGAGCATTTATCACACTTATCGGTCGTTACAATTTGTATTGAATTTAAAATATTTGGAATTTTACAATATGAATTTTAATAAAGCGGAACTTGTAGACATGACTTTTGTTTTGGACGAGTCAGACAGAAATTGTTTACTTGCCAATAGAATTTATCACCAACGTTATCCTGAAAGAAGAATTTCTGATGTTAGCAGCTTCCAAAACATTCTCGATAGATTTCTGGAAACTGGAAAAGTGAAATAAAACGTGTTGTGAAATCTCCCTGAAAGAATTCGAAATAGGATGTAATTTCAGCAAGATGGTGCTCTACCACATTATTTAAATGCAGTTAGAGACCACTTAAATAATACCTACCCTATTCAATGGATTGGAAGAAATGGACCCACTAAATGGCCTGCTAGATCCCCAGATCATACAAAAATAGATTTCTTTTTATGGGGATACGTGAAGGAAATTGTTTATAGAGACACACCAACAACAGTACAAAATATGAAGGACATCTATCACACCGGCAGTTTTAGAAACAGTGGGGACCTCATTTCAAAAACACATAGAGATGTGTGTCAATCAAAATAGCAACATGTGGAACATTTACTATAATTTTTTCTACTGAGTTATTTTTAACTATTTGTGCAGAGTTTGATATTTTTTCCATATGTGCGAGATAACTTCTTCCCTTGAAATAATTTATTATAAACAAATTGCTATTCTCTAATTGCTATACAATTGCTTCTTTAGTATTCTGAATTATTTTTAATGTTTCTTTTTAATTATTCAATAAAGATTATAATATTCTTTTCCTGAGTTTATGGTCGGTCCTAATAGCGACTTTACAATATCTAATATTCTAAGATCCGCCGGTGATTACTACAGGTCCCTGTTTTTTTAGCGAAACTAAATTGAAATGAATGATTAATGGCAATGTAACCTATTAAAAATTAGCCGCGATTGCCTTTAATTAAATTTATTGTAATTAATTTCAACTACATGTTTTTTAAGTGAACTAAACGTCATTTGATAGAAAATGATGCGAAAAATGAAAAAAGTGGTTGCCAGCTCTCAGTCAGCCGCAGCCTCTAGGTTGCCAGATGTAAACAGGTTATGGCTATTGTTAATTATTTATGATCATAGTGTTTTTCAACAAAAATTTATACTAAATTTAAGTTTAATTTTTGCTGTACGCGATAGTAGATGATTGCATGTAAAAAGATGGCTGCAAGTAGTGGTTGCCATGGTCTGATAAATACCTGTTTACACCCCGCAACCTAGAAGTTACAGCTGACCGAGAGCTAGCAACCATTTGTTTTTCATTCTTCGCATGATTTTCTATCAAATGACGTTTAATTCACTTTAAAAACACGTAGTTGGGATTCATTACAATAAATTAATTGCAATAAATTTAATTAAAGATAATCACGGCTAAACAAAGGAAAACAAAGTACTATTTTTTTAATTTAAATCAGCAAATTAGAAATACTGAAATTTCTCCGAGATAAAAATTAATATACATTACACACTAGGTCGTAAAGAACAAAGCGAAACGTGCGCATTCAATTTTAAATCTTCATGATTAACCTGTGTGGTTTATGTACGTGAATTTTCCATTTATAAATGTGCTTAGAATAAAGAATGCTAATACAATGTTGTAAAATGAAATTGCCTTGACATGTGAGCTTAGCGCGATTCGCCCAGATGAAATAAACAAAACTTTGCATGAATATTCTATGACATAAAATTTATTGAAAAAGATACCAAAGAAAACAGATGACAATTAACGGTTTTGTTTGTTATCTACCATTAAAGTCTCCGCAATAACACTGCGTATATTTATAACGTAACCAGTTGCAATCTACGCACTTATTTATAGATAGTTTATAGTCAGTTTTCAATAAATTTTAACACCACCGTACTTCTTGATTTAATCAAATGAATAAAATACCCTGTCACATAAAATTAAGGCAACATTGAAAGTAAGGGGTATATCTCATTTATAATGACTACTCGAATCATAGTACTAGTTATTTCATTATACATTCAATTGAAATAATAGTTGGGATAACGCTACAAATATTTTTTAAAAAGACGGAACTGGAAAAAATTTACAATTTTTTCCTAACTTTTCCCCGGCAGGATCCGGAAACATTTCTTGATCGTTAAATAATTGTAAGTTTATGTAATAATTTAGTTAATAATGAATGGATGTTTTTAAAAATAAAAATCTTAAAAAGAAAAAGAACAACAAATAAAGAAAACACAGCAGCACTGTTAAAAACAATAAGAAATAATCCCCGCACGTCACTACGCCAGTTAAATGTAATAATAAACGTTTCTGCAACTTTGTGTAGAGGGATTTTATAAAAGAGTAAATTTGTCGCTTATAAGTTCATTTGGGGCATCACTTAAGATCAGATAATAATGAACCCAGCCTAGATATCTTGGTGAAATTTCCATTTCCCTTGCAGAGAAATCGCAATTTTCTGTAAAAAAATAATGTGGGGCGGCGATTCTCAATTCCATAATAATGGCCCAAGTAACAATTTAAAAGCTTTTTAGCCTGGTTCTCGTTTTATAAAGATCTTATGAGTACAAGAATTTATTAAAAAGCCTTGAAGTATATCTTAAAATGTGACCATAAAACCGTGGGCATTCTCTGACTGTAGTTTTGTAAAAGTTTTATCATTAATGTTAAAAGAAATTAACAAAACAGTTTGGTTTTAAGAAAGCCTTCGAATGCAAATTTAATCGATTCAAGCATAAAATTATGAAACGCTCAAATGGTTTTAAAATTGTTTTATAAGATATGCATATAGATTTTCTGTATTCTCTTTTAAAACCTTCTCCTCTTGTCAGTAATTATAATATATATATAATATAGTTTAAAACCAAGAAAATCTCCTGGATTAGATAATATACGGGCAGAAACGCTAAAAGAAATTGAATATGAAATTGTAGATCCATTAGTATATTTAATAAACAGAAGTTTTACCATAGGTCAGTTCCCGAATATCTTAAAAATAGGTGTAATAAAACCTCTCCATAAAGGTGGAGATATAACTGAGCCAATTAATTATAGACCAATATGCGTGATTTCTAACATTGCCAAAATTTTTGAAAAAATCTTGAAGAACAGAATAACGACATTTTTTAATAAATTTAACATTATATCTGAGAGACAGTTTGGTTTCCAGAAAAACAAATCCACCGAAGATGCTATAGCATACCTAACACGGTATGTTTATGAGGCTTTAGATGAAAAATCACCATGCTTGTGTATATTTGTGGACCTTGCGAAAGCATTTGACACGGTATCGCATAGCAACCTCTTAAAAAAATTAGAATATTGTGGCTTGAGAGGAAATATATATAATTTAATAAAAAGTTATTTGTCCGAAAGAATACAATATGTAAAAATAAATGAAACTATTAGTGAACCAAGAATTGTCAGCTGCGGAGTTCCACGGGGAACAGTTTTAGGACCACTTCTGTTCGCTGTATACATAAACAACTTACTTTCGATGCGAGATATCACTGCTAAAATATTTAGTTTTGCTAACGATACAGCTATACTTCTTAAATCCAATTCATGGAAAAATCTAAAAAAAATTGCAGAAAAGGAATTTAAAGATATTAAAAAATGGTTCGATTACAATTTATTCACTGTTAACTTTAAAAAAACTAGTTACTTACCATTTACCTCATATGCTAATAATCTACCTAACTTTGGTCCACTAAATATTGAAAATCTTTTAAATATTCCAGAAGCAGATTCAATGAAATATTTAGGTATCATCATTGACAAACACTTTAGATGGGAGTTGCAAGCAAAACATGTTGCACAAAAAATTCGAGGCCTGCTATATCGATTTAAATACCTAAAACCTTATCTAGATATAAAACATCTTAAAATCCTCTATTATTCGTTAGTACAATCACATCTAACATATGGTATGATCGGATGGGGAGGTATTTGCGACACTTACCTAAAAAATTTAAATAATCTACAAAAATGGATACTAAGAATACTTTATGGTAAAAGTCGTAATTACCCATCAGATGATTTATACAAAATAAGTGAAATATTCGATTTGAGGCAATTATTTTCTTTAAAAATTGTATTATACAATTTTAAAAACAAAAAATTGTACAAACCTATTCAACACCAATATACAACAAGAAATAAAGAAAACAGTTATCACAATTCGAAAGCAACAAAAACTATTGGACAAAAATGCTATTCTTATTTAGGATCAAGACTATACAACAGATTACCTAAACAAACAAAAAATACAAATAAATTGCACATATTTAAGAAAAATGTTGAAAAATGGTTAAAAGAAAATCCTAAATCCCTAGTACACAGCATTATTAACCAAAATGTAATATAAAAAAAGCAACAAATTGGTTATTGGATTAGATATTTACTTGTAATATTTAAATAAAATATTATTATTCATCGATTTTGACAGAAAACCCTGAATAAGTAAAAATTTACCAAATAGCGACATTTATAAACCAAAATTGAAAAATGTATTTAACCCATCACGAACAAGTAGTGCTTAACTACTTATGTGATTATTGCACTGTTTATTTACAAAATAACGATATGGAATGAAACCATTCATTAATAACGATGTAATATGTAATTATTGTTATTTTATTGGAAATAAACATATATTATTGTTATTGTTATTCGTTTCGTTAACTCGTCTAGAAAGTTTGTGCCATATTTTGGTCTTGTATTTTTCTGAAATTGCATTGCTGCATTGAAAAGTGCATTCTTATAAATGGATCTTTTCAAGTGACGAAAAAATTCATATCTCCCACAAGAAACACCCGAATCATACGAATTTCAGTACCCGGGGATTTTTTGAGTCGCTGGACCTGAATATGACGTCCAAATGAGCCCCTGTGCACCTGGAGGTCAGGACGGCACCAGGAATGTCATCACCTGGAGTTCCCTGTAAACTCATGGAAAATCGATCGAAATTTGTTACCCGGGGGTTTTTCGGGTCGTTGGTTCCGAATCTGACATCGGCAACCTCCCTCGGAGGAGCTGGTGCGCGTGACCTGGCTAAAAACGTCATCTCCCGGAGTTTTACTGAAATTACTTGTCAGATTCGGGACGAGCCACTCAAAAAACCCCCGGGTAACCAGTTTCGATCGATTTGATAAGTAAGATAAAAAATTGAACGTTGGTGCTATTTTTGTGTTATATTTCCTCGCCTAGATGGCGTGTCAGAGAAAGGACAGTTTAAGTTCAAGAATTTTTTTTCACGTTTTTTTTGCTTATTTTTCTTTAACAAAGTGTTTATTTGAAACAAAATATATTAACATTTTCTAAAATTATGACTTAATTACCGGATAGGTAAAATTAAGACTTTCATTTCATTAAGGTTATAAAACAACAACTACAAATTAATAGCCATTTATTCTTTGAATATGCTATTAGTTCATGACAAGTGAATTTAAAAAATCAGTAGCCATAATATATTACATTTAGTTATTGTCGATAAATCGCTCTGTTATGCCCTAATTTGCATGTAACCTGCAACACGCAGCCGAGTAAATATATGATATAAATATTCTAATTCATGTTTAAGGTTATTACTTACTGAATATGAAAGTACTCAGACTTGATGTATATTTATTTTATTGCTGTCGTGCTTTATAATAAGAGTACAATCGTGCATGCCCTCTTTCCTTACAGTTACAGAAATACCAAAATTTATTATAGATAGTCAGTACTACATAAAAACACATTATTACATTTGAAAACCTCCTTTATTATTTTACTAGACTGCTTTACTATTAAATTAACGTACGGAACATTATGATGCGAACTTTACTGCGGAGACTTTAACGGTAGGTCACGAACGAAAATATAAAAATGTTCAACAATAGAAGTTTCGAAGCAGTAATTAGGTAGTGAGAGCCTCTTAGTTGTTTCAGATAACTAAGAAAGACAACAGTGAAATCAACTCGTGTAATTATGGATATAATTTGAAAGTCAATGTTTTGCCACCTTCAGTTCGACTTAAATATTTTGATTTTAGTGTGCACGTTGGGTTTTTAAAATTTTAATGAATGTTTAAATACCATAAAATGTAATTAATTTTCAGTATGTTGGTAGTATTGCTATATATTATTATCATTTCTTCAAACTTTCAATTATGCATTAATAATATAAACTAAAAGCAATTATTTTACATCTAAAATCAGTAGAAACAAAGGAAATAGCAAAAATCTATGGAATGCAATTAATAAAATTAGGAACTGTAAAGAAAAATATAATACAATAATTATAAACAGAGTTTAACGAAATAACATCTGCTCAAAATGAAATGGCTAACATATTTGTGGACTACTTCTCCAATGTTGGAAAGAATCTGGCTAGTAAAATTAAAAAACCAAAATCTACTCCTCACAGAAAAAGTACGCCTTACTGATTTGTCTTATACCTACAAATAAAAAAGTGGTCGAGGATACAATAAAGTTATTAAAAAATTTAAGGTCTTGATATGATTAAGGCAGAAATACTAAAAGAAATTGTTTGTTTCAATTCTGTGTTGTAAATACTCCTTCTTTTCGTGTTTTATAGCGGAATTGGTATAGTTTTTTAACTTTTTGTAATACAACCAATCTTCATTTCTTTTCGACTTTTTGTACTTTAGTAAAGCTCTATCCCTGAGATTCATTAAATAACGGATATTATCTGTAATCCAAGGACTAGGTGCTTTTGTGAATTTTCAAGTTATTATTGATGCATGGTAAACAAATAAATTAATTAAAATTTCATTTAAAGTACTAATTTTCTCATCAATATTATCTATATAAAATATTTGACTAAGATTAGAATTCTGTAAATCTCTGTAAAAGTTATCATGATCAAATTTCCGAAAGTCCCTGTATGTACGAAAACTGGCCGTATTTATTTTCTTTCCAACTACTATCATACACGTGACTAAGTTATGATCTGACATATTGGGAATATCAATAACCTGGCAGTCAGTTATTGTTACCTCCTTTCCCTTATTATTTATTTTTGGGAAAGAATTGAGGCAACATATGCGGACGACTAGCTGGTTTAAGTCGGAGCAAAGAGCCGTGGATCCAGAGTATTCGTAATAGTGGAGAAACTTACCCTTTCTGATATGTACAGCATAAACGACAGATTTCTGTTTAGTTCGAGAAAGGGAGACAAAGACATGATGTTAAATTGGGCATCATCTATAATGAGAATAAGTAGAATTGTCTCTTTTTCTCGAATAACCAGTCTACTATAGATCAGACTGAAATTGTTGGTAAGAGAAATAAAAAGATAGTTTAAAATGAATGTTAAAATATATTACATGAATAATAGACAAATCGGTTTTTAAAGACTAATTGAAATTTAAATTTAAAATATATATATATATATATATATATATATATATATATATATATATAACAAATTTATACCAGGATCCTAGATTGACTATTGTTGAGGTGACTCGTTCTGGGACAGTAATCCAGGACCACAATTGTCTCTTGTTGAAAGAATGGAGTCTAAAGGTTTCCTTGGCAATTTACGTCTCTTAATGAAATGGAGTGAAGATTGTAGGAAAATTAACCAACTATGCGGTTTATGAAAGGTTAATGAAATTTTATCTATATGAAAGATAAGCTGTGCAAAAGCTATGCAGAAATGTAGAAGCTATGCTGAAACGTATACAGAAATGTATAAGTATATATGTGTATAAACATATAAGTACATAAGTATGTAAGTACATATAAATATATAAGAGCATATATATAGAATATAAGTATATAAGCTGATTTCGTAAGCTATAAATTGCCAAAAAAATGAAAAAGAAAGAAAATATTTTAAAACCATGTGGTACATATAGTATTTTAACTACTTATTAAATTAAAAAGCATTGACCTTGAATTTAAATTTATTTTAAAAATAATTGAAATTACATCAAAGAAGATTACTTTTAATTTTAAATTAGTAATAAATGAAATTTACCTGGATATTAAACACTTGTTAACGCGGATATAAAAATGTAATATCAGTACAGGTATGGATATCTGTCAATGGTTGAGTTAAGCGCAACAACTAGCAGGTCGCAAATTCTACAATTTCCTTTACTCACAACTAAAATAGTGGCATATGATCGATAAAAGGAATCTATGATAATAGTTTTCATACCACAGCTGACTTAGATTGCAACAATTTGTAAATACATAACCAAAAATAAGAACAGCTATAATAAATAGTAAAACATATTGTGAGAACTCAGTAAATATATTACATCTTATAGGATATACTACATATAGTAACGAGAAAAGGTAAGGAAAATAACCATATGTACTTACATAGTAAACAAAAATATAAAAATTGAAATATAGGTATCTGATGTAAATAAATATTTTTAGACAATCAACAATTGTTTCCTAACGGAAATACATAATAGTGTAAAAGAAACATAACTGAGTTCCTAAGATATAAAAATATGCACATAAAACAGTGTGAAATGATTTAGCAGTTATACAAGTAAATTCTGTTAGTTGAGAACAGTTTCACTTACAAAAACTGAATCAAAATGTTACACAGATCGTGCTAAATATAAACAAAACACTAGTTTTTATATAAAACTGTTAAATGGACATAGGCCATGTAACATTATTTTTAAATTAGGACTGCAGCAAAATATGTCTAGAATTGTAGCACAAGTGGAGCTCACCCTAGTTGGTTCACTAACTATTTGTTTGAAATCAAAACATATTGGTACAAACTATTTAATTTTTTACACCCTACGGTCTAACAGTGCGCTATTACTATTGTAATAATCTTTTTCAAGGAGTAAAGTACAGATTTCTTTTACTCCTCCAGAAACAGAAGCCACTTTCTACACTTTAGTCCTCGAAAATGGCAATTAAAATAGTACTTTTAGATCACAGGATACTAAAACATTGTCCTTGAGATGGGAAGGCTCAAAATTATTTTTTTTATTTTCCATTGTGGTACAGATTCGTATTAAGAGTGTACAGAAAAGTTTCTACATGGCTCAATAATTTCCTTTTTATTGAATAACTATAAACATTAAATTATTGTACACAAACATAAATAGCCCGGAGAGTAGCTGTTGGTTGCAATCTGGTTACGTTCCTTATCGTAAAATAAGGATTTTATAGAGGAGTTTGCGACTAAAAATATTATGTTTAATATTCCGCCCTCTGAAAGTACATTTGAACTATGCTAAGCCCAGTCAGGCTATTTATTTTTCGATTGCAACAGACACTGGACCGCTAGATGGCGCCTGCTGACTATTTTACATGTCGCTATTGTAAAAATATCGAGATGTACCAAATAGTCAAAGGATCTTCGTGCCGGTCGTCACATGCCTACCTTGCACTGACGAGAGCCAACAGCTCGAAACTGCAGTCTGCAGGTGGTGTGTGACGGCTGGCAAGAGAGCTCCTTTGAGTAGGATCAGTCTTTCGGCTGGTGTTTGTTGCAATCGAAGCATTAGCGTTTTGATGGTAAAATGCAATTATTACATTTAACGCGCCAGACTTATAACTTGTAATTCAGCGCTCGGCGGGGCACATAGCCCGGAGAGTAGCTGTTGGTTGCAGTCTAGTTACGTTCCTTACAGTAAAATAAGGATTTTATAGAGGAGTTTGCGACTAAAAATATTATGTTTAATATTCCGCCCTCTGAAAGCACATTTGAACTAAACATGAATAAAGTCTGTACATTTCCTGGTGTTCTACGTATTTATTATTCAAACTATACTTACATCAAATTATACCACAGCGCTTATGAGCGCTCCGGAAAGACGGTGCAAATTACTCTCATATAAATCATTATTTTAAAAAACGGCTTTCACTAAAAGACATTAAAAACATGTTACAATGTGGGACGATGAGAGAAAAAAAAGTATATACAAAAAAATAATTTTTTTTTCTTCTATTATCGATTTGCAAAAATAATTTGTATCGTCCCGCATAGGTATCATTAAAATAAACATTTTCCCTTTTGTAGAACTAAAATAAAATTAGCCCTAATGTCCTCAAATGCACAGAGAAATTTAAAGATTAGGTATAATAAATTTGTCCAATGTCATATTCTACTACATCTCTATCTCTCGCCTTTCAAGCACACCGTACATTCAGCTGCGTCATTTTATTGACGTGAAGTCATTTACAATTAAAATTGGAAGCATGGATGACTAATACACTCCGACCAACACTTAAGTGTTCCTGATAGCTAAATTCGGTGATTCACTAATATTTCCTCTTTTATGCCAATTAAATACAAGCAACCCACAATACTTCAAGATGTTCTGTGTGTCACCGAGGTTTTGCAAAAATTTATTGTAACTGGTACATATAAACATAAAATCGCAATTACAGTTCGTACGGTCCTATACGCCGAATCTGGTTCCTAGACTGGTGTGAGTTTTGTGTTATCGACAGGACGATGTAATTCGATTACGTATAAATTTACTCGCGATTGGCTGGTGGTTCTTCACTGTTCGAAACCGTACACCTACTTTCTTTTTGAATAAAATCTTTTTCAGCCTATCTGTGACTCCCGCGACGTAGGGTAGGCATGCATACGTTGTTGGAGACTTCTACGAGCAGAAGCAAGGAGCAGCCATGGGATCACCACTTTCACCTGTGATAGCCAACCTATTCATGGAAGCTTTTGAAGAGGAAGCTATACGTTGCAGTGAGAATAAACCAAAGTGCTGGCTACGCTACGTAGACGATACGTTCATCATATGGCCACATGGAGAATCATCTTTATTTGTTTTCTTCGACCGTTTGAACAAATAGCATCCAAGTATCAAATTTACAATGGAGACCGAGCAAGATGGAGCTTTACTTTTCTTAGATGTATTAGTGAAAAGGTCACACAATGGCAATGGTCCACGGTGTCTACAGAAAGAAAGCGCACACCGATCGTTACCTACATGCGATATCTCATCACCATCCGCAACAGAAGAGAGCGTTAATTAGAACCTTGGTCCACAGAGCCAATACAATATGCGACGACGATAACAAACCCGAGGAACTACAGAATGTCCAACAAGCTTTAGAGAAGAACGGATACAGTCAAAGCAATATACAACGAGTAGTAAATAACCAGAGGAGAACTACAGAAGAAGAACAGCGACAACCAACAACATATGCATGCCTACCCTACGTCTCGGGAGTCACAGGTAGGCTGAAGAAGATTTTATTCAAAAAGAAAGTAGGTGTACGGTTTCGAACAGTGAAGAAAATACAGGAGGTGCCTCCCTCAGTCAAAGACCCTGTCCCCAAACTGTTGTCAAAAGGTGTTTACCAGTTGAAGTGCACATGTGGTAAGAGCTACATCGGACAAACAGGACGGAGTATTCAGTGCAGAATCAAAGAACACCAGAGAAATACAAGGTTTGGATACACGGATAGGTCGGCGATAGCAGAACATGTCCATAATAACGAGAACCATAAAATCGACTACGAGGACGTCAATATATTAGACAGGAATACGCGCTATTATCCGCGAATCATTAGGGAATCACTGGAGATTATGAAAAACGTGAACAACTTTAACAGAGAGGATGGGTATCGACTTAGTAACTCGTGGAGACTGGTATTGCCAAGTACCAGCACCGTAGTAAGTCGCGGTCAACCAAACACGACGAATGAGCAGCGAAGCGAACAAGCGCGACCAATGACCAGCGAAGCGAAGCGGCGCCTATGTATATAACGAGGAGTGTAACACAACAAATTCAGTCTTTAGAATCCTTCTCAAGAAGCTGACAGGATGATCAGCGAAACGTCAAGTCAATTTCGACGACCACGGCAAGACCCGGAAGAACCTACTTAATTAAATAAATATTAGCAACTTTTATTACAACAATTATTGTAAAAAATAATATTCTGCAATTTTTTAATTATTTTCCCTCACTTTTACTAAACTGGATGAAAAGAAAATGCAAATTATTGTGAAATATACTATTATGAAGCACGTTTCTGACTCTAATTAAGCAGTATAAGTAGTTAATTTTCCGGGCTGCTAGTGCGTTACTTTATATTTCGCGAAATACGACCTGAAATGTACTCCTAAGCCAAGCAGGTGGAATCTGTGTTAACATCTCAAGACAAGTGTATTTTTTTTTTTATTCGCTCACGTTTTATCGAAACAATGTCACAGATAATTGAGTACCGTTGGCCAGTCTTGACTCGCGTTATAAATTATCCAGTCTAGGATAAGCTTCATTAAGTAATTATCACGCCAAACCATGCATATCATTAGAAACAATCTCTTAGTAGGTTTTTGTCTATGCCAAGAAACTAATTTAATCATTTTTGTTGAGCAGCTACACTAAGTACTCATTTTTCACGGCAAAAAGACATAAACAATCGATCCACTTAATTAACTTATCACGATCTAGATAACCTGATCCTTATTAATTTTGTGATAGTAAATCGAAGGTGGGTAAAGCCATAATTGTAACGTTCGGGCACGTGGTGAAAAGTAAAGAGCAGTTTTCTTAGCGAGGACTTTATTACAACTTATTTCAACGTACAGCAGGATTAAAAAGAGGGCTGCACACCAGCTCACATTCAATATATTTGGCAACACTACCAACCTTACAATACAAGTCTATTCTACCAACTTAATTATATTATATTGTTTATATTAAAGCATTATTACTTAATTTATGTTACATCCCCTCTTATAAGCATCCCCTCTTATAAGTTTAAATAACTAACCACATTTTAATTAAAAAGAAAACTACAATTTATAAATTTAAGATACCTTAACGTTCATTTTAAATCTAAAATTACATAATATACAATATATACAATTAAAGCTTAGTTCTACTACGTAAGTAGTATGGTTCCCTGTTATTATTCTTATCATTTTCTTTCTTTACAACAATTTGTTGCCTATTCCTCCTATACAATTTATTATAATTATTTTTAACTATATATGATCTTGGTTCTTTACATTTCTTTATTATTTCTCCTTTTTCCCACACATTTTTATGTTTAAAATATATTTTGTCTTTAGCCATTCCCCCTGCCAAGTTCTTCGTATTTTTATTATAATTACGTTTTTGTTTTAATTGCCTATTTTTTAAAGATTTTCTTAATTGATTTTGATTATTTAGACAAGGTTTGAGCAAGGAATCAACAGTAGGTAAATTGTCTTTTAACCTTCTATTAAATAACATTTGAGCTGGTGATAAACCTATATCAGGAATGGGGGTGTTACGATATTTTAAAAGATACATATCAATATTTCCATTTTCATAATAACATTTTTTAAGCATGTTCTTGCAGATATTTACTGCTTTTTCAGCTAGGCCATTACTTCTTGGGTAGTTTGGGCTGGATGTTATTAATTTCACATCAACTCCGTCTAAATAATTTTTAAATTCAAACGAGTTGAAAGGATTATTGTCTGAGATGATGCAATCGGGATACCCATGAAAAGAAAACACACCCTCCAAAGTTTTTATAATTTCCTTTGCATTTTTAAACTTAATACTTTTTAACTCAATCCATTTACTAAAATAATCCATTATAACCAAAAATGAACGTCCGTTTAATTCTAAAATATCCATACCTAGCTTTTCCCAAGATCTACTAGGTATATCAGGCTGAATTATAGGCAGTTTAGCATTGTTGTTCCTAAATCTAGCACAAACCTCACAATTTGAAATGAATTTTTTTATATCATCATTAATATTTGGCCAAAAAATACTCTCCTTTGCCCTAGCTCTACATTTGTTTATACCTAGATGGCCTTTGTGTAACGATTGTAACATAAATTGTTTAAGTTTGTTAGGAATTATTACTCTGTCTGTGTAAAAAATTAAATCGTTACATATACACAATTCATCTCTAATATTAAAGTATTTCAACAATTCGGGATGCAATTTTTTTGATTTTTTTGGCCAACTATCGTTAATATATTTTTTTAACATCGACAATATCGGATCATTTTGTGTTTCGGTTATTAATTCTTGTTTTCGAGCTTCAGATAGAGGTAAATTTTTTGAAATATCATGAATTATAATATTATTGTCAAGAACACGATCAGTTATTTTTAAACTTGCTCTTGACAGTAAATCTGCAATATACATTTTTTTACCAGGTAAATAAGAAACTGAAAGGTCATATTTCATTAGTCTAAAAAGCATTCTTTGTAATCTACTAGGAACTTTATTAATTTCCTTTTTAAAAATATTTACCAGAGGTTTATGATCCGTGTGGACTTGTACATTTTTTCCGTAAATGAAATAATTAAAACGTTCTGCAGCAAACAAGATGGCACCCATTTCACGCTCGATTGTGGCATATCTTTTTTCACAGTCAGTTAAAGCCCTAGATGCAAATGCTATGGGTTTATTATTTTGCAATAAACAAGCTCCCATCCCTTCAGAAGAAGAATCACACTGTATAACTAAAGGTTTACTAACATCATAATGTGCTAGTACGGGTGGTGATGTTAAAATACTTTTTAATGTATTTATACTCTCAGTGTGACTTTTTTCCCAGATCCATACCACATTATTATGCGTTAACTCTCGTAATGGGGCTGAGATTTTTGATAAATTTGGAATAAATTAGCCCAAATATTTAACTAACCCCAAGAATCTTAAAAGTTCTTTTTTATTTTTTGGATTTTCCATTTTTAAAATTGCTTGAACTCTATCACTATCAATTTCAATACCTTTTTTAGACACTTTAAAACCAAGCATTTTAATTTCTTTTTTTTTATATTGGAACTTTTCCTTGTTAAAAGTGATGCCATGTTGTTTAGCTGTATCCAACACCTGTTTTAATATTTTATCGTGTTCTATTTCATCATTGCCCGAAATAATTAAATCATCAATGTAAACTTTATTGCCAAGTATCCCTCCAAAAATTTTTGTATTTTTTTTTTTATACCTCTGCTGCTGTATTAATGCCAAATGGCATTCTTAAAAATCTATATCTACCTAGTGGAGTAGCAAAAGTACATAATTTTGAAGACGTTTCATCTAATTCTATTTGATAAAATGAGTCTTTTAAGTCTAATATTGAAAAATATTTTTTACCAGCTAAATCTGACATAATTTCTTCAGGAGAAGGTATTTGAAAATGTTCTCTTTTTATATACTGATTTAGGACAGAAGGGTCAAGACAAATTCTTAATTTTTTATTAGGTTTTTCAGCAATTACTATATTATTAACCCAGTCAGTTGGCTCGGTTTGTTTACAAATTACCCCTGCATTTTCCATTTCTTTTAAGCAAAATTCAAATTGAGGTAATAGGGTTTTAGGAATCCTCCTAGCAGGATATACACAAGATTTGACATCATTCTTTAAAGAAAACTTATAAGGATCCCCTGGAAACCTACCTAATCCCGAAAAAACTTTGTCATATTTTGTTAAAATTTCATTTTTAGAATTGAAACATACATTATTATCATTATGATTATTTACATTGTTATTATCAATGGAATTAACTTTCTTTATTAAATTAAATTTTAAACATGTTTCCAGGCCTAATATCGGCTTACCATCAGCTTTAACAATTATAAATTCTATTAAACAGTTCTCACCACGTATTTTACAATTTAATACTGCAGATCCTTGCACCTCAATCGTACTTCCCCCATAGGCTGTCAGATTAACATCTACCTCCATTATTTCTGTGTTAGGAGCCACTTCTTCGAAAATCTTGGCAGGAAGAATGTTGCATTCTGCTCCAGTATCCACCTTAAAACATATAAATTTTTTATTAATATAAATGTTTTCTATTATTTCTAATTTTTTGGTGTTTAAATCACACACCCTGTAATTCGTTTTAGTGCCATCAGTTTTACTGTTATTCAGGAATAAACAATCTATAAAAAAATCATCACCAGAACTTTCCATATCAATATTATTTACATTTCTTTTATAATTTTTTTTAAATTTATTATTTTTATTCGAATTTTTTATTAAACAACCTGACTCAAAATGATTGGGTTTATTACAAAATCGACAAATCTTACCAAATGCAGGACAATTTCCAGCAGCATGCCTTGTGTTACACTTAAAACAATTATATAAAATGTTAGAATATTCATTTTTATTTTTACAACGTTTTTTGTCATGCTCAAATTTTTTACTAGCTGAAGACATACTAAAATTATTATTGTAATTTTTACTTAGCTTTTTATAGGCAGGAGCTCTTCCTACGGTGTCCACAGCATGCTCAGGGTTTATTCCAGTATTTTCCATTTCAGCGGTATGCTTTTTATTTTGTTCATATATTTGACACATTTCTTCCACCTTGGCGAGGGTCAGACTATCATTTTGTAGCAGTTTCTCACGCAGCGTATTATCCAGGATGCCCATAACCACCTTGTCTCGGACCATGTTTTCAGACTCTTGATACTCACACGTCGAGGATAGCGATTTCAGCTCGGTTACGTACTGCAGTAGTGATTGATTTTGTTTCTGCGTGCATTGCAAAAACTTGTATCGCTCGTAGATTATGTTTTTTTTCGGTTCACAGTATTTGTCGAATTTTTTTATAACATCTTCCAGTTTGGGTTTTTCTTTCATTTTAAATGTGTTAAATATTTGAATTCCTTCATCGCCAATAATATTTAAAAATATTGCAACTTTAATATTATCAGCAGCTTCATTTTGTCCAGATGCCATTAAATAAATATTAAATTTCTGCAGCCACGTGGTCCAATTTCTTGCAACATTACCCGTAAAATGCATTTCGGGAGGAACTCGCAAATTATCCATTGCCATTATTCTTATAATTCTTTATATTATTTTCAATTTAATATACACCTGACACCATGTAACGTTCGGGCACGTGGTGAAAAGTAAAGAGCAGTTTTCTTAGCGAGGACTTTATTACAACTTATTTCAACGTACAGCAGGATTAAAAAGAGGGCTGCACACCAGCTCACATTCAATATATTTGGCAACACTACCAACCTTACAATACAAGTCTATTCTACCAACTTAATTATATTATATTGTTTATATTAAAGCATTATTACTTAATTTATGTTACATGTTATGTTAATTAGTTTATTTTGTCTTGAATATTTACTAGTGATTAGAAAGAACTTGTATATCAGACCGGTCGACTCATGTATAAATGTAATCAGGAAAATATTAAGTCTTATACAGACTTTATGGACGTGGCACACATTTTAAAAATATGTTTAAATATACAGGGTGTCTCGCTACAGTGAAGCAAAATGTCATGAAACGTCGAGATCTTAAATTTGAAAGAAAAAATGTCTGTCTGTCGGTCAGTCTGTAACTTTTTTGCGCGCACGTTTACCCTGGAACCGTTTATGATATTGACTTGAAATTTGGTACACTTATGTATTATAACGAGATCTAATTCCGTTCAAGAGTTCGGAGGTAAATGGGGTAAATAAGAGTAGGCTAAGCAAACAGGTAAGAGTCCATAAAATTGCAATTTAGGGCATGTACGAAAAGTCACGATCTCGAAATGTTTTTTGCCCCCCCCCCCCCCACTATCATCCCCAATACCACCCCACACTATTATGGAAGGGAGTAAAAAAAATTAAAATGCGCTTTAGTGTGTATACGAAAACGAAACGTCTCTACCACGCCCATTGCCGCCCCCACCCTATTATTAAAGGGAGTAAACAATTAAATTGGGATTTAGTATGTATACGGGAACCAAGGGACTCTAACATTTATTTTGACATTAGCTACCACCTTCATATTGCACTTACCTAATAATGGCTCCTTAACACACAAATACTGAGAAATAGTAAATAACATAATAATGCTTTATTTAACGGCTTAAAATGCCAACACTGTAAATTCATTATAGAGGACGCCACTAATTGACCACGCCAACGATTCCACAATTTGGCATGTGTAACCAACATGCTTTAACGTTTATTGTGGTTACTTACACACTTTTCAGAATAAGGCGAATTCTGTGCATAGAATGGGTAAAAAAAAGGGAAATATGTTCTGAAGCATCCCTCTATAAACGACGTTTAAGAAAACCGCATAATACATCTACATTGTTAAAAAAGAACTATGGCAACACGTGTAAGTTGCCATAGTTTTGGAAGTTGCCACAGTACAAGATATTTCCCACACAAGTTGCTAAAAATATTAGGCGACAGACACACACATACATATAAAAATGAGAAAAATGTGTAAATATATCTATATAACTAGAATATAGAATATAATATACTAAACGTTAATATCACTATCAAGATATTCTTGAACAGAATATGCACATATTTTCAAAAGATATTTTTTGACAAACTTCCTAAAAATCAAGGTCTTTTTTAATTTTTTATATGACAAAGGTAAACTTTAGTCCTAAGATATTGTGGGCATTTGCGGATATATTCAGATGTTTAAATGGAACGTGGAAATTGCATTTATCGCGCGTATTATGAGAATGTGTGGTATCATTTCTATTAAATGTATGCTGATTTTTATATACATATAACAATAATTCTAGAATATACATACTAGGTAGAGGAAGTATTCCATATTGTCGAAAAATGCTACGACAAGAATGAATTTGTGGTACCCCCACCATACATCTCATGATGCGCTTTTATGCAAGAAAAACGTCATGTGTGCTTGAAGAGTTTCCCCATATAGGTGATACAATAGGATAATCTTGAATGAATTTCTCCGAAATAAAAGAGTAGTAGACCAGACATATCCAAAACTCTTTTCAGTGTTCTAATTTGAAAACATTTAGAGTGTAAAGTACTAGTAAGTCTCCTACAGTGATTACTGAATGACAGCGTGTTTTCAAAATGTATGCCAAGAAATGTTATGCAACTACTTTTCTCAATGTTAAAATCATTTATTTTTACATTAAGACTGGGAATATTAGTCTTTTGATGAGTGTGAAATGTCACATAACTTGTTTTTGAAACATTGAACAACAACAAGTTTTTACTAAACCAGTTACAAAGATGATCAACAGTAGTATCAATTTTACGTTGCAGTGAAACATATCAGAAAAAGGAAGTGTTGCATCATCAGCGTACAATGAAATGAAAGCCTGAATAAGCATGTTAGATAACTCGTTAATGTAAATAATTAACAGAATGGGGCCCAGTACAGAACCTTGAGGCACACCCATTTCATTGTCTAGTAATGTTGACATGGAAGAGGTTTTCCTATTTTGTTCTGAGTAATTTATTTTCACCATTTGGCTTCTTTCACTAAGATAGGAGACAAACCAATCATGTGGTTTGCCTTTTACTCCATATCTATTTAATTTATTCAGCAATAAATCATGTTGAACACAATCAAACGCCCGACTCAGAGCACAAAAGATTCCAGTTGAACTTTCACCCTTTTCAATTGCGTCCAATATTTTTTCATAGAAAGAATGTATCGCCGTAATTGTTGAATATCCAGAACGGAAGCTGTGCTGGTTATCATTTAATACATTATTAAGGTGTAAAAATTTTATTAGTTGTAGTAACATTGCATATTCATATATCCTCGAAATTATAGGTAGTACAGATATGGGTCGATAGTTGTTCATATCTTTAACGCCGCCCTTTTTGAAAATTGGTGAAACTACCGATGTTTTAAATCCAGATGGAAATGTTCCTTCGCTAAATGATGTATTAATTACATGAGTTAAAGGATGTATAATGTGTTCACCATACAAATAATTAAAGAGAACACCCACAATGAATTCAAGAAACTATGTGATGAAACAAACAGCTATTAGCTTGCTAGGGAGTTACTAAAATACCCCAGGGAGCGGGCATATATGGCAAGAAACCCAGGGCAAAATTCACCTATGCTCTGGGTAAATTCGCAACGGTATTCCAGACCGAGATATTCGCTATTTTGGTCTGCGTACAGGAGAATATCCGCAGGGAATATTCTAACAAGCACATATATATATATATATATATATATATATGTAGTGACAGCCAAGCGGCCCTCAAGGCCCTAGCATCAGTTAAAACCAAATCTTCTTTGGTTCAGGACTGTAAAAAGGCGCTCTGCGAACTTGGCTCATCCAATTGGGTCAGGCTTCTCTGGGTGCCTGGGCACAGTAACATTGAGGGTAATGAGCAGGCAGATGCTCTGGCCAGAGAGGGTTCTCAACAGCCCTTGAGGGGCGCGGTGCCAGCACTGGCTTACCCTAAAGCAAACGCCAATAGGTCAATAGAGGACTGGTCTCACTCTCAGTTTGTGGACCTCTGGAACTCCCGCCCAGGACTTCGGTAAGCGAAGCTCCTCATCCCAGGACCCTTACCGAAGAGGGCGGAACGTTTATTACATTTAGGCAGAAAGCAAGTTAGGATCGTGGTTAGATTAGATTAGATTAGATTAACGAAGGAGCTGGTTGTTTAGCCTTTACCACCGCGACCTTTTCAGGTCTATTGTGATGCTCCCAGAATATCTTCCTTATAGTACCTCATCCAGCTTTGTCCTTTGTACTAGATTCCACAGCTTTGATAGAGGCCCTTTTGTATAGCTGTCCGCCCTTGGTTTTTCTTCTCCGAGTACTTGGAATCTCAGCCTCACCAGGCCTTCACAGTGGCACAATACGTGAACTGAGGTTTCCTCTTCCTCTTGGCAGAATCTGCATGTCGCGTCCTCTGCCAGGCCCATTAGACTCATGTGTCTATTGAGCCGGCAGTGGCCAGTTAGAAGGCCTACCATTACTCTGATGGCCTTCCTATTCTGGCTTAGTAAATCTTCCGTAAATTTGGCCGAACGTTCTTTAATGAACTCCTTGGCCTGTCTCTGTCTTGGGAGATTCCTCCACCATTCCAGAGATTTATTTTGCACCCATTCCTTAATGGCTGCTCGTATGCATGGCCTTGCCACGCCACAAAAGGGCTCGGGTCCTATTGGGGCTTCAATTGCGCCTTCCTTGGCCAGTTGGTCAGCCTTTTCGTTTCCTCTGTGTCCCTCGTGTCCTGGTACCCATGCTAGGGTCACTCTGTTCTGACTTCCCAGCTCTGTAAGGGCTGTCAAGCAGTCCCTCACCAATCTTGAGTTGATTTGCATGGAACTGATTGCTTTTATTGCCGCTTGGCTATCAGAGAAAATGGCAATCGACTGGTTAACAGTGCCTTGTCCTATTATCTCCCTTGCGCAACAGTGTATGGCGATCACTTCAGCCTGAAACACCGTTGCGTATTTCCCTAGACTTATCGGGATATTGGCTTTTGACCTTGTCCCGTAAATCCCGGCTCCGACTCCTTGTTCTGTCTTGGAGCCGTCAGTGTACCAGGCTGTTTGTGCTGTTATGGGAGGACCGTTTTTCCAATCCTCCCTGTCTGGTATAACAGTCTGAAAGTTCTTGTTGAAGTTATACCTTGGGACCATTACATCCGTGGGCATGCCTAGAATGGGATCTGCCCTCATCTCCGAGTATAACTTCTGGTACTCCGTCCCGTGTTGCTGGCTAATTGGCGTTTGGCCTTGCATTAACCTGTGCACCACTGACCACGGATCGTGGTTAGTCTCCTGACTAGACACGGCCCTTTCAGGAAACACCTGCACAACATCGGAGTGGTTAACAACCCCGAGTGTAGGTTTTGTGGAGAGGAGGAGGAAACTTCCATCCACCTCCTAACCTCATGCCCCAGTTTCATGAATTTGAGACACAAGCACTTCGGTATAGGCTTCCCTATGCCGGAGGAGGTAAGGAATGCCCCGCTGGGAAGGATTCTGGCCTTTGGTCTGGAGTTCGGCCTGGATGGGGACATCCACTGGTCAGTTAGCGGATGCACAATGGGCCACTAGGCCTGAGTGCCGCGATTTATGATTGCACCGCTAAGAAGAAGAAGAAAAAATACTCCAACAAGAGTACAGCAATGGACTACCTGGCAATGTCCAGAAGGAACCTTCGTTTTATAACGGGAATCCAGACTGTATACTGTCCGCTAAGAAAACATCTCCATAATATGAGATTAATCGAAACCTCTCTGTAGAGGTTGTGAACAAGAAGATGAGACGGTCCAACATGTACTTTGTGACTGTTCAATAAGAGAATCCATCTTGGGAGAACGCTGGCCTACTTTGGCCGATGTAAGGGAGATGCTCCTAGGCAGCATCACCACCTATTTCGCAAGATTAGGTTGGTTGGAGGCCTAGGCGAGGGTCTGCCTACAGGGAGGATGTACAAGGGGCCCAATGGGGCCTAAGTGCTGTGGCTCGATAATTCTTATTGACCACCCTCTCAACCAATTCCAAATTCCAAAATGTGTTCAGCAATGATTTTAAGTAAATTACCAGAAATGTTATCATTTTCAGTGGAGTACTTGTTTTTTAATTTGTTTTATGATGAACAGAAACTCTTCCTCTGTAACGTATGAGGGGATTAGAATTGTGGTTTCATTGAGATTTAAATTTGAATCTGTTTTCTGTATTTCATTTATTGTTTCATAGGGTGCATTTATAAAGAAATTATTAAATTCGTTAGGTACATATTTCTTCAGGTTTTGCAGTACTAATACCGTTTATTTCTAATTCAATATTTTTTGGTGTCTATGTTTACCTGTTAGTTAGATACAATATGCCAAGTGGTTTTATTTGAATTACTGGAATTATGAATTTTATTTGAGTAGAACTGACTTTCGGTTTCTCTAATAAGTTTATTATAATTTTGCGGGACTACTTCCTGCTCTGTAATTGGATTATTATAATCTGTAGAGCAGTGTAAATAAATAAATAAAATAGATAAGCACAATAAGGCTCACAAGGTTCCTGTGACCCCGCAGACATAGTAAAAAGACTCCCAAAAAAGACACCTACTTTAACGACGCCGCTGCCCATCCCATCTGAACTAATTTTCATGCATAAAAAACTGTTACCAAATTTTGTTAAATATAAGTAAACTTACAGAATAACGGAAGAAGCAATGCTTATAAAAAATATCAACCGTAAGAGTTACAACGACAGTGCTTTTGCAAGTTGCAAACATAATTAAGAAATTCTCACAACAAATTACTGGTTTTTGCTTCGGCGCTTTTATTGTACTCGTAGGATCTTTCACATCTGTCTAAAGATAATAGCATAAGAAAGAAGCAGCGAGCAAATCACGTTACATATGGCTTTAAGAGATCCTCAAACAGTTAATATTGTTAATAAAGTATATCCGTTATGCAACAACGGTGATGTATTATGTGTTTACGGTGAACAATGACAAAAAAGTCATTTCTGCCGCCTATCTCCGACGAAGTGTGGAACATAATTCATTTTTGGGTTGTTATTTTTATACGTAAACATATAGAAAACACGATTATATTTATTTTTATACTTTTTTAATAAACAGCTTCTTAAAAATATAGCAGTAAGCTAAAGGTGCCCAACCCCTTTCCTGCCTATCGGCATTTTAGCGTTCACTTCAGATTCACAAACATAAATGGTACACCAGAAAAATCTTCAGATTTTACCACTTCCTTCTTGAACCCCGGACAGCAGTTAGTATGTGTGCCTTCTTCTCGGCTACTTTGGGTGGTCCGCCCTTGGGCGCTTACCCTGGTATGACTATATTGTCTTTTTCTTGTTGTCCATTTTCTGGGGGGGGGTCAAGTAGAGGGATGTGTGAGGTATCTGGTTTTACTGGGGTTGATTCGGGGTGTAAGATTTTTTTGTTGGCGTTTTTGATTAATGGCAGGCGGGAAATCGGGAAAGGCCGATGATACAAAATATAAATGTGGCTATATATGCAGTTGAGTGAAGGATGTCTCGGTGCTTGGGGAAATTTAGGTATTAAGGGGATGGCTATTGGTGGATTAGAATGTTGCAGCAGTTTTTCGGCAAAGTTTGGAATGAGTTTCGTGTATATTAGTTGAACTCCGGACAGTTCCAGGGCACACTGTCAAAATTGTTTAAGGCGGACTGTACCTTATACGTTAGACTATTATCAACAATAGTATCCCTCAAATAATGGTATTCTACCCGTAGATACACGAGAATTTGAAAAAATCGATTGAGCTGTACGTATGCTTCTTGTATCCATCCTACGTTGATCAAGTTAACACGATTGAGCCAATCTAAGGAAAACCATTTACCTCTTTATAATCGATTTAATCGTTGACACCTCACATAAACAATTGCTTCCAGAACTTTATTTACATGACGTGCACAGTAGGACTAATCAGTGCTAATATTGTCAGAGTTAAAAATCATCCGCAATAATATTTTTCAATTTAAATATTCCGGACTATCTGGTATCGACGACATGATAGAATTCCGTTTATGTTGATTATTTAAAAGGAAAAATGCCTTCTTTTAGCACAAACACCTCGCAATTGTTGAGATATTTTCTACTAAATAAGTTGTAATGAAAGAATTTCAATTTGTTATTTTTACTAGATAGTTTTTGCTAAGAAAAACGAGTCGCTACGCAGCCGGACGCTGTCTGCATAATCTCAGCTATAACTTTCGTTTAGTTATACTATGCGATACCGTTTACTTGCTTCTTTGTGTATCCAATTTGTGCTAATCCCGCATGGAAATACTAGTTTGGCATATGGTTCACGCGATTAAAAAATATAAACAGAAATTAACATAACTGTCGGTTGAGTAAAAACCTGAAAAAATATGCAAATGTCCGTGAAACTTCGCCAAATAGATTTAACAGAATACAGTGAAAGTAGTTTGGTATTATTATACCGTTGGAATTAGCCTTTTAATATGCTACGATTACTGTTTTTTTTTCTCTCACGGACTTTTGTGATGGTTTATTGAAATACAAGTTTATCAGAGTAGAAAAAAAAATTTCTATTACCATGTGTGAAAATACGTTACACACGTTGTGTAAAGTTGAATTTTACTCATTAGTGCGTACACTTACTACAAAATATTATTTATTAAAAAAACCTCATTCGGCATGAAATCATTTGTTATCAATTAACTGATTTCGTTGACTTGGGATATTGACTTTTTAAGAGCCTAGGTGTAACTTTGGATAAAAGGCTACCGCTGTCAAGAACGTAATCAATGATACCCACAAAATTCTAGGCATAACAGTGATGTCGCCAACAGCAAAGTTGTCAAACTCTCGCAATATGAACGTGCCGTAGGCTGTTTGGTAAGACTTGGGACTAAGACCGAAAATGACACATTGGTCTTATCTTTCGGTTGTCAGGCCTATGGTAACCTACGCATCATGCGTATGATGGCCAAAAACAGATGAAAAAATAGCACAGGGAAAGTTGCAGAAACTGCAACGCCTTGCCTGTATAGGGACTACAGGAGCAAGCACTCCCACTGACTCGATGCCAATCAAACAAGACTTTGACTGCCCGTTTGACGTGCTAATTGAAAGTCATCAGACGAGCAAGATAGAGGCACTGCGATTAGAACAAGGGTCACTCATCTGGTATACAGATGGATCTAAGATGGCTGAAGGGATCGGAGTGGGCGTAGCAGGACCTAAATGTAGGCTATCCAAAGCCCTCAGTAACACCCCAACCATCTTCTAGGCAGAAATCTACGCTATAGATCTGTGTGCCCAGGAATGCCTAAATAAAGGCATCCGAAGGGCAAAGATCTATATAACTAAACTAAAATCTCTAAGGTCATATACCTTTGAATCTAAAATTGCCTGGGAATGTAGACAATTCCTGAAGCAACTGGCCAACAACAACAAGGTTACCTTGATGTGGGTGCCAGGGCATGAGGGAATGAACTTGCTGACAGCCTTGCAAAAAAAGGAGCTAAAGTACGATTCATTGGACCCGAACCGTTTTGTGGCCTGGCGGAGGAGATCCAAGAATTATTCGACAAAGAATGCCACAAGACTTCTCGAACTTAAAAAGTCCGAATTAAGGCTAATGACGGACCTTCTAACTGGCCACTGCCCCTTGAGATATCATCTCAAGAATATAGGCTAGGCGGTAGACAACAAATGCCGATATTGCGATACTGCAACTGAAACCGCGGAACATATGTGAATGCAAGATGTTAGTCCGCACTAGGCTAAAATTCCTAATACAGGCGGAATTAACACATGAAGACATAGGGAAATTAGCCCCTAGGAAAATCACAAGCTTTGTAAAAAGTCTTGGGATCCTGGGCAGCAACTAGGCGTAGGGTGAATCACAAAAGATCTTTTAGGTCGAAGTGAAGTAACGCTGTTCGAAGCCAAACGACCCCATAAAACAATCTACAATCTACTACAGTATGCATATATACAAATGATTTGGAATCTATCAGCTCTGATTTTTAAAGTTTTTGTTGTTTAAACTAAACGGCATGTACTTTACGATACACTTCTACAGAAAGCTCCCTGAACATTAATAAATTCGTGACCGTAGCTTTTCGTTGCTTATTAGACGTTTACTGATTAGTGTAATATAATCCTAATGACACATCATTTGTAAAAGATGATAAGGAAGTTTAGTTGTTAATTGTAAAAAGGTTATCTTCTAATAAATTGTTTAACGCTGAATAATAATTAGTAAAAGTGAAAAAACATCCGAAATGCATACATCATTTAAAGGTTGATATTTATTTATAGAATTGAAAAATTATAATTCGTCACTATACCAATATTATCGTATTTAAGTGATTATGTTAGATTATATATTAAATACCCTGCATCATTCTTTTAGGAGCTAAGATAAATGCCCAATATGCACACCATGCTTTCTAATACAACAACTTGCAACGAAAATATTCTTTTTTTGACTAAGGCGCATTTCGAAAGATCTAAGATTCGTTAACAAGTAAATTCTTTGTATGAATGTATTGTAGAAGTAGCCTAATTTCGTAACTAATTATTATCGTTACGATATCCTACCTAGTCGTTGGATAGGTAAAAATGCTCCGATGATGGAGTGGCCACCATGTTTGACTCCTTTAGAGTTTTAGAAAAAAATTACGAAAATTAAGATCTTTTAGTTCCGTCAGTCTGTCTCACGTCACAAAAGCATCGGGTTTACTTCTAATAAAACAATATACTATTTTCTCCAAACGTCAGAAAGTCATGACATTAAAGTTTGACATTTCAGACAGCTGTGCGTTGCTATTAACAACGGAACCTCTCTTTTCTATTAAAAACTAATAAATCTTCAAGCATTTTTTATCTCTTGAACAACTCATAGAATACGATAAAAAATAGAACTACATTACTTTACAAAAACACAAAATATAACAAGAATTTCGTGTCTGATAAAAACTTATAGGATTGAATAAAATATTAATACTCTATACTCTTCAAAATCCATAAATCCCTTACAAACCTCTAGACTGATGAACAACAGATAGGATATGATATAAGTTAGAATTGCTAGTTTCTCCTAAAATAATAAATTAGTATTTTTTGCTGAATAATTACTCATAGATAACTATCAGAATTTGATCTGCGTTGTATTAATAAAACTCATTTATCCATCATACTTCCTGGTCTAATGAGCTCCAGTGAAACAAGTTCTAAATCGTGATTTATTTTCCTTACCAACTCTCTAGGATCATGTTCATCAATGTAGACAATAGTGTCATCAGCAAAAAGTGGTATTTGCAATTTTTAAAAATTCTTGACATGTCATTAATATATATTACAAATAATAAAGGACCGAGTATGCTCCCCTGAGGCACCCCCATGAGTATAAGCAACTCGCTTGATAACACATTTTGACATTTTATACTTTGCCTCCTGTTTTTTAAATAACATTCAAACCACTTCCATACTACACCATTAATTCCATACTTGCTTAGCTTATCCAATAAAATCTCTCTGTCAATTGTCTCGAATGCAATTTTCAAATCTAAAAATATTAGTAATAACAATCTTCCTTTATCCTTAGCTTTCTTCCACTCATTAACAACAAATTGTAACGCACTTTCACAATTAAAACCTTCTCTAGTTTTAGAGAATAGACTCTACCAAAATTGATATTTTAAAGGCGGGAATTATAAAATATTCCAAAAAAGCCGCGTCGTGACATTATACAAAACACTTTTACACTTGGGCAAGGATTGGCCAAAGGGATATGATTTTTTTTTACAGCGGCTTCACAACGCTTTCATGAAAAATAAAGATGAAACTGACCCGGAAAAAATTGAAAAAATGATTGCGCATGGTCAGTACATAGTTAAAAAAATTGAAACTTTGTATATGTTGAAAAATATACTGACTGATATTCATTAAGTATTTTTTTCTTTATTATAAAATCTGAAAATTGCAGATATACTACCTTCTCTAATATTTTTTCAAAAGCTGGTAACGTATTTATAGGTCTACAGCGTTCAGCTTTAATGGTTTCAGGTATTTTTCTTACAGGAATTATTGTCGACACTTTTAAAGAATTTGGCACAATACCACGCTCTAACGAGTCATTAATTATATGAATAAATTGATCAGATAGAATATCAAAATTATCCTTATAGAAGGCCATATCAATTTCATCTGAACTACTCTTGTTTGCTAGATCAAATACGATTGTTTTTAATTCAGTTTTTATCAGCAACTTAAAATTTTGCAGGATTTCTACTAATCGTACCGTTTATTCTCCACTTTCTTAAAATATTACACACCGAATTTTTGTCGTCAATATTATAACGCAGTGCAGTTTGTCTCATTGACCATCCATCTTCTGCTTTAGCAATAACTCCAGATTTAACTAAATCGCTTATATGAGGCATATTAGTTTTTTGCACACTTGCAATAAATTATGACAACTAATTGGCAATGTCACAAAAATTAAAGTTAGATGTACACGACTAGATTTTAGCAAAATAGCGTTATAAAACTTGTCTTATTTTTTTTGCTCACGACCGTACCTTCAATACTTAAAATATTTTGTTCTATCCAATTTTCCAAAAAATTACAAAACACTGAGAGCGACTCACTTGGGGAATGGTAAATCCCACCTATGTTATAATATTTGTGATTTTTTTTTACCCAAGTACTATGAACCATACATTTTTATCAATGTAATGAGAAGAGATAAATTTAAATTCAATATCATAACGGATATAAAATTGCCTCATTAAAACCCGTATTTTCAAGAAGGCTTAGAAACCCGTAGGAAATTTTTAAACTTTGGTATAACGGCAAATATCACATATAGACTAGGAACATTTTTAAGTAAAAGCGTTTTCAAGCTTGCGAGAAGCATTTCATATAACAATTTGGCAAGTGGTGCTTTTAGGGGTTTTTGACCCCGCTTAATCCGAAAATGCCCGTTGTTACATTTTTTTATGTGTCTTAGTCAGGCATTTTTGGCCGGGAAACGCAGCCCTGTCCAATATGAAGCTGTTCGAAATTTTATTACAAACTTACTATCTCGAATCCAGTATTACCTCATCATTAATACTGCTTATACGTTTTTTTCACATGTTCGCACATTAAATCAGCCGTCATTCCTGTTTGTTCAACTTTTTCTGATATCGCTCGCTCTCTCCCTCCCTCTGATGTCAACGAGCACAAAGGCCATCAGCCACAATAAAAAACGAGAATTAATAAAAAGTAACTGAGAAGACGTGCTAAATGTTTCACTTTTAACACTCTGTAACGGTATGGTAATTAATGATGCGTACATTAATCATTCTGACCATTATACCTTGCAATAAAGTATAAATGTTATTTATAGACCGGTCGCGTTAGCGTCGATTAATTGCGAATTTTAATTACAGGCAACAAAAGCACCTACGCTTAGAAATTGACAGGGCAGAGAATCACTTAGTCTATTAGGCCTGTTACGTAAATAATTAGATATTATAAAAGGAGATTAAAAATATTATTAATACAATATGTAAAAGTTTGTATAAGAAATATTCCAACTTCTCTGTATGTATATGGACATTGTTCTTCTGAAGGTACCAATACAAAAGTATTGGATAATATTTGTGTACAATTTGATGGCAATTTGCGGGATAACAATAAATATTTACAGCACCAATCCCACTTAGGGAAAAAAGGTAAAGGTAAAAAAAATCGGTATAAATTAAGATTTTCCGGCAAGAACTGTGCATGACAATTTTTTTTAAAATATGGGCCCAGTATGAAAGGAGTCAGGAATGTTCGCAGAATAATTTTTGATACTTCAATAGGTGAGAAAATATAAAAATATACTTTTTTACATTTCAAACGTGACGAAAATTGCCTGTTCTCTTGAAAATCATACACAAAAAAGTGATTTTCATAGGAAATTTTGTAAGCTTTCATTTAGGGATCGTTTACACAGTGCGAGTTTCTAACAAGCCAGTAGACAGTAGCTGACCGTGGAACTGGCATGAAATAAATGGTCAGCTACTCGACTGTTTACATGGGACCAGCGAGATAAGAGCTGCTGTCATTCAGCAGTCTTGGCCGCCCAGATCTGGTGTGTTATAGCAAATCAGCTATATCTGAAAGGCGAGAAATTACTATCCGCAATGTAATACAGTCTTGTTCCATAATAAAAAATATATAAATAAAAATAATTCCATCCATAATAAAAAATAAATATCATGCGCTATTACTATCCACTGTCTAACGAGTTACTGAGCTCTGCGTTCAAACGATGCTAGTAGGATGCGAGCTACTGGCTTACAATATAGTGCGGGAAGGCGGGTGGCAGTAAAAACAAAAATTCTTGAAGTAACTCGCATGACAGTTGTTGACCAACTCGCATAGACAGTAACTCGTACGATCCGTTTAAATGATGACAGAAGCTGGCAACTTGCCGTCCCAACTCTCATGCCAGCCCGCACTGTGTAAACAATCCCTTAGGTCTTATGAAATTTTGTCATAAAGTCATAAAGAAACGATGATATATACAAAAAAAATAAATAAAAAATAATATTGGTTCAATTTTTCTGAACAAAAACAGCTTTCAAGAACCTTTTTTTAAATAAAATATATCTTGCGAACGACTTTTCTATTGCATTACTTTCATATGTATATAAACTAACAAAAATGGGTCAAAATCAATTTTTAGAAAAATTGTTATGCACAGATCTTACAGGAAAATCTTAATTTATAATAAAAAAGAAATTTTTGCTGATAGTTTTAAACATCTGTAACTCGTGAACCATTCATCGCATGAAGGCCACTTGGATCTCACTTTACAGATAATTTAA
This sequence comes from Leptura quadrifasciata, assembly GCA_963675555.1. Taxonomy (NCBI): domain Eukaryota; kingdom Metazoa; phylum Arthropoda; class Insecta; order Coleoptera; family Cerambycidae; genus Leptura; species Leptura quadrifasciata. The sequence goes on from OY776679.1 coordinate 96,111,685, forward strand.
TTCTCTTCAAAAAACCTTTAATGTCATTATTGCCTAAAGCCAATCAATAAATAGCTATTTGTCTAAATGCACTTGAAAATGATATTTTTTCGTGTCCTTTTATCTTTATTGACTCGTTATCAAAACGATTTTGTACATACACCAACATATTCAAAATTTGATCCTAACTTTCATTAGATACACTATATGCGTACAATCTATCGTTTTCGAGTTTTTATCGATTTTATCAAGACACAAGTGTTCTGATAGTGCGCTATAAAGATGTTTAAAAATTCATATCTCTGCCAATATTGATCGAATAGAAATGAAAAATAAAAGGAAATTGTTCGTAATCGAATTCTCTGCAACTTTCATTCGTAACATTTTGTGATCCGAAGGACCATTTTTGAGATATTAGGGAAGAACGCGCGCATTTCCCTTGCGTCGCAAAACTATCGAGATTTCAAAAAATCTATCTCGCCTCCAAAATAGGTCGTACAAAGTTAAGAAAAAAACAAAATTATGCGGATTTTTATTACCTATAATTTTCATATGCACATATTTTACAGTAAAATTGATATTTTCCGAGTTTTTTGCGAAAACTCGATTTTTTTTACCTATTTTCTCCCCCCTCCCCTCCACCGGCGTCTATGGGTGGAAACTTTTAATATGTTAAAAGTATCAAAAAATAAGCCCGTTCTCAAAATTTCAGCCCGCTCTAAATTATTTATTGGGCTAATAACAAATAACACAAACATAACCACATACAGTAGACAACCCCCAAATACAAAGCCAAGGCGTCGAAAAAGATTACATATTACATCCATTACCCACCGACATCTTCAGTATCGAATCCAGAACACAGCAGAATCTGACCAAACGAATTCGTTGCACAGCCGACTGAGCCACTGTGCTGGCTAAATACATGGACATATTTTTATATTGAAGTAAATAAGCTTTCGACTTGGTAGATCATGAAATATTTATACATAAGTTAGACCGTTATTGCATCAGAGGAGAGACCTTGGACTGATTCAAAAGTTATTTGATTAATAAAAGGTATGTATGAATGTCGTCAGATTGTTAACAGGGCTCATTTTGAACAGTAATAATTATATTAATAAATGAAATTATTGCAGTTTTGTCTAATATTGTACATCTTATCTTTGTAAAGAAAATCTTATTTTTTCTAGGTTATGTTTACAAAGAAAATATTATGTCGCTGAATTTATTTAAGAGAGCTAGCTGTCAATTTTTTTTTTTTTTTTTCGGCGGGGGTCCTACGGCTCCTGTCGCATCCGGCATCTCAGTCTCCATAATAGTTTGTTCTGTGTATCCTCATCTGTCAAGTTCCTTTCTGCCATACCCCTCTTAATACTTTCCCACCATCTGGCTCGGGGTCTTCCTCTTTTCCTTCTTCTATTGGGTATGTAATTGAACACACTCTTGGGGATTCTCTCATTCCCCATTCTCCTCATATGTCCGTACCAGACCAGTTGTCTTTGTTTAATTACTTAAGTTATTTTTCCTTTTTTGTTCGTTCTCTCTCTTATTTCTTCATTGTTCTAATGTGTTCTAATCGGGATACCCTGGATGCTCGTCTGAGAAAGTCCATTTCAGTGGCTTCGATCCTTTTCCGGTTTCTCTCCGTGAGTGTCCAATGTCCAACATTCTAACCCATAGATTGTGATTAGCTCTACTATCGACTTGTAGGTATTGATTTTAGTTCTTAATTTTAGTGGACCAGAGAAGGGGGTTTAGTTTGCGAATTACTGTTCTCCCTGAATTCACACGATGTGCTATGTCTTCATCGCACGTTCCACCTTCGCTGAGAATACTTCCCAAGTACTTGTACATATCGCTATTTTTAACGGTAATATTATCTGATACTTGGAGATCAGATGATTGGACTCCTGACGCCAAGTATTCGTTTTTTTTTCTTATTTATGTTTAATTATCTCTTATTCAATTCCTCTACTAATTTCCTGGTAATGTAGGAAATGACTTCCTCGTCGCTAACAATTACTACTTGATCGTCCGCAAATAAGAGAGTGTATAAGCATTCATCATCTATTTGAATCCCCATTCCACTGCATTTGTTCTTCCAATTCTCTAGTGCGGTTTGTATATATACTTTGAATAGGGTGGGTGACAAACAGCACCCCTGTTTAAGTCCTTTGTCAAGTCTAAACTCCTGAGAAATTTATTTTCCGACCTTTACCCTTGCTCTGACGTTTTTATAAATATTATACACTCCTCTAATGTATATAGGGTTCATTTCACTATTAGCGTTTCAAATAGTTGGGTTAGTGGGACATTGCCATATGCCTTCTCTAAGTCTATGAATACTAAATGGGTTTCTAAATTTCTTTCGGATCGTTTCTCCATTAACTGTCGCATAGAAAATATGCTGTCGATACACGATCTTCCCGCTCGGAACCCGCTCTGCTCTTCACTCTCCTTTATTTTCTCTTCAGTTCTACTTTTTATCTATCAATTTTTAGAATAAAATAAAGGGCGTCGCTTAAAAAAATTATCGATAAAGTCACGTATGAAAAAACGTTTTTTATTACTTACAAATAGAGCAATCTGGTATTATTAACTGACGTGTTTTTATTTTTTTGCGACCGTAAAATAGAAATAAAGCTGTGAATTGTATGCCCTTCTTTTGGGACACACTATATATTGTTTAATTATTGGTCCGACTTGTTTCCGACCATTTATTTTCTAGTTTTAAATTGCTTTACGTAGCTATACATTTTATTACCTGCAGGTACTATCAACCATAAACAAGACTTTTTCACTATATAATGTTTATTAATGGTTTTAGTGTAGTGAATTGTAGTATCAAAGAAACGTTATTTTTTTGCTTTAAACGTAATTCTACATTCATTTTAAAAGCTACAGATACGACTTTTGAGCATTACCTTGCCTTCATTTAATGGACGTTGTTTCTGTTTAAACATAACAAAAAAGTTATTTTCATTTGCTACTTCATGCTAGCTTTGAAACTGCAGATTTCTAAGCGTACCCATTTAATTCGAGTTTTATAAAAAACACTGCCACAAAACTGAATAATCTTTGTAACTGTGCAATATTAAATCCTAATAAATTTACCACACAACAATAGGTGAAAATTGGAAAGTATAAACTTTGATTTGAACCGTAATTAAAGTCTCGTAATTAACTTGCGATTATTATTGGAAAATAATGTTATTTTCTATCGATCCTTAAAGAAAATGAATTTATGTTTCATTGTGTTATATAAAATACACATTTCTAATATCATAAATCTCTTAAGAATTTTTTTAATAACAGATTCTGTACGACAATCCCATCTGGGATGAGTGTACATTTATCTGATGTTTTAAGGGTAAAGTCTAGTGTATCTGCTGTAACAACTAAAGCCACCAAAAAATGTTATATATTATAACATGATGGAATTACAAAAAACTAAATATCCAACAAACACCAGCTGATTTGCAAAATGTCAATGGGTTAAACAGTAAAATGCATATTTCTTTAACCTATTATGTTAATAGATAACTAGTGTTATCTGGTAAATATTCATCACTTTTTTTATATAGCCATGTTTACAATCAGATATGCTCTAGCCAGTACGGTTTCTAAAGACCGTTCCACTTGGACAAATACTACCAGCTTTGGTCAACCTGCGCCTGAAGCTCTTGATGATATATTACAAGTTGATTTACTTTTTACCGATTTTGCCAAGGCTTTCAATCAAGTGCACCATAGTACCGTCTTGAAAGTACTTATTCTTTATTGACAGATAGGAAAAACTGTGTGGAATGTAAAGGTTTCGAATCAGATATATATTATACAATAAACTGTGTTACTCAAGGATCTAACTTAGGCCCCTTATGTTTCTGATCTTTGTCAACAACCACATTGTCTTTGAACACTAGCACTAATAAAATGGGATAAACTATATGCAGAAAGAAACCCAATTAATATATTCTAACATCTAGCACTTATTATTAACCTTATCTTCAAACACGCAGACGTACCTGAATCATTCAAAGAAAGCATAGTTGTCCCAATATATAAAAGTGATAACAAAAATTACATGCAAAATGTCCTTCCAATATCGTCAATAATTAATATCGCAGTAATTTTCGAAAAATGTCGAAAAGGCATCGTTCATATCTTGAAGAAAATAAAGTAATCTCAAAAAATCAGTATGGATTAAAAAGAAATTTAATCACGGAAGAGTCTCTCCAATTAATAACAGATAAAATTACAAGAAACTTTGAGAAGAACGAAAAAGTCACAGCTATCTTTTTGGATCTACAAAAAGCCTTCGATACAGTGTCACATTGCCAGTTACTGGACAAACTAAACAAGATGGGAATTAGAGGTATTGCCTACAACTGAATAAAACGGTATCTGTCAAATATACGCAAGCAAGTAAAAATGGTAATGCTTTTAGCACTAAGAAAACAATAAAAACTGGAGTCCCACAGGGTTAGGTCCTACCTTATTCCTGCTGTTTATCAATGATTTGCTGGACAAAATCTTTGGATGCAACATCATATCATATGCAGATGACACTGCACTGATATGTTCGGGAGAGATCTGGAACTTTGCGCGACAAAAGGCGGCTGAGGCAATTAGTAAAGTCAAAAACTGGCTAGACATAGAGCAAAGACTAAATTTAGGGCATTTTCTCCAACGAAGGCAGGACTATCCCAAACGATGCAACCAATTCTTATAGATAGAGAAACGAATAGTTACATTCTAAACACTACACTATCAAATACCCGCGTTATTTTCGATAATCACCTAAAATATAAATAAATATTAAATATTTAAATGGGAAGCTAAGAAAAGTAATGTATAAATTCTATAACCTAAAAAGTATATTAAATAGAAAGACTGTCTTAGTGACATATAACAGCTAGTGGAATCCCTAATTAGGTATGGTATTAGCGCCTGGGGCTCAGCCTACAATGCCAACACTCCAGCCTCTCCAGATAACACAAAATTATATACTACGGACAATTTTTAACAGGAAAAGTCGAGAGTCGAAAAGTTTATACTCACAACAAGAAACATACATTTGGATCGCCGGCAAACTACCAATATGAAACAAAAAATAGATCTAAAAAAACGCATATCAAACTACAAAATACCACAAAACAAATCAATTTCAATGGAATTAAATTATACAACCAATTATTATACCTGAATATATTAGTCCATAATAAAAAAAAAATCAAAAGGACATATAAAAAGTAATTATAACAGACAATTACACAACACTCCTCCAACTATTGGCCTAACAGTAAAACAAATTCTTCTCCCGTTAACTACCGACTCTTGTAACTAACAAGACGAAAATAAGGATAATAAAATGTAATAAATTATAGTTATTTATTGTATAAGTGTTTTAGATAGCGTTTTATCCACGCAAGAAAGTTTAAACTCGAGAATGAAGTTCGGGAGTTTAATTCCCTTGAGTGGATAAAACACGACTAAAACAGTTATAAAATACATTTTATCCACAATCACGATCATTTAGAATCAGATTTTCTCAAAACATGATTTGGCATTTCGCTCTGTCAACGGCTGTAACGTCAAAAATTATTGAAAGTAATTTTAAAAAACTTGGACGGTGTTGAAACTTTGACAAGCACTATGCGTTCTGAAACCGATGAAAACTACAAGCTTGTTATTAATGGAAACGAAGTGAAATATAAAACAAATAAGGAAATGTCTATTAATATAAATGTTAATATTAATATTAATAAAAAATAAATAAAATGTTAACTGACTCAAGATTGTATTGTTTATTATTCCACTAGTGGAGTAAAGTAATTTCATTATTCCACTAGTGGATAAAGTGATACTTTATATGCTTCATAACTGTGGATAAAACTCTAATTATAATGTGATTGTGGATAAAATACATTATTTTACTTTATATTATACTATACTATCATTTATATTATATTATAATTACAAACCTACAAGTCGTAATATTCCTAGAAAATGCTACGAATATCGTATGAACAAAATGTAAAATACTGCAAGACACAATACGAGGTCCCCTCAGCTATCACAACACATAATCTTAATAAATGGAATTGTAAAATGAATAACAAATATATGAACTATAAAATCACAAAAGATGTACAACTTGTAAAAATGTTCCAGTAGTAAATAAATAAAGAAACAAAATTTAATTTTATTATTTGTTTCAGATGAAAATCTTTCTGCAAATCCTCACAACGCTCTTCTTCTTAAGAAGCCTGAAATGCGCCCCGGTCGACCCTAATCCTGCGGAAAGGAAAGGGAAGAACCTAGCGTTCCTAGACTACCTTCAACCCGAAATCGATTACAACAACTACGAAGTGGATAACGACGACTACGTGTCGATGGCTATAGAAGATAACGACCTTAGTCGAAGCATCCCCACGAATAAACGCGTGAGACCCCAGGCTTACAATTCGCCAATTTACTACATTAGGATGCCTCCACAACCATACATGTTCGTGCCAGGTTTAGGGTACGTCTCGCAACCTCCACCCTCGCCAATTTCTCAGTTCGTTAATCTCCCAGTGTCTTTCGTCGCAAATGGTAAACCTAGTTCGATTTACCAATGGTCTGGGGCTTTCCAAGGCTTCCCAACCGTGGCGCCTCCACCATTACCGGTGCCTAAACCCCAGAGGCCTGTGAAGAAACCTATAGCCGACTCCACTATCCACCGACTACCCGGTACGTTTACCTTTAACGGTAAACCAGAGGACATATTTGTACTTAGGGACTCGTATAACTCGTTATACAGTGATGTTTTACAGAACGTTTATCCTTAACTCGTTTATTTTTGTGTAAGAAAAAGTGAAAACTGCTCAGTAAGAAACTGAAAACTTCTCATTTTATTTATTAAACTTTTATAGTTTGAATTAATGATAATTTATTTAGCGTTAGCGAAATATGATGATAGTAAATAGCGTTTAACGATACTTACAGCCGCAGTATTTAATGTAGATGTAAATTTGATAAGTGTAAGATTTTGTAGAGCTGCGAAACGACTTGAGCACTTTTCATAATCAGATGCACGCAACATGAAAAGTTGTGGGCATAGTGTCTCAAGACGCACCGTTGTAGGTCTTGTAAATGCAGACAGCACAGATTGCTCATTGCTGCGAGGAACGCTTACAACACTTAATAAAAGCCGCTTTACAGTCTGCAACTTTCCTGCAAATTCAAGAAATCTTGATTAAAAGCATGCGCAGATGAGGTCCAGCTGATCACATTTACCAACTTACTTGCACATTTCAACATCTTGCAGATTGCTCGATTTTCTTGCAACTTTGGTGCAACTCTGGTAAGGATTCTGCAAGTCTGGTGGATAATTTAGTGATTTCCATGTTACCAATACAGAAAAAAGTTACTAGAATATTACTTCATCGTTCATACCGCGCGGCTCGACGAGACGATAAAAGTAGGCGAAAGCGTATTCATATGAATATTCTCGACGACTAAGGGGCGGTTTATCAATACAGGGTTAACTCTTAACTACAGGATAAATGTCAAATGAAACAATGGGTATCTATTGTTTTGTTTGATATTTATCCTTTGGTTACGAGTTAAACTTGCATTGATAAACCGGCCCTAAGCGAGCAGAATAAGTTAGATTAAGGGTACGTTACCACGGTCAAATAGTGCGTAAAATATGCTCATTCTTATTTTATTATGTAAACTAGCAAACTTAAGACAAGGACCTATTATATTTTATATTGTAGGTAATCCTAGGTAAAATCCAGTTTCCAATATTTTCTCCTCTTTGATTATTCAACACGAACGTAATTGTCGTCCCAAATCGCCACAAATTGTTTTATATTCTACAAAGGAACTTAAATATTCGAATAAAATATAATGCGATGTAGTATAAAATAAAATAACTTGAAAAAAAGTGAAGTCCGCATAATATTTGCTCCTATTAAAGTTTAATGTCGAATACGATTTTGCTAAATTTTGTGTAAAATAGTTGGGAGTTTTGCTACTAGAGGCAGCACCATCGCAATGACATTGCTAGACGTGTGTCAAAGCAGGGTGGGGCTCATAATTTTTCATTTTTAGTGTTTGAAATAGCGCTTAAAACTTGGTTTAATTAGTTGCTCAGATTAATGTTAAGAAATGGTATTGTAATCAACAGTATTGGCTGATTATATATTTTTGGGATTAATTACTTTTTATTTATTAAGATTGGCAGTACTTTGATCTCTACCACAATACGAAAAAATCTTTCCAAATTAACTAATGGCTATTTATATATCCTTTTTATTTTCTACCTGTTTCTCTGAAGAAAAGTAGGTAGTTACTATATTTTTTTACGATTATAACATTTTATAATAAAAAAAATTTCAAAAGATGCATCAGTTGTGTGCAAAATAGTTCTAATTTCGTGATTTGTCTTTAACAGAAATGGATATCTAACCTTAATAGTGGGCCATATTGGATCCGTCATTGTGAATTTTTAAATATGGACCTCGTATTCGTTTTCTGCGACCTCGAAAACCCCCGACTATAGATTTTTGTTCAATTTTGAGGTTTATCTTTAACAAAAATATCAATCTAACCTTAAAAGTCGGCCATATTGGATCAGCCATTTTGAATTTTTAAATTTAGATCTCGGATTCGTGTTCAGCGACCTCGAAAATCCCCGAGAACAGATTTTGGGTCCATTTGTAATGGTACATTAATTGTTCATTAACATTAGCTATTTCATGCACCCCTTAAAACTGTCAAAATATCTAAACCACGTTAACCATGGTTAACAGATAATATTAGACTTCTTGTATCACTTAGAGATAAAGCTAAAGTGAAATTCAAAAAATCTAAATTGAATATTGATCGGGATTACTATAAACAAATTCGTAATTATACAGAGGTGACGATAAGAAATGAAGAAAGGGCATATTATAATTCAAAACTTGCAACAAATGACACTAAAGTTATGTGGAAAGAACTAAAATCTTTAAATGTGAATAAACAAAAAATACTGACTTACCTGTGGAACTAAAAAACCTAATATGATTAACAATTACTTTATAAATAATATACCGATATCAAATTATAGAAACGATCATTTAGTAAACCAACACTTTTAAAAATATTCCAGCTGATTTTGATTTTAGTTTAGTAAATGAAGATACCGTTTCAAAAATTTTGCACAGTATTAAAACGCTGTAACTGTAGGATCAGATGGTATAAATCTCGTTATGTTAAAGCACTGCGGTTATCATATTATTCCATACATTACCCATAAACAGTTGCTTATTGTCTAATACCTTTCCTGCTCAATGGAAACAAGCTTATGTAATCCCAGTCCCAAAAATTGCAAACCCCGAGTCTGCCAAAGATTGACGTCCAATTAGCATATTGCCTGCTTTATCTAAAATTTTAGAGAGGATTATTTATCTTCAATTAACGGAACATTTAATAAAAATATGAAATTGTCCCTTCTTCTCAGTCAGGCTTTAGACAAAATTACAGTTGCACTACTGCACTATTGAAAGTCTCTGATGATATTTTGAAAGCTTCTGATGACAATAACATTAGTGCTCTAGTACTATTAGATTTTACTAAGGCATTTGACACCTTGCAACATCAACTTCTCACAAGTATTTTTCACTTTATTGGTTTAGGTGCAAATGCAGTTAGTTAGCGAGTAAAAATAGAAAACACACTATCAAACAGTAGTCATCTTAAAGTCGGAGTGCCTCAAGGTTCAATTTTGGGATCTTTGTTATTTTGTATTTATACACGTAATCTTTGTAGTAATTTGGAATACTGTGACTCACATATGTATGCAGACGACAAGCAACTGTATTTGTCATTTAGTAGGAATAATATTGATGATGCTGTAATAAAAATGAATTCAGATCTGAAAGTTATCGAAAGGGCGTCAATGGAGCATTCTTTATTTTTGAATCCTAGTAAGTCAAAATTAATTTTATTTGGTAATAAAGGTGCTATTTCTGATATTTCTGAACATTTTCACATAACAATTAATGGCACAACTATTCCAATTGTTCAAGACGCATGTAATTTGGACTTACTTCTTGACAATACTTTTAGATTCTCCGCACACATTAGTAAGTGCATACAAAGGTCTTATTCAGCTCTAAAGTTGCTCTATCCACACATAAATTATTTATCTATAAAAATAAAAACATTATTGTGCGAAAGTCTTGTCCTGTCAAATTTCCTATATTGCGCCCCTGTTTACTACCCATGTCTTGATGTATTAACAAAAAACAGAATACAAAGGACAAATTCATGTATAAGGTATATATGGAATACGGCGCAAGGAGCATATCTCTCATAAACTTAAAGATCTAAAATGGTTAAATATGAATAATCGCTTACAGACATTATGCCTTTATCATCAAATAATTTGTAGGAAAACTCCTAATTATCTTTATGATAAAATATCCTTTCACTCAGATGTGCACAACATTCAAACTAGGAGTAAAAACCATATAATACCACCGACCCACAAATCTAGTCTCTATGAATGATCTTTTTCTTGTAATGTTTCAAAACTTTATAATGCAGTCCCGCATAATTTTAAAATAATGTCCACTAAACAGTTTAAAAGTAATGTTTCGAAGTACTTATATAGTAACCAGTACAGATTAGTGACGGTGTTGTACATAAATTTATTGTAAGTCTTGTTTGTTTGTTTGTTTGTTTGGCTGTACATCACTACTTAGAAACTTAATATAGGATTATGTGCATTATAGTATTGGTATTATAGTAAACTAGGTTACTGTATTAATCCGGGGGGCAGTACTCTGTACTGCTTGCTAGAACACAGCCTAGTGGTTTCCCTTATTTTGTTATTGCTTTTTTCCTAAATTATTGTTACATGTTACTTATTTGAAGAGAAATAAATTATTATTATTATTATTATTTGTTAGATAAATAATGGATAGAAACACCCTCAGACCATATAATACATGATCATTTGGTTCTACTTCAAACAAGTAGGCACTTCTACACTAAATCATGCTAATTTGACACGATTACATATAAACATAAAATCGCATCGCGATTACAGTTCGTACGGTCCTGTACGCCGCCTAGACTAGTGTGGCTTCTGTATTATCGACAGGATGGTGTAGTTCGATTACTTACAAATTTACTCACGATTGACTGGTGCGTGCAAACGCATTCTTAATGTATTATTGTTTACGTTGTTAGACACAGTACAGTTTATTCTTACAAAGTTGGCAAATTTACTGTGTCTAACAAACTAAATAATAACATATTAACCTAACTTATTCTGCTCGTTTTAGTCGCCGAGAATATTCATATGAGTACGCCTTCATCTACTTTTATCGTTTACAAGCTTTTAATCGGGACACGCAATATGAAGTAATTTTAGTATTTCTAGTAACTTTTTTTTTTGTATTGGTAACATGGAAAACACTAAATTATCCACCACACTTGCACATAAGTTGCAAGAAAAATCGAACAGAACTGATTATCTGCAAAATGTTGAAATGCGCATGCCTTTGATCAAGATTTCTTGAACTTGCAAGAAAGTTGGAGACTGTAAAGCGGCTTTAATTCTTTCTCTAAATCAACCACATAATTGGTACGGAAATTCGAGCGCAAATATTAATATTAGACCACTTTTAGTATGAATTTGTGCTAACTTAGAAGTGATCAAGTCAATACGGAGCTCAATATTTTTATGATGAGATTGTTAAATTGTGTCGTATAAAGTGCTTGATCAAATAACTCCCGGTCAAAAGCAATGCCCATCCCTTGGGGTATCAAAAGTTGCAAGAACTTATATATCTATCTGACTGATGCCAATAAACATCAAATTCAAAATAGATGGCAGGCGGATAAGTACTTTAACTCGTTTATAATCTTTTATATTCAAAGAATAAAAATATACGAATTGTACTGATAAATTTAATTACACGTAGTTATTTTTATACATTGTACAGTATTAGTTATAGATTTTTGCAGTTATTCAAAGATTGAACAAGCCAGCAAGCAGCTGAACATACCTACATTATTTACTCCGCAAAACAAAATCCAAAAAAGGCAAATTATAGCAGGGAGGAAACAGATAACATTAATATTCTGCCTTTAGGTGCGAACATATTATTTTAATGGCGGGTTTGTCTCAATAAGAACAGGTAATTATTGTAATAATTGTGTCATTACAAGAATTCTCTGATGCGAGTTCCATTCAGGATCGGGTTCGTGTTGCAAAAATTATAATAATTGTTCTTTATTGCCAATACTGACTTTTAATAATCTTTGACTAACTGAGTAGTAAAAAGTGACCTTAATGTAAGGAAAATGTATATATTTATAGTTTATAAAATTGTATTTATTTATACTACGTTATCGATAATAAATTGTAACTAAATATAGGTTATCTTTACGTTTTACTTTCATATAGCCACAGCCACTGTCCCAAAACGTGTTCAGATTGTTCAGATGCATTTTCAAAATAAAGTCATTTTACAATTTTCTGAAAGTGTTTTTACTTTACTGATTAAGTTTCTGGAGGACACCGAAGAAAAAGCTGGTTTGCAGAGGATTGGGAAGCGGAGAGTAAATATTATTTTCTTCAATTGTCTCTTAACTTGGATTCTTTATTTTCTGCGTGAAAAGTAATCGCCATTTTTCATGAAGTTTATAGACCAAAAGCTACTAAATTTTTCAACGAGCGTCTGAGAACCTTCTTCAAATTTAATGGTGAGTACTCCTGTTTAATAATAGTAATAATAACAATACTCTTTATAGCTTTATACATTCAATTTATAGGACAAATGTAAAAAATAAAATAATAATAACATTGTTACGCCCTGTCATTGTTAATATTGTTATACCCTGCAGCAATTACCCCGAACGTAGGTCTAATAATTGCAACACAAATTGTCTATAACCAGTGATTTATTGGTCACTAAATTACAAAAATTAGTTCTTATAATAACGCAATAATTATAACTTTTATCTACCATAGACTCGCTACTATAATTCACAACTGTTACTGTTCTTTTTCCTATCTGATCACTTGGTCCATATCAGAACTAACTCCCGATGTGTTGTTCCCGCCTCTTATATATCTGCTTTTCTAGTACGCCACCTCTGGATCGACTGGAGAACTGTTACCATATTACAGCTAGTTGTATGAGTAAAAGGAAGCCTGTCTAGTTACAGGCTTCCTTTTACTCTGCTACTAGGGATGAAACCTCTCTTCACAAGATGGCGTGGGCGTGCACATAACACTGCCCCCTCCTTAACCCTAAACGTCCCTGTCAGGCAATTCAGCGTCCCCAATATACTTCGCCAGCCTGTCCAAGTGCACAATTTTCATCTTGGACTTCTTAACTATGTTGAATCCGATAAACAACGTTGTTCATCCGGGTGATGGCAGAATAAGGTCGTTCTCAAGGTCAGCGAAGCTTCGAGAATCCTTCTTCACACCGCTGTGGGTTGTATAGCCAAACCAAGTCCCCCATCTTAAATCCTGCTGAACTGACGTCACGGTAGACAGGGCATCTCTGTGAATTTGCTAAAACGGTACCATACTAAGGAACCGTAAGCAAAGAGCTTTGAATATATGAAAAATACTGACTGACTGCTAATTTCAGAAAAAAATCTGGTATTTCGAACAATAAATCCTATAGTAGAGTAGGCTGTTTTAGTAATGGTAATAATACGATAGATGCAAGTTATTTTGGTGTCAAAGATAATACCCAGTTCTTTCGTGCAATAAACACGTGTTAATTTAACATCGTTTAACTGATAGTCGAACATTGTTGGTTGCATTTTCTTATTATAAGAGATTACTTGCACTTAGCTACGGTAAGATATAATTTGTTTTTTGTGCACCAATGATGATTTGCTCCTGGAGTTATTCACCAGTGAGTCTATTATTGAGAATAATTTCAATTTATCAGCAAATTTTCACATGAAATATTATCACATAAGTCGTGAATAAATAGCAAGAAAAATAGAGGCCCCAAATATGAACACTGGAGTACTCCTGATGTTGCGATTGTACTAGAAGATCTGTAACCATTACGCATTACAGATTACACTCTAGAGGCGAAGAATGCTGCTAGAGAATCTAAAAATCCGATATTTATTATTTTTCTATAGTGTCTAATTTATCAAAAGCCTTTGAAACATCCGTGTATACTACATCAACTTGGCTCTGCTCGCCTAGAGATTCTCAGACAATTTGAGTAAAATATATGAGGTTTATTACAGCAGAGCGATTTTCTGCAAAAACCATGTTGTTAAGGATATATATACAATTTTTTACTTGAGGATATAATTCAAAGTAAATGGAAATTTCAAAGGCCTTCGATAAATTAGAGATGATGGCTATAGATCTACGATGGAGCACGGAGCATTTATCTCCAATATAAAATACTCATATGTTAAAATTACTTCAACAAAACTTAATTTGTACTTTCTACTAACAACGTTCCCAGCAAACTTTTTCCATAAAATTAGCTATAATTCGATTTGGTAAAAGGCGAATTTACTTATTAAGATATTTATTACGTAAAATTGACTAGGAAAAGTTACCTCCGATTTAAATTTACCAAATGGTTCTAATTTATATTTAAATTTATATAAATTATACCAATAAATTTACCTCGTACACAAATCTGTTTAAAAGTAACTTTAACTAAATCAGAAAGGGAAAAACTACAAAAAAAAATTACCAAAAATTACCCCAAGTGTAAATTTCCTTTGAAGTAAAATTAGGTACCACAATTAGGTAACATTTACCTTTTTTCAACCAAAGATCGTCCTTAGAGTAGAATATCCTACCTATAGTGGCTTTGAAAACAATGAAATATTTAGTTTGTCAAACATTTGTTGCTTTAACGGTGTTTTTATTGTGTTTTTAAAAATTGTTTAAAATTCTTGTTAATTGTGTTCAAAATGCCGCAAATTTATACAAGAGATCAAAAAATGGACATGTTAATTATTTATGGAGAATGTAAAAGAAATGCAGTTGCGGCTACCGACTTTTATGCCCAACGATATCCTGATAGATTAAAATTAACATGTCCACTTTTTCATCTCTTGTATAAATTTGCGGCATTTTCAACATAATTAACAAGAATTTTAAACAATTTTTAAAGACACAATAAAAACACCGTTAAACCAACAAATGTTTGATAGGCTAAATATTTCATTGTTTTCAAAGTATGTGTAGTATATCCTAAATTTCAATTAATTATCTTCAAAACTAAAGGATAAAAGGGGGTTATACCATGATCCTGTTACACTCGGTATATCATTCACATATTAATTCAGGAATTGTGCAGCAACTTTGAATGAAATTGTAGTGTTCTAATATAATGAATACAACTGGTGCATCTTTTGCAATTTTTTAATTAAAAATGTTTTAATCATAAAGAAACATAGTAACTACCTACTTTTCTTCAGAGAAACAGGAAAAAATAAAATGGATATATAAATAGCCATTACTTCATTTGCACAGGTTTTCTCGTATTGTAGTAGAGATCAAAGTACTGTCAATCTTAATAAATAAAAAGTAATTAATCCCAAATATATATAATCAGCAATACTTTTAATGACAATATCATTTTTTAACATTAATAGGAGCAAATGATTAAAGCAAGTTTTAAACGCTATTTCAAACACTAAAAATGACAAATTATGAGCCCTAACCTGCTTTGTCGCACACGAAGCAATGTCATCGCTAAGCTGCCCCCATGTAGTAGCAAAACGCCCAAATATTTTGCACGAAATTTAACATATTCGTATTCGGCACAATACTTTCATAGGAGCAAATATTATGCAGACTTTTCACTTTTTTTCATGTTATTTTATTTAATACTACATTGTATTATATTTTATTTGAATACTGAATGCAGCTTCGTTTTCAGTCGATGAAGGCTTTAAAAAAATGATGGAGCGTTCAAGTGGGACAAAATCATCCGGAGGTAAAATACCCTCCCGATCGGATCTCCGGGGGAGGGTGCCCACAGGGACACCTCATCGAATGTCGAAAAAACACCGACAAGTTAAATCCAACAAAACTAATTCTTTCATCTACGGCGCTTGGAATGTTCGTACTTTGAACGACAGCACTCGCACCGATCGGCCTGAAAGAAGAACTGCTCTAATAGATAGAGAACTTCACCGACTCAATGTTGACGTTGCAGCTCTCAGCGAAACTCGATTTTTGGAGGAAGGCTCTCTCACAGAAAAGTACTACACCTTCTATTGGAAAGGTCTTCCCGCCAATTCAAGAAGACAACATGGAGTAGGATTTGCCGTTCGGAATCAACTTGTATCCAACTTAACACAAGTACCACAAGGCCTATCCGAGCGTCTAATGCTGCTACGCTATGAGCTATCAGATGGCAACGCGGTAAATCTAATAAGCGCCTACGCTCCCACTCTGGATGCAAGTCACGAAACCAAGGAAAGCTTCTATCAACAGCTGGAAGAAACCCTCTGTAGAATACCTAAAACGGAACGACTCGTTATTCTTGGCGATTTTAACGCTAGAGTAGGGAGAGATGCAGACACCTGGCCAGGCATCATAGGCAAGAACGGTTTGGGCAACATGAACGCTAACGGTCAACTACTCCTAACTAAATGCGCCGAACATGATCTAGTTATAACAAACACCATTTTCCGACAAAAGGATAAATTTAAAGGCACCTGGCGTCACCCCAGATCAGGTCACTGGCATCTACTGGACTATGTTATCGTACGTAGGAAGCATCTCAAGGACGTCCAAATTACAAAGGCGCGCATTGATAGCGAATGTTGGACCGATCATCGTCCTGTTGTCTCTAAAATGAAAATTGTTATGAGACCCAAATACCGAAGAACTCAAGTAAAACGTAGACCCCGTCTCTGTATTAGTAAATTGCGTGACCAACAAACCGTCGAACAGCTAAAGCAAAAAGTTCAAGAGAATTTGAGTGCACTAGAAGAAACCAATTCTGTAGATGTCGCTACTACCTGGTCACAAATTAAAGACAGTTTAAAAAGTGCGAGTGAGGAAATTCTTGGCACTGCAGCAAGTAAAAAACAGGAGGACTGGTTCAATGATAATGAAGCTTTTATACAAGAACTTCTTGACCGCAAACATATTGCCTTCCAAAACGCTATCAACCACCCCAACGACTCATCAAAAGCAGAAGCTTTTACCCAATCTAAGAATGAAACGCAACGCGAAATCAGAAGAATAAAGAACGAGTGGTGGGCAAGCAAGGCCAGAGAAATTCAAAGGTACGCCGATTCACACGACTACAGGAATTTCTTTCAAGGAGTAAAAGCAGTGTACGGCCCCAGTCGGAAAAATATGTGCCCTATTAAAGATTTAAATGGAAATCTCATCAAAGAAGACCAGGAAATAAGAGCCCGATGGAAAGAACACTACTCTAACATTCTTAACCAGCAAAGTCAAGCCGATCACTATATTATAAATCTTATCCCTCAATATGACACCTTCGAAGACTTAGATAAACCACTAACAACGGAAGAGATCTTAACCGCCATTGGGCAGCTAAAAAATAACAAATCTCCCGGCGCCGACTCACTCCCAGCTGAGATCTTTAAAGCTGTGTCGTCAGAGCTCATACCCTACCTCAAAAAACTGTTTGATATCGTGTGGGAAAGTGGTCAATCTCCGCAGGAGTTTCGTGATACACTTTTAATCAACCTCTTCAAAAACAAAGGGAGCGCTGCGGACTGTGGAAATTACAGGGGTATAGCTCTCCTGGCTGTTGGAGGGAAGATACTCACTAAAGCGATGGCAAATAGGCTAACACCTGTTATAGAAAAGTTACTTCCTGAAACACAGAGTGGCTTTAGACCAAACCGAGGCACATCGGATTTAATCTTCACACTTAAACAGCTTCAAGAAAAAGCACTCGAACATCAAGGAGAAATTCACATGGCCTTCATTGATTTAACCAAGGCGTTTGACTCGGTGGATAGGGAAGTGCTCTGGAAAATTATGTTCCGCTTAGGTATCCCTAGAAAATTTGTGGAAGTATGTCGCAGTCTACATACAAACAACAACGCCCAGGTTATGTATAATAATGAGGCAACCGAACCTTTCCAAACCCTCACTGGTGTTAGGCAGGGATGTGTCCTGGCACCCTTACTCTTTAATTTGTTTACCACTGCTCTAACAATTATTGTTGACAACAAACTGACAGTCAGAGGAATAGGTCTCAGATACCGTTTTGATGGCGGTCTCTTTAACATAGGGCGCTTTAGAGCTTTCACGAAGACACGCACACGATTCATTTGTGATCTCCAGTATGCGGATGACTGTGCACTTTTAGCCTCTACGCCGGAAGAGCTTCAAGAACTTTTAGATGTGTATGCCCAGAGCTATGATTCCTTGGGACTTAAAATCAACATTGGAAAGACTAAGATTATGTCAACTCCTCATCAAGTGAACCAAATAGACATTACACTTAACGGAAATTCTCTTGAAGTGGTGGATCAGTTCAATTACTTAGGCAACGTTGTTAATGACAAAGCAAACATGGACAGTGAGATTCGCAATAGAATTAACGCTGCATCTAGAGCACTCTGGGGACTTAGAGAGAGAGTATTTGACAACCACGACCTTGCTTTATCAACGAAAATGGCTGTCTACAGAGCAGTTGTCATTCCAACACTGCTATATGGATGTGAAAGCTGGGTCACTTACCGTCGTCATGTGAAAGAATTAGAACGTTTTCAGCAAAGACACCTCAGAAGTATGATGAAAATCCGTTGGTTCCATCACATATCAAACGTGGAAGTACTCAGGAGAGCAAACAGCCTTCCAATTGAGGTGCTTATTTCAAGAGCACGCCTAAGATGGGCAGGTCACGTTCATCGTATGCATGATAACCGCCTTCCTAAATGTACACTTTATGGTGAATTGCTAAGCGGTAGAAGAAGGCGTGGCGGTCAACGAAAGAGGTTCAAGGACGCTCTCCATGAAAATCTAAAATCCTGCGGTATTGCAGACGAGCAATGGGAACAACTTGCAGCGGACAGAACCGAATGGCGAGGGGTTGTGACCAGCTATCAAGGAAATGTTGCTGCAAGAAGGCCGAATCCAAGACCTAACCAGGTCTATGTTTGTCCTGACTGCGGTCGACATGTGCTCTCCCGAATTGGCCTCTATAGCCATAGTCGTGTGCACCGTAGATGAATGGGAATTACAATAGACTACACCTTTTACTTGTTTTTTATTGTACACAATTTATCGACTGTAACATTTTTATACTCGGACTCGAGTAACGGCTAATGAATGAATGAATGAATGAATGAATTTGAATACTTAAGTCCCTTTGTAGAATACAAAACAATTTACGTTGAATTTGGGACGTTCGCGTTGAATAATCAAGGAGGAGAAGATTTTGGAAACTTAATTTTAATTAGGATTACAATATAAAATATAATAGGTACTTGTCCTAAGTTTGCTAGTTTATATAATGAAATCAATTCTGAATTCCATTGGTTTGTTTTAAATACACAGTCCGCAGGAGGGATTTACAATTTACATCTCATATCCATGTATAAATATCACTTAATTCTCCAATGCGCATCCCGCGGGCACATTTCTGTGCCTATGTAGACTATTAAAAGTGACTCAAGCCGACCTTCAGGGTTAAGTAAATTTTGCGCATATATATGATATATTAGTAATAAATATTGTTATCCTGGCCTCTTAACGTAACCACCAGAAAATTACATAGGATACGCTCAAATTACTGCTGATGTGCAGTAGAGAAAAAATAAACACATGTTATTATATAAATCATGGCAGGGCCAACGCCCCTCTTGCCCTTTTAAGTCCCCTTATTCATTACCGCGAATAGAGACCTTGAAAAAACAATTATTAGTATAAAAGAGGCGGTTATGTAGAGTATACTATTTATAGCAGAACGACTTCGGATGAGGAGAAATGCAAATTAGATGCGAAGAAGGGCCTTGAGAGTTCGAATCTCGATCTAAACCGTATCGCCGTATCAGGACCTGACTTAGTTAAATAGAAAAATCGTACACGTACTTGCGGGTCAAGTACTAGATGCTATATTATTTAAATTTAAAGTATACAGGGTGTTATTGAAAGATTTAGTACAAATTAAAAGGTGTATTCATTGGTGAACGATTTTATTCATTTATTTATTTATTTACATACACCATCCAACAGCCAAGATGAATTACTGGCTGGTAATGGTAAAATATAGGGTTATGAACAAATATCACAAATTGCAAATTAGTAAGTCAAATAGAATAATATATCCAACAACGGGTGCCTCACCGGGAACTGAATCGATCGATATAAAGAAAAATACGCATCAGAAAATTTTGAAAATTTAGATAATTACTAATGTCGGTGTCGGTGTGGCCAATCCAACTAAAATAATTACAAGCAGCTAGCTCTTCCGCTTATACCGGAAGTTGATGCCAACTTGCTTATTTCAAATGGAACACCCTATATATTTTAGGGTTTTCGAAAAGAGCATATAATTCTGAGTCGAAAATATGTAGCATATCCTATATCTAAGCCTAGCCGTTTCAGAGATGTTTGAGATTTTATAGAATATTTGACAGGTGCAACGGTTTGCAAGAACCGTTATAACTTTCTTCGTGCAAAAGATCCTCATTTGCTTCTTGTCACATAAAGAGAACACAAGGAGAACTACGTTCTACAACAAACTCAACATTATATAAAAGAAAATATCATCAATTCTATGTTCTGTGTAAGTAGTAAGTATCTATGGAAATAACATAAACAGAATCTTAAAGGTGTATTTGACATACACAGCAAAATAAGAGTTCTTCCAAAAAAAAAAAAAGCGAAAGAGATTACTTTCCGAAACGTCAGCTAAATACATTATTTCTGTGTTTATTCCGATTTATATTATTTGCAAAACATAACCTCTGACTTTTCCTTTGGCGTAAACGTCACGGGCGCAGAGGCTTTTTTTCCAATAATTCTATTATTTTGTAGATTCGGTAATTTGTTTTGAAGATGATAATAATACATGTGGTAGAAAACCCAAATAATAGGAAAGAACATGTATTATATTTTAAGTTTGTTATCTATTTTTCTTTTTTGTGCAAATTGGTGTACTTAAAAATGACTGAACCACATATAAATGTCTAATTTTTAAGTAGATATAAGATTGTAATCGATAATTGGAATTTTTCTATAGATTACACTACTAAATAAATAAATAAATAATATAATTTTAACAGGCGTGGAAAGAGAAAAACAGAGACTATGGGAAAAAATGAAGAACTATTAATTGTTCAATGTCTTAAGTTTATTTATACTTCAATTAAATATGTCAACTCTGTCTTGCAGGTTGTTCTAATTATTGCACATAAAGTGAAGCGGTGTATATTTTAACTAATTAGTTCTCGGTCTGACAAGATAGAACGTAAGAAGGTAATGTTATTACGAGCCTCGGTTCTTGGTACTTGAAAGCGTATTTATTCTAATACCTAAGTCTATTTTATTATTTAGTATTTTATACAGAAATGTATTAATGACTGTCTAATTCTGCGATCTTTCAGGCTAGGTAATGAGAATCTATCAAGTAGAAGGCTTTGTGTTATTTCAATTGGCGGATATAACCTATCCTCCTTAAAGAATAATTACTTAAGAAATCATCTTTGCACTGCCTCTATAAGCTATCGATATAGGTCAAACAGCTGGGATTCCATATTAGTGAAGCATATTCAAATTTTGATCTGACCAAAGAATTAAAAATCAGTGTTAACGTGTTAACGTCGATAAAGCCGGTTGAATTTCTTATTACAAAGTCGAAATTTTTAAAAGAAGATACCATTATATTAATAACATGTATATTAAGAGTTAATTGACTGTCTTAGGTGACTCCAAGATCTGTCATATGCTTAGCACGATGTAATTTGTATGCCATTTAATTGATAATCTTTTAGTAGTGGACTTAGTTTTCTATAGTAAGGCATCACATTGCACTTCTCAACATTTAGTGGAAGCTTATTCAATGAGCACCAATCATTCACCCTCTGCAAATCGTTTTGTAATTTTTCACAGTCTGGCTCAGAGGTACTATTACAAAACAACTTCATGTCATCCGCATAAAGTAAATCGCACACATCTAAAAAATCTAAATTATTATTTTATTAAGAAATAATATGAAAGGTGAGGTCCCAGAACAGAGCCCTGGAGAACCCCCGATGTAACTGATATTTCTAAATATTTTACACCTCTTACATATTGTGTTCTTTGGCCAAGATAAGATTTAAATACATTAAACAGTAGTATATAAAGTCGGGGGATTGATCCCCGGTTGTCAACCCCCGGGGATTGTTTAGGTCAACTGTGGTAGTAATGACTAGTTTCCGTGATATTCTCCCAAAAAAAACCCGATCCGACGATTCTCCGTATGCCTAGGACCAACAGCATGGAAGAGGGGGTGGTTCTTATAAGTTGGGAGTAGTTGTGGAAGGATACCTAGGGTAAAAAATAGCACCTCTATCATGATTCCTGCCCTCGAAAATCCATAAAAAACCTTGTCGAGTCCGCATTTTGTTATTTTTTTTGAGATCGTTTTTCTCATCCTCGAAAACGGACGTGGAAATGTATTGCAAAAGATCCTACAAACTTTTGATGTTCGGAATCTCGTTTCATGGAGCACTGCGAGTCCCAAGATCCAGCGCTGCTAAACTGTGGTCAGTCCGCCCCTGAAAATATATTACAGTAGATAACAAGTACCTACCATAAAGTAAACAAAAAAATCATAACATTGAATCTACGTAATTACTTTTAGGGCTTCATCAGGTAGGTGACCAGACCATATTAAACCGATTTTTGGGAATTGTTAATAATGGGATTTGCGACTAACTACTAAACCGTTATTACCTAAGTAGGTACTCTGTACTTACTTGTAAATGATTTCTAAGAATTCTAAAATTTTAATTGAAAGCCTTTTGCTTAATAATATATATTATTTCTTTGTTATTCAATTTTGAGAAACTATGTTTACGAAAGATAAATCTGTTTATTGCAATCTATAATACACTAAATCCTAAAATGTTCTTATCAAAATTTAAGAATAACAGGCATCAAGAAAGCAATGATTATTTAAGTTGAATAGTTTTCATTTATAGCACTGTACCATCTAGTAGCAAGTAGTAAGTAACACGTCTCAATAAGAAGTTTCTCTTAAAACCAACTTCACTTGAAAACGACGTAGTTATCTGCCGTCTGCCTTCTTTAGAGCATACTCCCAGTAAAGGAGGTCGCGACGAGTGGAATTAATTTGTTTCTGAAATTTGACAGAAAGTGACTGGGACTAGTTCGTTCATCTTGTACTCCATTTTATCAATGGTGCGAGTAGTGTGCGAAGCGCGTTGTGTCAGATTTGATCTGGTTTGTTTAGGTCGGAGTAGAGTATATACCTTTGAATTTGAAAGTATAGGACTAATACAATACCTGAGGATATAATAACAATTATTGTAACATTGGTATTGGTATATTCGTTTTTAGTTTATTTTACCACTGCAACCGTATAACCTTAATGGAGATGGATCCCGCAGATTTGGAAACAAATCAAAACATTATTTACATAACTGGTAAGCAAGTTTTTTAAACCATGTTTCTATTTAATACCTAGTCTTGGTCTTTAGAGGAGGAACATAGAAGTGAGTGGACTTATGAAGCTGCGAAAGAGCTCCTAAAAATATATGATGAAAAATCGGATATGTTAGAAACAGGTATTATAACAACTCAGAAAAGATTGTGGGAGCTTACGTCTAAGGCATTAGCAAAGAAAGGTTTTTATTACACTGGACCGCAATGTGAAAATAAATGGAAGGCTTTGAAACGTTCGTATAGAGCAAAACTAGAAAGAATGGAGAAGTTTGGGTCGTGCAAGAGGACCTGCCCTTTTGAGTAGTGAGTATTGTGAAAATTTTACCTTATTGTAAATCTGAAAAATATTGAAATTTACGAAATTTATTTAAGTATATTTTAGTTTTCTACTCGACTTTCTGATCTAAGTTATTTAATTACTTCCCCTGCTTTTTTTTTAGTGAAGTAGCTGAAATTTTAAGCAAGAGACCAAACGACAGTATCACACGATCGTATTCTTTGAAGATCAACGAACTTAGGAAACAAGAGGATATATTTAGCGTGAATTTGAATGAACCACCAGGGTAAGTGTATCCCTATCTTTGTTATGCATATTTCAAATCGTGTGAACCACAAGTATAAAATTATAGCAAAAAATGTCATTAACTCGACAAAAATATGGTTAAATATAATATTTTTAGTCGCAAACTCCTCTATAAAGTCCTTATTTTACTATAAGGAACGTAACCAGACTGCAACCAACAGCTACTCTCCGGGGTATGTGCCCCGCCGAGCGCTGAATTACAAGTTACAAGTCTGGCGTGTTAAGCGTAATAATTGCATATTACCATCAAAACGCTAATGCTTCGATTGCAACAAACACCAGCCGAAAGACTGATCCTACTTAAAGGAGCTCTCTTGCCAGCCGTCACACACCACTTGCAGATTGCAGTTTCGAGCTGTTGGCTCTCGTCAGTGCAAGGTAGGCATGTGACGACCGGCGCGGGAATCCTTTGACTATTTGGTACATCCTGGTATTTTTACGATAGCGACATGTAAAATAGTCAGCAGGCGCCATCTAGCGGTCCAGTGTCTGTTGCAATCGAAAAACAAATAGCCTGACTGGGCTTAGCATCATTCAAATGTGCTTTTAGAGGGCGGAATATTAAACATAATATTTTTAGTCGCAAACTCCTCTATAAAGTCCTTATTTTACTATAAGGAACGTAAGTAGGATCAGTCTTTCGGCTGGTGTTTGTTGCAATCGAAGCATTAGTGTTTTGATGGTAATATGCAATTATTATACTTAACGCACCAGACTTGTAACTTGTAATCCAGCGCTCGGCGGGGCACATAGCCCGGAGAGTAGCTGTTGATTGCAGTCTGGTTACGTTCCTTATAGTAAAATAAGGATTTTATAGAGGAGTTTGCGACTGAAAATAAAAGCACATTTGAACGATGCTAAGCCCAGTCAGGCTATTTGTTTTTTGATTGCAACAGACACTAGACCGCAAGATGGCGCCTGCTGACTATTTTACATGTCGCTATTGTAAAAATACCGGGATTTACCAAGTAGTTAAAGGATCCTCTTGCCGGTCGTCACATGCCTACCTTGCACTGACGAGAGCCAACAGCTCGAAACTGCAGTCTGCAAGTGGTGTGTGATGACTGGCAAGAGAGCTCCTTTAAGTAGGATCAGTCTTTCGGCTGGTGTTTGTTGCAATCGAAGCATTAGCCTTTTGATGGTAATATGCAATTATTACGCTTAACGCGCCAGACTTGTAAGTTGTAATTCAGCGCTCGGCGGGGCACATAGCCCGGAGAGTAGCTGTTGGTTGCAGTCTAGTTACGTTCCTTATAGTAAAATAAGGACTTTATAGAGGAGTTTGCGACTAAAAATATTATGTTTAATATTCCGCTCTTTAAAAGCACATTTGAAAAATATGGTTGAACGATCAATATTGTATAATTTCCTTTTGTTTATTAGTTTTAGCAAACCACAAGTCAGTGAAACTTATTTCAAAACTGAACCAGAAGACGTAAAGAACATTACGTTATTCCATGAAACCTCGGAGAGCTCCCTTCCAGAAGTACAGACTTCTGAAATTAGCGAACCACAGTATACTGTTATTCAGGAGTCGAACCAAACACTAATTGCGGAAGAACTATCGGACTTAAAGAAAATTATCTATAAACATAACAAGGTAAACACGCAGGTCCTGAAACAGTCCACTGAGATACAAGAGAAAATATTTGAGTGTCTCGATGGTGTCGTGCAGGCACAGAACAAATCCCTCAAATTGGAGGAGACGAAGATTGCCCAACAAAATGAAATCATCCAGCAGATGAAATTGCAGAATACCTTGTTGCAACAACTTGTAGAAAAGTTAAGTTAGGTATATTTGTAAAGAAAAATGTTTTTATATATAAGTATTGGAAGCCCAAACAGTTTTTTTTACTGAAATTGTGATTAAAGTTATGTAACATATTTGTATTCAAGTCATAAGATACAAAGTTAATAAAATGTGTAAAAGAATTTAAAAAATACGAATGACTAGTTTATAGTATATATTTTATATTTACATACAGACTTAATCGATTTATATTTTTTGTAATGAGCATACAAGTAATAAATTAACAATTATTTGGAAAAAAAAATGGAAACTTGAAATATTTTGAAAAAATAAGCAATAATATTTTTGTTATCGTTTAGCTTATTAATGTGACGTTATGAAAAAAAATTGGGTGCTATTTAAAAATGCTTGACTCGTGAAGGAATTGTTCTTTTTTTCTTATAAAAATATTTTACACATCTATACTCATTTTCAATATATTTTAATATTGTAATGAAAAAAATATACGGGAATTTTTTATAAACTACCGGGAATATACGGGCACTTCTAGGTTAGATTTCGCTAGACACCCTGACATTGAAACATTTTTAGAACAGCTTGTGTTACTTGTTTTTATTGATTCATTTTTCGACCTAGCGCTAGGACGAACACAAATTTGTGGAGCCACCTCTTTTGTTTGAGACCGTGCACTAATTTTTATCAGAAATAAGCTTTTTCAGAAAGTCGATAACAGTTTTCCTTTTGGTGCAAACTTTTTAACGGACACATTAGAAAATTGTATTTTATGGAGGCAAAATTATACAATTATTAGCCAGGTTTGGAGGATGGGCTTGAATCTAATTATATTGAACAAATTTTTAATCCGTTAACATACAGAGTGACCCATTTAAGTGGGCACCTCTAAAATTTTTATTTGCTGGACGATTTTTTTTAGATTTTTTTTTTAAATGATAAAGCTTTAATAACTCTACCGTGGTGCAAAATTTCAGATCGAAATTCAAAATTTCAAGGCCCCTTCCGATTTTTTTCAAGGCCAAAAATCCAAAAAAAGTGTTGGCAATTTTTTAATCTCAAATTTGACTACGCCACTGTTTTGGTATTTAATAAATAATAAATAAACTTCACATCTTTTATTAAGACCAGTTAACATGTACAATGTGCATTACAATTTAAAATTTACCAATTTATTATTGTCTTCTCTAAAAATAAAAAGAATTGGCCCGGCCCTGATTTTTACTTTTGTTTTCGGTACTGAATTATGTAATTATATCATATCTATTAAATTTGGTTCAATTCAGTACAGTCATTAAAGGAATACGGTCGATCTACATTTTGGCAAAAAATAGAAAACAGGCTGTATATCAGAAACGAGGTCCGTTATGGATATAATAAAGATTATTCTGAAACCTTCTTAGGGTCCTGTACTCTACACTAATGTATGACCAGTAACTCACAAACACCCTATATAAATAATATAATCAATTGTAATTGTTAAAATATGTATATATTTGAATTTTGTAATTTCTTTGTTTCATCTTGTATATATTTACTTGTAATTTGATTGAAATACATTTTTTAACATGTTATTACTTGTTTCTGTGAATGAATAAATTAGTAGTTTGAGTAATTGGGTTGATGGCAAAGCTAATAATTTGATTTATTAACGTATAACATACTTAAATATTCTGTTCAAGTGGACTCTGAATGATAATAGCCAATACTTCTAGTTTGACAAAAGAAATTATAAGCACTTTGATATTGGATTGGTATATTAATAGGTACTGCATAATTTAGATATAAAAACAATTACTCAACTTCATAAATTTTTTATATATCTAAATGTCATATATTCAGGTAAAGTCTATATACAGTGTGTTCCGTCTCAAGTGGACACACCTTGATATTTCGGTTATTATTCAACAGAGATTTCAAATTTTTCTCTGTTATGAAATTCTTCAAGGCGCGCGCATCTTCTTATGATTTTCAATTGTCACACCAACCCACTGCGTTCACTCAAAAATGTGATTTTTCTATATTTTACTTAGCGTTAGAAATATACAGCAAAAAATTATTAAGAAAACTGTTCAAAATCAAAGAATACCCCTAGATACTGAGTTTAATCAAAATATAATATAATATTTTGATTATTTTTCATAAATTTTGCATTTATTCAGAAATTTAATTCTTAACCTATTAGACTTAAGCAAAGATTGCCGTGGAAACAATAAAATACGGCAAGTGTCATAGAAAACGTCAAATGTGAATCTGTGTTTTTTAAAATTCTTATCTTGCGCAATGGAGGAGCAGTGGTTGAGTCTCAATGAAAAAGTTGAGATAATTAGACCTACTTGTGAAAATAACCGTTCTATCAGGGCAGTAACTCGAAAATTTCATGTAAGACATCCACTACTCAGTTGCAAAGCTGAGTAGGATTCGATTCATTCAGGATTCAAACCCTTTTTGAGTATTCGAAAGCAGTATTTGAATACTTTCATATAAAAGGATTCCTGAGTCGGATTCGTAAGACAAATGAAAAAGGATTCAAAGGCTTTTTTTCGCAAGCGTTGTGCATTATAAAAATAACACTACAGAAATTAGACAACTCCCAATTCCAGAAGCCAGCGAGGCTTGTGTGGAAGGGGATTACACACTGAAAAAACGCGGACATACAATATTTCCCCCGACAGTGCCGGAGCCAGGATTCAAACTCGGTGGCTCGATACCTGTGTGATTAATGGCGATTGCCACCTCACGTCTTAACCCACACGGCTATCGGCCAGACAAATGTTATTAAGTATATAGAGCGAAGCTACACGGAGTCAAGATCATACCTATTGTAACAAATTGACAGGCAAATAGTATGCACTTTGGTAGGTACTTGTCAGTGTTGCCAATCGGTTGACAATAGTCCGATTTGCGGGTTTTTTTAGGCGGTGCGGACATTTTTCGGACTAAAATTATTTCTGATAATTTCGGATATTTTGTCTGTTGCTAAAAAAACAAGCGATTACTTTATCCATTATATTATTTTTCAATTTTTTAAAAGTCAACGTTTTCGTTGTTATTTTAAGATTTCCTCAAGTCTATTTAATTTAGGTTTTCCTTGTAAAATTTAGTTTTAAAAGTTGTAAGAAATATGGAACAATATGGAAATGGAACGCATAAAAGGCAGATGTAGCTCGTATTTTAGGCCTTCAACTTCCAACATTGACTAGAATCTAATACATATTGATTAAATTCTAGCCGATGTTGAAGGTTTAATGCCTAAAATACTACTGACTTCTATATGTTTTAGTAAGTAAGTAAGTATTTATTCGTCCATTTTGATTATGTTTACATAATATAGGACAGGTCAAGTGTAAATAAATAAAATGTATAAAATGTAAAATTTACAAAGTTCTAAATAACGAGATACAAGATAACGAGTGTAACAAGCAAACAAATATACAAGAGTAGGTACATTTAAATATGCAAGCATAAGATATGATCATCTTAATATGGTCATAAAACAATATTGAATAAAACTAATGACACATAATAAATTGTAGTGATATCACGAACTGTTGGTCATATATTCATTAAAAGAATAATAAGATTTTTCAATTAACATACTTTTAATACTGTTTTTGATTTAAAGACTTGTATTGGTGAGGTAATTTGTTATATACTTTAATAACCAAATATTTAGGACTATGTTCAAACAAACTGGTACGGTGTCGAGGAATCTCCAGGGTCTGATTATTTCTTGTGTTATATGAGTGGTAGACATTTAAATTATTTAACTCCTCCAGACTAGATCTGGCATACAATAAGAGATGCATTATAAATATTGATGGTAGTGTTAGAATCTGCATAGCTTTAAAATAGCCCCTGCAACTGGCCCTTTATCCGATGCTAACTAAATATCTAATGGCCCTTTTCTGTAGTGTAAATACCCTTTGACTCTCACCACAATGCCCCCATGCAATTATACATAAGATACAATTGAGTGAAGTTGTGCATAATAGTACATTTTTAAAGATTCTAGGATTTAAGAGATTTATTTATGATACAAATCTTAAAATTAAGTTTTACAAGACAAACATAAATTAGATAGTCCTGAGGATGTCTTAAAATTAAAACTCAACATCGACTTTTTAAAAATTGATTTTATCAATATTTTTACCACGCCCCAACCAATTCAATAGCGTAAGCTTAACGTTAAAATAAAGTGCAATTTATTATTTTTTTTTATTTAATCAATCAATCACCAACATATATTACATAATCACGCAAAGTACTAATCTATTCACTATAATATTACAATAGAAAATAATAAGTGTCACTGTAACAAAATTCTGAAGTTAACTTGAGGATTCGGATCCGTGATCCGAAAAGAGGATTCGAATAATTTTTTTCTACAAAAGGATCCGAACCTAGTATCTGTGATTGGAATCCTTTTCGATGATTCGGATTCGTGATTCAAATCCATTTTCAGAGGATTCGACCCAGCTCTACTTAGTTGTTACTAAAATTAACAGACTTTTCAACGATAGTGGTAGTGTAATAAAAACCAAAAAAAAAAAGAAATAATCGACAGAATGTAGACCAGGTAATTTGAGACGCTTTCAATGAAAATCCTCGTAGTAGCGTACGAGATATGGTATTAACTTGAGTTTGAATTGCAACAAGATTTGGAGTTGCTTCGTCGACACAAATTGAAGCCATTTAAACCCAAATATCCACACATCTTGGAGGAAGATGATGATAACAGACTGCTTGAATACTGTTTATGGGCTCAAGGCAATTATCTTAATGATTGACTTTTTTTGGAAAAAATTATGTTTAGTGATGAAGCGACATTCACCACCAATAGTATAGTATCATCGCAAAACTGTAGGTATTGGACAACAGAAAACCCACATTGGGCAATCAATTGTAAAGACAGTATTCTGAAAAAGTGAACGTGTGGTGCAGTATTTTAGGAGAAAGGATAATAGCCCCTTTCTTTTTCTTACAAACTTTAAGTAGACTGCTACACTTTTTGAACAATTAATTAATGATGATTTTCCACTGACAGTCCTAAGGGATATGTTTCTTCAACTGGATGGAACATCGATTCACAACTTAATATTGTTTGATGATGGTTGAATGTTAACTTTCTTCAAAAATGGATAGGGCAAAACAGTCGAGTAGCCTTCTAGATCTTCGAATATTACCCCACTTGATTTTTATTTTTGGGGCATCAAAAAAAAAAGTTTACAAAATGAGGCCTCGAACTAGACAAGATCTTTGTGATAGAATCACGCAAGCTTGTCACGAAATTAACATTCAAGAATTACGACGAGTAGCAAGGAATAATAAAAAACGTATTGAGAAATGTATTACTATTGATAATGGTTTAGTTGAAAAAGGCTACATTTAAGTACTTAAATACTGTGTTAATATTGTTCCATTTATGGTTGTAATTTAGATTTCATTCACAATAAACTGATTTGAGTACTTTTTATTTCCGTTTCCACGACAGACTGCTTTAAATTTCTGAACAATTGTAAAATTTATGAAAAATATCAAAATACGCATATTTTGACGAAACTCAGTATCTAGGGGTATTTGTTGATTTTGAAGAACTTTTCTTAATAATTTTTAGCTGTATCTCTAATGTTAAGTAAAATATAGAAAAATCACATTTTTGAGTGAACGTCAGTGTGTTGGTGTGACAATTGAAAATCATAAAAAGATGCGCCTTGAAGACTTTCATAACAGAGAAAAATTTGAAATCGATCTGCCGAATAATAACCGAAATATCAAGGTGTGTCCACTTGAGACGGGATACACGGTATATATACAGTGTATCTCACTTAAGAGTGTAACAGTGGAATAATTCTTTTGTTTTTTGTCCGATTTAAATCAAACTGAACTCAAAAAATAGAGGTCACCAAGGTCTACTTAAGACCACAAAATCACTTTCCATCTTTAAATGCAAGGCTATTTACAATGCTAAATTATATGAAAAAAATCATAGTAGTCATTTTTTAATCAAAAAATGTTATTAACAAAACTTGTTTGAATCATTCAAAAACCTTGAATCCGAAGTTTAGTTAAATTCTATAAAAAATGAGGTCTTGATGAAAAAAATTCCAGTCCCAAATTTCTCGTTATGATAAGCATGCTCTGACTCCTTTGTTTCTACACTCTACTGAGACAATTTTGTAAAAAATGTCACACTAGTTGTCAAGTAAATTTATTAGCATTGTTTCTGATTTTTTTGTATTCTAGCATATTTTATTTCAATTAAAATGCTTACAACTGCGGAAAAACTGGAAATTGTTAGATTAGTTGGTGATAATTCTACTACTGAATTTAATAATCAGCATCCAGATCGACCCCCAATAGACCATGAAAAGTTTAGTCAATTAATACGTTATTCGATATAACTGGCAGTGCGCAACAAACAAGAACAACGTGTGAGGAATCATGTTAGATATGCAGAAATTCTCCAGTTTGTGAGAGAAAATCCAAGGTGTAACCTAAGGAGATTGTCCACAATTTTAAATGTACCCAAGGATACAATTTGGCGATGCTTCCGTCGAAATAAATTACGTCCCTTCAAGCCTGTTTTCTTACATTAAAAGAAGGAGATGAAGAAAGGTGGCTGGAATATTGCTTTTGGTGTAAGGGGGAGTTTTTGAACAACGCTAATTTTTTTTTAAATATTTTATTCTCAGATCCAGCGACATTTACAACTAATGGCACAGTTAACTCACAAAATACTAGATTCTGCTGGCTACAATATTAGACAAATATTGAATAGTTTTCTGTTTTACTCTGAATCACGGTAAGATCGCTGATATGTTTATTTTTACGATAAAATCGTATTGTCTGCAATACTTGTCGCTAGAAACAAAAAATAAAATACCTACATGATCAAAGATCTTAAAACTTGCCATTTTTAAATGACAGAGGGCTTGTAGAGAACAATTTGCATGCGTTTCATTTGACGTCATGGAATTTGAAGTAGGTATTTATGCTTTACAGAATATATCGGCGAAGTTTACAAGAATAATTTTGTCCCGACTTATATACGGAGTTTTTCTCAACGTAAAATTAAAAATATATATTTGTAGATGGAACAAATGAACCATGTAAAGCACTACCATAGAAATAAAAGACTTTTATTAAAAACAATTGTTTAGGCGACTTTATTAAAGCCCCTGATCGTCCATCAGTTAGCTATCCGCAACCAGTAATGCACTCATGAAACTGTTTCCTACTTTGAGGATACTTACCATAAGCATATCAACTTATTTATCACATTTACTTGATTTATACTATTATAATATAGAACCAAGAAAGGCAACAAATACTTATGACCAATTTTGGTAAATAAATGAAAACCAAAACATTGTATAGAAAACTACACTATACTAGTTGAATTTAAAAAATCGTGTTACAGCACAAAACATATGAAGAACAGATAGTTCTACTTCTAAGCAACAGGTGGCAGCCACCACCATATGCGTGCGGTTCGGATTCTGCGATCTGAGTTTAACCTTCGTTCGCAGACCGGTACCGGGACCCGGTTCTAGAATAATTACTTACGTTTTACTTATACGTGATACGCGGTGTGAAACCGGCAAGGGAGCGATTGTAGTAGCTACTGTTTTTTATCATCAATTTATAGTTTAATCTTGAATCAAGACTTCTTCATACTTCTTTTCGGTTCTTTATCTATAACGTGAGTATTTTTTTACTTTTATTTAGTTGTAATTGTGCTTTAGATATAATGAATTTTTTGTAAATTAATGGGTGGCCACGTTTGTCGTCTGATAATTTCCTTTCACCTCATTCATTTCTGAACGTGCAGACCTAGGTTTGTACCAGGATTGAAAAGAGCACGCTATTTATTTTACATTGTTATTTCAGCCAACTATTAGTTCTTATTAACTGTTAAGTAGTATTGATATTGCTTGGCATTAATCATATAATTTTTGTAACTACAATGCCTACTAAGTTGATGCCAATGACCGTTAAAATTGTTAGAATTCTTTTGATAGCACCAAAAAACAATTGCCATAAATTTACTTTGAGAAGTTAGATAGGTACCTACTGAAAAATATTTGTAAAATAATTAAACTCCACCTTCAGTATGTGACAATGGCAATTTGTAATTAAAAAAATGGCATTTTTAGCAGTGAAGGTTCTTTTTTACTAGAAATATTTTAATAAATGGCGTGTTCTGGTTTTTATATTTTTATTTCTGTTATGATAAAATTTTAATTACTTATCAATCACACCGCACGCAGTATTATGCAATGTGTTGTAAAATATCTAGTTAATGCTAATTACCGTTATTCATTTATAAACTGGCCTATGTTCCCGTACATTTGAGGCGACGTAAATACCTAATAAAAAAACAATAAATCTGCTTATAAACATTTTGAAGTTTACTTAATTATACAAACTTCTATATATACAAAATTATAAATACCTATAGGTATAATATTATGGTTATTTGTGTAGTACTTGGGTTCTTGGGTATTATCTATGTGCTGTTTTTTATAGCCTCAATGCTCTGTTTATATAGCTTCAAAAACTTCCTTATCTTGATTTTTTAAATTTTGTGATAATACCTACTTATTTCACCGCTTTGATTTTCTTCTGAATCCTAACTCAACATTTAGGTGTCTAAGTATCCATAAATTTAAAATGACAAGGTGTAGCTATGGTATAGTCCAAGTAAGGACTTCCTGAGACAAAAAAAACTGAGCAAAACGGCATAATTATTATCGCCGCGGGCCATGGCGCTAAGTTGAAGTAAGTAAGATCCCAGTAAATAAAAAATGCAAATAAAAACTTTACAACATAATTATATCGCTGCGGGCCATGGCGCCAAGCCTGACATGAAACATTTCCGACGCACATTAAAACCGGTAAAGGTAAGGGAGTCAATTTGCGAACAGCACAAAAGAGTACCGGTATTTTAATGAGGTCGTAAAGTTTTGCTTGGTTTTTTATGTCTCAGTTTATTCTTACTTGTACATTAAAAAAATATTTCGAAGCGGTCGATCAAGTTATTTTGAAGATCGTTTTTTAAAACTTTTCTGCTTTTGTCCCAAATAAAAATTTTAGTTTTTTAATAACCTACGAGACTCATAATAGTGGGGTCGATCTGGATTTGCAGAAGGGACTCGTTTTTTTCGATTTTTTTTTGTGATGCTATGAAGTCGGACTCCCCCTGTATCACTCGGAAAATTGTTCGGTCGAACTTGTCGTGGGGGGGGGGGGGGGGAATTTACATGTAAAGATAGGGAAAATCAGCTTTTCGGGCATAACTCATTTAATTTGATTCGGATCGAAAAAGTGTATAGAGATGAAATGAAGGGCTCGCGAATGCGCGTAAACTGAATTTTGACTCGTTGAAATCGGTCCAGCCACCGATTCCCGAGATATTGCGATTTGAAAGTACGGATTTGTAGGTATACGGATTTTTCGCTGCGGCGGGAACGTACTACCGAGAGCCGTTTTCGCGTTTTTTTCGGGGAAGAAAATGACTGACTTTTTTTTCTTCCCTCGATAGACACTCAGGACCTAAGTACTGTGTCCAATTTTCAAGTCGCTAGGTTGATTATGGGGAGAGGGGGACGGGTAAACGTAAATGAAATTAAAACTGTTGTAACTTCCGCAAATCGCGCAGCAAACGTGACATTGTGTACTAATGTGCCTACTTTGAGTTCCGCTCATGTATTTTCAATTTTCGCCATAAATAAACAAATTGTTGCGAAATAACCAACTTATTGGTGTTATTATTTTTAGAAAAAGTCATTTTTCGTCAGGAAGAAAAGGGGTGGGGGAGATTTTTTTTGCCATTGAATTTTTTCTCTTTGATTTGAGCCCGACCAGATTGCGATCAGATGATTAGGAGGGGAGAGGGGGGCTCCCAAAGTTTTTGCCCTGAAGAAGGGATATTATTAGGGACTTCGGGCCGGGCTCATTTTCAAGGGCAATCAATTCTCTCAAGATATTTTACCCCGAAGTTCTTACTTCATTAGGGCCTGCACGCGCGCGTGATACATTTATAAAAACTGACGAGCGGAGTGGGACGTGTATTTGTGAAAGCTAGAGAAGTGGGAGCGCAAGGCTTCTCTCCCGGCTGCTTGAATTGCCGGCATTGCCGCACTCATTGTTATAAATGTATCACGCGCGCGTGCAGGCCCTAATGAAGCTTCGGGGTAAAAAAATCTTGAAAGAGAATTGATTGCCCTTGAAAGTGAACCCGGCCCGAAGTCGTTAACCCTTGCCCATCTATAGGGCAAAAACTATGCGGGGCCCCTCTTCCCTCCTAATCATCCGATCGCAATCTGGTCGGGCTTAAATCAACCTACCTTTTATTACAATTGTCCTATTGTACATGAAAGAGGCATAACATATGCAAAAATTATCCCACGGAAATGAAAATGAAACCATTTTAGGGAGGCTTTAGTTTTCGATTGCATTTTGCTTATTTCACGATACAGAAAAACGATTACGTACAGATGAAATAGCATCCTTAATAGTAAGTTACCCTCGCTTTTCATAATTTAACATCTGCTCGATTTTTACCTGGCAATAGTCCATGAAAATTTGTTATACTATTGAAAGTAGACATTTTTAACTTTTGTTTCCTATGCCGGTCTATATAAAAAAATGGCCCCGACAAAGAATATGAACAAGAAAGAAAAGGGAAATTTGTTTAATTGATACTTATTCACAATATTCCATAATTGAAGAGTGTATCAAGTTTAATCACAGAGTACAGTAACTATATACTGTACTCTCTGGTTTAATAGTTAACTGTTATTATACTAATATAGGTCGCATCGTATTGTATATTGATCCATCATTTTTCAACAAACAGTAAATACAAAAAGTATACAGGGAGAATACAAGCGGTCTTCTAACATTTTGGTAATTATAGCTGATATCTTAATTTTTTCGAAATTCCTGTACAAAGCTTGAGGTTTATAATGGGATTGTAGATACGCCATCTGATGGATTCTTGAACGATTAAAATGTTTATTTTTTCACATCTGTAACATTACGTGATACATCAGTAGAATTTTTACGCCATAATATATTCATACTTTATTACACCAGACTATAATTTTGATTATTATTACTGTTTAATTCTCATACACTGATGAACGCATCGTCAACGAAAATGTCGCCGTCAGAATCAGGAGATGATTAAAATTAAAAAATCTTTTAAGCAATCTAATTAAATTGATAATTTTTTTTTTTTTATCTGCGAAAAGTGTCCTCTAGAATGTTAAACCATATGCAAACTTTAGTAAACCGATCAAGATTGTTCTTTAGATTTTTAGTTTATTTATAAACTTTAATTTATTTGAACTTATATATTTTGGTGGATTCAATTAAATTTTTTAGATAATAATTCAATTAATGTTGTATGGTTGTGCGAAGGTCGGAGCAATGTAATTATTAGATAGATACGTACACAATTGTCTTCAGCTATATTGTGAGTTATTGTTGCAATTTCAATAAGCGTACAATTAAAAAGCTTGTTTAAATTTGTAACAGAAGCAGCAAAAATTGATTATTTTTGTGGAAATCTTGAATCATCGCCTTTAAGTAGAAACTTTAAGTTGTTTTTCTTGACTGGCTAATAAAAATGTTGATTAACTTGAGCAACTTTCTATGATACTTTATTTCAGTTGTAGAAATTATTAATGATTTTTTGTATATTTAAGTTTTAAAATCACAAAAAGGGACGCAAAATAAGTTTTGGTGAAACTAAGAATAATCTGAATTTTCTTCATCGAGTAGGTGGGGGAACCCTGTTTTTTTTGCGAAAAAGAGGTAAATTGGTCGTTTTTAGGGGTGGTCTTTCAGTTTTAATTTTTTTTGGACCCTTTAAAATGCTGGTGAAGGAACGACAATGGTACACTTTTATTTTCGATCTTCAGGGAACCTTCAGTTCAAATTTTGTGAAAATCACCTCACCGCCCCCCACGATATCTATATATGTATACTGAAAAAACGTGAAAAATTGAATTACGACTAACCGAGTTCATATACAGGCTGTCCATTTTATCAGGGCACTCGAGAATATCTCATTTAATATCGGTCGTACAAAAAAATTTTAACCTACAAAATGGTTTAAAGACATTTGAAATCCATGGCCTACTTTAAGAGTTATGGCGGAAAATATCGAAAATGCGGAGAAATTCTAAGGCGAAAATTTTTTGCAAAACGGAGTGTTTCAACGAGGTTTTATCTAATTTTTTTCAAAACCGCTGTATTTTGAGATTTACTCTTCAGGCTGTTAAAAAAATTATTTTGAAATGGGCGGGAAATAGCGCCATTAAAAAGAGTATTTTCCTCCCTTTTCATTAACACAATTAAGAATAATAAAGCAAATTCAGGTAACAAAAACAAAATAATAATCAAGAAAGCAACATGGAGCAATTGTGGAAAGAGTATTTGCATTATGCCAATGTATAGAGGTCCTCCATAAAAGCGTCACTCTTTGCTCAGAAAGTTAAAATGTCTTTACCAATTAATTTAAATAATATCCATTTGTTTGTATTTCATGATTTCACCATTATTTCAATTACTTTAAAATAGTTGGCTATGAACAAACTTGACAATTCAATATTTTGACAGATCACCTCAGTTAATACTTAAATTCTCACTCAATCACACTCGTTTAAGAATTTAAAATTTTGAAAAATTAACATTGATCGTTATAATATGTTCGTTACATATTGCCAATGCAATTTGAACTCTGGATTAGCTCAAGTAGAATATAGAAACAGATTTTCACAAGCACTACAGCCGAATAAAACTGTTCAGAAAATTAGCTACGAAACTGAAAAATAATGGTTCATTTTTAAAGAAGAAGACAAGGTTGAACAGTGTTACTGATAATGTAAATAAGGTAAAAAATAAAAATAAAGAAAATTTGGAAACATTATTAAGAGAAATTCAAATTGCTTGTCATATAAATAAAACAAGTGCTAGAAAAATTTTAAAGAAAAATGGGTACCGGTGTTATAAAGTCAAAAAAGTTCACAATTTACAAGCGGGGACAAATCAAGGAGGACGACTTTTTGCAGGTGGCTGTTTGAAAAGAAGTATATGTAGTAAAATACTTTGGTCCGACGAGGAAATTTTTCCAATAATGGATTTTTTAATCGCAATATTCGTTACAAATGGACTTCTGAAAATACACACTGGCATAGACCGACTGGTTTTCAAAGGTCAAAGGTACCTAAACTTTTTGAGAAATGAATTTAATGAATTCTTTGATGACCTACCTTTAGAGAATCGACACAAGTTTCAATATTTTCAACAAGATTGAGCTCCTCCCCACAATTCCCAGATTTGCCTAGATTATTTAGATGAAATTTTGCCTCAACATTGGATAGGTCTGTACCAATGGATTTATACGATGGCCCCCTCGTTCTCCAGATATATCCCCAATGGATTTTTTTCTATGGGGTATATCAAAGATAAGGTGTTTTCGACGACGCCGTAAAATGTAGAGAACCTAAAAGCTCGAATTCAACATGCATGTATTACAGTTACCCCCGAAATGCTGAGTAGTGTTTTAAATGCAGTGCCTCACCGCGCTCGATTGTGCATAAGAAATCGCGGTAGATACTTTGAACACTTGATATGATATCTTAAAAATTATTTTGAGGATTAGATAAATATTAATGTTCTGTGTGCTATATTCTTTTTATTATTAATTTGTTACCTGAATTTACTTTATTCTTCTTAATTGTGTTAATGTTTTATTATAGCAAAGATTTGAACAACTTATTGGATTATTTTATCGTTTTATTTAATCATACTTCTCCACGGCAAGTATAATGCTTGTTAAAAAAAAATTATTGGTTTAAAAAAATATTTTTATAATTACTAACGTAGTACCAATGAATAAATATGGCATGTGATATATCGTTGTAAAGGGAGGAAAATACTCTATTTAATGGCGCCATTTTCCGCCCGTTTCAAAATTATTTTTTTAACAGCCTGAAGAGTAAATCTCAAACTAGGTAAAACCTCGTTGAAACATTGTTTTGCAAAAAAAATCGCCTTAGAATTTTTCTCGTATCTCTTCAAATAACGGAGATATTTGGCCTAGACGTTTTCCGCATTTTCGATATTTTCCGCCATAACTCTTAAAGTAGGCCATGGATTTCAAATGTCTTTAAACCATTTTGTAGGTTATATAAATCGGCACAATTTTCATAAAAATATTTTTTTTTGTACAACCGATATTAAGTGAGATATTCTCGAGGGTTCTGATAAAATGGACAGCCTTTATATACCAAAAATGACAAATAATTCGCTAACGTTTTGAAAATTTTGTGGAATTTGGACTAAAAATGGAATGCAGCCAAACGATAGGATATTTTTTGTTTTTTGCAGGCTATTTTTCTAGGTAATATACATACATAGATTACTTTCATCTAAAATTTCGTCAAATTCGATTGAATTTTTGCCAAGTTAGACATAATTAAAATTTTTACATTTTTTCGGCATACATCATATAGTGTAAGAGAACCCAAAGTGTAAGGTTAACTTCGCCCTTAATAAAGACATTATTATTAGTTGCTACTTGTTTTAACTTGTCAAACAGGACCAAGCCCGGTCTGTTTGTTTGCACTGCTCGATCTGTTATCAGGGCGCTGTCTCAGAGTATTATTATTATATCGGGGGGCGGTGAAGCATTTTTCATAAAATTTTAATTGAAAGTTCCTTGAACATCGAAAATGACAGGGTATCATTCTCGTTTTTTAACTAGCATTGTAAAGGGTCCAAAATAAATTAAAACAGAAAGACCTACTCGATGTAGAAAACTCAGGTATTCTTAGTTTCACGTCGCGTTGCGCTGTGTAAAATTTTCTCGCCTTATTTTTGGCTAGTTTTACTCCACTAATTTTCGTTGCTATTAAATAGCAAAACCTGTATCACTTACCAATAAACTCTCAAATTATTGACCCAAACTAACATCCGCCCGACCGGGATTAGTGGGGGGTAGGGTGGTACAGAATGACGGGACCACGATGGTCAATGGCAACAGCGTTTTTTTGAAAGTTAAACCCGTAGAAAATGTATATTATTCTTTGTATATGGTTAAACCCTTAGGGTAGAAAAAGACAATGCGTCACTCATATTTTACAAACTCTACCTGCACTATTTTTAGAAGGGACCAATTTACGTCCTTGACATATGTCAATAGATAAATAAACAACGTCGATGTGGTTGCAATTACATTTTATCGCAGCCAGCGGTAAACCATGACAAGCCTAAAACAAACTATTTCCATGCCCACTGTGTTTTTGTCGTAGAATTCCTAGATAAAATTCTCCTTATTTACATTTCATATTGGCATTCCAATTGTTTTGTATATCATTCAGTTGAACAAAACGATTAACTTTTTTACCCACTGAAAAATAAGAATTGCATTTTTATTGTTCCAAATCATGCACATGAGAATCTCGCCGTAAATTGACAAGATTTGAATACAAAGCCAGAACACTCAATAACTCTTTATTGCCAATTAAATCGCTGACCTCTAATTAGATCACCTGCAACCGTACACTGCTCGCGTGTCCACGATTTATTCCCAAGAAAGTAATAATTTAATCATAACTTAATTAACAACGATTGCTTGACCTTGTTGGCTTTTGCTAACATGCTTTCGATTTTAATATGTACATACGTATCGTACCTGATTTACAAATTTTTGGATCAAGGTGATAATAGTATGAGTTTTTAACAGTGCCGGAGACGGACGGACGGACGCCGATCAGAGGAGGCGCAGCATAGTCAGTTGTCAAAATTCTGTTGTTTAAAAATAATCTGAAATCAATTTTTGTTTTAATAATGAACGACTTTAATTGAGATAATACATATCTACAATATAGGGCGAAGTTTCGATAACATTATCTATTCATACACTTAACCCTTGTTTTTTTAATTTACAAAATGCAAGTAAATACAGTTCCTCGACAATTATATGCACGTCTTTACCGCAGCAGCTTCTGAAATATTTCTATACAGTGTGTATCCGAATAGATATATAACAATTAGATGTAAAATAATATTACACGAAACACAAATATGGGGTTTTCCTCATTACATGGTATAGAGTTAAACCCTATGAAGATAAGCCGCTTAGCGTCCTTGCATAACTAATTTGACTTTAAAAAGCTCTAAATTTGTATTCATTAAAAAAAATAGTTATTGTTAGTGGATGGATGAGGATTAAATCTGTAACAACATCCCACTCCGGAAATTAAATGATGTAGTCTCGTATACTTCTAAATTTATATATTTATCGAGATTGAACACGTTTATCTATTTCATTATTATCTTATATGTCTATCTGGGCTTACTTATCTCCACTCAGGATCAAAGTATATATAATTTGCTAGACACGTTAATTTTTTTAATTTCATGGAATTTCTTTTTTAATTGCTGGATTATACAATGACATGTATCATACACTGGTAATTTGATAAGATAGATACGATCTTGTGTACACAGTACCGTAATTAACATCAATTTGTGTCATGTTTTTCAATATATTGGATTAGAACAAAATAACCTCGACTAAGTATAGATAAAAAAATTGCTAGTGTTTTACCTATACTTAAATCCTTGTCCTCATTAACAAGTGTTTATGAATGAGAACAAGGTTTAGTAGACCAAGAGCTATGAAGAAATTGGTTTTGCAGCATCAAAATTCCTTCAACTATGTTCACTCACATGGGCATTTTGATTTTTTTTCTAATTTCTAAACGAAAACTTTGACGTTGAATTTTGAAAAATTGTGTCTAAATGACATACAAAATTTAAAAGTGGGATGATAATAATTTAATAATAAGAATAATTTAAAGTAAAAGTAGTATTTACCGGGTTACCCGGAAATGACCGCAACTTTCGATTTTTAAATGCAACATCCTGTATATTTTTGCATATTTGGATTCAAGACAACATTCTGGGTATACCATGAGACTTTTGAGAATTTTTGGCTCGATGTTCAGTTTTTTAAGCATTTGTCTAGAGTGCTTTGGAATACCAAAATTTATAACTCTTTACAAAGCCTCCAAAGTTGAACATATCACATTTTTAACACGATTTTATTAGCTTTACCTGTATGTTTGTTTGTAACGGAATCTTTGAACGTGATTCTCACCCACTTCAAAACGTCAGATTAAACTGAAACTTTGCACACATATCAAGGACCGATGACAATACAATAATTTGACAGCTTTGTCCTAATTTCCTCACCAGGATCATCAGGATAAATTTTTTAAAAAAAATGACTAAGTCGAGATTTCGCCGGAGGCGCCGCTTTTATTAATATATCTTTTAGCTTCACCTGTATGTTTGTTTGTAATGGAATCTTTGAACGTGATTCTCAACTGTCTCAGCGGTTAGCACAAGAGCGACGCGCACATAGGTGTACACTTTTGCGCAACCTTCTGCGCATATGCGTTGTGCGTCGAAGTGAGCAGCGGTAATTCACTGCAGGCAGCTACGCAACTATATCCGCCCTCGCTTAAGCTAATATCGCAAAACTCAAAGACGGTATGAGTTTTGGACGTTTCTCGTATTATTATATAAGCATCAACATCCAGCGCTCGACGAGAGTTAAGCATCCGCGGTACAATTTGTGATCATTGCATACCAGAGTGCATATACGTAACTTCGGAATTGTCTGTCACGTATTTGCCGTTGTATAAGCCCTTGTTAAACGCTAGTTTCAACTTTAATACATACATTATGATGTAATATTAATTATGTACTACTAGCGTATACTTAGCGGTGTGGAAAAGCAGGCGGGTATCAGCTGGTTTCTATATGTATCGGTGTTCATGATGCTCATTCTAAAATTCACCCAATCCAATATATATTAGTGAGAAACGTGCCGAGGGATATGAATGGCAAGAGGGTGACTAAAAATGTCATGTCGCTAGCGTCAACCTCACGTAACCGGGCACACCCTGTTCGGACTCCTGGGAGGGTTGACCGTTTAATTGTCCATTCGTCGTGGGAACAACAATGGAAAATGAAACAACAACCCAAAAAAAGATGAGATTGGCGAAAAAAATGATAGTTTAAAAAAACTTTAAAAAACACGCTTCAAAAGCAAACCGAACTAAAAAGTAAAAAATAATGTTTAATTAAGATTTTGTTCAATAGCGATAGAAAGTCCACTAATTCAATATAATTTAATGATTTTTAATAAATTTAAAATAAAAATGAAGTGATTGACAAAAAAATTCATTTTAGTGTAAAAAGCGTGGGGTGCTTGATGTCAATTGTTATAAATATTTTATTGGTAGCTATTGATAAAAATAGAATTATAAAATATAGTAAAAAGGACCTCACGCTTTTTACAGTAAAATGAATTTTTCTTGTCAATCACTTCATCCTTATTTTAAACTTATTAAAAATCATTTAATTATATTGAGTTAGTGGACTTTCTATCGCTGTTGAACAAAATCTTAATATTTAAACATTATTTTTTACTTTTTAGTTCGGTTTGCTATTAAAGCGTGTTTTTTTAAAAATTTTTAAACTATAATTTTAATCGAAAAGGAAGGCCATAGACATTTTATGTTTTTTTCTTAATTTCATTATACATAACAATAATTAATCATT
This sequence comes from Leptura quadrifasciata, assembly GCA_963675555.1. Lineage (NCBI taxonomy): Eukaryota > Metazoa > Arthropoda > Insecta > Coleoptera > Cerambycidae > Leptura > Leptura quadrifasciata. Next base: position 96,156,334 of record OY776679.1, read on the forward strand.
AATTAAGATAATGCCAGGGTTCAGTTTTATTTCCAAATTTGAAGTACAATTATATTTTTGTCTGTTAGAATCGCTTATTGCCGTAGATTAAGCATAAGCAGCTTCTGTGTAAATGTATCTTATCTTGGTTTTTACTAAACTCTGATAGTCAAAACAGTATAAAATTTTTAAAATATTAGTAGATGTCTACCGATAATACCAAACGGGAAATGAGTCATCTAAAAAGACGCATGGCCTAAAATTTACGTTTAAATTTGTAATATGTCAAAAATAGGAAAATTTGTAAATATTTTTGACTTCCGTAGCGTAACAATGAAAAATATAAAGTTTGCATATTCTTTATTCACAACAAAATAATTTTAACAGCAAAGTAGTGTAATAAATTGCTTACTGAAAAGTGTATACCTATATAAATACAGCTTGGGCCAGCTTTAGGACTATTAACAGTTACTCTTCCCCCATCGCCAGTAATTTCTACTTTAACGCTTATTTTCTGAAAATATTTGTTGAGTGGGTTGATGCAAGCCACAAGCAAATATTCTTAATTCATTTCCTTCCAATTCTTCGATGCCGAAACATAATATACAGATTCGGCAAAAGTAGTTTTATATATCCTGAAGTAAACGAGTGCGAGAAAGCAAACGAAAATCGCTTATGGGAGAGAGGGACAGATGATTATTATATTACCAACGCACCAATGAAAGTTTTTCGACCTCCTTTCTCACCGCGACCGCATACAACTCTCTAATCTATGGACCGCATTCTAAATCGTATGCAGCGACAACGCCCATACCCTGCGTTGATACGGGACAAGGTGATAAAAATGAGGAATTAATAATGATTTCACGAAATGTGGAGAGTACTGGGAGTAGTATATCCGACTTTCTTTCTCTAATTACTTCTACGTCCAGTGGAAGTATAGTAACGCAAAAAAAATATTTTTTTGTTGAAATAGGCTTAAAATTTCATGAAACGTCGAGATTTTAAATTTGAGCAAAAAAAATTCTGTCCATATGTCTGTCTAACTTTTTGTGCGCACGTTTACTCTGGAATCGTTTGTGATATTGACTTGAAATTTGGTACACCTATGTATTATGATGAGATCTGGACCTACATTATATTTTGATCTACTTCCGTTGAAGGGGTAATTGGGATGAATAAGGGTAATTATGCAAAGCAAGCAGATAAGAGTCCATAAAATTGCAATTTAGGACATGTACGAAAAGTCAAGGTCTCAAAAAAATTTTGGCCTGAGGCAACCCCCCACTATCACCCCCAATACCACTCCACACTATTATGAAAGGGAGTAAATATTTTTTTAATGTGATTTAATATACAGGAACGAAACGTCTTTAAAAAATGTTAAATTAGGATTTGGTGTGTACACGAGAACCAAGGGACCCTAAAAAATATTTGGCATTAGCCACCCCCTCTATCGCCCCCATTGCCAGCCACACTCTATTGTTTAAGGGAATAAAAAATTAAATTGGGATTTAGTGTATACCAGAACTAAGGGCCTCTAAAAATATTTTGACATTAACCACCCCCTCTAACAGCCCATTGTCCCCCACCCTATTATTAAAGGGAGTAAAATATTACATTGGGATTTAGTGTGTATAAGACTTATATAAAATCTGGATGTGGAAGTAGTGATTCCTTGGTTAGCGGTTTTTTTGTTTGTAAGCGATTTTTGTTTGATTTGTGTGTTCTTTCTCGCACTCGTTTGCTTCAGGATACATGAAACTACTTTTGCCGAATCTGTATAATCTGTATGTGTTTGCAATAGATTAATCGTCAATTGGTAGACCTTTGGTGGATTCAGCACATTGTAAAATATTTGTGATGCCAAATAATGTCTTTCAACTTCATTTTTACAATTGAATTTACAATAAAACTTTTTTTCAAACTATCAACGCTAACGCCACCTACATCAGCTTTACGGCACCGATTGCCATCTCGCAATATAAGAAGATTATGTGTCAACTTCACTTCATGGTAACTATTAGGGTATAGTTCAAGTAAGAATAAACTGAGACAGAAAAAACGTAAGAAACTCTTTGTGCTACCGTCCACCGAATCTCTACCGCTAAGCATCTCGCTCGTTTTTAATGTGCAGCGATTCGTTTGATCGTTTGTTGTTAGGCATGCCGCCGGTGGCCCGCGGCGATAATAATGATGTCGTAAAGTTTCTGTTTAGTTTTTTTTTGTCTCAGGAAGTCCTTACTTGGACTATACTTTTAAATTTTATTTATAAATATTGAAAGCACGACACTTGAACAGTGAAAGTACACCACTACGAATTCATCATTAAATTCACAAACGTTCGTATATTTCTGCAGAAAATATGCACAAATAGAATTTTAGTTTTTCAGTTCCGTTAATTTTACCGTCATCATTGCTCTGGAAACCGTAATAAAGCTTATACTTACGACTTGCAGGACTTTTAAGTATAACATTTTTAACCCAATAAAATGGGAAAATTTGGACGAAACAATTCAGAGCGGGCTGAAATTTTGGGAAGAGGCTTATTTTGTGGTACTTTTTAACATATCAAAAGTCCCCCACCCGTATACGCCGGCGGAGGGGAGGGGGGGAGAACTTCGTACGACCTATTGGAGCCGAGACAGATTTTTTTGAAATTTTGACAGTTTTGTGACGCAACGGAAGCGCGCGCGTTCTTCGCTAAAATCTCAAAAATGACCGGTCGGATCGCAAAATGTTTCAAATGAAAATTGTAGAGAATTCGATTACGAACAATTTCTTTTTATTTTTCATTTCCATTCGATTAATATTGGCAGAGATATGAATTTTTAAACATCTTTATATTGCGCTATCAGAACACTTGTTTCATGATAAAATCGATTAAAAACTCGAAAACAATAGATCGTACGCATATAGTGTGTCTAATGAAAGTTAAAGAGAATCAAATTTTGAATATGCTGGTGTATATACAAAATTGTTTTAATAACGAGTGAATGGAGATAAAAGGGAAAAATATAAAAAATTGTCATTTTCGAGTGCATTTTGACAAATAGCCATTTTTTGATTGGCTTTAGGCAATAATAGCACTAAAGGTTTTTTGAAGAGAATTAAATTATCTGTAAAATGAGCTCTTATAAGTGACCTTCAAACTATGAATGGTTCACGAGTTACAGCTGTTTAAAGCTATGAGCAAAAATTTCTTTTTTATTATAAATTAAGATTTTCCTGCAAGAACTGTGCATAACAATTTTTGAAAAATTGATTTTGACCTATTTTTATTAGTTTATATACATATGAAAGTAATGCAATAGCATGCCGTTCGCAAGGTATATTTTCTTTTAAAAAAAAAGGTTCTTGAAAACTGTTTTTGTTCAGAAAAATTGAACCAATATTATTTTTTACTTCCTTTTTTTTATATATGTCATAGTTACTTTTGACTTTATGACAAAATTTCATAAGACCGAAGTGAAAACTTACAAAATTTCCTACAAAAAACACTGTCGTGTATGATTTTTAATTTTTAGCAGATAGGCAATTTTCGTCACGTTTGAAGTACAAAAAAGTACATTTAATAATATTTTTCAGTTTTTGAAGTATCAGAAGTTATTCTGTGAGCATTTCTAAGTCGTTTCATACTGGGCCCATATTTTTTTTTTTAATTGTTATAATAAAAAAGAAATTTTTGCTCATAGCTTTAAAGAACCATTCATCGTATGAAGGTCACTTGGAGCTCATTTTACAGATAATTTAAGTCTCTTTAAGAAACCTTTAGTGTCATTATTGCCTAAAGCCAATCAAAAATAGCTATTTGTCAAAATGCACTCGAAAATGCAATTTTTCATGTTTTTTCCTTTTATCTCCATTCACTCTTTATCAAAACGATTTTGTACATACACCAGCATATTCAAAATTTGATTCTCTATTCTATCTAATTTTCATTAGATACACTAATGCGTACGATCTATCGTTTTAGAGTTTTTATCGATTTTATCATGAAACAAGTGTTCTGATAGCGCGCTATAAAGATGTTCAAAAATCATATCTCTGCCAATATTAATCAAATGGAAATGAAAAATAAAAAGAAATTGTTCGTAATCGAATGCTCTGCAACTTTCATTTGAAACCTTTTGCGATCCGAGGGTCCCATTTTTGAGATTTTAACGAAGAACGCGCCCGTTTCCATTGCGTCGCAAAACTGTCAAAATTTCAAAAAATCTATCTCGGCTCCAATAGGTCGTACGAAATTAAATAAAAAATGAAATTGTGCTGATTTTTATTACCTATAATTTCCATGTGTACATATTTTACAGTAAAATCGATACTTTCCGAGTTTTTTGCGAAAAAAACATTTTTTTAATCGCTTTTCTCCCCCCTCTGCCGGCGTCTACGGGTGGGGACTTTTGATATGTTAAAAAGTACCACAAAATAAGCCTGTTCCCAAAATTTCAGCCCGCTCTGAACTATTTCATTCAAATAGACAAAATTCGTCGCTATTTTATAGCATCAATGGTACCTTCTAATCCCGCCACTGTATTTAAGTTTAATTGGGGCATATTTCGGACGCAAATCCATGATTATTCTTTTAAAACAGGCGTCAATACAATGAATAATGAATGATATTTTATAAGAATATGACGAAAAAAACATAAATTTACTAATAACGGTTATTTTTTGTTACCTTGTACAGCTGACCTATTTATATTAATTATTTATCCGATATAGATTATTTCGTTTAAATTATAATTTGATTTATGTGGTTTTTATCAATGATTGATGGTTTTCCGGTGTGTTTTTACGAAAATGATAGACAATGTTAATGTTTTTCGGTTATAATTAAAATAGATGCAAAAACGAATGAACTTATTTGACTTGTAGACGACGAATTATTCGAATTGTTTTAAAAATTTCAATTTCAAGTAAAAAGTCAATTTTTTTAATTGGTGACTCTGATTAATGTCTGTGTCGTCTGTCTCTCATTAAACTATGGCCATTTTTTCCTTAAACACCCTGTATAGTATATAATCATAAAACCACTATAAAACTAAGCAGTCTTATGAAGGTTCTGACTTCAAACACTCTAGTTTTAACCAGGATTCATTATAAGACTATTCAAGTATAAATTGAACATACAGTTTTAACTAGCATTATACGAATTTATTCAAGTCCAATTGGATTTATCTAGGCCAGGAAGAACTTGTAGTAATTGTAACTTGTGTATATTGCTTCGTAAATCATATCTTATTTCGTGTGTTTTTCATGGCTTGCTGCAAAATATGGACACATAATTCGAAACGCTTCTACAAAAAGCTTCATATTTATTTTAATTTATATTCAACTTTTAATCGGGAAAAATCAGTCTAAACCAAATTTACCACTCTATCTGATAAAAAAATAAAACATACAGGATACTATTTGAGAAATTGGAGTTATGACAAATTGGATTTCCATGGAATGGAAAAATGGAAAAAACATTTCTAAATCCAAACAAATGAACAAAATAGGCCAATTTTACATTTAATTTGTTATTAAATACTCTTTTATTCATATTCAAAGTCTACTTCGAAATTTTTAAAATTTGTTCCAGAATTCCAAAGCCAAGGTTATTTTTCGTCCGATTTTAAATCTGAAAAGAGCGTTGGAAAGAGAAATTACAGCTTTATGAGAAAAGTACTTAAATATACAGGGTGCTATTTAAAATAAGAAAGCTATGGCAATTTCCGGCCATACCGGAAGTGATTTTTTTTACCACCGAATGGTCAAAATGTGGCCAATGATGATATTAGATTTCCCAAATTTCAAAATTCTATTTTTAAAGCTGTAGAAAAAATTGGGCGGGTAGGTATACTTTCTGGGTCGCCTGGTATATATATTATGCAATGGATAATTTATAATTCCCTATTTAATTCATACACTTTAATTGGATACCTATATTTGACTTTCCAAATTTCAGAATTTTATTTTTAAAATTGTAGAAAAAATTGTGGAGGTAGATAGATACTTTCTGGGTCACTTGTGTATACAGGGTTACTGGTAATTCGATACATTCCTTTGGAGATGTGATGGGACATGATCTAAGAAGTAAATTTAGCCCTAACATATATTATGCAAAACTCAATAGTTTTTGAGATATTTTTTTTTTTTTGTTTTTCTCAAAAACTAGATCTTAATATCCTAAAAGTTAATTTTCGAAAAATCTATGACATTTTTAAATTTTTTTTCACTGGATTACTTGTCCAATATTATAGATATCCGTTTGGAATGAAAAATATCTGGAAACATTTCGATCATGTGAACATCTGAAATAAAAACTTTTAAAAAATTTTTTTTTAAATCACCTATGAAATTTACCTATTAGGTTTTTTCAAAAAAATATTAACGTAACACGCGTATAAATTATTATAAAAACTGCCTTATTTCAATAGCTATCTAACAAGGTACAAATGTTCAATGTACCCTTAATAGTTCTAAGAAAATACTAGTAAAAATAACACAAGTAGTACGAATTTTATTTTTAGATAAAAATAAAGTTGTACTTTATTTTTTATATGTCTTGCTCAAAATGGGAGCCCCTATTCCGTATACAGACACGGCAGCGTCTTCTTATTTCCGCCCTTGTTACTCTGGTTGTCAGATTATGCCTTATGTGTTGGGCAGCATCGACTATCCTTTGTCTAAGGTTTTCTATAGTATTGACTGGTGTGGCATAAACCATCTCCTTCATATGACCCCATACGTAATAATCAAGGGGTGCTAAGTCAGGGCTTCGCGCTAGCCAAGGTATTGGGCCGCTCTTCCAAACCAACGGTTAGGGAAACGTTGATTAAGTAACTGTCGTATTGTCAGCCGATAATGTGTTGGACAACCGTCGTTCTGAAACATCATTCGCTGTCTGACGGCGAGAGGAACATCTTCTAAAATTACCGCCAGATCATTTCTTAAAAAATTTTCATAGATTTCCCCGTTTCAATTTTGAGGAAGAAAGTGTGGCCCTATTAAGTAGTGGCCAAGGACTCCCATCCACACATTAATAGAAAACTTCATTTGGAAACTAGTTTCACGTGTTAACTTGGGATTGTCCTCTGCCCAATAATGTAGGTTGTGGAAATTTGTTATACCCTCGTGATTAAATTTCGACTCGTCCGTCCATAAAATACTTGTTAAAAAAATTGCACTTTCTGCATCTGAATTTAACATAAAGCGGCAGAATTCCACTCTCCTTCCAGGATCACCTTCCTCCAAGCCTTGGACAGGGGTATAGTGGCAAGGATGACTCCAACTCTACGTATCGTAGATCAAACTTTCCATTGTGACGCTCCGGTTAGTCTTGCGACTTTATTAGTTGAAATAGTTGGGTCTTCCTCAAATTTCCTCATCATCTGGTTCATAAACGGGAGGAGCACCAGCGTCACTTCTTCTACATTTCACGGAGCCAGTTTCAGCGATATTTCGATATGTCGTACTGAATACACGTGCATTTGGTAAGCGGCGATTAGGGTACCAAAGACCATATTCTCGGCGAGAACTATCAAAGGTACATTGAACATTTGTACCTTGTTAGATAGCTATTGAAATAAGGAAGTTTTTATAATAATTTGTACGCGTGCTACATTAATATTTTTTTGAAAAAACCTAATAGATAAATTTCATCTGATTTAAAAAAAAAAAATTTTACAACTTTTTATTTTAAATGTTCACATGATCGAAATGTTTCCGGATATTTTTCATTCCAAACGGATATCTATAATATTGGACAAGTAATCCATTAAAAAAAAATTTTAAAATGTCAAGTAGATTTTTCGGAAATTAACTTTTAAGACATTAAGATCTACTTTTTGAGAGAAACAAAAAAATTGAAATATCTCAAAAACTGTTGAGTTTTGCATAATGTATGTTAGGGCTAGATTTACTCCTTAGCTCATGCCCCATCACATCTCCAAAGGAATGTATCGAATTACCAGTAACCCGGTATATTATGCAATTGTTAATTTATAATTCCCTATTTAATTCATACATTTTAATTTGCAGATATCATGCCTGTACCAAGTCTGCAAAAGCCAGCCCCAATTTTCAAAGGCACCGCCGTCGTGAACGGTCAGTTCAAAGAAATCTCGCTATCGGACTTCAAGGGCCAGTATGTCGTCTTGTTCTTCTACCCATTGGACTTCACTTTTGTCTGCCCCACTGAAATAATCGCCTTCTCAGATCGCTTCGAGGAGTTCAAGAAGATCAAAACCGCTGTCGTAGCTTGCTCCACCGACAGCCAGTTCTCCCACTTGGCTTGGGTGAACACTCCCCGTAAGCAAGGCGGCCTCGGCGAAATGGCAATTCCACTACTAGCCGACAAATCTGCCAGTATCTCTAAACAATACGGTGTTCTAGACGAGGAATCGGGAATTCCATTCCGTGGTCTCTTTATCATCGACGACAAAGGCATATTGAGGCAAATCACCATCAATGACTTACCTGTTGGCAGGTCTGTCGATGAAACCTTGCGTCTTGTTCAGGCTTTCCAATTCACAGACGAACACGGTGAAGTGTGCCCAGCAGGCTGGACCCCAGGAAAGAAGACCATGAAGCCGGACCCCACCGGCAGCAAGGATTACTTTGCAAGCTCAAATTAAGCACCAGTGTGTTTTGTTAATTTTTTTTTTTTTTTTCGTATGTCTACCGTTTTGCTTTAGTACCTAGTTCTTTTGATGTTTTCCACTTTGTTAGCGATACTCCTATTATTATTATACAAGTACATATGACAGATACGTGATATTTTGCCAAGGTATGTTGAGAGGAAATGTTCTAATAAGTTTCTTATTTTTTTTTTAATAAGTATTGGTATGTTTGTCATGTATGCTACATACTTTGGCAAATTATAGAGAATGTGAACTATATCGTGATGTATTATTAAGATTATTTTTTTCCAAGTTTTCAATAAACTCTATTATGCCATTTTTTTCCGCCTTGTTATCATAATTCCCACACCTTCCGAGTAAAAAATTATCATGTAATTAAATAGAACGTGTTAACGGGAATGGAATGAGTGTTCAAAATTAATTTTATCAGATAAGTAAATCAAATATTGGTTTTCTGTTTAATCGTACAGCATGACAGTTCATTAATAGGTGTGCAAAAGTAATTATAACGTGGAATATCTTTTTTATTTTTATCGTTTAAAATAGGTTGGTTTTGATAGGGACATTGTCAAAAAGAGAAGGCTTATATTTGTTTTCAAACTTTTCTCAATTAGGGTACAAAATACTTGTAAATATGCAGTCATCTAATCTCTGATGATGATACCGAAAAAACTGAAACGTAAGAAAGCTTATCAATTTTATGCCACATTTTTCTATATTTGAGAAAATAGCTTCTGCACAAGTGTTAGATTACTTCAATGCAATTAAAATTGCCGTAGTTTCAATCAGAATAACAATTAAGGCATTTTTAAAGTTATCAATGGCATCCCTGAAAATCCACAAAGTAAATGCAGCCTTTATACTATATTGACTTCAAAATAAACCATTTTAACACGCTTTGTTAGTTCTCTAAAAAGTTTATAATCTCCTACAGCTCAAGGATTGTGCAGTTAATAACGATCCATGCGTGCAGCTAACAGTTACCTATAATTAAACAGTTGTAAGTATGAGTGCAAATTCGACTTCCGCAAAGAAACTAAAATCATATGGAAAGGAGAGAATTCTGTAGCTTCAGGTCAGGATATGTTAAAAAAAATACAATGAGCTGCATACTTATTCGTGGAGAAGTTCAAAGCAAGCATGAGAGACAAAATGTATAAATTTGAGGTAGGTATAGTACCTACGTATAGTATAAAATTTGGTAACATCCATCACAAAAATGATGATTCTAGTAGCTCCCACTTTTCTTTTAACTTGGCATCATTTGGAAAATTAAACATTTTACATCCACGTTTATTAGCGTGACGACATTGAGAAACAGAACATAAACCATAGAAAATTGGATTAGAAAAAGAAAGATTATAGGGTGTAGGTTATGAACTGTAAATGTGAAATCAAACAAGAGTAGGTATTAAGGTTAGCTGCAATGGAGGACGTTCTTTCTTATTTTATCCACCAGAGTGCACCAGCTATACTCGATTCGTTGTTTGTCCGTCAATGTCAATACGAAAAAATATATTTTTGAATAAACAAAGTTAATTTAGGATGTAAAATGAAAACTGTTGCTGTGCACCAAAGTGCTTTACTTCAAGTGTACTAACTAAAATATTGTCATGAGCGATTAATCTAGAATAAAAGAGGATTTATAAACAAAAAATTCAACAAGTTCATTGAAAATCATCTTTTATTCGATGAACTCTAGCACTTCTTTTTCTCAGCTCCGTTTTTAAACGATTTAATGACCAACTACCGTAATCCTTTTTATCAATCTGGCTCATTTCTACGAATAAGAGATTGAGAAACTCAGAAATCGGGAATTTTAAACAGAATGAAATTAAATCGAGTACGGAAGGCGTCATCTATTGGATATATTAGGAACTGGCGTGGATTGTTCCTCGTTCTTATTATCAATTTGGCTCATATCTACGAATAAGAGATTAGAAAGCTTTCAGAAATCGGGAAATTTAAAAGTTATAACATAACTTAACTTTTAAATCGTTGTTTAATGTAATTTTCAATTTGTAGGTATCATATTGAGAATGACATTAAACCGAGTATGCATGGCGGCATCTATTGGATATATTAGGAACTGGCTTCGATTGTTCCCCATTGATATTGTTAAAGAACGCTATAACCCCGATATACTTTTCGACGTTGTAACAAAATCCGACTTAGGAAATATTTCGTAAGAAAAGCGTGCTTCACGTAAAAACGCCGTGGAGGAGGTTTTTAATTCTTGGAAATATATTTTTGCTCTTCGGAGCGTTTTTTATGCCAAATTTTCGCTAACTCTTCGAGGAGCGTTAATTTGGTAAGTGTAGTAAATGTCGCTGCACAGGGACGTAATGTCGCCCCGACCACCCAATTTTGGAAAGTATTCTAAAATTGGACTTGAACTTCCAAATTTCCAAGATTAAAAACCCTTTTACGAATCCACGTTGTCAAGCACTGCAACTCTTACGAAGTGTTAAATATGAGGACAAGTTAGTCCAACGACTATTCAAAGTATATCGGAAGTTATAGCGAAAATAGCCCTTAGCGACATGGGACCCCCATCATTTCCTAGCAGTCGATTTTGACGGGGAAATGATGTGTTTTGACGGGGTTTGCCCTAAACCGGTTCCTCAGTGATTCGGAGTCAAAAAAGTATTATTACCATGTACTCACACGTGCATGGGATCTGCCTTGCCTGAACGTAAAATTTGTTATTGCATAATACAAACGAAGTAGATACGCTTCAAGCAATTTTAAGCTCCGAGGAGCGACCAAAATTTATGTGAATTAATAAAATACGTTTATAAAGACAGGCAAGCATAAGCCCACCAAAATTTCAGTTACATGAACTGTTCCTTGAATCTTTTTGTGCATCGTTAGCTTTTCAAACTGCATATTGGATGGTAGTTGGTACCGTATGAATCGTCCCGTTCCTCACCATGTGTTGTACACGGGTCAGACCATTGTTTGTTAACATTTTCTCTGAAGAAGTTGTTGTAAAAACATAAATTTTTTAAAGATTTAATATACATTTTTTGAACTTTATATTGTCATTTACTTGTGTTTTCTAACAAAATTTCCCTTTCAGATTTAAATTTTAAGAGAGTGTAAAACAGACAGTGTTAGATTTATAGTGTTGCGACGTCTTCCAATTAGTACCATCAGAGCCGCAGTTAAGCATAAACGACAGTAAGTATGATTTATCCATTAATCTCCGTCTGAAACAGTCACTTGAACCCTAAAAATTTTGTGAACGTAATATTTTTATTTAGTATTTAGAAAAGGTTGAGGAAAAAGAAAATTAATTTTTTCTTTTTCCTATTTTTTTTAATTTTTCTAAGTTTTTCGAACAAAAAATACGTCCTTCAGACTTCCATCAAAAGCATGGATCGTTCACATGGCGCCCGAGCAGGGACCATGCCGTCCCCAAACCCAACAAATCCTTTCTCGTTTATGGCGGAAGACTCCGAGGGGTCGACCCCAAGAGAATTTTATGAGCGAGTCACCGCACCGCTCGTCGACGACGGTTCTAGAGGGATAGAACCACAGCGACTGTTTCCAGAGGGAGATAATGTTAATTTATCAGCTTCACAGCCACAAACTGCTTCGATGGAAAGTATGTTTCTGAAAATGGCAGAGGGCTTCGTGCAGGCGATACAGAACGTGTCGACCTGTACGCCCCATGAGAGACAAAGATGTCCGAACGTGACGTTCCATGGGCTTGATCATGAAGATCCAGAAGCATTTCTGAAAATTATGGAGGAATATTTCGACAGAGCTCGCATAAGCCACGACTATGATCGCCTCCATAACGTAACCGGCCAACTCAAGGGCGAAGCTCAACGATGGTCCGAACAATTTAGGACGTTGACTACTTCGTATGCCTTATTCAAGGAAAGATTCCTTACGAGATTTAATTCTCCCGACATACAGTCACGAGCTATTGCTCAACTGTATGCCGTCAAGCAAACGTCTTTAGACGACACGGCAGTGTTTATCACAAGGAAAACCTGTCTTTTCGATCGTATTGATCCCTTTAAATCCGAAGCCATCAGAGCTCGGGTCATCATGGACCAACTGCGTCCAGAAATTAGGTCACGCTTGAGAAGCAACCTAATTTCAAACACAGAGATGTTAATAGCAGCGGCTACTAACGTCGAGCGGGATTCAGCTGACGAACAGACGTCGCTAATCCAGCTTATTGATCAACGTCTGTCCCGCGCGTCTTACTATCGAGAGCCGGGACACATCAGTCCACAAAATTCAAGTATAAGGAGCAATGGAAGCCCAACTCCGACAGCACCGAGGGTGCATTTCCGAGAGGACGTATCTCGACAGGACGGTCCAGGCAGAGCGCCTGGTCGTCCTATTTTTATGCCTAATTTATCAAGCGGATCAGTGAATCCTGACCGCAGGCAAAACAATTTTAATGGCGGATCGGGGAAATTCCGAGTACCCGACCGACCGGCTACCCCGTGCCGATACTGCACAGACACAGTGCAGTGGCACTTCCATAGTCAGTGTCCGAATAACCCTCATCTCAACAGGAGACCGGGAAACTTTCGAGGGGCCAGAGACCCAGGCCAGGGTCCATCTGCAAGATCCCCGGCACAACGGCCGAACCAAGGCGGCAGCAATGTCCATTAAACATTTCTAATACTCATGACCACTACGACGCTCCTCTGCACAAGACGAAGGAAGCAATAAATTATATGAGCGAAGCGTTCCCTTTGCCTCGTATAAAAGTTCAGATAAATGAACATGCGGTCGACGCACTGATTGATTCAGGCTCGACGCGAAACGTTATCCATCCGAGGATGTTGGATAATTTTAAAAATCTCACGACACGTCGATCATTTGCTATGGCGTGCGGAGATCGAATGGTGGACTCTCTTGGAACGACAAAATTACAAGTAATAATTTCAGGCACCTCTTTTGAAATTGATTTTCAAGTAATCGAAAATTTGAACGAAACGATAATATTAGGATCACCATTCTTATATATGAACAATGTCGCATATGATTATGGCAGAAAATGCCTATATGCCGGCACAGAAGAGCGTATTACCGTCTTCTGGAATCAAGCTTCTCAGAGGGAGAGACAGCAGGCAAAGCTTCCTGAAGAGCTTGTTATAAAAGACAAATTTCTACGGCCGCTGTTCGAGGAATTTGTCGATCTGTTCACTGCGGAACCGACTCAAGCAACCACAGTGACTGTTAAACACAAAATTACAGTAAAAGACACAAAACCATTTAATATCAGACCATATCCGATGTCTCCGAGTACAAAGAAAATTATGTATGACCAAATCGAAGAGATGTTAAAAGCTGGCGTCATCGAACCTAGCACTGCCCAATATAGTTCACCACCAGTGATAATAAAACGCTCCGACAAGAAACCACGATTTTGCATCGATTATCGCCATTTGAACGAAATGACCGAAGACGAAGCTTCCGTCTTACCCAAGATACACGAAAGTATTAAAGATTTAGGCAATTCGAAGATTTTTTCTGTGTTGGATTTAAAAAGTGGATATTGGCAAATACCGCTAGATGAAGCATCAAAAGATTTTTCGACTTTTACCACTCCTGATGGGGCAGCTTACAGATTCAATGTCATGCCTTTCGGACTCAAGACAGCTCCCTGTACCTTTCAGAAATTCATGGCAAAGGACGTTTTAACGGGTTACCTGCACCATTTCTGTAAAGTGTATTTAGATGATATAATCGTTTACAGCGTAAACGTGAAGGAGCATATGTCCCACTTGAGATTAGTCTTTGAAAGACTACGTCTACACAATCTGAAAGTGTCACCGGAAAAGTGTGTAATAGCGACGAATGAAATTCAATATTTAGGCCATACAATTAGAACCGATACTTCCCAACCATTAGAAAAGCATGTCTTACAAATTCAAAATTATCCCGTTCCAGCTACGAAAAAGCAGCTACAAAGTTTCCTAGGGCTTTGCAACTGGGTACGAGAATATCTACCAAATGTGGCGATGATCACGAAGCCACTAACGAAACTTCTTTCGAAGGAAAATCGTTTTCACTGGAACCATACGTGCGATGAAGCATTTAGAAAATTAAAAGAATTATTATCCGGACCGCTGGAACTCCATCGGCCGGATTTTTCACGTCAATTCATTTTGCAAACAGATGCATCACTACAAGGCCTTTCGGCCGTATTATATCAATTAGGCGACAACGGCGAAAAATACATAATCTCGTATGCAAGCAACACGTTATCTCCAGCGGAGAGACGTTACCACATAAACGAGCTAGAATGCTTGGCGGTGGTGAACTATATTAAAAAGTACAAGATGTACTTAGCAGACAAACCGTTCTTAGTGAAGACGGACAACAGGGCGTTACTTTGGTTAAACAAACATAAGGACGACAAAACAAAATTTACTCGATGGTCATTACTATTGCAAGAATATGCTTTCAAAATTGAACACTGTCCAGGAAAGGAAAATTTATTAGCAGATTTTCTAAGTCGTAACCCACAAAATCAGTATGTCGAGACAGACGATGAAGAGGAAAGAATGTTCCTACCAAATTATAAGTGTCCAGAACGTATTTCTGTTTTAACACATTCAGAAATATACGAAGATATCGTACAGACTCAATTGAGTTCAAGAGATATTCAAGACAAGATCCGCCGTTGGAATGATCTATTTCAACAGGAACAACGTTCCGATGCGGATCTTATTTTTATGCAAAATTTTCACGTCCAAGACGATGTACTTTTTAAAGATTGCGATACAAATTTTAAATTAATAGTTCCAAAGAGGAAAATAAAGGAATTGATTTACCATTATCATGACCGAGATGAAGCATGTCATCCAGGAAGAGACGAGACTCTCAGGAAAATAGCGAAACGCTACTATTTCAATAATATGGCCAGGATCGTAGGCAAATACATAAACGACTGTCTGATATGCCAGTCTGTAAAGACAAGACAAGCCCAACCCAATGCTCCACTTAGAAGTCATGCACCACAAAATGCATTTGAAACCTTGAGCGTCGACGTAATTGGCCCGCTGCAGAGGACTAAAGACGCCGAAAACAGATATATGATTATCGTCGAAGACGTTTTCAGTAAATGGATAGAGGCAAAGGCATACATTCAGGTCGACGGCAGAACGATAGCCAAATATATCGACGAAGAAATAGTAGCAAGATTCGGAGTCCCTCGAGTCATAATATCAGACAACGGTGGTCATTTCAATTCCGAATGGTACATCACCTTTTGCGAAAGGAATGGTATCGAACGATACTTAATTCCAGCATATCACCAACAGTCCAACCCCGTGGAACGACGGGTGCAGGAATGCAAGAAAATTTTAAAGACTCTTTTATTCAAAAAGCCAAACGACACTTGGGATCGCTACGTGCATCAAATGACATACATATTAAGAAATCGTAGGAACGCCGCTACAAATCAAACTCCTAGCATGGTCGTGTTAGGATATGATCCAGCCGAAAGAGGCGAATGGGATTTGTATGCCTGGAGGCAAGAAAGAGCCAAACAACAAACGCTTCCACGATACGAGCGAATCAAGGAAGCCCGTCAGGCCCAACTAAATTACAAACAAAAATATGCGCCGAAAGAGGCCGTCACTCCGATCGTCTACAAAGTAGGAGACAGAGTCATGAGTAAGAGAAAAAAGAAGGTACATACCTTCACGCCGTCTTGGTCAGGCCCAACCAGAATTCTGAAGAAGTTTTCAGACGAAGTGTATCTCGTGCAAAAGGGAAATGCAACGACAAGAGTACATGTCGATGATTTGAGACCAGCCCCGCCAGAGGAGCACAACTTGGAAATCGAATCTTCCGATGAAGAAAATGCTAGTCCAGGCGGAACATCACTCGATGGAAATGATTCCCCGTTCTCAGACGATTCCACAGAACCTCTACCGCCGGAGCAAACGGTTGTACAAATCCATGCACCGCCACGAGATGCTTCCACTTCTGATTCAGAATCCAGTTCTGGAGATTCAATCATCTTTTTATAACATTTTTCAACCTAGGCTAAGTTTTAACTTAGTGCTAGGTTTATTTTATATCAAAATTTCCATACCAACTTCTTGTCGTGTCAGGCAAAAGTTGGTATTTTTTATGCATTTTTTACAAGTTATTTTCATCTGAGGATATTGTATCCAAATACAAATCTTCCAAATTCACTGCAGCAACTCTGACCGTGTCCGGCAGAGTTGGTATTTTTTATAATTTTTTCAAAGTCCTCATATGTTTAAAACATATTCATCTGTAAGCAGAGTCCGACCCAAAGGGTCCAAACAAATGTTCCATTGGCACGGCATGGAAAGACGACAACTCTGACGCAGAGCGCGATTCAGACGAGTCTAGCAACTCAAGGGCGAGATGCCGCCACGTCTGCTGGAGGGGCAGATGCAACGATCCGACGGATGCAGATTCTGTCGCAGATTTCTCCCAAGAAGAGATTTTAATAAAAACTATTTCAATCAATATAAGTCAACAAAATTCAATGTTCCTATTCTCAAAGACGACGATGTGATATCGGTCGCAGATTTCTCCCCAGAAGAGATTTTTTAACTACTCGGAAACCATTTCAACCAATATAAGTCAACAAAATTCAGTGTTCCTATTCTCAAAGACGACGATATGTTATCGGTCGCAGATCCCCAGACGGGATGTAAACAAACATTTTACTAAAATTTTGTTTTATTGTTTCATATAAACCGAGCAGAACCAATGTATAGCTGGAGCAAGCAGTCCGAGGACCACCTAAGCTGTTCCAGAAGGCAGTTCGACACCGAAGGTGATCGACGAGGCATAGACACGAGGAGGAGCAGACGCAAGCCCGCATTAGTGGAAGAACACTAAGAAAGATAAGTGCGTCGAAAGTGTTTGTGTTGTGTCATCGAAAATCTGAGGATTTTCGATTTTTTTCTTTTTTTTATGCCTTTTCCATATACAATGTTCAATGATTCAATCGAATGCTATGCATCGATATATGTTAAAACTTATAACCATTTTTAGATTTGCATCTACGTTTTGTTCAGATAGGCCGGTCTGAACGATAACCGAATACAACACATGGGAGACTACATCCAATGATCCATTTTATTTTCAAACAAACAATTTACCAAACGTTACACAAAAAGATTCACGGAAAGGAGGGGAGTGTTAAAGAACGCTATAACCCCGATATACTTTTCGACGTTGTAACAAAATCCGACTTAGGAAATATTTCGTAAGAAAAGCGTGCTTCACGTAAAAACGCCGTGGAGGAGGTTTTTAATTCTTGGAAATATATTTTTGCTCTTCGGAGCGTTTTTTATGCCAAATTTTCGCTAACTCTTCGAGGAGCGTTAATTTGGTAAGTGTAGTAAATGTCGCTGCACAGGGACGTAATGTCGCCCCGACCACCCAATTTTGGAAAGTATTCTAAAATTGGACTTGAACTTCCAAATTTCCAAGATTAAAAACCCTTTTACGAATCCACGTTGTCAAGCACTGCAACTCTTACGAAGTGTTAAATATGAGGACAAGTTAGTCCAACGACTATTCAAAGTATATCGGAAGTTATAGCGAAAATAGCCCTTAGCGACATGGGACCCCCATCATTTCCTAGCAGTCGATTTTGACGGGGAAATGATGTGTTTTGACGGGGTTTGCCCTAAACCGGTTCCTCAGTGATTCGGAGTCAAAAAAGTATTATTACCATGTACTCACACGTGCATGGGATCTGCCTTGCCTGAACGTAAAATTTGTTATTGCATAATACAAACGAAGTAGATACGCTTCAAGCAATTTTAAGCTCCGAGGAGCGACCAAAATTTATGTGAATTAATAAAATACGTTTATAAAGACAGGCAAGCATAAGCCCACCAAAATTTCAGTTACATGAACTGTTCCTTGAATCTTTTTGTGCATCGTTAGCTTTTCAAACTGCATATTGGATGGTAGTTGGTACCGTATGAATCGTCCCGTTCCTCACCATGTGTTGTACACGGGTCAGACCATTGTTTGTTAACATTTTCTCTGAAGAAGTTGTTGTAAAAACATAAATTTTTTAAAGATTTAATATACATTTTTTGAACTTTATATTGTCTTTTACTTGTGTTTTCTAACAAAATTTCCCTTTCAGATTTAAATTTTAAGAGAGTGTAAAACAGACAGTGTTAGATTTATAGTGTTGCGACGTCTTCCAATTAGTACCATCAGAGCCGCAGTTAAGCATAAACGACAGTAAGTATGATTTATCCATTAATCTCCGTCTGAAACAGTCACTTGAACCCTAAAAATTTTGTGAACGTAATATTTTTATTTAGTATTTAGAAAAGGTTGAGGAAAAAGAAAATTAATTTTTTCTTTTTCCTATTTTTTTTAATTTTTCTAAGTTTTTCGAACAAAAAATACGTCCTTCAGACTTCCATCAAAAGCATGGATCGTTCACAATATTAGGAACTTTGCATTGCTTTTCGCCCACGTAATTTAAATTGTCATATTCTTCATTCCCATTGGAGGAAACTGTTGCTGTTTTATATTTGACATTTTATTAAAATAAAATTAACGGTTCATTAATCTTATATAGATACATATAATTTTAACATGTCTTGTATATGAGATTGGCACTGGAAATTCTTAAATATTTCTTTCAACCCAGAAATTCAATAAAATGTATCATTATATTTTAGTCTTTATGAACTAGGTGATAAGGCTCAAATTTCAATGTTAATCGACGAGATCAAAATTTCTATGACAGTAGTATGATTGATTGAATAAGTTGTAACGTCACATCTAATTGAGCCCCGTAACGGCCGTAACCAGCATAGTTATTTATCATCTTTGTGGAGACAGCAAGAAACTTTGGGAAGACTATTGGTAGGTCAAGCTTTAAAGTTCAGTAAATAAAAATGGTGTTATCCAAGCGTCGTACCTTGAATTAAAATAACGATATATTTAAAGTAGGTACGTGATAAATGTGCAAACCAAATTAAAACTAACATCACTTAGGGCATCAATTTTCTCCACAAAATAAGATTAAATAGTTTTCAGCTATGCAATTTCATATACAGCTTGCTGCAGGCAAAGTTGCCTACATCAACTGTTATATAAAGTTGCATATAAACACAAACCACAATTTACTTTATAGTTCGTGTTCCCGCCACAAATAAAGTTCTTTAACACAGGTCCACAAACATAATGTGGATACCCTATAAAAACAACACGATAATCGCAAGAACTACCGACAATGTGGTGATTACCGATCAAATGATTCATATCAGGTACCTTGATCGATGCAGCCGTTTGAACTTTCTCCAAAATTTCCGCCACATGACAGCTCTGTCGCTTCCTTATTCATATCCTTAAGGGTGCGTTGCCAAGGTCAAATAGGGCCTAAAATATCCTCGTTCTTATATTGGCCAATTGATTTCATTATGTAAACTAGCAAACTTAAGACAAAGACCTATTATATTTTATATTGTAATACTGGTTACAATTAAGTATCCAAAATATTCTCTTCGATTATCAACGCGAACGTACTGCTCATTCATCCCAAAATCGCCATAAATTGTTTATATTCTACAAAGGGTCTTAAATATTCAAATAAACTATAATACGATGTAGCATAAAATAAAATAACATGGAATATTTGCTCCTATTAAAGTATTCTATCGAATAGGAATATGTTAAATTTCGTGTAAAATAGTTGGGCTTATTGCTACTACATGGCAGCACAGCAGCATAGCGATGACATTGGTCGCGTTCATCACGCGGTAGCGCTAACTGAGCGATCACATATCATTACGTCATTTGATCACAAAAGCCAATGAGGACAATGCAAGAAGCGTAGTTAAGCACGTGATCAGTGAGCGCTACCTGATCGCTCACCGTGATGAACGCAACCTTGCTTCTTGTGCGATAAAGCAGGGTCGGGCTCATAATTTGTCATTTTTAGTGTTTGAAATAGCGTTTAAAGCTTGATTTAATCATTTGCTCGTAATGTTAAGAAATGGCATTGTTATTAAAATTATTGCTGATTATATATTTTTGGGATTAATTACTTTCCATTTATTAAGATTGACAGTACTTTGATCTCTACCACAATACGAAAAAACCTGTCAAAATAAAGTAATTAGTACTTTATATAGCCCTTTTATTTTTTCCCTGTTTTTCTGAAGAAAAGTAGGAAGTTACTATGTTTCTTTATGATTAAAACATTTTATTTAAAAAAATGCAAAGGATGCGCCAGTTTTGTATTCATTATACTAGAGAATGCTACAATTTCATTCAAACTTACTGCACAATTCCCGTATCTTGGAAGGAATTGAGGTTATAAATTATGTACGATTGTCGATTTTAGCAAAACTGATGTCTGCAAAATAGTTCTTATTTATTTTTGTTCACACATTTTTAGTAACTAGTAATATTACTTTTAGTGGAGTAAAATTAGATTTTCATAGTCAAGGAACCTTCAATTCAAGTTTCGTGAAAATCGGTTCACCACCTCCCACAATATGTATATAAATATACTGAAAAAAACGTCAAAAATTAATTACGGCTAACTTGGTCAAAATTAAACCGAATTTGATGAAATTTTAGACAAAACTAACCTATACAACCAAAAAATAGCCTGCCAAATTTTAGCAAAATATATCCAACAGTTTGGCCGCAATTCCATTTTTAGTCCAAATTTCACAAAATTTTTAAAACTTAACAAATGTACGCGCAACTCAGAAGCAAAATCATCTTGAACTGAATCTATGACACAGCTTTCTTTTCAAATTCTTAGAGCCCTGAGTTTCTTAAAACAATAATGCTGATTGGCTGATGGAAGTTGGAAGCTGACAACTAGACAACTGTCAATTATGCACCAATCACAGTATTCATTTGGAAACCTACATGGCTCCAAGCACTTGAAAAGAAAGCAGTCTATTGACTCTTTATGTACTATACAGTTCGAAGGTTATATGTATATTTAAAAGTGTGCGCCCTTGTAAAATTATCCAGCATAGGCTTAATTAACATTGTTAATAAAATGCCCTTGAGTTTACCACAATACCATATAAAATACAGATTTGCATAAATTTACACGAGGTCGCGTGCGTGGTTGTTAAGAGCCGGTGTCTCTGTCCCTAGACTTCCTGGAAGTTCTCATTAGGTATTTTTGTAAATACGGAAATCACCATTTTTAATATAGGTACATAATATATAATATGGTTAAACAAAAACATTTCTCTAGCCAAATCATTATCAGAAAACGAAAACAAATAAAAATAATGCGTGAGACGTGTGCATAATTTTCCCGTATTTTTGCTTTCAATGCGACGCAAAGCCAAGGGTACTGCGATTTAGGATTTCTTTTCTCTTTTTATTTTATTGTGATTAAAACGTAAATACTATGAATTTTAAAAATAACTTCGCATACAAAGAAAGTTAGCGGCCAAGTTCACTCCGTGTTAAAATAGAATCATAAAATTCAATTTTTCCTAGATCAAGCAAAAATATAGTGCGTGCGCAAATTGCACATAGTTGCCACTTTTACTTGTATTCAAACTGAAAATCTCTTCCCATGATGGGTGTATATTGTTTATAATCCTTGGAGTGTACCTTGTACCTGTTTGAATATAAAATTAAATGCATGTTAACCAGTGCAGTTTCTAGCGCTTACCCAACTTTTGGTTGGGACTAAATTACTTAGACTAGGGCCAAAAGAGGATAGTAAATAATTGAAAATTATACGAGAAGAATGAGATGGTAATAGTTCAGAGAATCGAAGAAATAAAGTAATAAATCCACAAAATTTGTATATCAGATGCAATAAAATAAAGAGGTTTAGTAAATAGTGATGAAATGGCCTAACCTGTGCAGGTAAGAAAGTAAGATCAGTATTTCTTATTCATTGCAAGATCGGTTGATTTTAAAATGGCGTCCCAATAAATACCTGACAGTGTAGACTTTTCGGAATTCAGACAACGTAGCAATTCAGACGTCTTCTGAAGAATGAAACAAACCGATTAATTTGCATCAGTTGAACGAAGACATCAATATAGGCAGAATATCGAGTTGAGGTTTGAGGTTAGACTGTGACAAACAAAGAAGCTTAAGGTGATTTTGCAAATATTCTAATGTCATTTAATAAACTCAGCTGTTAAAGGGGTGACTGACATTACTTTTGACGTCTGTAAAATCGTGTAGTAATTATTTGGTACGTGTTTTACTAAATTAAAGAGATTTTTTGCAGCATACTGATTAAAGGAAAGTAGAAATCAAGAAAACATGAGCGAATTAAGTCAAGAAGAAGTAAGTATAGTCGTTTTTTATTACGTTTGTATGTTAAGTTTTGCAATTTGCCTAACTCATTGTTGCTAATTGAATTGTGTCTGGTTTTAGCTTCCCTAATATTTAATTTCGAGGCGTAAAATTTACGTTAATTTTTAGACTGAGATATATGTATGTGATAGCACACAAAGGCACTGTCAATATTTTGGCCAATTTTCTTTGTTTATTCATCCAACAAGTGCAGAGGTTTATTTTTCCTTTATTTTACTCCCTATTAAAACCTGTTTATCTTAACAAGACTATCTAATCCTGATAAAAGAGATAAATTCTAATTTTATTTCAGAAAATGAATATAACACATAACACTTCAATGAAATTAGTCTTAACTACCAATTAGTTTTGTAAGATCAAATAAAAACCATGTGTTTGTGCATCTATAATATGTAATTTTCATTATGAAGAGTTGAATAGGTATATATTATAATATTTCGTAAGATTTACTGTATGATATTTAATTTAGCAAAATTTGTTCGGGGTGTGTTATGATTCATGGATCTGAGTGTGCACGTTCATATTACCTTCAACTTCATTGTCTTTGTGTAGACAAGGTAAAACACTAATTTTGGGTCATCATTACAATCTTGACATAAAAAACATCCTACTGTAAAAAATAATGTCAAAAGGCACCTTTAAAAATTATTTTGCCGTTCCAGATCCGTAGAAGACGTCTAGCTCGTCTCACTGCACCTGAAAATACTTCTCCATCAAATTCTGTATCTCCTCCGATCACTCCTATCTGCCAATCACCGGTGATAAATAGAACTCAAAGTCCCCTTGTTTTTGACTCTCAAAGCACCCCGATTGAAGAAAGAAGCTTTTCCGACAGCAATAAACCTGTAAGTGACAATTCAGACCCTAAGGATGATCAGGAAAACTCAAAATCCGATGGGGTTTTCAAAGAACCAAGCAAACCGATTGACATCAACATGCCTTCGAGTTCGAAAGGTAGAGCGAGGGCGCCCCCTCAAAGGAGCGACTCCGAGACTAGCTCCATTCATATGGAGGTCGATGAAGTTAGTGGAGGCGCGGAAAAAATTGGTGCAAACACGGACATTGATTCTGGATTTGAAAATATGGAGGTAAGTAACGGCATTTTCATGTGACTATTTATAATGTAGTTGGAGCAGAAGTTGCCATTAAAAATTCGTATGTACCTAAGGAAGAGAGAGACATAATCTAATATGAGAGTGTATTTTATACCGCTTTATAAACTGCTTGATGTTGCTGGTGGGATTTTGCTCAGGTCCGGACTTGTATAGGTTCAGAATTTAAAAAAAGTCTAAATAGTGAAACGCACTTTAATTTAATGAGACCAAGTTCACCTTATGGACCATTTTTTTCAACTGTTTAGTTTCAGTTAAAATGTACTATGTGTATTAGGAACAGAAATTAAAAACTCTTCGTCTGTACTTTTGATTCTAAGAATATTTTGGGTTGGTTCTCTTCCTTCAATTCCGTGTACCTGACAAAGACATTCAATAAAGGGCTAATTTCTTGCGTATGATTTGTTTTCAACGTAGAAAGATAATTCAAAGCTGCAGTTTTCTTTGTTGCATGTTTATAATGTCTACTTTAACAATTTTCTAAGAATTTAAATTTTGTGTGGACTGTTTGGCTTGATATTTATTACCAGGGTCATGGTTTAATCTAATCATTTCATTTGTTCAGGCAGACATTAAAGGCTTTTAAAATGTACCTCTCTTATAAATAGATATAAATTCAACATAATGCACCCCTCATTACCCATTATCCTATGGACTTCCCAAAATTCGTAAACAAGAAAATATACCCACACAACCAGTTCTTCCTATATTACCCCTTATATAATCGTTGCAATTCATTAAATATTTTGTTACCTTCCCCTGACTAATTTCAAATTAAAATATCCCTTTAAAAATTTCGTTGAATCTGTGGTATAAATCAAAAACTTGAAAGTCCCATGATCTGAAACAAAGAAAAATTAGCACCATGATGTCGGAACCTTGTTACCATTGTATAAAATAATAGAGAGACTCGAACTGATCAAATACCTATTTGAAAAACCAACTGAAGGTCATGATACTAACTTGCACCAATCAATCGTTTTTTTGGGTAAACATTCTTGTGAAACAGCTTTACGTTTATTATATCTGAATGGAAACAACAACTAAACAAACCGGGAACAGGATATATGGAGCACAGGGCCCATATGGGTTCAAGTTTATGTATCTCATGTTACAAATCAGAACCGTGATGAGTTTGATAGCTGTGATATGTATTTAATGAATTAAAATTGGTTAAATTCTTTTTTACCAACTTCAAAATTTCAAAGATGTATAAACACGGTAGAGTAAATATTTTTTGTTGTTTAAATGTCATTTTGTACGATTCTCTAAATTTTAATCCCAACATACAGCGTATGGCCCTTGTTGCAACACAAACACTCTATTTGCCCATGTAGAGTTACCCCACAGTAATTCCATAGAGAAATGAAAAATTTTGGGCGTACTCAAGCTTGTGATATTTCGTAATCTTTTCAGCACAAAACAGCTACTAAAGACATCTATATTGATACCTAGTAATTTAAATGATGTGATCTGTTGAACTGATTTTCCATCATTTTTCACATATACACTCGATATGAAATGTGCACTAATGGGATGAAATTCCACAACATAAGTTTTATTTTGATTCAGTACAAGTTTTTTTATTTTCAAAATATTTCGAAATCGAGAGAAAATTTGTGTTTAACAAGTTTATTGAATTGAATCTATATTAACCATTGTGAGATACATAACATGTATATATGGTAAGTCAAGATATGGTACTTAATATAAAAAAAAGTATAGGTATAATATGTTGTAAATATAAAAGTTATATACATTAAATAAAATAAAAAAGAAATTGAATAGACAATAAAAGATATAAAAGAGAAAAATATATATGTATGTATAGGTACATATATTTACACAGTAAACACAACAACAGTTAAGTTATTGAGTCAAAAACTCTTATATATTATAAAAAACCATTTCTATTAAATAATTTTAAGAGTGTGTATCTCCCAGTCTATTAAGATTAGCAGTGTTTGTATATGTATTGGGTCATTTAAAGATTTTCCACATGCAACGATTGTGATATCATCTGCAAAAGCACAAAAGAACGTAGACAGGTAATTACCTAGGTCGTTTGTGTATAAAATAAACAATAGAGGGCCCAGCACACTCCTTTGGGGAACTCCAGTGTCAACATCAAGTTCTTTAGATCTGGTACCAAAATAATCAACGTATTGCTTTCGGTTACTTAAGTATGATTTTAAAACTTCATCGCATGACCCTTTTAGACCATAATGTTCTATGTTTTTCAATAGAATAAATACTATTATTGACACAGTCGAAAGCTTTTGAAAGATCAATAAATAAAGCTATGTCCTTGGTCTAAGTTTTTATACATAAAATGAAAGATATTTATAAGCGCTGTTATCGTTAATTTATCCTCCCTAAAACCATGTTGGTTCAATGATAATAAATTCTTTCTTTCCAGAAATGAAACTATATGTTTCGTAATATTTTTGAGAAAACTGATAGCAGTGAAATAGGATACGCGATAATTGGAAAATTGCTTGCTGTCTCCACTTGGTATAGTGTGACCTTTGATAGTTTTAAGAGGCTTGAGAAAGAACCACTCTTAAAACCTTCATTAATAATATGCATAAGCGGTTTTGCAGGTCGGCACATCGTTTAATTATTTTTATGGAATAGTCATCTGGGCCAACAGAATTTGTTAGTTTTAGTTTTATTTATCACGTCGATTGTCTCAGAAAGAGTAACAGGTTCTAAATAAATTAAGTCATCAGAACTTGCTACGGAAATGTTTGATTGTATATTAATTGATCTGTTTTTTATTTGAAATTAAATTTTTTGACAGATTGATAAAAAGTCGTTAAATTCAATGGAAATTATTTCTTCATCTGTGATGATTTCCGTTTTTATTTCCATTCTAGTGTTACAGTGTATATTCGGCTTATTTTTTGTACAGCTGTTTATTATGTTCCGGTAGTAGTAATTGATTCGAATAAATCTGATTTGAGGTAAGTGAAAACAGGTGAATTGCAAGGCTCTATCCTCGGACTTTTACTCTTTTTAATTTTTGTGAATGATATGGCATATTCTTGCATATCATCTAATGCATCAGTTGTCTATACTAATGATACAAACTTTTTAATATCCAGAAGCTATTTGGAGACCACAATTATTCAAGCCATCAGTTGATGAGTTTTCTAAATGATGTTTAAGCAATGTCTAGTTCTACTTGCTGGTAAAACAGTTTTTGTGTCGTTCTTACCAAAGAATGTTTGTCGTAACTCAAGTATTTTAATTAAGGCAAATCATCAGTCAATGAAGAAGTTGCACGTTATCTTTTTTTATATCACAGATAGATAGACAACAGAAAAATATGCTTCCTAGTATTTTTCTTTTTTTTTGTGTGAAAATTGAGGGCTAAAAAAATTATTTATCTTGGGTGAATATAAAACCATTGAAACGCTCTCTCCGTGCCAAGTGACGTCGTATGTGCCGGATGACGTCACGTTATTATTGAAACATCTAAAAGGAATGCTGTGGCTAGAGTAATACCTTAAGCATCTTATGAAATCATTATCCGTCATATTAGCCAATAGTTAATAACAAGATTAAGGATAACAACGTGAATTCGCAAACTTAGGGCAAATCAGTGACGTCAAAATGACGTCAAGGCAATATCATAGCGTTTTCAATCACTTGGTTTCGTTTACATTAAAGCTCAAATTTTAATGTTGAATTAAAAGAAAATTATTCATTCTAAGGTTGGTCTTTCTGCACAAACTCACTGTAAAGAGGCATTTCTAGTCCTATCAATTTTAACACTACCGTCACTTTGTATATTTTTAATTGTATTAAATATAAAAAGCAAGAAGGTTTATTCCTAAGAATCATTAATATATTGTTACATGTTTACAGTCTTCAGTAAACACTCTGTAGGTTCAAATAACTTGCAACAAGAATCTCCACTAACCACTATTTTATTAATCACTTAATTTACAATAGTTAATCCTTAAAACTCACACAACTAATAATAACTTTAATCTAATATAAATTCACTACTTTTAAATCACAACTGTACTTTACTTTTAAATCACTTGTCAACTCTTATCTAACCTAAAACTCTGTCTTGCCTGCTCAACTTCACTTCTTTATGTACCCCCTTAGAATGTACCAGAATCCCCTTCCATAACATTCTAGAATAGGTTGGAATCCTCCAGAGTTTTCTACTACGTGCTAGATGGCGGTTCGTTAATCGGCCCAGAGATGACCTACCTACCTACCGGCCATCAACAGAATAACAGGTCTCCCTTCCTTTGACCAGGGACTTAATCACATCTCCCCCTGTTAGAGGGCAGCACATAACAATATGTTTTAACAGTTTTAAATTTAATTGGAAATCTGAAATCAATGGAATTGAATTTACTTGGGTATGTGTGTATGGCTAATATTTTTTTCACAGCACTGCTTTCAAAAAACTGTTTTTTTGTAACTTCGGCGCCCTCTACCACTCGATATATTAACTTCTCGACATCGCAACAATTACTGAAAATATGTAGAGTTTTATTTACAACATTTTTTTGTTCAATAACTTTTTCTGTGCAATTTTTTCCAGGTCGAAGTACTATTTGACTGAACTATATAAGCCTCGTTTTGTGCTATATTATTTTTATGAAAAACCGACACAAAGTATCAATTTTTCAGTACTAAAATTGCTATCTTCAAATCTCTGTAACTTGTAAAATGTCATTTTTGTAGAAAATTGTATGCCACCTTCACTCCTTCCCCTCCTATCTTCTTTCCCCCTCCACTCCTCCCCCTATCTGTATCAGCTTCAGTGGTTAGTTTTTATTTCGTCCCCCTAGAAGGGTGGGAACCACCCCCCAAAATAAATAGCGACTGTTTTTAAATGATAAACTTTCTTGTGTTGAGTTTCAACGAAACAATTCCAAAGATTTTATAAAAATCCATTCACTGGAACAGGGTTTCGAGTTTTATCGGTTTTACGTTCTAACGGCATTACTATATGCAAATTTATTGTTTTACAAAAATGCTGATCAAATGCAATGTACTTACTCTTCGTTAGGAAAACTTTTCGTATTTTTGCGAAAAGTTTAATAATAAACTAACAAACACTTGGTGTGGAATATTTAAATGATAGTTACCGAATATGATTTATTTATTATAAGAGATGCAAAGACACCCAACCGCCACTATTTTAGGTTATGAATTTTAGCGGCAATTTCAAATAGAAGAATTTTCTAAATATTCCGGGAACTTTGGAAACTTCCACATCCCTTGAGGAGACCTTGGCTCCCGGAATATTCTCAACCATCTCTGTAGAACACTTCTAACGATATTTTAAACAAATTAATTTTATTAAGGTGGACGAAACCGACATCCAGAAGAAAGACATTCAAAGACAACGAACTACGTCATCATCAACCGAGCTGACCGAAGAACAGTTGCAGTCTACTGTAGCCAGAGTGCTGCACTCCTCATTTAAGCAACCATCAGAGAGTCGTTTGTATCTGCCGGAAACGGCGGAGGACCTGAGGCAGAACCGTCATATGTCTATTCGCGATGTAAGCTCAAACGCCATCATGGAAGTGTTGACTTTAATAGCAAAAGGGAATAATCCATATAAGAATCTGGCGCAAGCTAATACGGATATGTGTGAAACCGCCAGCGTCGGTTCGTTCTCCGCTAGCCCTACACAAAACTTCAGCCCATCGCCCAGTCCTGTCGGGGCTTGCCCTATTCCTTTGTTGACAATGAAGAACACCGAAGAAAATAATACCCCGTTAACATTAGCCATTAATTTCCTAATGGATTCTTACAACAGAGTGAGTGTGGAAGAGAGGAACCATCCTAAGAAATCCAGTATACCGCCGCTTAGTGACGTGTTAACAGAGTTAAGAGCACAAATAATTCATTACACAACCCTTGTGGTACAAGGTTACATTGTGCCCAACGACGACAGTAGTAAATCACCGCTATTAACGCCCATTTTGCAGCAGAGCATACCGAGAGGCTTTTTGACCGAACTTGTCACTAGGACCCACACGTGTGAGAAGCTGTTTTCAAACGTGGTCAGCCCAATTTTGCAGTGTTTGTTTAAGATGATGCAGAATGCGAGCATTGTAGGAGACGAGCATAGAATACCGATACAAACGCTTTTTGAACTGGCCGACATCCGTTGTGGCTCCCGCCCCATTTGCACGTTAATAACTAAACAAATCCAGTTTATGCCTGAACCTTGCACCCCAGCTCAGGGTCGAGAAGTGATGAGATCCTCATTCTTGGGACCTTTCATTTGCGTGTCGGTCTTTGCCGAGGACGAGCCGAAAGTGGCTGAAAAATTCTTCTCCGGGAATTCGTCTAGCGATAAAAGCCTCATTCAGACTCTCCAGCTGGAACTAGAGAACACGAGGGGGTTGCAGCATAGGATTTTCCATTTCATGATGGCGAATCAGGAGAGCAGGGACCCCTGCTTGAATTACATAGCTCAACTGTTGAAGTACAACGAGAAGAGGTGTCAGCTTCAGACGGAGGAAAGGTCGCTGGCCGGAGACGGTTTTATGTTGAATCTGTTGAGCGTCTTGCAGAATTTGTCTGTTAAAATTAAGCTTAACAAGATGGACTTTATGTATCCCTTCCATCCTGGATCTTTGATCAGCGTCAAAAACGATACTAGACTGAAACTTACCTCGCAGGAAGTCAGTGATTGGTTGGAAGACTTTGGTGAGTACTGTAGTATATATTTAAAGAGTATTAATGATATTTTACGTAATTTTTTATTTGTTTATTTTATAGTTTTATTTATTTAAAAATCCCGGTGAGTGTCATCAACTTTTTTCAGCTTTTGTAACTTCAAAATTTTAGCATTCATCTATACCCTTCTGTAATATACTGGGTGTAGCAGAATAGGTGTCCCCCTTTTTTCAATAGTTAGTAGTTAAATAAACAATTGAAATTTGGAACATGTGATATACTTAATAAACGTCACTTTTGACATAAATGATATTTTTCAGTTTTATCGGAAGTGACACTAATTTTTTATAATTTTCTGCATGCAATGATACTACATAAGTGACATTTCAAATGTCAATGTCAAATATTTTAATTTATTGTTTTGTATTTAAGTGGGTCATGACTGTTCCAATTTATTCTAATTGATCCATATAATGCTAGAAAAATCGAAATCCCGTCGAAAATGCTAATTTACGTGATTTATGAACAAATAAAATTAATCAAAATGATATTTGGGACAAAGCAAATTTTGTTTAGATTGAACCATATTGGTACCATAGTACCATTTATTAGTACTATTAATAAGGAATTTATTAAAATGTGCGATAAATAGATATCTGGGATTTATCATTGTGATTTAGGATTTGGGCCTGGTAAATGGAGTTCCACAAGGCCCCATTCTAGGGCCTGTATCATTTGTATTTTATATTTATAACAAGTTTCAAAATCTCATCTCTCAATTGTTGATTTACCGAGCCATAGCGACTATGAAGGAAGAATTAACTTGGTAATTTTTTAGGGGAAAGTCACGAACTGCAACCGCCCAACTTCTCCACCATTTGCTGGTTCTTAACGTTACACTGCCATCACTTGTCGCTGTTGCCGGCTCTACAGAAATACCAAAGACGGCTGCGCGCCATCAGGGACTTGCAGAAACTTTTGGACGAAACCGTGGCTGCCGAAGCACAGTGGCGGAACACGCCGTTTGCTAGCAGAAATAAGCAGTTCATTAAAAGGTGGAAGCAACAATTGAAGAAGCTGAACAAGTAAGTGTAAATATTCTAGGCTGAATGTATGTAAAATAAATGATGATGTTGAGCTCTCCCACTTAATAAAAATAAATACTTTTTAGATCGAAGGCTTGCGCAGATGCAGGACTTTTAGATAAGAATCTCATGAGAAGATCCTTGATATTCTACACCTCCGTGTCAGAATTTCTATTAAGTTTGATGACCAATACACCGCCTGGCGGTGCCGCGCCGAACTTACCACTGCCAACACATACCCCGCCAGCTTTCGCTGCTATGCCTGAGTGGTATGTGGAAGACATTGCAGAATTTCTGCTTTTTGCATTACAGTAAGTACTGATTCGCACATATTTCTGTATGGTATGTTAAATATATTTTCCTCGCATTTCAGATATTTCCCGAGCGTCATAACGGACAACATGGAAGATACACTAATCACTTGGTTGCTGGTCACCATATGTTCCTCCAATATGATCAAGAATCCCTACTTAGTTGCCAAATTAGTCGAAGTAGTATTTGTGATTATCCCCACCATACAACCTCGATGTGAAATGCTCTATCTTCGTTTCATGAATCACCAGATCTCACACACCGTCTTACCCAGTGCTCTTATGAAGTTTTACACCGACGTTGAAACCACAGGCTCTAGTTCTGAATTCTACGACAAATTTTCCATTAGATATCACATTAGTTTGATCATCAAAGGTAAGGAGGTTGTCATGATATTCTATTATGGAATTGGCAAGACGTTTTAAATTTTCTAGGCATGTGGGGTTCGCCGGTGCACCGACAGGCGTTAATCAGCGAGTCCCGTAGCGGTCACCAGTTCGTGAAGTTTGTCAACATGCTGATGAACGACACCACGTTCCTTCTGGACGAGTCGCTCGAGTCCCTAAAACGCATCCACGAAGTGCAAGAGCTGATCAGCGACGACGACAAATGGTCGAAACTGCCCTCGGAACAGCAGCAGAGCAGAATGAGGCAGCTGAACTCAGACGAGAGACAGTGCCGTTCCTACTTGACCCTGGCCAGGGAGACGGTAGACATGTTTCATTATTTGACGGTGGACATTAAGGAGCCTTTCCTGAGGCCCGAGTTAGTTGATAGGTTAGCTTCTATGTTGAACTTTAACTTGCAGCAGTTGTGTGGGAAAAGGTGCAAAGATTTGAAGGTCAGGAATCCGGACAAGTACGGTTGGGAGCCCAGGAGGCTGCTCAGTCAGCTGGTGGATATATACTTGCATCTCGATTGTGATAAGTTCGCAGAAGCTCTCGCTGGAGACGAGGTGAGTAGATATTCCTTTGTCGTAGGGTAAGCTAGACGATACATGATTAGTTATGAAATTAGAAACAAAGTCAATACCACCGAATAATTCTATATTATGCATGATATGCGATCGATTGTTTAGCGTCATTAGCATAGCATATGTTATTAGCAAAAACTATCAATAAACGTATTTTTTTTTTTACAAAAAAACCAGTTGCCCTACTCTGTAGCTCTGACCCTCACAGAGGGGAGCATAGCCACTCCTCACGCCCGTGGGGTGAGTGACTACCGGGTCCGTGAATAGTGTGCCCTGAGCAGACGCAATGAACCTAGGATGACAGCCTTCTGCATTCTGCCGGATAAAATCTCTGCTGAATTTCGGCATCCTTAGTTCTGAAAGCAGCATCTGTTTCATTCCACCGAGGGCTCCTATAAGCAGTACCACTATTTTAACAGAATGGCCTGTATAAAACCTGCGGAGTTTGAAGAGCAAATCTCGATATTTTGTCCGTTTTTCCTCTTCTTTCAAAATGCTCTCAGCGGGGGCTGAGAATTCCACAACATACATTGTCTTGAGTTGGTGGTCGAGGAGTAGGCTTGTTGGCTTGTATTTGCCTGACGGGAAACGAGTAGTTCCAGTAAATTACACTTCTCATTCCCCACAACGGACTCAATATCCCCCAGAGCGTAAGGCAGCACTGGTGTTTCGTCTATCCCATACGAGTGCCTTAGATGATAATAAAGCACTCGTAATGCTGCGTCGTATCTGTGAATATAGGCCGAGATTGCGTATGTCGGACAAGCCGACAGTAAGTGCATTACAGTCTCCGGCACACTGCGGCAGGCTCCGCAGCTGACAACAGGGACCTCCATACCCATGACACGACTTCGATAGACGAGGGTGTTAAATACACCATCTTGGCAAGTCATTATGAATCCCTTGGTCTCGGACTTCAGCCTGGCTAAAAAGGTGAAGGTCAGCCTTTCGGATAAGCCGAGGTCTTCTATATTTTTATAGAAGACACCGTGCAATGGTTTATCCTTATGGAGCTGCAGAAGGATGTTGTGTTCTGTAGCTCTAATGTGGGCTTTTAGTCGAACGAGTTCCAACTCGATGACAGAGTCAGGGTTTACCCGCTCGTCGTCGAAGATGAGACCAAGTTCATCAGCTGCTCTCCATGCTGCCTTAAAGAGAAAAGCTCCTACCTCCGCAAATTCATGGTCTCGGACTATGCAGAGGAGGGGATCCGAACTCCTGATGACCTTGCATGCTCGATCCAGAAGCATCCTGCTATGGAGACCCTCCAAGCTCAAGAGTCCACAGCCTCCCCGATGTCATGGGAGATATAACCATGGAACGGATGATTTAGGATGCAAGCTCCTATTGAGATGCATCTTCTTGCGGGTTACTACATCGAGTTGACGCAGCTCTTCTCTAGTCCATTCCACTACTCCAAAAAAGTAGAGAAGGATCGGAACGGCAAGCATATTTGTAGCAGACACCTTGTTCTTCCCCGACAGTTCTGTAGACCAGATCTGTTTGGAGTAGGTGCTGATACTTACCGCGGAGAGCGTTTTTCACTACACTCACTTCTTGGGTGGAGCATTGCTCGACATCCAAGTAAATGTACGGCTCTCCAGCATCTAGATGGTATAAGATGCAGCGCGTCCTCTCTATAGTCATCGCATCGTCCTCTCTTGAGATGGATCAGTGCGCATTTGTCCGACCTGAACTGCATACCCAGCCTGCGCGTACTCCTGTACTGCCCTGAGGGATTGTTGGAGGTCTTTTTCTAAGGAGGTATAAAACATAAAATAGATGGGTGACCTTATGCCTCCTATCGCCGGGGGTTTTCTGGAGCGAGACGGATAATGGCAGTAGTGAGATGCAAAATAGAAGAGGGCTGAAGAAATATTCCCCTTCTGAATGTTACCGACTCAGTTTGGACCCGATGTTATGGTAAAGAGAGTCCTCCAGAGCGGCATCAGTTCTTCAATACATCTCACTACGGGAGCGGGTACCACAAGACAACGGAGCAAGTGAACAATGAGCTCATGCGATGTCATGTCAAATGCCTTGCGGTAGTCGATCCAGGTCATAGAAATGTTCCGCTTATACTGCATGAAGTCCTGCGCACACATCTGTTGATCAGCAGGTTCTCCTTACAGCCAGTGACACCTCTCTTCGACCCTCGTTGCTCAAATATCCGTTCGTAAACCGGTTCAACTGCGTGGAGCACCCGCATGTACAAAATGCATGTAAACACCTTGTAACATGCGCTGGATAGGTTATCGGTCTGTAGTTCTTGGGGATCAGCACTTTCCGCCCCTCAACGACCCAAAAAGGAAATTCTGGTTAAATGGTGGTGGGTGCTCGATAACTTTTTGCACCAAAGCGTATTATTATTGTATAGGTTCAGAATTGCCCTGTACAACGCTTAAAAAAGCCGTTGTACAGGGTGATTCAGAACCTATATAATAATAATACGTTTATTGATAGCTTTTGCTAACAAAATATACTATGCCAATGACGTGACCATGAAAGGTTAAAATCAACATTTAACTGTTAAGATGCATTTACAATATGCGGTGCAAGATGTTCCCCGATAAAAACGTTGCTTTCGTTCAGGTACGTGTGTTCAGTTTCGAAGCCAATAAAATAATAATATATTTTATTTCTTTCATTTGAATGTATAAGATACACAACAAAATAAAAATTCATGAAAAGTAGGTATATAACATTCAGAAGTAAACATATACATAAAATATATTTATAGGTACAGACACATACATTTATATGTAAAAAGACATAAACATAACAGTAAAATATTACAAACAATTACAAATATAATTAATACTGCACAGTTTTAAAAGTTAAAACGGATGGTTTTTTTTTTAAGAAAATTCTAGAATAGTATAACAGTTCCTTTGCAGTAAATATTCTTTTAATTTCAATTTAAAAGCGTTGGAGTAGTTCAGGGTTTAATGCATTATAAAATTTACATCCAGTGTAATAAAACTTTTTTGATAAAATGTAGTGCGGAAATTATTCGGTACTAGCAAGCAACTTAACCTATTATCATGACCATGATTCTGTTGATTCTCCAAAAACAGTGAAATATTCCCAATCTATGTTTTCTCTATTCTTATATAAATGGTTGCTTTTGCAGAGATCGTTCAGGAAAGAACTCTTTGACGATGCAGCCCTCAGATTAGAGCGGATCTTGATAAAAACTCCAGTGGAAATAGAGCAGTTTAAGGCGTTGGCATCCAAAGCACACGGTATTTTAGAAGCCAATCTGAAATCAGAGGACTGGTTGGCCGATGCACCCGACGAATTCAAGGATCCTCTCATGGATACGTTGATGACCGATCCGGTGCTGTTGCCGAGCGGCCAGATTATGGACAGATCTGTGATTATGAGGCATTTGTTGAACAGCAACACGGACCCCTTCAACAGGCAGCTGCTGACTGAGGAAATGTTGATTCCTGGTAAGAGTTTGAAGAATCATATATAAAATGTGTATTGAATATAATAACTTAAAGTGGGAGAAAGTATGGCGCTCATTATAGAATCCCGAGGAACACTTTATAATCATTGCTTTTGTAAGAAATTTTGTGTTCTCGTTATTGATATTTTTGAGCGTAATAACACTAATTTTCTAACACCAACTTTCTGTTTCAGCTGAGGACTTAAAAGAAAGAATACGAACCTGGAAAATTGAAAAGACATCCAAATCAAATTAAATTAGGTTCTTTAATGGTTTATTTAAAAGTTTATTTAAAGATATTTTTATTTAAAAATTCTTAATTCATTGTAATTATTATTATATAATAATTCATTTTTGTACTTTTTATATAATACAGACTTGGTAAGAAACAATTATGAATTGATTTGGAAGGGGAGGAGGCAATATGAAAATTTGTTGTTGGATAATTTAAATATAAAATCATGTCGATGTAATTTATTGTTATCGAGGAAGTAAAGTGGTAAGTAGAAATATAAAATTGTTGTTTTCGTATTGTCCTCTCTGTAAGTTAAACATTTTAAGGCTGATGAGAATTGTTCATAGATCTCAACATTGATAACAATATTGTTGCATTTTTCCTTCAAAGAAATTTTCTTGCGTAATTTTATCAGCTGTCTTTTTCGTACCTACTTTGAATGTATTAATTGTTTTACTTTATTTTTAACCGATCCGTTCAGCGTTTATAATTATCTTGAATTAAAAATAAAGTAGAATTATTAAGATACCTTTTTTTCTCCGAGAAAAGTTTCGTTGTAAATAGTTGACTACTATAGAAAAAAGTGAGATGTATATTAACATAAAAAAAATCAGATTAAAAGAAAACTAATTTGATTATTTCTAATTTTAGTTTATAGTTTCATCGACTTTTATTGTTTTCAGAATAATCAAATTCGTTTCAGATATATTGAAATTTTTATATGAAAAATTATTAAGTGTAGTAATTTAGCAAATAAAAAATTTATATAAATGCTGCAGTTTTTTTTCACGGAATTAGTACTATCGATAAAAATTACCTTGGGTTCAAATTCCAGCTCCAGTAGATAGCAATGTCGGAGGCCATGGTTGTGTGTCCAAATTTTTCTAAAAATGTAACTCGTTTCTGGGCAGCTGCTCCGGTTTAGGGATTATAAGAGTTTTGTATCCAGGTAAGCATAAAAATTGTCTAAATACATTGATTCAGATAACTTGAAGAATGTGTGTGTGTGTAAGGATTTGAAGTGAAAGAATAAAACAATAGAGTACAAGCTTTCGCAGTCATATTCCATTGACTTAGTTTCTTCCCTGGTTTTCGGCCGACATTCGTTGATCATACTGGTGGTGGTGCACTTTCCCACTGCACGCTATATGATGTGGTTTGATGAGATATTATTATTAAAATGCTTGAAACCAGATGTGTTCACAGTGCTTGCAGAACTCCAATTCTTTAGATACTTCATCCCACAACTTTTTTAGTAATAACTTTATTATGGTATAACTTTGACATTTGACCATTGATCCCACAGAGGAGCACGAGCTTGATTTATCGATCAATAGGTACAAATCCAAGAATGAAGTTTAAAAAATAGAGGTTTATTTTCAAATAATTGATCAGAAAAAGTTATAAGTGCTCCACGTGTTGCCAATTTTGTTTGACACATATCTCTACGCGTCTTTGAAATGAATAAGTTTTTGCTGTTTTACGATCCAAAATATGAAAGAAAGAATAATGACTGCTTTTTGATCAATCACAGCCACAATTTTAAAAGCAGTAGAAACCTTATTTCACACATAGCGATACACATCACTATGTGTCTTTGATCAAAGTGAGCAATGTGGAGCACTTATAATTTTTTCTGTGCAATTATTTGAAAGTTTCTTCCTGAATTTTGTACTTATTGATCAATGAATCGAAAATAAGAGATGTACATGCAAAAATGTTGGTTTTTCATTCCTGGTCGAAAAATATACAGGGTGTGCTATTAGAAAAAATGAAAAAATTCAGCTCAAAAGGTTCTAAATTGAAAAATGATTTTTGGTCATTCTGTATATTTTTAGAAAGTGAAAGTGATTCAAAAACGTCACACATATACGTCTCGTAAATGGTATTTATATAAAAAAGTAAAATTTATAATAGTGACTAGTGATTTTTTCAAAATTTTTGTTATTAATTTATGAAACAAGTAGATGATAAAAGTATATAGACATATTGCCAACTCATTTAGATTAATTTATGTGAAAAATTTGTTGGCACTTAATTCCAAAAATTAATCTTAAAAAAGAGTTATAATAATAATAAAATATTTATATTGCATAGAAGAAAAGAACATACACAAATGGACAAGGTGCATTTAACATGATTTTTCAAATCAAATCACTTTATTTATGCTATATACAAAAGTAGTATTTGCACAAGTCATTATTTACAATAAGAGAAAAAAAATAACAATATAAAAATATATAGATACCATATACACCACAATAAAACGTAGGAATATAGGACAAACTTTAGATTTAGACAAACATTTTAAATCATCATTGAACTTATATGATAGAAATTCATCATACTAGTAAAAAAAGCTTTTTCGAGCAAGATGGTCCTTATTTTTTTTCTTGAAACTCGGATCTGGTAAGCATTTTATATCGGCTGGTAGTTTATTGAGAAATTTGGGTGCTAAAATTTGAATTCCCTTTTGACTTTTTGTTGATTTACGAAACCTATTGTTAACATATCTTGGTGTCTTATATTGTAATGATAGTCACGTTCTTCTCTGTTTAAACCCCGAGCATATAAATTCTTTCTAGCATGCAAAAGTAACTCATATATATATATATATATATATATATATTGGTTACCATTCTTTAATGATTTGTAAGGTGTAATTCAATGCAGGTCGGGGTATTTGCCCGCTGAGTAGTTGTTTCCTGCAAATCATATATTATAATAGTAGGTTAAGTCCACCTAGGACTGAAAGGTCGCCGCTCTCAGGTACTTGCAGAATCGCAAGTCGCTATACGCCCATAAAGACATCTATGGTGTATAGTAGCATTAGACCACATGAGAGGTTTCACTTACCTCTCACCACTACTCAATATATATATATATATATATATATATATATATATATATATATATATATATTGATGGAAATGTAAGTATATTTAACTCATGAAACTGTTCTCCACAGTCATCCCTATAATTTAAGTTGGCTACTATACTCATGCTCATCTTTGTAGAGCAAAAATTCTGGTCCAATTTGACGCTTGTTCTCATACTAGAACAGCGTAGGAAAGCAAAGAGTGGCATAGTGCAAAGTATGCATTTTTTAGAGCCTCTTTACTTCATTTGCTAGATTTATGAAAATAAATATATTTTTTGACAATTTTTTTGATAAATTTTCTATATGTACATGCCAAGTCATTTTATTATTAACATAAACTCCCAAGAACTTTGTTGATTCCTGGGGATCAGGAACACTGTGTCCTATTTTATTGTGTAGTGAGAAGATCATGTGCACTGTTTTGTCTCGATTTAATGTGAGTTTATTCGCTTTGAACCAAAGCTCTGCCCTTGACTCCACCTCACATGCCACTGCTGAAAGTTGTTCAATGCTATTGTTTTGAACCGAAATAGTTGTCACCTGCAAAAAGTATGTCAGTAGAGTGTTCATTTGAATTTGGAAAATCATTTACATGTATTAAAAAGAGAAGGGGCCCAAGTACTGAACCTTGGGGCACTCTATGTATTATTTTTGTTTTATTTGAATATTCATTATTTATTTTAACGGTTTGATATCTATTGGTTAAATATGATCTTAATAGTGTAACACTGCTATGGCAAAACTTATATCTATTTAACTTTTCTAGTGGTATTTCATGTGAGACGCAGTCAAATGCTTTACTTAAGTCGCAAAATATAGTGCACACATGTTCCGACCCTCAAAAGCCTCCACAATCTGTTCTAGCAGAGGTGGTATTTTTTGATTTTCTAAAACCAAATTATTTGTTATAAAATTTGCTACTATTTTCAAAGTAGTTCACTATTTGCTCTGCCAAGCATTTTTCAAATATGTTTGAAAAGATGGGAAGCAATGACACAGGCCTATAGTTATTTGCGTCTCCCTTTTTAAAAATAGGTATTACAATAGCCTCTTTGAGGCAGTCTGGAAAGCAAACTTCTTCAATACATATGTTTATCAGTTTTCATAATGGCGATATTATCAAATTTTTAATAGATTTTATCAGAAATATATTAAGACCAAAAATGTCTTTGCTGTGTTTATTCTTTAACGAATCAATAGCGTCTCTCACATTATTATGAGTTATAAGTTTAAAATGAAATAAGTTTGTATGGGATAATTCAGCATTATGCATTATATCTATAGGACTGATCTCACTATCACCCAATTCTTCCAAAAGATTACAGCAACTTCACTAAAAAAAGTGCCAAACTGATTTGGAGTTAAATTACCATCTTTCTGTATTTGTGAACGCGTATTATTTCTGTTTAAAACTTTACCCTAAAAACATAGTCAATAGTAAAATAAAACTCCAAATACAATAATAGACAATATTTAAATACAACAAACAATTACAGGAAATAAACACTTATTATGACAAATAGCCTCCTTTAACTTTGACTTCAATGTAGTAACGGAGAGACCGTGAAATTCCATAGGTAAATTATTTTGAATATAAGATGATATAAAAGCTCCTCGAGAAAATTGCACTATGATGTAAAGGTACTGTGGCATGGTTGGCAATATTTCTCAAGTATCTCTCATGAACGTGATCATGTCTGATAATCTTGTTAGATAGATATTCAGGCAGCCCAGTTTTTAAAATTTTATCTGCGTACATGATTGTGAGTAATAGTTTTCAATACAAAATACGTAAAAGCGTACAAAAGTTTGGTTTTAAATATTCACTGATGATGTCAACTTCGATGGCGAAACACGAGTCCATTGTAGTTTTTAACATTCACGAAATCTATTTCTGTTGCTGTTTATTAGCCATTCATTTGTTTAGATTTCACATTGTTTCTTTTATAGGACCGTATCCAACTCATATCTTTAATAAATATGTCTGTTCTGATCTGCTCGTATTTTGAAACTTACATATGAGATGCTGCCTTCTTTGGGTTAAAATAAAAGTACAACTCATTCTAAATGTTTATTTCAACAGTGAGCAGTTGTTCATAATATAATTTTAACAGATATGTGGAAATTTGAAGCTCTAGTCATGCAAAATGTCACAAAAACCATTTTCTATAAATTGTGCTCCGCTATTAAAACCTGTTCTTCTCTAGAGAACATCTTAAAATACTTTATTCTGATAAGTTTAATCCAGACTTTCGATTTATTGTCTTCATATATATTTATTTTTTCATTCTGAGCATGGGTAATGTATAAATCGTTCCTAGTAGAAAGTTTTACAAAATATTCCAGACGTCAGTCGTGGGGACATTTCGTCAAACTCTCTACGAGGCATTTACCTTAAATCTAATGGAAGATACTGATTTCATTAAATATTTCTATAAAATATGAAAAGTCTAAAGGTACAATAGGAAAATTTGCGGTTCAACAATTCTAATTAAGCCGTTGAGTATATATATCTTCTTTACAAAATCTCTTATAAATAGTCTACTTGCTACTTTTAAGTAAAAGTGCTTGAAAAATTCCATAATACTATTACGTACGAAGTCGTTTCAAATAAAAACAAAACTAACGACGAATCATATCATTTACTTAAATATAACAGTACAATATAAATTAGATACAAAAGTACAACAAATATAAATATGTTTACAAGAAATATACTTAAAATAAATAAGTTGTTAATTTCCCATAAGAAAGTCTCTACATTTATCTTCATATGTTCATGAATCTCATTTCTTTTTGTATAAAATTGCCAAGGCCAATAATTTCATAAATACCTATGGTCTCAAAAGAGTCGTCTTACAATTACATATACAAATTGTGATAAAATTAAAGCCACCATTTACGTTTAGAATTTCCCATGGTAAAAGAAACTCCACATATCATAAATGTAAAGTATTCTTTAGTACAACGAAAAATAACCTAACACAAATAAATAAAATTAATAAGATCTCAAACATCTAGCTTTTCGTTATATACGGTAGCGACGGTACCAAACTGCAGGCCAGAACGTATAGTACACCGAAGAACAAATTCAACTTGGCAGTCTTTTTGGGAACGGTGTGTATATCGCTCGATCTGAACTGTTTCTCGATTTTAAAAGCACTAGGCAACGTAATCAGCGGCAACATGAACCATTTGGAGTATTTCAACGAAGCTACCATGAACATTATGTAGGGTGTAAACAGTAAGAATGCGTAGAGAACGTATGAGGCGGTGTGCCCGATAATAATAGCTAAAGTAACAATCCCAACTTTCTTATCAGACTCGGAATCACGGGTGTTGTTGCTATGCAGAATAGCTTCGGTGTTCAGAGCCAATGGAATGGCATAGTATATAGTAGCCCACTCCACACGGCCAGTCTGCGACATGAAAGCAAAAAGCACTGAAATGGGGCCGAATATAATCAAAATTAACACATCTCCTAATGCTATATACTTAAAACCAATACCACCAGTGTATAGGAAGCTAGAGGACAATCCTCCAAAATAAACTAACGCTAAATGTTCCATTTTAGCTGGCGATAAACTAGCCAGTAATATGAAACCCACACATCCAAAAAAATACAGCAAAGCACCGAGAGACACCACTTGATCTTTGGAGAGGATGTGATCTACCAGTATTCGATCATCTGATTTTCGATTATCAATACCTTTCACATAGTCGAAGTAAGTGTTCACGACATTACCAGCTCCGTGAACTGACACTACCGTATAAACAGTCAAGAGCAACGTTAAGTAATTGAAATCTGAAGAACCAGGGTATTTGTACGCTATAGTGGATCCTAGTAACGTGGGCATTAGACTAGCACTTAGAGACCATGGCCGCACTGCCAGCACATAACTTGATAATTTCATCAATCCAGATTTTGGCTTGGATTCTACATTTTCTTTTGCTTTTGCCTCACCATTTGATAACAATTTTTGGTCTGCAGAATCGACTTTTTCTGTCATTTTCAAAATTTCTACTTCACTGTACGAAATACTGCCACAATTTTGGTTGATTTGTGTTTGTTGACGACTTGCCTATTCTTTTTGATTGTTATTTTTGGATTACTCAAACTAACATAACCCAACCAAAGAAATTAAATTTTTGAGTGACGTTAAGAAGTGCCGCGTTCCGAATCTCCGCGACTGCAGGTAAAAGTCGTTTGCTTTTCGTCTTGTATTTGTGATTAATAATAAAAATTATCTACTTTTAATCACTAGATGCCACATTAAAAATTATGCGAAGAATTTGTGCACTTGGGGCGATTAATACTGATTAATTTCGATAACTATTATAATAGCGGACGTGAATAGTCGAAAGTCGAACGTATTACAACTCAAACTTCATACCACTCGGAAATTTGAACGTTCAATAATAGGAATGTTGATAAACTTATGTAGTTCACGTGTTTTGTTGCATACTATCTAAAAAATAGGTATGTAGTTCTAGAGCGGTTGTAAAAGAGTTTGAAATGAAAATTAATGGTTAATTATTTTTATATATCAAATTATCACTACATTGAAATAAGTCAACTGGCAATATCTAAAAAATATATTTGGATAACCTTAATGTTTGTTTTGTTGTAGAATTCTTTAAATAAACATCAAAAACATTCGAAACTAAAGTATTTATGATTAGATTATTGTTTAATATTCGGGTAATCCTAATTAAAATGTTTAACGTTTTTAATTACTTTATTTTTATCTTTTTATTGCAACTGCACAGGTTTAGTAATCTCAGCATAAAAGCCATAAGTGAATATCTAATAGTACGGGAGATAGCGTCAATATTTTATCCGTCGTTTCAACACGACTTTTGTTTTTTTTATGTTAGTTTTCGTTCGAAAAACAACTAAAATAAGTGTCAGCTGACGCGACCGTGGAGGCGAAGAGTGTGGGAGGCTATACACATTTGGTAAAATAATCTTGTTTTTTCCGTCAATCCAACAAAGCTACAAAATATTTGTATGAAATATTAGACATACATATTACAGAATACTTAGAGATTGCAATCATTGATTGAAAATCCATATAAAAAACTTAATATTTCTATTATTTTGGCACATTCAATACGAATTATTCAAACCGCCTTATCTTAAACAAGGATAAGACGGTAAAAGTTGAATTTCAAAACACTATGACACACTTACCGCCA
This sequence comes from Leptura quadrifasciata, assembly GCA_963675555.1. NCBI lineage: Eukaryota > Metazoa > Arthropoda > Insecta > Coleoptera > Cerambycidae > Leptura > Leptura quadrifasciata. Next base: position 96,201,185 of record OY776679.1, read on the forward strand.
GATAGCTTTGCCAAAAATATAAAATTTCTGGGATCTTACTTAGATTCTAAGCTCATGTGGAGCTGTCAAATTGATCACATTTGTAAGATACTAAATAGCTCTTTCTATGCTCTACTCAAATTAAAACAAATTGTTCCAGCACCTACTCTGCTTGAGGTTTACTATGCAATGGTTCACTCACGCATTTCTTACAACATAATGTTATGGGGCAAAGCAATAGGAATAAATCGGGTATTCGTTTCTCAGAAGCGCATATTACGATTAATATTTAATCTAACGCATAGAGTCCTGTCGAGAAATTTTTTAAATCAAAAAAATATTAACAGTATGTTGTATATATATACTCAAATATGCTGTATTTGTTCACATGAATTCACAACTTTTTTGTAAAAATAACGACCAGCACAGTTACAGTACTAGACATGCCAGCCAGCTAAGCATACCTTTCCATCACAGTAGCAAGTTTGAAAGATCACCACAGTACTCCTCTATAAAAATATATAATAAGATACCTGACGAACTAAAAATTATTAGAAATAAACTTTTTTTTTTTTTAAAATCTTAAGAGTTACCTGGCTGCACATGCTTTCTACATCTCGAAGAATTTTTCAATTCCGAATTTTAAGTATGTATGTATGCAAACGTATTTTATGTCCTGTTTTTAACTATATACCTTTTATATACTTACATATACTAAAACTCTGTAATTTATTTATTTATACATTCACACACTTTCATGTCTTGTCCTATAAAACAATTTTTATATTTTTTATCATATTTTAACTCTTAGTATAACATTTTATACTATGTAATCATTGTTTACACCATTGTTTGACTTGTTTTATATCATGTTTATGAATCAAGAAAACCAATAAATATTATTATTATTATTATTAATAAAACAAATCAATTCTCATCTTAATCACTCTCACTGCTCTATTATAAATTATCTTCCTCTTCGGAAGTGCTATCTGAATGGTCTTCCAAATCTAGATTTTCCTCAGATTCTTGAGCGTCATCGTTCTCATTTTTGTCATAAATATCTGCCGAAAAATGTTGAGAGAAGTGAATAACAGAATTCATGTATAGAATACCTGGAATTTCCTCGCTCTCATTTATGATATTTTCAATTTTCGGTAATTGATCGCTTTCAAATCACTTGAAAATATACTTCTCATTGTGTTCTTCCCATCCATAATCAGTTGGCAAAAGACAAACTTTGCGTATGAAGATGCGCATGACTCCTAAGAAGTTCGCAAAAAATGCTGTTTCAATTTTGTCTTACATGGAAGTAACATAGAGCCTTTGAAATTCTGGTCAATCTTCAAGACACCTTCTTTCTGATTAACATTATATGGCTTCATGAATTTACACATATGAGATTAATATTCTTGATTCTTTTAGAACCGTACATATGACAAACAAATTCTTCCAGAATAGTAAAATTCTCTTCCAAGTTTTCAGGTGCGTGTTGAGAAATGTCAATGAAAACCTGTATATACAATGGACATTTCCGTAATAATTCTAGCGGTATCTTTTTCCCTTTTCTTATAAAAAGCTGTATTGAAGTCACAGCCGGTTAAGGTGTGAAAGCCTGGAAATAAAACCTGGCCTAATTTCTCATATATTTTATTAACGTCAACGTGTCATTGATTGTTTCCAGTACCAGTAAGAATTCTTATATGTAATTTTCTTCGGAGGGCAGGCATGGTCCCGAGCATCATTATATCTGTATCGGAACATCTTATTGTGACCCAAGCATCAAAATCTAGTCGACGTGGAAAACGATTTTGCTGTCAACTTTTTCGTGTGAAGGACAAGAGAGATTTTCTACAACCGTCTTCACGACCTTGCAATCGATTACTTCGAATTTATAGCACAAGTCATAATTTATGTAAACAGTTTTTCCGGAGAAGAAAAGTTCCCAATGATCGCAAATGAATTTCACCACTTTTTCGATCAATTACCAAAAATTGACAATATCATAAATGAGAGCGAAGAAATTATAGGTATTCTATACATGAATTCTCTTTTATATACTTTATTGATTTTCAATATCTTTCGGCAGATATTTGTGAAGACGAAAATGAGAACGATGACGCTAGAGATACCGCGCGCGGTAAGCGCCTGGACGTTCACGTGAACTTAAAAGGCCTAGCTGACAGGTTTTGCCCATGGTATTGTCAGCTGACACTTTTCAATTGTTTTTTTTATATCGTAAACTATCATATAATTAAATTTCAGTTTTGTCGAAATAACTAATTTTCACGTGTTTTTCACATATTGACTAGGGCAGCTGACTACCTTCGCTCCTTAACCTATGCAGCTGATACTTTTTTTTTTCATTTATATTACATAAATAAACTACTTACAGTTTTGTAGCTTTATTGAATTGACGCAAAAAACAAAATTATTTTACCAAATGCGCAGCCTCCCACGCTCTTCATCTCCACGGTCGCGTCAGCTGACACTTATTTTGGTTGTTTTTGCGAACGAAAACTAACAGTAAAAAACAAAGAAGTCATGTTGAAATGACGCATAAAATATTGAACCTACCTCCCGGACTATAAGTCGGTATTTAATTCATGCTTATGTAGTTTAGGTAACTGAAAACACCCAACATAAAGAGGACATAGGTCTCCACAGATATTAATTTTTTAAGATTCCACTATCTAACAATAGTTATGTGCAATAAATGTTAAATGATTAAAAAGAAACGATGTTACAAAGTGCAATTTTTATTGCCCAAGCAACCGACACTTAACAATCAGCCACAGGTCGTTTAATGTCATTACTAGTTGCATTTATCAATTATGATTTATTTTATTTTTTTAATTCTGTGCAGTGATAAATAATCAGTATAATTTTGATTATTCTTAATAAATCGGCACAGGATAATAATTAATTTCAATTTATTTAAAAAGAATACAGGATATAATTAAGCAGCCCACTTCAAGCACCTTGTGTCTGCATGGGTATCCATACACCTAATACTACAAAACCTAGTACCGCAAGATAAGCAAGAATATTGTCCTAAAAATCCGCAAACCGCACAAAAATGCCGTGGCGGCATCGGCGACTCCTCGCACTGAATATCCATATACGACACTCTTTTGTTCGTCTCCGCCTCGGACCTATCCTCATCCACTAGTTGTTGAAAGTTTTTCCGGAACTTAATTTGGTAATACTCTGCTGTACGTTCTTTCTTTTTAGTCCTCGTACTCCTGTGTTCCAAATTGTCTTCAAACTTGGGGATTTTCTTGCTCATAACCAAATCTGCATGTGGATCATCGTGGTAGTTGTCCGATTCCAAAAGTTCCATTACCTTCCGGTGCCTTCGTTTGCGAGAAGTTTCATCGACGACGCGTCTTTTGTCACTTTCTTTAATGCGGTTTGAACCGCGCAAGGTAGATTTTGAGATAGTCATTTTTATGGTTTGTATTCACCTTCTACAGGAGGAGAAAGAAAATGTCTATAAGTTTATGCGCCCTTTTCCGCCAAGGGGAAACTGATTTGATCCATTAAATCATCAATTTTTGCTTGAAGCACATCTAGTATATCCGCAGAAATAAATAAATGATTCTCGTCTAAGTCTTGGATTATGAACTTCCTTCCTAGCTTTAATGTTTCATCTAAGTGCAACAAGAACTGTTTCATAGCCTGATCACTGCAAAAATATAGCTACTTTAGTATTTAGATTCTGCTTCTTGCTATGGACAGTAAAAAAAAATATACAGTGGTACTGCAGTTCAGGATGCTCATACAGGATGGGATACTGGAATATACACTATAGGTGCTCAGGACCTACAAACTTTCTATTAGTCTAAAGATTCTTTTTCTTTAGTTTTAAATTCATTTACGCATTCTAATGATGTGGCGCAAATAACCGTAGCCATTTTTACTAATAACATTAACATAATGAACCAAAAGAAATAAAAGTAACATAGTTTCCATTAGGTATCACATTCAAATAAGTTTTATAGTTATGAATAACTTTTATTATTATTATTATAGTAAAACCAAAAATGTCAAAAAAAGGAGTGAGTGCTGAAGAAAAACGAACCAGAATGTTACAACTATTCTACGAACGAGGAGAATGTTTCCAGCTTAAGGTACTTATTTATAAACTGCATATACAGAATTTATATTTAACTTCATCGTCTCTACTATTTTTAGGAACTCGAAAAGATCGCACCAAAAGAAAAAGGCATTGTTTTGAATTCAGTTAAAGATGTTGTACAAAAATTGGTAGAAGACGGTTTAATTGATACAGACAAAATAGGTACTTCTGTATATTTCTGGGCCTTTCCAAGGTAAAAAATTTCTTGAAATAATTTTTAATATTCTAAATATTTTGTACTTATAGTAAGGCTATGACATTAAAGAAGCGAAAATTCGAAGAAGTTCAAAACAAGTTGACAGAGTCCGCGAAGAAATTAAAAGCAATTGAACAAACTGTGGCCGAATCAAAAGTAGGTGTTTTGATATTAATAAATTAGTTAACTGTAAATGAAAGGTCTGTAAAACCAGTATAATATTTAAGGAAAATAAGGAAGATAGTGACAAACGCAATAAGATTCTTGATGAGATTAATGACTTAGAATTGGCATTACATGAATCGAAAAAGAAATTAAAAGTCCTGCAAGATAGTGATCCTGAGAGATACCAGGCTGTCTTAAAGAAGACTCAGGTAGGTAATATTAAGTCACTTAAAGGTATACCGAGCTCCACTCATTAAAAAACGTGCTACATTACCTAAGAAGTTTAAAATGTGAGGTTATATTTACATTATTTAATTTTTAGGATCTAAAAGATGCTGCAAATAGATGGACTGATAATGTTTTCGCGATTAAATCTTGGTGTAAAAAGAAGTTTTTTATAGAAGATACAGTTATAAACAAACAGTTTGGAATACCCGAGGATTTTGATTACATTGAATAATGCAATATGCAATGCAAACGCAAACAGGAGTAGAATAAGCTGTGGTTATTATTATTATTAAGCAAAAGATAAAATATATTTTTTCTTAAAAAAAAACTCACCATTTGACTAGAACTCCTTTCATAACATTTACCATTTTTGTTGTTTTTTTCTGACATTTTATAAGTCACACGAAATTGCGATTTCTGGAATTTTCACATTGACTACGTTCACACTCGCGCTTACGTCAGATCCATTCATAAACGTATGAATCATGGATCGATACTTTGAATGACAAATTTGATTCATTTTAGCAGTACATTTTTTTCTTCCACATCGGACTTCTTAGGTTAAAGAAAATGACATAACAAATGCTGGAATATGTATACCCACTATTATTTGAGCTCCCTGTGCATTAACTAGGTACTCTCATGTCAGTGTAGAGAGGCGGTAGTGCTTAGTGTAACAACGAGGTTGAGTGGGCATGAATAATTTCCCACGTCATGTTATATTTCACTTTGATGCATTTTTTAAAATCAAAAATGGTTTGTTTCCTATGGAAATTAGAGAGGTACGCGAAATGTTGTGAAGTATTATTGCAAAGGGTATTAACAAGATTGTGACAATATGTGGTAATGAGGAAGTGAGATGGTCCAAAATAGCAAGAAATATTGCAACGTACGAGAACATTTTAATGGGCCTATTTAGATTTACGTCCTGGCAGAGTTTATCATTAGCTATTCCACTACTCAATCAGGACACATTACCACAATTACACAACGACATTGTCATCTGCCGCAGCTCGCAGCTGAGACTCTAACTCAGAAGTAAAGCAACTATAGCCATGTTGTCTCACATAATCTCCTCTCATCCGTTGCTACCAACGCAGTAATATATTAAAAACGTCCCTAAACATCCATACCCTATCAAGATTCGAACCTGGCGGGACTTCTTTGGTTTTATACTTAAGCACGTAATTATCGAGCCGCCACTCTAACAAAGAATCCGGTATATGAGGACATGAGGATATATCTTGGATACACACTACACTTTATGCAAGGAGAAAACTTCAACTAATAACAGTTGAGGTATGCCTATAACATTTTCACCATCATCCCTTTCACATATCAGTGAATTTATTGATACCGATCGTAAATAACAGCGCTGGAGTTCATTTTTTAATTTTTGCTATGGACGGTCCGCCACTAACAATTTTGTTGTTTTTATAATTTATCTCATTATCTGTGAACGAAGAGGTGTATACTTGGTGGAATCTAGAGACCTTATAAAGTAGAGATTGGCCACTCGGCCTCCACTCCACCCAATAGATGCATCATGACGGCGATGGTTTCAGTGTGCGCGTGTATATAGGGACCTAGCGCGTGTGAATCAGCAATACCACCTAGCATCTAGGTGGTGGTGGTGGCATCAGTGAGTTTACAACGTAACGCAGGTTGCAGTATTTGTTTTGAGAAAGTGGAAAAATGTACGTAAGTAATAACGTTACCATTAACTGTTTTGTGACTAAATCAGTCTGTTATTTTAATTTTAACGAATTACATTGAATCTAATAACACTATGCTCGTCAAAATAACACTGAACTCTATTACAGTAAATGGAATGCCAATGCCACAAAAATTTCTACGTACAATTGAATATCGCGCAAGTATGGCGGCCACATAGTAGCGCGCAATCGCACTATGAAATACGTCAGGGCCGGCCTTATTTTTATTGCGTGTTTCATATTTTTAACTTTTTTTAGAAATCGCATAAATAAATATAACAATTTATTTGCCTTGATAGTTATAAAAAAAATCAAAGTTATCGTTATTCCCTAAACAATCATTTTATTTTCAATTTCTTGTAGCAAATGTCGAATATGTATGATTATAAGTTCAATATATAGTTCACAAAAAACAGTCATATATTTTCTATCGAAATATGATTTTAAAATTAATAAAAGCTAAAATTGAGGCCTGAAAAAAACCTATACTTTTTTTCTACGATCAATCAGTAAATATATGAGTAGGTACTAGTGAATTTTTATTGAAAACTAAAATCATGCATTTTATATTCACAAATATGTTTGAATTGACAAATGAAATGAAGAAAACGTAATAATTAACTATTTTCAAATACTTGGTGTGGTATTATTATTATTTGAATTTCAAGATAACTTAGCTTTTTTGTTTAATATCAAATGCCTTGATATATAAGTGATAGATTGTTTTACTCGTTTGTTTATAAAAATATGACATACTCATGAGACAATGAATTGTAAAAGAATATGTAAAGGTGTTTACGTAAAACTTCCTTCTCTATTTGCAAGAGAAAATTAAAGTATAATGTCCATTTATATGTTGACTAAAAGTATGTGGTTTCATTCCCGGTAGTAGTGTACATATACCAAATGTTTACTTGCTACACATTAAATAATTTTTCTGACAAAGTAACTGAATAACTAAAATTCGTAATATACTTCGTCTAAAACGTGGAAAATCTAATAAAATCTTGTACTGTACTTTTGACAAATATAATGTAAACATGAACCAAGGGAAGCAACAATTTTCTTACTTTTTATTAAGTATTTTGCACTGAACTCTATTGCTTTATTTTCCTTGATTTTTTTTAACATCGGGCTATTACCGCCACCAAGGGCAAGAACCAATACCAGGAGACAAGCTACCCTCAAACTGGAAATTTTGCCAAACCTCTATCAAAGAGTAGGGATTTTTTTTACTTGCCTAGTATTTAATGGACAGGGGATTAACTGTTTTACATACCGTCCCAAAGATGGTATATCCACTACACAATCCCCGTCTAGAATTAAATAGCATTTAATACACTGAAATACAAGCCGCTAGAAGGTGAGTCAAGATTGCTGCGTTTCTCTGAAAGTCACCCATTCAAGCACTAACTGCGGCTCCTCTTGCTTTATATTTAGTATCGCAGTACAATGCCATAAAGACAGAGCTGCGCTCATCCTTAACTGTTCTGTTATAATAGATTTCAGTGGTATCTTGCCATGGTGTGCAAAAAATATTTAAAAATTTTAATAAATGAAACTTCTGCTTAAAAATAGCAGAACTTGTTTTTTGAATATTACAAAATGTCTCGCTAGTAAAATATATAAATTAAAACAAAATTTTTAAATAAATTATTACATAATTAAAAATATAAATTAGTTATAAAATTTCAGGAAATTCTCTTTTTATTCACAAAACGCTTTGTTATATGTCAAACATTGTCATTCTATTTGTATTTCCATAAACATTTGGCACATATTTGCATTATTTTTAACTGACTGCGCTAAGCAAAGGAGGGTAATGTGTTCCTTATTTATTTTGCATAATACACAAATAATAGAGATGCCTTGCTGCCGCACTCTATTAACTTACTAGTAATATACTTGAGTGTTCCTATTGTCAACTTTACCACGTTGGCTGACTGGACTCATATTTCACAGTTTGAACTTGCTTGTTTCATAAAATTGTAATATTAATTTACAAAAAGTATGATAACGTTATGTGTTTTCAAAAAGATCTTGGAATCAGTATTATTATCCCGAATATGTCGAATACGTATTTATATTAATACTATTTAGGTACTCAACAATTCACAAATAATAAACTTAAAAATCGCAGCAATGAAAAAATGTGAGGTTACAATATTTTGCATCCTGATATCTCGGGAAGTATATACAGCCTATTTTTAATAAAAATTCGTGTTTAAGTAGGCAAAAGTACTCATTTTAAAAGAAAAAAAATCCAAAATCGGACTGTCTTGCCAATATTTAGATGGTAGCTTATTTTAATACAACAGACAAAAGTTGAGTAGGTATACTTACTTAAAATATAACAAACTCGGGATTTCGTCCCGGTTCTTACAAAACAGTACCATACAAGTGCGCACCTATTGTCTTAATTAAGATACACACTGTTTATAAGTCACAAAATTATATACAAATTAACCAATATATCTCACAACTTTTCGCAAACGAAAGGATAAAATCACGAAGACCGACTCTGTAATTCGCATTCAATTTAAGACCTACGCTTTAGAAACAAATAAAACACAAACTTGCGTCAGCGCATAACTTCCGTACACAACTGTTTGAGTCAAGCTCCGACATATTTTTAACCTTAGATTTCCTAGTGCGTCGGCGCTTGTCTGTGCATTTTAAATCGCATGATTATCACATTTTGTTTACGCGCATATGCCTATAATGGCGTTCCATTTACTGTAATAGAGTTCAGTGGTGGTAATGAGGAAGTGAGATGGTCCAAAATAGCAAGAAATATTACAACGTACGAGAACATTTTAATGGGTCTGTTATGTTAATTTTAACGAATTACATTGAATCTAATAACACTATGCTCGTCAAAATAAAAGCAACTTCGCCGCCATTATACATCCACTTTTCATACGGATCAACCAGCGCCTCCCATTCAAGTGGCCAGTCTCTACTTTATAGTCAACCAAAGATTATGCGCCATATACGTATGGCATAAACGTAGTAAATGACGCATTAACTCAATTATTATTCATAACAACCAAAATTCATACAAGATACCGGTCAATTTAAATTCAAATTACTTTTCGGGCTGCTATTTTGACACAGTATAAAACAAATTGCGATGAACAAAAATGACATCGATGACTAGGGAAGACTTTTGTTCGACATTAAGAAAATACAAACTAGTGTTTCTTGGCGAGCAAAGTGTAGGAAAAACGTCGCTTATAACAAGATTTATGTATGATAGTTTTGACACTACTTATCAAGCTACAATCGGAATAGATTTTTTATCTAAAACAGTATATTTAAAAGATAGAACAGTAAGGCTTCAGCTGTGGGACACCGCTGGACAAGAACGTTTCAGATCTTTAATACCGTCCTACATTAGAGATTCTTCAGTGGCAGTAGTAGTTTACGACATATCAAACCTTAGTTCATTCGAACATACGACCAAATGGATCGACGACGTAAGAAGAGAACGCGGGAGAAATGTTATAATAGTTCTAGTTGGAAATAAGGTCGATTTGGAAAGTATTAGGGAAGTTTCGACCGAAACAGCAGAAAAGAAGGCGAAGGAACTAAATATTTTATTTATTGAAACTAGCGCAAAGGTTGGTTATAACATTAAGCAATTATTTAGAAGGATCGGAGAGGCGCTGCCGGAAATAGACCCAGCACTGAATGGAACCGAGGAGCTGCATGAAGTTTCTTTAGAGAAGCCGTGTAAAAAGAAAGAGACAGATAGGAGTTATTGTTTATGTTAATTTATAATATGTCTAAGAAATATTCATGTAAAATGCAAACAAACAATAATAGTGGTACGATATTTTGGAATGCGGAGTTGGCAACGTTCTGTTTGTGTGCTAGTACTCATTCATAGTTTCAAAAATGCAAACTAAAATTTCAAAATAACAATAATTTAATGAATTTGGCAATCACTGCCATTTTTCTAATAAATGTACATAGTTATAGCAATAAACAAATATTTGTTCCTTACGTCTATATTTACATGAGTACTTAACAATAATTTATATCAACAATCAACGCATTACTACGGCCTGAACTCCCGCTCTTTTTTCTCTATTTCTTTGTCGATCTTTTCAAAGTAGTTTTCGGCGACTTTTTCATATTCTTCGTGAATCTGTTCCACACCGAGCACTTCGGGTATGTAAAACTGTAGCATGTTTTGCACTCCATTTTTTAATGTTACAACTGAACTGGGACAACTAGTGCAAGCTCCCTGCATCTTCAATTTTACAATGCCATCTTCATATCCCACAAAAATAATGTCGCCTAAAAAATAATCAGTAATACTTTCAGGGCAGAATTAAGACATTTCATTACCTCCATCTTCTTGTACAGTAGGCCTTATCCTGGTATCTAGTAATTCTTTGATCATCTGGACTGTTTCGTCATCATCATCGTTAATTTCTGAAAAAAAAAGTGTACATCGGTATTGGTGTCTTTACTATTATCATTTTTGAAATAAAAAGCAACTGAACTCTTGGAAAATTCATAACAATCTTAATTATAATAATAACATAACAATATACTAATTAACGTATGATACAATATATGTGTATATATGGCATGTCAGCATCTAAATTAAAAATTGCATAACATCATAAGAAGTTTACATAATTAAAATAATGGACAAAAATAAAGACATAGATGTATACTTGGTATACTTACAAGCTAATAATACAACAAATTAAAAACTAGAGACTATGTATCTGTTATAGTGGAGTACGGTAATCGAAGTGTTATACAATTTTTCATAGAGATTTCAAACTTTAGGTAGTTATTAGTTGTTTTAAAAATAAGATATTCTTAGAGTATCTATCTTCTGCAAGTGTCGGAACTTTGTCTTGAACTCGAAAAAGGGGTAAATTAACCCTCTTTTGTGTCAATTTTCGATTTTAAATTTTTTTGGACCCCTTAAACTGTAAATTAAGCAACGAAAATGTGGTAATTTTATTGTCAATGTTCAAGGAACCTCCATTTAAATTTTCGTGATGTTACGAATTATGAAATATTGTGCAATTTTGGAAAATAGGGTCGAACTTACATTTTAAATCGGCTGTAAAAAATGTAATAATTTGATAAAAAAATGTCAGCAGAATCTAATTCGATTTAAGAAATACGAGCTATAACTGTCTGAAAATTGGTTAACATTTGAATTGGTCCCGTGAAGTAGTGTTGCTAGTCGTAACTTTAATCCATATTTAATGTTATATTATGCCATATTGAGATTGTCTGCGTCGAGCAGAGCGGGATCCAGATTACGGGTAATATGAATGTAGATAGGGACGAGTTGCTAGCAATTTGTAAAAACACGTAAATTGGACTTATTTTTTAAACGAGCGTTTTATGGGCTGACTGGGGAGATAAATGAAAGACGTTTTGAGATATTATTGGAAATTGAAATTGGACTTTGAATTGAAGCGAAAGGGACGTGTAGAATTTTTTGGGAAGCGAAATAAATTAATATAATTGAAGATTTGAGGAGTCATTTGAAGGTAAATTAAGATGATGAGGAGGCTGTATTTTTTTTGTAAGTTTCCTGCTATATTTTAATAAATTTTGATGTTGGGGGTTTTTGATGTTATATTTAGATTTTTCGGGAATTATGGACGTGGCGTGAATTTTCTCAGGAAAATTATATGAAAATTGGGGTTTTTGAGTTTCCCAGGTGCTTTAGTGACTTTGTTTTATATGTTTTGCCAAGTTGACCAAATTGATTTAATTATTTGTCAAATTTTAGTGATTTCTTCGTCTTGGTAACATGGAGAACGTACAATAACAGTTGGAACGGTCACCCATCCAACTACTAACTACGCCTAACGTTGCTTTATATCGCATATCGAAGTATGTACATAGTAAAGACGCACCTACGCTTGCCCCCAATGAGCGATTTGTTTGTAGTTTTTGGCATCATTCCATTTTCCACTAGCCGAAATCAATTGCATCCTTAGTTCTGTCACAATACCATCGACGAATTTGATAAAATGTTGTTGGTGATAGAGAGGACAGCTTGACATCTATTACAACATTATTTTTGCTGAGTTTTCCGAAACATCTTAGTAAACCTAATGTTTTCTTATTTCTCGACAAATGCGTTCTCATTATAGAAATTATGAAGGACATCCTGGATCAGCTCTGGATACTTGACAAATATGTTTATTAATTTGGATTTCCCCATCCGTGAGAATGCAGAAGTTGTGTCACACCCAGAAAATACATGGAGAAATTCAATTATACGCGCAACGTATTTGAAAGACCGTTGAGAGAATAATTTTTTACACGGTTTGTCGTGCTGGTACTTCAAAATAAATTTTTTGTGTGAGTGTGTTTCAAATCCGCACACCTTTGAGTTAAAATGATCAGATGATACATATCTTCTCCAACATTATGTCTCTATCTTCTCTGCTCTCTTTTCTATTAGTTAAAGCGACATCAATTATATCAGAATCAGCATAACAATGCATATCTTTTTTTTAAAGGGTACTTTGGATGTTTTATAGGGCACACGAGGTATATTTACATATACAAACATCTATATAGTTGTATGTACCTTGTGCAATGGAAAATCACTGCGCGCAAGTACATGTATACCGTAAATAGCTGAAAATTGATCGAATTTTTATATTATAGATTTTTTGAGTCATATCACCCCAAAAGTATATAAAAAAATCTACATTTTGACGGGGAGAAAATTGTCCTACGATAAACGGCCAAAAAGTTACAGCGTTTTAAAAATTTCGTAAAATTTTCGAAAAAATGGCATTGTAACCAAATTAATGGAGCTTTTGAGTTGAAATGTAGCAGGCTATTTGTAGGTATTATGAGCGAACATTACCCAAAATTTTATCTGATTCGGGCAAGATTTGCCCAAAAGTTATCCCAAAATCAATTTTTGGTAAAAAAAAAGGTACATATATATGAATTACAGGAGTGGGGGCGAACGTAACATCACGAAAAATTAAGTGGAGATTCCTTGAATATTGCCAATAAAAGGATCACATTTTCGTTGCTTAATTTACAGTTTACGGGGTCAAAAAAAAATTAAAATCGAAAATTGCCCCAAAAGAGGGTTAATTTACCCCTTTTTCGAGTTTAAAACAACGTTTCAACACTTGCAGAAGGTAGATAGTCTAGGAATATCTTATTTTTAAGACAACGAACAACTACCCAAAGTTTGGAATCTTACGAAATGTTCTAGTACTATTAATTAATATTACTATTAGTACTATTATTAATAGTAGTACTATTCTCCGTTATTTTCAGGTTACCATACTCCACTAGTAGATCCGTCTAAGAATTTATTCACACTGTAGTAACCACTACGCAGTAGTAAGTTCTTAATTTTTTCTTATATCTTAATAAATGTAGACCTCTAATACTTTTAGCTGGGCTATAATATGGTATTATCCCATTATAATAAGGACACTGTTTAAAGGTCGGAGTCCTATGCCGAGGAATAGATAAGTTCCCATGTCTTGTATTATATCTGTGATTTTCAGACAGCAAATGAAAATCATGCAGATTGCATTTTACCTGAATCAGACACTTGTATACAGAGACACATGGTACAGTTAATATTTTCCTGGAAACAAAAGTGTTTCTACAGCTTTCTCTATACTTAAGTTTATAAATCAATATTACTGATCGTTTTTATAACACAAATACTTTGGATACTCCACTGGATTGAGATATGAATAAACAAAAGTATAATATACATTCATTAAGGTCGCCATATCCAAGAGAGAGAGATCCGGTAGGGAAATATTTACTGTTTTTGACCATAACTTTTTATTCTAAAACACATATTGCAAACAAACTATAAGACTACCTCAGTAGCACTATAACAAGAGTAGTGTTATAAATTTTCACTCAATAATTTGAAACATATGCGAAATAGATTTAAATTTAGGAAATATGAAGATTGAGATAATTTTTGAAATTAAATCTAACTATTTTGCAAACAACTGAAATTATTGAGTGAAAATTCATATCACTACACCTGTCATAGTACTACTTAGGAGTCCTATACTTTTTTTTACCAATATGTATTTAAAAAAGTTATGGCCAAAAACAATAAATAAATTCTTATCGGATCTTTCTCTCTTGCATACATTTCTTTTATATTTAACTTACGCGTATCTGTATTTGGCGTTGCTTCATTTAAAACTGGCAAACCACTTGCGAAAAAATCCATAATAGTAGCAAATATTTCTGGTTTAAGAATCTTCCAATCAACGTCGTCATCTGCCTTAGTAATCGTGATAAAATCAGGCCCTAAAAACACACTCTTGACTCCTTCAATTCGAAAAAGCATCTTTCCTAAGGGTGAACAATATGCAGCTTGACCGTTCGGAAAATCAATGGTCTGGCCGGACTCCAAAACATTCTGTCCTGGTAAAAATTTTAAGCTGTTTGGATTTGGCGTTTCTTGGGTTTGCACAAACATGTGTAATTTTGATGTGGTTGATATTGAGCGGGCTGGTATTAATCTCTGGGCACATCTTTGAGGGGGAATACTGAAACATATTAGATGTTGTTTTTAAAAAAGTAGCAAAATATTTGTTTCTGTTAAATATATGTACAAATACAAGAAAACATACATAAAATGGTTTAATTTTGTGATTTCGAAAGCTAAAAAGTGTTGATGTATTGATGTCAGCATAATATTCCTAATTCATAACATTATTATCAGAAAAGATATGTAGGTATGCTTCTAAAGCTATTGGGATTGGGACTTATTCGATTGATTGAAATCACACGTTTTAATAGTGGTATCTCTCAGATTTTGCTTGTCTTTGTCAAAGTCAGTTTATAATATAAGTATATAATGGAAAATCTATGATAGAGTCACCTAATCTCCAACATTAATGAGGATTCGCTTCACAAAAATATTAGGTACACAGGTTGACAATTAATTTACTTACCTTTCAAAATTTTTAACAACACTTAAACTGTTTTTTGATACATTATAACAGAGCTTTAACGTATTGCGCCACATATTGTTGATTTATACTTTATTTACCTATAT
Organism: Leptura quadrifasciata; assembly: GCA_963675555.1. Classification (NCBI taxonomy): domain Eukaryota; kingdom Metazoa; phylum Arthropoda; class Insecta; order Coleoptera; family Cerambycidae; genus Leptura; species Leptura quadrifasciata. The sequence goes on from OY776679.1 coordinate 96,216,673, forward strand.
TTATATTTTAGGTTATGTCACGTACTTCAAAAAATTTTGTCAACCGAAGTTAGACAACATAAAATACATTGAGAAAATGGCTTGGAACCCATGGCAGTACTGTTAGCCGACTTGAAAATATCGAAGTGAATTCAAATTAATGTGTGTGTCTGCGATAGAATTACTAAATAATTGACATTATTTGACGTATGACTGATTAACGGACTTCAACAATTATTGCAACTTCAATTCAAGCAGAAGATATTTGCGAATCAACACCGTGGACAGGCAACCCTTAATACACATGAGTGTTAAACTGGTTCTATATTTCACCGAACCGTAACAAATTATTCTCTTACAGAAAAACAAGTTTGTTACAAACGAGTAGTACTGGAGCAATAAAAAAATTTCTGCACTGAATGTGTGATTGATTGGTTGTAAAACATGTTGAAAATAATAATTATTATTTCGAGCAAGCATTGTCTTTAGACGTTTCCAAATAATATACTTACTGAAATTTTACAAATCGAACAATTTACCCCTCCATGCCCTCAACAACTGGCTAGTTTAACTCGACAATTATTGAATAAAAATAGACATTAGAAAAGTCCTCCTTTATTACTGTACAACTTAATCTTAAATAAATAATCCTCCCAAAGGAAGTCGCCCTAATCACTACATTACTTTATACAAAACAATCAAGTCTCTCAAACAATTCTTTATTGTAGAAGTAGAAATATGCACTCTAAAAATGCGCACCATCCTAAACTCCTTTCCTCCACTTTTCTGCCGTAGTAAACTCCGTCATGGGCTTCCCGCTTATTCCGCAGGTACCAATGCCAACTCTGCCGTTAACTGAATCGGGTGAAGCAAAAATACTTTTCGTCTTAAGCCCCGTTTTCTTATTTTTAACAGCTTTGTTAGCAAACGCCAACCACTTTTTCTTCTCGCATTCCCTTTCTTCCTCAAGCTCTTTAAACCGTTGTTGCTTTTTCTGTTTTTTCTTTTTCAAATATTCTTTGTTGTGCAACTTGGCTTTTTTCATCTTTTCTGCTTCTGACAGAACACGCTTTTGACCTGTGAATTCACGTAATTCTGCTAAAGTAGTCACACCACGGTTTTTATAAGCTTCAAATGTAACATTTACCTGTCCGTCTGGGTTTATAACATCTATTCGGGCTTCATAATACTGCCCATTGTCATTCCACTTTGCCATACAGCTGTCGCCAACTCGCCATATCTTCTTGGCTTTGTTTTTGGCTACGAACTGTTCAACAGCTAAAAGTGACTTTGTAATTTCATCGTCTTCTGCAACGCCTACAGGTTCCGTGTACTCTGGCTGATTGGCAGCTTCTTCAGCTTTATTTTTCAAGTCTAACGTTAAGTCTATCACCTCATTAAGATCGATTTTCAGCTTTTGTAGTTCTTGGTTGTTGGGATCTGTCAGCAAGGCCGCCTCGACTTGTTGCAGTTGTAGTTGGTAGTTTTGCAATTCATCACTCATTTTGATTAGTTAAAGTTGAATATTATATATTTTAATAAGTTTTACCTTTATACTGATGACTTCAGTCCTAGATGATCTCACATCTAACTGTTATCTCGTTATCTGTTATGTTTCTGTATGGAATACTTTGGCATCAACCATTTGCAATATTATTTATCTAAAATTACTGCAGCAGGATTGCCAATGCCAACATCCTAGGGAGAACCGAAGGCGACAGCCTAGGCGATTTTCTCAGAACTGAAATGAACAAGCCGGTAAGTGTTTACTCTGTTATGACGTCATCATAGAGGTAGTTTATTGCTAAATTCTAACTTTGGCCAAACTACCGGTGAATTAAACCTTCTATTACTTTATATACGTACACTAAAGAACCTACTTACTCGTTTTGATTCAGATCTTCAAGTTGAAAATTCAACAATTGATTTATTAAATTTAAAAAAATCTTAAGTAGCTAATTGCAGCAGCCCATACTTACCTGCCGTCTCTAAAACTAGATTTAGTAGGAATATACGTCTACCGACATGTTCTGGCTGTTGCTTGGAACTACTGTCGTGAGCAGAAAAAAGTGGGATAACTTTATTTTTTCTAATGTAAATCTGTCTCTATTTGAATATGTAACGAGTAGCCGAAATAAAACAGATATCACTTTTAATTTATTTTTTATTTTAATGCTGTAGTTATTGCTATAGTAAATGGTTAATGAGACAAATTGCACTGCGTTATAACATTAACAAAAATTTAGTGTGTAACATTTTAAGAAGGTACGATTAGTAGAAATCCTGGATCAAAGGACAAAGGATATCCTACTTAATAAGAAACTAACTAATAATATTTCGTTATTGCACCATTTCTATTTATAACTTCTATAAGTCTGTTTGGCATAGAATTAAATAATCTTATACAATAATCATTAGTAATAATATTTTACCATGCATTATTTACTATTTCCAGTAATTCTTCGGCATTCCGTGGTCTCACATTTCGTTTTTGGATACTTCTTACAAGTATAGTCCTCATACTTCTTCCACAAGGTTAAGATCTGGACTATGACTGGGCCAATTAAGAACATTGATGTTGTTATCTTGAAACCAGTTAGTTACGGTATGAGCAGTATGAACGGAACAATTGTCTTGTTGAAATATGAACTCATTATTAGAAAATAACTATGACACAGAAGGGAGCATAATGTTGTCTAAAATCCTAATATACGTTTCACTATTAAATCGTTCCTCAATATGCCACAAAACACTAGGACCACGTGCCGATATCCAAGCCCACATATTGACGGAAAATCTACCCCTTTTATCATTGTTAGATATATATTTCTCATCAAATAGAGTATTCGGAGGGCGGTAAACACGAATACGACCGCTGTGTGTTGACTCGATAGTTTTTTCGTCTGTAAAAATTACATTGTTCCAAAAATTTACATCATGCGCTAAAAATTCAAGCGCAAATCCCACTCGAGCTTCTTTATGTTCAGCTTTAAGTAAGTATTTCTGTGCTGCTGCATGACAGCGTAGCTCTGATTCTCTTACTCGTCGGCGACCAGTACTACTCGATCCAGGAAAATTCCTTTCTTCAGCAGCTGAGTAAAATGATTTTCTACTAAACCATTTACCAATTGCAAATCTCGTTGTTGAGTTCATATCCTTCGTCGCCCTGATCCAGGATTTCTACTAATCGTACCGTTTATTCTCCTCTTTCTTAAAATGTTACACACCGAATTTTAGTCAATATTATAATGCAGTGCAATTTGTCTCATTGACCATCCATCTTCTGCTTTAGCAATAACTCCACATTTAACTAAATTGCTTATATGAGGCATATTAGTTTTTTGCACACTTGCAATAAATTATGACAACTAACTAACAATGTCAAAAAATTAAAGTTAGATGTACACAACTAGATTTTAGCAAAATTTATAAGACGTCCTATTTTTTTACTCACGACCGTACATATACTTTTGAACTTTTGTCGTTCATGTCCTACCTTGGACTGGAAACATAGACTGGAAAGAGCCATGTAGTTAAAGAATATGCAAGTATAAACGAACACTAGCACCTTCTACAAGAGCTTTACCACGGCTTACGGCTAGAGTGCGCAGGATGATGATATTCAAAGATACATATATTAGTCGGCCGCAAATACAAAAACTGATTAATTTTCAAATCCTACTGAACTTGTTGGAATAAACGGCCGCTTTCTTTTCAAGTACTTGGGGCCCTGGAGGTTTCAACATTAATACTCTGATAATAGATAGTTGTCAGTTTCCAATTTTCATCAGCCAATCAGCATTCTTCTTTTTAAATGCTCAGAGCCCCAAGAACTTGAAAAGAAAGCAGTCAATATGTGCTTGGCGCATATGCTTCTGTTTTTACTTTACCACAGATCAGAGATTATAGGCTGATAGTTTTCATGGCGGTTGGCTTATCAATCGATGAAGTGATGGCGTTTCGCAAGAAATACGGTCTATGGGTTTTTTCAAAGAGTAAAAGTTAAAAAAGTACGTTGTGAATTCTTTACAATGTGATCACGACAAAGGTAGAATTACAAATTCTAGTTGTTTGTAATGCACAAATCAAATCGGTTGAAAGTGTGAAGTGGGATATTTCAATTTGAATTTTTCGTAGTGAAAAATAAATTACGTGTGGTGCAAGATAATTACACGAACAAAACTTGTATAATATTGCATTTAATGATGGCTGCTGAGGATGATCAAGGTACGGGTATATAGGTGGTGTTATGCTTAAAATGTTGCAAACTGCAACGAGCTACTTCTTAAACACTATACAGATATTTTAGACAATTAGGTTATTTAAATTCTACGATTACTTTTGCACCATTTTCAATTCAAATAATGTCAACATATATATAGGTATATTCAGGAAGGATATGTCAGTTGAAATCTTGTAGTTGAAAATTTATTGATTAGAACACCACTTTCAAGCCAGTTTTTACGATACACCAGGTTAAAGTTAAGGAACGCGGTGTAACAGAATGCTAAGGACAAGTTGTACCAACCGAGTCCAACATTGGTTTACCGTCTATCCAAGTTCACGTGGTAAAACCCGTTGTAGTAACTTCATTCAACGGTTAATCGTACTATAAAAAAATGTTTATTTTCAATTTTAGAAGGCCGTATCTTTACATTGCGGTGAAATTATGGATATAAGTAAACTAGTTAAACTAATACGTTTTTTAATGTACCGAGTCGGTGGTTAATTAATTCATGGACATACGTTTAAAAACCCCCTGTGTATGCTAAAATATTTAGTTATACCACTAATACGCGAATATTTCTATGCCGTTTAGGATTCTAAGTGTCTTTCCAGTGCCCAATTGTTTGAGACACTGTATACACTTCAGTTTGGAAAATTCCAGAGCCGGAGCTTTAATTTCGAATTCTTATAGAAAATATCACCTGTGTATGTTTTTTTCAATATTCACTTGGCAATTATCTCGGCAATTAAAAAAGTCCATACACCACTACGTAAAACTATGTTATTAGATTTTTTGTCGCATCTTTATCGGTTTTTTTACAAGTGATTAAATTAAATTTGCCAAAATGGGGAAGTTAAAGAAGAAAAATTTGCTTACATAAATAAGTAATAATACTGAATTGTTATACATTGTATGCAAATAAATCTTTACAAAATTACATTTAAAGAAATTACAAATATTATAGGGAAAAAAAATTCAAACGAAAACCGCCAACTTCTAATCATCTTACTTTTATCATAATTATTATAGTAGGCCTAGATAGTTTGACAATTTTATCGCAAAGTGGAGTATTCTTGGTATACATATCTAGTTCTAGTAAGCTATTAACCCATTAAGAATGTTAAGATTGTCTTGCAACTTGCTCTTACAACGGCAAATAACCATTAATAGAAATAGGATACCTATATAATGAGTAATAACTTTTCTAAAATTTGATAATTTAAAAACAGATAACATTATATGAAGCCAGTGTTCAGTGTATATAGAATGCAAATACGCACGAACAAATATTTAAATTCAAATTATTCTAATGAACCCATTAATGTTAGAAAGGGGTCGTAAAATGTCTACATAATAGACGCAAAATTGTATCCTGAAATATTTTGTTAAGGACATCTCAACCTGATGTAATCTATGGCAGTAGCTGAGTGGATATAGGCAAAGAAAATATTTAGATATAGTTGTCGATGTTGGGTTGGAATTAAAAAACACTAATCTTTGCCTATTTTTTTAATTTGACATATATTCTAATACATTGTCAAGAACCCTGGGTTTAATACATTTTTTAAATTAATTTGTAAATCAGTACCCAAAAATTTACAGAAACAATAAATATTAAAATTCAACAAAGAAATAAGTAAACCCATCCAAGATAAAAACATTAATTGTTATAGAAATGTTACAATGTAGAAAAAATATTATCTAAATGTTTACAACCATATTCTGTCAGGGTAGCAAACGTTCCATTTGTTACTTTTATTCTTGATAACATATTATGTATAAACATTATATAAATGTGTATCTTACGTTGAAATAATATATATAGTTATTATAAAAAATGTATTACAAACAGATTGTTCTAATATAGTACGAGGCTAATATTAATGAAAACATTAAAATTACAAAATTTAAATATTATATAATTACTGCCTCTAACGTAATTTCCATGAATATCAAAGCACTTACGCATCACACCCTAATCCATTACTCGATGCGCTTTTCGCAAACCATGCTAACATCATCAGAAAAAGATAAAACTCTAAAAGTTTTCATCACCTGATGATGCTAACAAAGTTAGAGAAAGCACGTCGAGTAATGAATTTGAGTGCAGTGTGCTGTAATAAAAAACGCCTCTGTGGGTCTTCGATATGATGTCTTCATTATCGGTATATTATTTTGATAATACTTGTTTCATATGGAGTAAAAATTACATTTTTTTTGTCGATGATGTACTTGACGAAGCAAGTCCGGCAAGAACAGTCGAGACACAAAAAATCACTTCACTCCTCATAAAACATGCCATTTATTCTTCAAATACTTTTTCACCGTTCGTGAGCGGCAGTAAAGACTTTTCATATATCATACATTTTAATAACTTGTGCTGATGTGCTCTTAAATGTAAATTAGTATTACAATATTTCACTATTAGAAAACTATAACAAAGCAAAATATAAATAACCTAATAATTAGCTTGTTATGAGCCTACGACAAGCTGGCTACTTTCTGTGAGACTATAATACCGCTCGACCGTAGGCAACCCACTGCACTCTATAAAGTATATAAAATCGCCTAATATATAAAATCGCATATGCATCGCTCCAGCCTAGAGGGCTCTGAAAGAATTTACTCCTCGGCCATGAATACCATGATTCGTTCATAATACGTCTCGTAGAGCACGCGGCCGCCTTGTTGACGATTGCTAAGTTTACCTGCAGCCATCCTTGTGGGATTTGTAAATTTATGCAATCTGTTGTAGTTTTCCCTTATTTTTGTTGTTGTTTTATTTTGTGGAACTTGTTTCGAGGGAAAACTATCACTAAGTAGGATTTTAGTCGACAAACGGTAAGCATGTTCTCCATGGTCACTCTTTCACCTGTTGACATGTGATTTTATTATTTTAGGCCGCTTCCGGCAAGTGTATGGTACGCTGTTAGCACGTTATTGGTACCCCTTTCTTTTTCCTGGGACCCTTCCCGACCCTCAAATCAGCAAACCACGTAACCGAGGTATCTACAAAACGGTCAGAACTCTGTCCTATCCCGTTGGGGCTCGAAGCCACGGATTCCAGTGGTCGGCAAAAATGGCGTTATTTTAGCGATTTTCAATTTTTTGTGCAAAAAGTTATTGACCGATTTCAATTGTCGAAAACTCATTTTTTTTTTTCGTCTTTTTACGAGCTACTTCGTAGTATTTTTTTGTATAAAAGAATTTTCTTTCGCATCGAAAGCGTAAAAAAACCTGTTTTCGGTACTTTCATGCCCTTTCTTCAACATCAGGTTCCAAATAAAATTTGCTTTCCAAAACATATACATCTAATTTCCACAATTTTTATCCTAATTATCACGTTCACAAAATGCACTGAGGAATTTTTCGAAGAAATAAACTATCTGACCTGGATTAATATTAAATAACCCTCATTGGAGAGACAGCTAGGGCAATGCCCATATGGACATATGCAGTAGTCCTCAGGGCCAGTCCAGTCCTGAAAGAACTTTTAGCGACGTATTAAACCTTACCCATAAAATATTGTATAAAATTACTGTTTGTTGTTTGATGCGTAATATATTTCACCACGTGCCGATAAATAATAAACAATAAACAACAAATACCTAGGATTGTATTCTAAAAACTTAGATCGAACAGATATTTTGGTATACAGGCGCCAATTTTTTATGAAATAAATGGATATTAGTATAAAATACAATCACAATAGCTGTATTTGTGATGACCAATGACGATGATAACGTTTTGAGGGCAGCTAAATGCTATTTGTGTGATAAAGATATGTTTAGTTTACTTAATTTTACCTATTAGCTGAGTTGGCAGCATTATCTTGCAGCGACGTCGACGGTGCATTTCTTATTGTTATTAATAGAAATCAGTTTGTTTATGTTTATCCTGTTATATTAATACAAGAATAGGCATTCCATGTTCCATGAAATCTGTCGATTCTGTCAAAATGCAAAAGAGCTGTAATGCCCAACAAGCACCAAGTGATGGGTCCATCGTTAATAAATAAACTACTTACTTTTTTCCACTTCATTATTGAAAGAGCTCGGTCATTAGACTATTAGACAGTAGAGAATATACACATTACACACCACATAGTTTTACATTTATGTTCGTAGGTGCAGGCAATTTTCCTATAAACTTACATAATATAGTCAGAGAAAATAAAGGGGCCCCAAAAATTTTAAAAACATATAATTATTCAAAGTATGTATTTTTAAAATATCAAGGTAGCAGGATCTTCGGCAACAATTATTAGTAATTAAAATACAGGGTGTGCTGCCCAGGTGAAATATTTCGCAAACTACTAGAGATATTTGAGTTCTTTAAAAGCCCGTTGCTAGAATATATAAATGGCTTTAGTTTTGAATACAAATAATTTTTTAATATGTTAAGAGGTAGATGGCGCTGCTCTACAAAAAATTTTTGGATGACAGCAGCCTAGAAATATTATTTATGTTGAAGGGAATTTAATTTCAATTAGATTTCGTTATATGGAAAAAATACGAAAATCCAACCGTTTTAGAGAAATTTGAGTTTAAAATATTTAATTCTTGAGATTCACTGCAAATTTCTTACATTAAATTTTAGATGATAGGTAGTTCGTTTGAAATTTTCTCCATAGAAAGGTAATGTAAATAATATGGCAATACAATTTTTTACAGCTTCCGGTTAAACCGGAAATTATATTTATTACAATTTAAAAAAAATTGTTATGAGCAGTTCTTGCAGGAAAATCTTAATTTACAATAAAAAAAGAGATTTATGCTCATAGCTTTAAACAGCTGTAACTCGTGAACCATATGAAGGTAACTTGGAGCTCATTTTACAGATAATTTAATTCTCTTCAAAAACCTTTAATGTCATTATTGCCTAAAACCAATCAACAATAGCTATTTGTCAAAATGCACTTGAATATGACAATTTTTCATGTTTTTCCCCGATTTTTCCCTTTTATCTCTATTCACTCGTTATCAAAACGATTTTGTACATACACCAACATATTCAAAATTTGATCCTCTTTAACTTAACTTTCATTACATACACTATATACGTAAGATCTATCGCTGTCGAGTTTTTATCGATTTTATCATGAAACAACTGTTCTGATAGCGCGCTATAAAGATTTTTAAAAATTCATATATCTGCCAATATTGATAGAATGGAAATGAAAAATAAAAGGAAATTGTTCGTAATTGAATACTCTATCTACAACTTTCATTTGAAACATTTTACGATCCGAATGACCATTTTTGAGTTTTGCGGCGCAATAGAAACGCGCGCGTTTCTGTTGCGTTTGCGTTTTTTGCAAAAAAACCAATTTTTTTTACTTAATTTCTCCCTCTCCCCTTTCCCTCCGCCGGGGTCTACGGGTGAGAACTTTTGATATGTTAAAAAGTACCATAAAGTAAGCCTGTTCCTAAAATTTCAGCCCGCTCTGAATTATTTCATCCAAATCCACAAATTTCGTCCCATTTTATTGGGATCTTGTATGGTTTCACCAAGATGGCGCTGGCCCACATAATACAATATTGTGGTAAATTATTTAAACCAAACGTATCCAGGAAGATTGATTCGTACAAATGGGGTACTCAGGCAGTGCTGTAGTGTGTGGTACGTTCTAGCAAAAAATTAACTCAAAGAATTTCCAAATTTCACAAAATACTCCATCTTTCCGCCCGCAGTGTCAAACACCATAAAAAAAGAGTCCTTGCATTTCAAATGAACCAAAAACCACAATTTTTCATATTAAAATCCGAAAAAATTCAGCCCCACTCGATAATTCCTAAAGATGCCTAAAATGTCACCGAAAACTTCAAAACATTCAATCTGCCCATTTTACAGCCAAAATTATCAATTTCAAAATATAGCCCCTGTATATTTTCAAACCACTCATAATACTCTTCACATACCCCAAATATAAATTTTTAATTCGTTTAAATAAAAATCATATTGAAACATCCTGTATATACCCCATATATAAATTTAGTTTTTTCCTATTTATATTTCCAAATTCAAGTAATTATTGCAGTTAATTCATTTCATTTTTACATTTATTTACTCGTTTAATATTGGGCACAATAAAGTTACCAGAATGCATTTTAAAATTATATTCTTTTAAAGCAAAGTTAAACGCTACAATTTTGAGACAGAATTTACATAAAACGTCAAGTACTTCGTGTATTCCCATAGTATGGAATCGCTTACACAGAAAAAGACAGAGAGTTGGTTGTCATCCTAAAAGTCTATGCAGAGCTACGTCGTATCCAACGTTATTAATGTTGTTAATGTAAATAGTTCCTACATGAAGTGTGAGATTCGAGCAGAAGGGTGATGTCGCGTAATTATAAATCACTATTATCTAGCTATTGCTAACAACTTTATTTAATTATAAAACATTATTACCTAGCAATTGCTAACAGCTCTAATTATGGATTACCGTTATCAGGCCATTGCCACAACTGGAATTACTATTAAAATAACACAGCATACTTTTGTATAAGTTCTTGTTATTGCATCAAAACACTCAGCATATCTATAGTATGGTCATTACTATAGCGACGGAAATTTTCCTATTATAGTATTTAGACAATTGTCTCAAATATTTGGATTATTTTGATTTCATGTTCAACTATTGTTGCATCAATTTATATAAAATAAAATGGGTTTTCTTTTACTATTTTTTCCCATCAAATATTGTCTTATTCTTTCACCTTTACCTTTTCGTCATATAAGTAATAAACTAAATAAATGTTTTAATTTCAAAAGTAAAATAGAAAACAAACTTCAACTATAAATGTACAGTACAATCTTGAGTAATAAGATACTACATAAATAACATATATAATTAACTAGGTCTATCAATTAATAGACAATGTGTTCAAGTTTACCAGGTATTTCAATTAACAGAGTGATTAATTTTCGAAGGTATATCGTATCAGACAGAAACAAGTAATATTAAACTTTATATAAAAGAAACTGGGGTAATTAAAAAGGGTTACTACACACACAACAAAATTTGGGGTCCTAAACTAACAAAACTAGACGATCACGCAAATGGCCAATCTTATTTGTTTATCCTTCAGATAAATAAATAGTAATGCATTTACTGGTGACATGATTACCAGGATTTCATTTGTAATTAAACAGGGTACCCCATAACCATTACAATATAGTCTCATATAGTTGTCCCTCATCTCGTAAATTACTTAATTCATACTTCGATTTAGTGCACACACCCCATTGCGATAGATTTTTCCATAATTGCTTACTATTGTTTTTATTTTTATTGACTATAAATTGCATGTATGCTTTTTTTTCACGAGAAATTGCTTCTTTAATATAATTTCTTAGAGTCACATAGGATTCCCTATCACTGGCTGTTTTGGTTTTTTCATACTTTTTACGAGCCTTATCATTTGTTTTAATCGTTTCTTTTAAGTTGTATGTAATACATGGTTATATATGTAATTTTCTGTTATATAGTCTAAACTAAATTGTTCTAAGCTAAAATCATTATAGTTTCTGTACGTTATTCTTTTAGGTTCAGATTTATTTGAATAAAATTTTAGTTTACACCACACAAACCTATAACAGAATCTAATTGAAATCAAATTCTCTGTAACATAGATAACATTTATAAGTTCCTGTCATCCAAAAAAATGTTTGAAGCGCAGCGCCATCTACCCTTTAACATATTAAAAAACTATTTTATGTCCGACCACGTTATAAAGGATTGTTTATGCTATAGTTTTGCGGCTATAAAATATCTCTTTATTGTATTAGTAAAATAAAGTTACTTTATTTTACTATTATGTCGGATTTAGACGTTTCCAATAATGAGCCGATGTCAGGTTTTGACGTTATAAAATAAATATGTACGACAGTCATAAAAATGTGAAAAATGTCATTGAATTAATTTTTTTCGTTAATAAGCCAAATTTAGCAGTCGGACACAAAGCTCTGTATTCAACTCGTCCATAATAAGGCTTCATTGAACTCGCCCTCCGGACTCGTTCAATAAAGCCTTGTATTTTGGACTTGATATATAAATAGGTATTATTCAAAACTAAAGTCATTTATATGTTCTAGCAATGGGCTTTTACAGAAATCAAATATCTCTCTAGTAGTTTCCGAAATATACCCGTGTGAAAACAGCAACCAAGGATAGCAGTAAAAATGATGCGTTCCTATTTTACAGTTTTGCATTTAGATTTATTTTAATTGCGAACCCCCTGAGGGTTTGCGAGTCGATGCCACTGATATTAAAAATTGCTAATTTTGCCTTTTATCCACCCACCAAGTTTCATCCTGTTAAAATGATGCGTTCCTATTTTACAGTGGTGCATTTCGGATTTATTTTTATTGCGACCCCCGCCCCTCTTAGGGTTTGCGAGTCGATTTCACTGATTTAAAAAAAATGATAATTTTGTCTTTTATCCACCCACCAAGTTTCATCCTGTTAAAGTGATGCGTTCTTGTTTTACAGGGGTGCATTTCGGATTTATTTTTATAGCGACCCCCGCCCCCCTGAGGGTTTGCGAGTCGATGCCACTGATTTTAAAAATTACTAATTTTGTCTTTTATCCACCCACCCAGTTTCGTCCTGTTAAAATGATAAGTTTTTGTTTGCAGGGGGTGCATTTCAGATTTATTTGAATTTCGATCCCTCCGACGCATTGCAAGATGATGCCACCTGGAAGTGGTGCCAAATAAGAAAAACTGGAGCAAAAGCTAGTAGTGCGGTGGTGAGGTATGTCGAGTGTATTTGTGACGTGTCTGAGAGCACGCTCGTGAATTTGATTACGTCCCACATACCTATTCGTCATTCATCCTTCAAGTTTTATTCTGTTAAAATGATATATTTTTACCTTCTTGTATTTTAGCTGCTATCTTTGGCCGTTATCTTTTGGTGCCGCTTTCACACCGGATTGCAATCTTTACAGATTGTAACAGATATTTTAGTTTTTCTAATCTACTAGTTCTACAAGTCTATTGCCTGTATCCAATTATTCACCCAGAGTTTGTGCGCATGCGCTTAATCAAGACCCCGTTCACTTCTTGCAATGCACGTCTGTGTCGATTCGGGTACCTTCGTATGTTTTGGCTGCTATCTTTGGCTGCTATTTTCACACGGGTCCAAAATATTTCATCTGGTAGTTTTTATTATGTCTCATTTAAAAGTCCAAAGTCAAAGTCATATAATAAACTTTTGTTACTCTCTGTCTTTTCCAAATAGAGTAGGTATAGACACTAAACACAAGTGTGTGTTTCTTCATTCGTATAACTTAAACTATTTTTTGATAGGCAAAATTAGTCTAATCAGCGATAAGTTAACCTGAATCGGGTTTTAACAGCCTAATGGGTTGATAACAGCTTCAATAAAATCTATATAATTACATGAACCTTAATCTGTAAACAATGGGCAAGGAGCAAGGCCATAGTCTTACCCAATACGTCCCTGTGTGAGAGCACGTTTCGATGAGTTAGAACGGGGAGCGTTGAGTTGCGCAGGTTTAAGTTTATATAATTTGGCATGAGTAATAACATCGTTTAGTATATCTGCATCACCGGTCGTGTACGTTGTTCAGTGTAGAATTCATTTATTTTTGTAAGATATCCGAAAATGTCAGCATCACCTATGGCCAGACAAGCAACGGGAAGCGCGGCAATACCGATAAAGAAAGTGTTAATTAATGATGCATCCGAATTACCATCTTATTACTCGTCCACTCCAGGAGGAACTTTATTTTCGACCACGCCAGGAGGTAAACATTTTCAATATTTCCCTATATGTATACGTAAATGTGTTCCATGCAGTTGTCAACAACTTAAATTAAAAACGTACCAAGAGATGTGAAAACATTGGAAAATTCAAAACTGAATTAATCACTTTGGTTGAGTTTCTAATATTTGTTGAGGTATTTATAGTTGAGTTCATCAGTTTTCGGCACTCAAAAAACGCAACAAAAACTTTACGACATTATTATTATCACCGTTGAGTCAAGCGGTATGATGGCATCAAACAAGCCGACGCATATTAAAAACCCGTAAAGGTAAGGGAGTCAATTTGCGAACGAAATAGTAGTACCGGTATTTTAATGAAGTCGTAAAGTTTTTGTTGCGTTTTTTGAGTGTCGAAAGTTATACAAATGATTGTTACGGCAGAATATGGCCACATACCCGCTTGTAGTTTTGCATAACTTTTTTTATCCCGGAAGATTTTTTTTCACATTAATTTTGTATGGCACGGCCTTGGCCGTGGTAAATAACAATTATTCAGGGTGCAAACTTGATATAGAAGATGTCTAATAATTATTAAAATGGTCTCCAAGATTTGCATAATCTTCGGAATGTTCTTCAAAAGTTATTACAAATTTACGTTTTTTGTTAATTTAACAATGTCCCGGGGGGCAGAAAAGGGTGCAAAACCGGATTCGTTACTTTTTTACCTTCTCCAATGTTGTCTCAACATTTGAAAACTTTTGCAATTTTTCATACCTTTTTAACTCTAATGACTGGGGTAAATGTTTCGATAACACTGAAATATTTTTACAGCATTTAAATACAGATTTCGCTATATCATAACTTTTCAACGATTTCCAGTTTCATGAATTATTTCAAAATTTTGTGTTTCATGAACTTCTACAACATTATTTTGAAACCTCTAGTTTTAATTGAGTATTGGACCTTTACTTATATCAGTAGAGCTGGACCAGGAACAAAAAAACATTTATTTTTTCAATTGTAATACGAAAAAAGTAAATTTGTAAAACAACAGCAATTCTCGCATTCTTTTTGGCATGAAAATAAAAAAAATTAGATGTAAAAAGTTAAAAGATAAAAACATATTAAAATATTTTCGGAAAAAATTTAAATCCTTCTGTAAAAGTATTTAAATACTTCCCAGTTTTTTAAATAGTTTAAGTATTTAAATACGTTTAAGATCATTGTCACAAGTACAAGTAGGTATATTTCAGATAAAGTATTTGTAAGTAGAATACAAATATTTTTCGCAGAAGTGTTCAAATACCTCGTTATTTAAATAGTTTCTAGTATTTAAATACTTATGAAGTACGTACTTACAAATGTGCCCAGCCCTTCTCATGATATAAAATTGTTTAATACAAAGAAAAGGTGCATACAATTGTATATTTACATCCTTTATAGCTAGGTATTAATTTTATGGTATTTGTGAACAATGTTAAGCGCATAGGCAGGTTGAAACTATTGATAAGATTCTACAAAAACCAGGTACCTAGTCAGGTAAATATTTGTAGATTTGTGGGTACAGAATATGTTCAAGTCAAGTTAAATGTGTCTAGGTATATTAGGGTAACATCCTTTCAAGTATAACTTAACCAATATGTCACTATTATCATAAGAACGATAATTAATAATAATAATAATAATCACAGTTTTTATTGGCATAAAATAGCAAACATACCTACAGTTAAAAATAGTTTGATACAGATACTATACCAAAGGGCAGAGTTTCATTCTTCCACTCAACCTTAAAAAGAAAGTACAGATAACAGCAATGAGAAAATAAACAAATCGTAAGCTACATAATTAATACAATGTGTAGTAAGTATATAAACAAAAAAAAATTAAAAAAAGAATAAACAAGAATTAACGAACTAATTAGAGAAATAATTAAGAATCGATAATTAAGCAAACGAATCGGAACCGTATTGAAACCCTCATTACACATAAAATACTGGTAATTTTGTCACCAATAATGCGTCGCTATAGTAATGACCATACTATAGATAAGCAGAGTGTTTTGATGCAATAACAAGAACTGCGTTATACAAATGTATGCTGTGTTATTTTAATAGTAATTAGAGTTGTGGCAATGGCCTGGTAATGATAATTAATAATTAGAGCTGTTAGCAATCGCTAGGTAATAATGTTCAATAATTAAAGGAAGTTGTAACAATCGCTAAGTAATAATAATTTACAATTAAAGTTGTTAGCAATAGCCAAATAGTGAATCGAATGTAAAACAAAGGACAAGAATCATGTCATGTTTGTACATTATCAAAATTAAGTCGAAAAATGAGCGTTAAAATATCATAGAGTGTTGAGGAAATATCCTTTCATTGATTGAGGTTAGAGTAGGAACAATCGTTCAGATAATCATATTAATCTTGCTGAGATGAGAATTTACACTCACGTAAAATCTCTCAGAATGCTGGGGAAATATTCCTATATTAATTAAATAGAAAAGCAACCAGAAGATTGCCTATGATTGTCAAACATACGAAGTCGCGAATCCGCGAAGGTAAGAAAGTGGTGTTGCATCATCCTTCAATCGAAATAAGTAACCAGACAACTGCCTGAAATATTGACATCCCTCGTTGTAACTGAACCCAATTGAGAACAGAATCAGCCAATTGGCCGTAGTCAATGTTTCAAACCTTTGTGAATGCAAAGTACGCCGAATTCATGTAACTATAATAGTTTATCGTAGGTAAATATCCAACAATCAGACTAGGAAAATATTCCTAGTGTACTTTAAATATAAAGCATTATTGAAAAACCTTACATGAGATGTGGTGGAAACGAAAGTCCATTATTTGTTTTATAAAATTGCAGAACAATGATAGACATGAAATTTGACTAGTCTGTGATGAAGTACCTTGTTATTGCATAGCTCTAAATATATAGTTCTTGAATATAAACTTGTTATTTGGCAACCTTACTGTGTTCAATATTTAATGACTAAATAAATAAAAAATGAAATGAATCAACTGCAATAATTACTTGAATTTGGAAAATAAATAAGAAAAACCCCCGCCGCCACCATTCTCTCTAACACTAAGCTCACAGCATACTAATTATACATTTGTAAACATTACTTGCTTGGAACTGCCTTATTACTTTAAATAGACTTTTTATGATCTTTGGAAGAATGTTTGCGACAATTCTTTCCGTTGTCGTCTTTATTGACTGACCTATATATGCTATTTTGCACAAGATCACGTATGGCTATAGCTGATAAGTGATAAGTAATGAAAAATTATAGGTATGTAATGTTCGTATTTTATAGTCAACTCAAAGTAGTAATAATTATTAAAAATAACATGTATTCAAGCGTTCTATCAACACCTCTGTTATTATTATGCTTATCATAAACTAAGATAAACAAATTAAGTGACCTAAAAAGATAGTATTTTCCTTCACCAGAATCAGAAAAGATAATAATATTAATAGTAATTTGTTCAAATCAAATCATTCATTTGATTAGGTACATTATAAAAAAATTTCAGTAGCATATAAAAAACATCTTGAAAAATAGACATTTATACATTCAAGTAATGTGTGCAGCAACATCAATAATACATTTTTTTTTATACATTTATTTAACGTCGGCCTATTTCCGCTACTGAGGCCTAACACCGACGCCTGTAGACGAGCTACTCCCAACCAGGAATTTTTCCGAACCTCTTCCCTTAAGAAGAGTAGGGATCTTTTACTTGCCTAACATTTAATAGACAAGGGACCGACGGCTTTACATCCCCTCCGAAGGATGGTATATCTCCTATACAACCCTAGCCTAAGGTTGTATAGCTTCCGCGCATACACTGATATACAAGCCGCTGGAAGATGTGTGAGGCGAGGACGCGGTTTCCGTTGGAATGGTCACCCATCCAAGTACTAACTGCGCCTGTCGTTGCTTTACATCGCATACCGAAGTATGTACATAGTAAAGACGCACCTACGCTCGCCCCCAATAATACATTTAAAAATACATAAAATAAGTATGCTCCACATCATTTATTCATATCAGATTGAACTGTGAAATTCCCGATATTCACTTAACACTGTAAAAACTGAATTTTAGAATAATTTTTTAAATTTGCTATTAAAGTTTTTAGAGTTTTTACGTAATTTGAAATAACGTATTCAGATGAAATCAATGAATTTTTAATAGATATAAGTAGATAAGCAACCCCCAAATCCAAAGCCAAGGCTGTCAGGAAGGGGGTTACACATTTTAAAAAACGCAGAAAACATCCTTGACCCACCGTAATGGGGAACAATCCAAGTTAGTTCCTAATATATCCAATAGATGTCGCCATGCGTACTCGGTTTAATGTCATTCTCAATTTGTATCATATAATATATGATACAAATTGAAAATGACATTAAACAACAATTTAAAAATTATATTATAACTTTTAAATTGTTTGAATTTCCCGATTTCTGAGAGTTTCCCAATCTCGATGGGGCGCCTAAAGCAAGTTCTTCAAGTCCAGATATTGAGGTTTTCTCCGGTTTCGCTTTCTAAATCCGCGTCAGTCTTTATTCAAATTGATAAGGTTATCACCAATGATGCGAATGAATCATTGGTTCTCTTTCCATAAATTTAATTTCAAAACTGACTTCATCAT
This sequence comes from Leptura quadrifasciata, assembly GCA_963675555.1. Classification (NCBI taxonomy): domain Eukaryota; kingdom Metazoa; phylum Arthropoda; class Insecta; order Coleoptera; family Cerambycidae; genus Leptura; species Leptura quadrifasciata. The sequence continues at coordinate 96,235,288 of OY776679.1, forward strand.
GAAAGGCCATGGTTTTCCAGAGCAGTCAGTTGTCGAAGAAATGATTTTTTCTAACGCAGCAAGTATGGGTAGTGTAAGGGTATATCATTAAATGTAGCTTCAAACTTGTCTACCCAGTGTCTCGCAGTATTTTGTAAGGCAGGAATATGCTTTATCAAATTAATTTCATTGTTTTTTCATAATAGCTGAAATTTTGAATCAAGTGCATGGCACAGAATTAATAGAGTAGGAAATAGGAAGATAGCGACCTGAAAATTGTTATTTTACCTACAAAAATTGGGTACTTCCAAACGCCTTTCATGGAATAGGTAGTAAAATATCACATTTAGCGAAAAAATTGAAATTCTTAATTCCTGTAGTTAGTAGTTTTTCGTAGAGATACGAATTTTAATTGGTACCAAACATTTTCAACGTTAATGGTAAAAAAACGACATACTAATGAGACCTACGGCAACAGTGATAATAAGAAAAATGAAAGCTAATGAAATAAGCTTTAAAATGGGTCTTTATTTGTTACTTTACGGTAAAAAATATGGCCACAGAAATGTACGAATTCATATTTTGTTTGTAAATGTATTTTGGTGCTGTAATTTTCTAATTCTGAATAAAAAATACTGTTTTTCGTTAACATATATCATCACGTGGTTGCTGATTTTTTTGGCTGTTTAAAGTGCTTTCCTCGAAAAAATTATAGGAATTTTTCAAAAAACGTAAATTAGCAAATCAACTTTGCATATAAGCTTTATTTTTTATTTCTAGTATTTTTCTACCATAACCAATACGTACGTTGATTTCGGTGACGAGGGTTGAGGGTTGCTGCCCCTCCCCCTATATTCGCTACTACATAAGTACCTGACTACTGGAGAACCGTTGACTGGAACATTATCGGAGTGTAACTACGTTTTAATATGAAAGCCACGGCAGATGCAAAAAAGTAATTCGCATGCTTATCCCGGCAAATTCAAGGTTGTCAATAAAATTATGCGACACGTGTGTCTCGGTTAAGTTAGACGTACACAAAGATGACTAAAAATTTATAATTATTACGTAAGATACGTTGAACTCGTGATATTTCTCGCGGGCGCTGGGGGAGCTAACGGCGCCTGTGGCTTTCGTGCTTCCTTCCACATATTTCCTAGTGTTGGCACAGGAATGTATTTATCAAGTTATGTATTTTGATTATTAGATCAAGGTTCTGTGGTATTATGTACCAGGTAGACTAAGAAAGTACACCCTGGGAGTTCTTATCGTGGTCACAATAATCAAGTCTTTATGGTGTTGTGCGGATAACTTTAATGTAAATGTAAATATAATGCATAATAAATATTATGGTGACATATTACATCCTATTCATTCATTACAACTAACTACATCTTCTACAACAGAGTATAAATAGCAATGTCCCTAAGAGTCACCACATAACTTGTCTGTTACTAACCAATAAGATAATGTTATAAATTGGATTGCTTAAATAATCCAGACGTTTTAGACTTTTGCTGCCAAATTCGTGCCCTAAGAAAACATTTTTTTTATTGTGTTTATTTGGAGGTCTTGAATGAGACGACGTAGTTACGCCATGATACACCTGGAGGATTTCGTGAAAACCGCATAGGAAGGTCGCGGAAACCGCGGATTCCCGATTAACTCAGTTTTTATGGGCCAAACGGGAACAACGCCTATTATAAAAGTTAAAACATAATATTTTTAGTCGCAAACTCCTCTATAAAATCCTTATTTTACTATAAGGAACGTAACCAGACTGCAACCAACACCTACTCTCCGGGCTATGTAATAATAATAATTGCATATTTCAATCAAAACGCTAATGCTTCGATTTAAGTAGGATCAGTCTTTCGGCTGGTGTTTGTTGCAATCGAAGCATTAGCGTTTTGATGGTAATATGCAATTATTACACTTAACGTGCCAGGCTTGTAACTTGTAATTCAGCGCTCGGCGGGGCACATGGCCCGGAGAGTAGCTGTTGGTTGCGGTCTGGTTACGTTTCTTATAGTAAAATGAGGATTTTATAGAGGAGTTTGCGACTAAAAATATTATGTTTTAATATTCCGCCCTCTAAGAGCACATTTGAACTATTATAAAAGTTGTACATCTGTAAATTTTCTACCCTAAAGTTACTATACATTTTTTTCGTACGCCTAAACGTTTTGGAGATACGACGCGGGCTAAGTGAAAAATGCATTTAGTTCCGCCAAACCTCTTTCGCACCGCATATTTCGCAATCATCTTGCTTTCCATGTCTCAGAATAATTGTCTATGGAAGTTTCCGTTTTGGGAACACCAGATACTGCAAGAATAATCTTCAATCCATTACAAATCAGTTCGCCAAAGGGCAATTTTCTCGCATGAACACATGTGCTGCAGGGTGTAAATCCGGCTGTTTCTCAAACATTTTGAACACTTCAATTTTCCCTTCGTGAAACAAGGCGGAGGTGGTATCGCATCCTGCCAGGACGTACAAAAACAAAATATGCTTTAAGCGATTTGGATATTTGTCCATGCTGGCAGTAGAATAATGTTTTGTTTCCACTTTTCCTGGTTCTTTGAAAATTATATTACTGCTAGAAGTTATGCGCCCAAGTAGAATGACCAACAAGTCAATATCTTCTCCAACGATGGCGGGGGTGTTTTGAGTTGATTGTTCAATTGCTGTCTCAATGATGAGGACATCGACATCATCCCGAGCTTGTTTGACTCCAATGTTGGCATTATTTAATTGTTTCATAAGCCTTTCAATTAACTGCTTTTTTATTGGAGCTATTAGCTAGGAACTTCTCCTGGTTCATCTGCACTTCCATGGTTTCATCGAAACGAGCTGCACAGGATGACGAAACAAGTGCGATTCGTCGCCGCTGTTCCATGGCTTCTATGTTTTTTGTGTTGTCAAAATCAAAATAGCCGTCGAATACAACAGTACTGGAACTGTAAAGATTTAACGGAACTAAATGCATTTTTCACTTAGTCTGATCGGTCTGATTAGCCATATACAGGATTGTGCTACAATAGTTAAAATGCGGTAGTATTATAGCATTATAAACAGTTTTTCTTGCATTTATTGACAGGTACCAACTGACACGTTTAAGAGCACCGATTTTTTTTTGAAATTTTTTTACATATAAAATCCACATGACTTAAAATATTTGATTTCCGAGGCAAATGACATATCTACTTATTAAAGCTTAAAAGATAAATTTGTATCTTTGAATCTTTTAGATTCTGCTGATTACTTATGAGCATACTTTTTGTTTTTGTGAATTTCAGTTTTAATTTGTTTGTTTCCAACCACTTGGAAACAAGTTCTATATCGTGATTTATTTCCCTTATCAACTTTCTAGGATCATGTTCATCAACGTAGACAATAGTGTCATCAGCAAAAAAGTGGTATTTACAATTTTTTTAAATTCTTGACGTCATTAATATATATTACAAATAATAAAGGACCATGTATGCTCCCCTGAGGCACTCCCATGTGTATAGGTAGCAGACTTGATAACATATTTTCACATTTCACCCTTTGCCTCCTGTTTTTTAAATAACGTTCAAACCACTTCCATATTACACCATCAATTCCACACTTGCTTAGATTATCCAATAAAATCTCTCCATCAATTGTCTCGAATGCCCACTAAGTATTCTTTTTCTCTATTATAAAATCTAAAAATTGCAGATGTACTACTTTCTCTAATATATTTTCAAAAGCTGGTAACATATTTAATAATAATAAACACCACAGAAATTAGACAACCCCCAATTCCAGAAGCCAGGGCTTGTGCGGAAGAGGGTTACACATTGAAAAAACGCGGACATACAACCATTTCCTCCAACAGTGCTAGTGTGGGAGCCGGGATTCGAACCCGGTGGTGCGATGTCCGTGTGATTAGTCGCGATTGCCACCTCGCGCCTTAACCCACTCGGCTATCGACCAGATTATTTTATTATTTCACATAAATCACACAAACTAAAAAACATTGATTTTTAATAAATAAAAATTTTGTTTCCTCTAAAATTTGACATATTATTATGTTTCTTACAATACGCGAAAATCAAACAAATTTATCTTGGATACACATTGGATTCACTTAAATTGGTGACAGTTCAGACATGTCCATAATATTTCCGCTAACAGGCTTTAAAATTTAACATATGCAGTTATAGAATAGCCACAAAGATTTTCCAAAATTAGTTCGTTGACAAACGGCAAAATCTGCAAGGTTAGGGCACTTTAATAAGAAAACTTTTTGATTGCATAATAATAAAAACTACAAAGGCATATAGGGGCCAACGCCGTTATTTTATATAAGTGCTCCGAATTGTCACTTTAATGCGACAATTGTCACTTTAAAATGACAATTGTTACTTTAAAGTGACAATTGTCACATTAAAGTGACAGTTGTCATTTTGAAATGACAATTGTTACAATTGTCATTTGTCATGTGTAGATGTAAAAGCAAGCTGTGCAGCCAGTTTACTCGATAGTGCCATGAATGCTGTATATACATGTGACACGCTACAAATACTGTTTCAAGGGCGTAAATAATTTTTTATTGTAGGGGGGACAGGGGGGTAATATGAAAAATTAAAAAATAGATTTTTTAAATGTTTTTAATGTCACAGAAATACTACAACGTATCATTGGTATCGAATAAAATAACAGTTAATTAGGGATTTTTGAACCATTAAAACAATAAAATATATAAGCCAACATAAAGTGGATAAATTATTACAAAAATAATAAAAGTGTAAAAAATTATAAGTAATTGCAGATAAGCCACTAAAGGTGCTCTTTTTATGCAAGTGACAGCGACCGGAGACCGAGACATGTACCACGTGACAAGCGACAAGGAGGGCTACTCTACATAGTAGCCCTCCCTGTCGTTGGTCTCTGCTTGTCACGTGGTACATGTCTCGGTCTTCGGTCGCTGTAACTCCAAAATAAAAGGTCCTCGAGCCTTGGTCTCATTTGAACTTTTGATTAGGAAGGTCTGAACTACAACATATCTCAATTTCGACCATTTTTTACCGGGATCCCAAATCTCATGTTTCTGTACGGGGTCCTTTGATAATCGAAGCAATTTATAACGTATGTCTTCTTACTACAGAACAAATTACAGATCAAGATACCATTTTCCGGTGTGTTATAAATAACATTACAGTAATTGTTTTATATCTATCAGCCTAGTTTTATATTTATCTGAAGTTTCACAAATATAATAAATGTTTATTATCAGGAGAGGTGTGAATAACCTTGCTTGATTTAATCAGCTGCCAAATGTTGTGCAACCTAAGATCCTACAGTTTTTAACATTTTTAAAATTTTGAAAAATAGTACCTTGCAATATTTAATTTTTTCGATAACTTGAAAATTTTTATTCTAAGCTATAGAAAGAAAATTCTAACTCTAAAATTTAATACTCAGGAAAATTTTAGGCGTTGTTTAATGTGCATTACTACTGACCTATATACGCTGACCACGGGCAAACATATGTATGAAAATAAAACTAGTTCCTAGTAAAAATATTTTTAGACAACGTTCTTTCATAATATTCCACTAATAAATATGCTACTTATGCTCACACCTGCCGGGAAGTGAGCAGAATTTTACAACATTTATTTTTATTATAATTACCTGCCTGTCATTAACATTTTCTCATTACCGTCCATAGTCTGTGTTTATAATAAATCACCAGACATACAGTAATAAATGATGTCTATTTTTAATTATTTACTATTTGTTGAACTATAAATATTGAGGAATATTTATATGTATAATATTCAAATTCCAGGGTTATCCAGGACATTGTCAAAATGCTATAAATTGTTTAACCTTGCCAATGTTTTTTTTAATTAAAATGGGTGTGTTGGGTTTTTTTGTTATTATTGTCGATTCACAGTTAAACAATTTTCATATAAAAAATCAATATTTTATGGAGATAAAGAGTTTTTCCTTTGATAAGAGTTTGATAAGCACTGTTTGCCTGTTATGTTCATATTTAACTTTGTAAATAAAAGTGACACATCAGATAAGTCCGATAAGGCAACTAAGGGCAAGTTTATCAATGCAAGGTTAACGCTAAGTCGAAGATAATATCTATTGTGTCGCTGCCCAAGTAACAATTAAGTTTTTTAATAACCTACAGAACTTTCATATAACTAATAAATTTTTTCTGTGACAGTAGGTAGTCATAGAAGTCTAATAAACTGAAAAAAGGCCCAAAGAATAACGATCTATAGGAGGTTGTCAAAGCTAACTGCTTAAAGCTATTATAAAACTTATCCTACTCATAAAGAACGTACCATGTTATCGGTGTGAAAGCCTAGATAGCTTGATAAAACCTATGATAAGCGCAGTTGGTCTTAGATGAAAGGGTTTATTGGGACTTTCATGGTGCCATGAAAATCTGTTATTTGCCTTTAATAATGATTATTAAAACTGTTTTAACTGTTTTTTTTTAAGTTTTAGTTGAGCTTGTTTACAAGTATTTTAAATGTTATTACCTAATTTTAATTTATTTACAAAAGGAGTTTGACAACTGGAGGGCTTAGTTTCCATTATGTTGTAAACAATAAATAAGCAAATAGATACAGGGAAAGACCTTGCATTAGTAGAAAACGCAATAGTACTGATAAAAATAATTACCATATTCGATTATGTTAAGTGGGTATTGATAAGAAATCATAAGTAGTTGTACTCAAACGAGTTTCCGATACTACGATTTAATTATGGTACTATTTATATACATATTTATTTATTTATGAAAGAAGACTATTCGATACTTTTTGAAATATTAATGAATCAATGTCATCTTTAAAACAGACTTGCAACAACTTGGGCCATTCAATTAAGCATTTTTGTTAATTTTATTACCTATTTTTATTTTATATTTTGTAAAAAGGAGTCTAGGTTTAGTTTTGTTGTACTGTTGTTTTCGCCGACCCAGGCCTGTTCCGCCCGATGCTGCAATCCGTCACCGCGATAACGCGTTGGTTGCACGATCGGTTCCGGAGCAGGTCCTTGTGAGGCAACTGTATTATCATGTATAATTAATAAATACTCTTTGAATTTGAAATTTGGGCCATTCAATGACATAAAACTTCAAGGTAGTCGGAAACTATTACATCGAACACCTTGTGGTAATGTTAGTTTCTTGCCACTTTTTTCTTTGTACCAAAAATTTAGCAAGTGTGTATCGCGAAAATATTTTATAATTTAAAGTATGTATGATTTTATTTTTGTAATTTCCAAATATTTCGAAAGCAAATTTATTATATGGACAGAACACCTGTATGTTATAATGGGGTAATCAAAGGTCTCGTCAACTTTTTACCTCGTCGTTCACGTTTGTGACAAAACTAATTACTTTGCACTTATACTCATTTTTGTACTTATTTATTAAATCGATGGTCAAGTTTGCAAGATAATTTTCAGTGTGTGGGTATCCTGATGTTTCTATGCTTTTCAGAAGAAACGTTTTCATCTCAATAAATCATGATTTTTACAAATGGGCGATTTTATGTGCTCTGCTGTGAACTGGAATTTTCTTTGTATTACCAAGATACTCCATATTATACAAATTACCAACCATTTTTAACCTCTTTGATATTTCTATTACTTGCCTTCTTGCCTTATAATAATGTGTCGTTTTATATGGGAGTAAAAGTAACATTTTTAAAGGCTTCTAATCATCGCACTTTTAGATCCTTTGTAAAATTACCGTGAAATTTAGACCGGTTTTGTTCTAACTTGCCTAGTGCATATGTGGAACTACTAATAATATATTCCCTTTGTTACAGGCGCTATAATAGTGTATGAGAAGAGCATTCTAATGAATCTGCGCGATTCCCCAATCTCCAACACACCTCCACAGTATCAAATTCCAAATATTCTCCAAAAAGGTACTGACAGTTGTGAGGGTATTCCAAAGACAGGCGCCAGAATAGTGTACGAGAGGAATATTCTAAAGAATCTACGCGATTCCCCAATCTCAAGCATCCCCCCGGACTGTGAAATTCCAAATGTTCTCCAAAAAAGCACTGACAGTTGTGGGGATATTCCAAAGACAGGCGCCGGAATAGTGTACGAGAGGAATATTCTAAAGAATCTACGCGATTCCCCAATCTCAAGCATCCCCCCGGACTGTGAAATTCCAAATGTTCTCCAAAAAAGCACTGACAGTTGTGGGGATATTCCAAAGACAGGCGCCGGAATAGTGTACGAGAGGAATATTCTAAAGAATCTACGCGATTCCCCAATCTCAAGCATCCCCCCGGACTGTGAAATTCCAAATGTTCTCCAAAAAAGCACTGACAGTTGTGGGGATATTCCAAAGACAAGCGCCAGAATAGTGCATGAGGAGAACATTCCAATGAATGTGCGCGATTACCCAATCTACAGCACCTCCCCAGACTGGGAAATTTCAAATACCCTCCAAAAATGCATCGACTGTGGGGGAGTTATTCTAAAGAAGCCTGACGCAGATGCTCCGAAGGTAGCTCCTCCAAAACGAAATATTTCTGTTGAAAACATTGTTTCTCGGAACGGGTCGGATTACACTTCCATGTTAATTATTGACGTTAATAACCCTGTGCCAGAAAAATGTAAGGAAACTATATTTTAAACAATTTTTTCCTCTTCTTTCGACAGTAGGTATTCGATAGGATCCAGCAAATATACCAAAAAGTGAAGTGGCTTTAAAGCTTGATCATATCTGCTTTCAAATATAAGGATAAACTGGCACCTTTCTGTTGAATTCTGGCAAGCGTCACAGACATTGCAATTTTAAAAAGTCTTCGGCCATTCTTTTACTGGATATTCGACACTTTTTGAAATATCAGTGTCATCTTGGTGCCTTGCACAGACTTTGCAACAACTTGACCATTCAGTGCCATAAACCTCAAGGCAGTCGAAAACCGTAGTAATATTAGTTTCTTGACCCCTTTTCTTTGTACCAAGCATTTGGCAAGTGTGTACTGCGAAAATATTTTACAATTTGAACCATGTGTGATTTTATTTGTGTAACTTCCAAGCACTTTGGTTTCTCCTCTTCAAATATGTTTTCATTTAAAAGGGTTGATTATAACTGAAACCTAGAGGGCGGAGCATACTCTGATCTTCACTTGTCAGTCGCTTTCCGAACACAGTCAATGAACCTAAAAGCACAATTTGTTGCAAAAACGACTCTGGCTCTAGCTACTTGTTTGTCTAATTCTTTCTTTTTAGTTTAGAACATTTTTTAGTAAAAGCGTTTTTAAGCTTGCGAGAAGCATTTTTTATATAACAATTTGGCAAACGGTGCTTTTAGGGGTTTTTGACCCCGACAGTCTATTAGTTTGTACTCAGATCTACAAACGTTAGGGCGCGTTGTACTAATATTTTCACGGAAACCAGGATTAAATTTAATCGAGGATTAAAACAGTTTTGTGTTGTACCAAGCAAAGTTATCCGAGAATCAGCTGATCTGGTTCTAAGTGGATGACTGTGTATATTGGCATTACTGATTCTGTCAAAAGTACGTAAATCAATATAAATCTATGGATCTGTGACGAAAATTGTGGAATATAACCTTTCTTCTATACGTCAAATTACCGAGAGTGACAAGTTGCCGAGATTATCTAACAATAAAATTATTATTTTTATTTAATAAATAATATAATCTATAAACAATACAACCGTGCAAGCCACCAACCCCAGCCCCAGAATTTAAAAAGCAAGCAATTTTACCTCTGATGAAGAAGTTTTGTTGGCCTCATTGATGAAAAAATACGCTGAACAAATTGAATGCAAAAAGACGAACCACGATAACAATAAGCTGAAAGCTCAAGCTTGGGTGAAAATATGGAACGAATTCAATCCAAAGGCGAAATATCGACTCATTAAAAAATAAATTTAAAAACATCAAAACTCGCGGCAAAAAGAAGTTCGCTGCGCACAAATCAATATAATTTGAAAAATGTGAGGTTAGATTCAACTGATCCAGGTTTTAAACTTCCAACATAGTGGATTTAGGTGATCTTCGAATCAACCATCGTTAAAACGCCGATTTGCAATAGTAGAACGAATTTGGACCATTGATCCTCGAATCAGCGTTGATCCGGAGATCAAATTGTTAGTACAACACACCCTTAGTGACATAATGCTTTTCCTAACTGGAAAGCGCTCATGTCGGAGGTGAAAAAATACTTTCATTTTATGGCATTTAAACGTTTGATACTGACCACAGTCATGAATAATTGACTCGCAGTTGACTTGATCACCATCTTTAATTACGGACTTTCGGTGAGCCATATGACTATGGTATTATCAAATTTGGATTTAGCGGTGTCGACAACCCCCAGATATAGAGTGGATTCCTTTTATAACTTCATATTAGCAATATTTCAAAACTTGCCGCCAGCTTGGACGCCCTCTTGAATAATGGGCGTCCGGCTTATTTTTCGATCCGGCATTTTCGGATTCAGAGGGGTCGAAAACCTCTAGAAGCACCGGCTGCCAAATTGTTATACAAAAGGCTTCTCGCAGCTCGAATTTGAATTTCTATTCCTAGTCTACTTTCTCTTGACATGTTACAGCAAGGAGCTTAAACTAGTGCTACAGCAACTACTACCACTCAAATTCTCGCTTGCTGTTCTTTGGAAATCTGCACTCGTTAATGTTGTCACTTTCACTTGACTGTTTGTAAAGGCTTCCTAGTTGTTTTTAAGACTGTCGATATTTTTTACATGTTGCACGGGATCCAAGTCTGCCCATAACTTTTTTTTCGACAAAATATTGCCAAACACTATCTTCTTTCCTGCCTCGAGTAGACATTTATTTTTAGTATACGTCACCAGTCAACATTTATTAAAAGAAGTTGAAACCTCCTCTCCTTTTCATCATATAGTCGATCGCAATTTGCAAGTTTAAACGAGTTGCAGTAAACTCGCAAGCAATTTCGTGACTTGCGGAGCCAAATCAGTAATTTTTATCAACTGGAATTGTCTTTATCTTACCAGGATACTCCATATAACATTTAGATATTAAACAGATTACCAACCATTTTAAACCTCTTTGAGATTTGTATTACTTGACTTATAATAGTATCGTTTAGATCGATTTTGTTCTAATTTGCTTGGTGTATATGTAGAACTACCAATAATGTATTCCTTTTGTTACAGGCACTAAAATAGTGTATGAGAAGAACATTCTGCTGAATCTGCGCAATTCCCCAATCTCTAACACCCCTCCAGAGTTTCAGATTCCAGATGTTCTCCAAAAAGGCACTGATCGTTGTGGGGGTATTCCAAAGAAGCCCGACGCAGGTGCAAAAAAGGCACACCAGAAGGGAGCTCCTCCAAAACGAAACCAGAAAAATCATCATAAAGTGAACGACACTCATGAGGACCAATTCGAAATAGAGCTTTAGTATTTTAATTTGTGAATTCGAAATTAGCTAGTAAGGCTGATTTTTTTTTTTTTTTTACTTTAAACCCACGTTCAACTGTGTTTGATATTAAGTTTATCTTTTATCTTATACATACACAGAATCCGTGGGAAATAAACGCTATAAGAATACTTCATATTTTTCTACCAAACACGTTGTGTTTTGTAAAAGTATGGTGCCATTATATGTTCAGGGTTTCTAATTTTCTAGAAACTCGATTTTTATTATTTTTATTTTGTTTTAAATAAAAAAATATTTTGCAATATCGATGAGTTTTAATGATTTTGCCCATTATTTTTGGCAGTAGTTGACCAACTAGCGGATTCGATGCTTATCGTAGATCCTCATATCGTGAGTTTCCAATCGCGAGTCCCCCATCGCCCACGCAGATGTTCCAGTTCCAGAAAATCACTTTTTCTAGCTGTTACAAGAGTTTATAACTCAAGTCTCCTGCCCAAGCAACAGTTCACCGACTACTTTTTTTACTAATTCCAGCGTCAAAATTAGTGCAAATAATGGGTTTATGGCAACTTAGATCTTATAGTCATGAATTGACCTGGGAGCAACGTTTCTTGGACCTTGCGAACATACTATTTTAGTTTGGGACACCTATCAATGTTGGTTTGACGTCAGAAAATGACTTATTTAGGTTTGGTGTAACCCAGCAAAATACATCTTCCCCTGTTTTCGAGGGTGAGGAATACGATGGTGACAATGGTTTACACCTCAATTTACAAATCACCCTTGTATGCAAAAAACCACCACCTTTTCTGGTTGTCCGGTTCTGGACATGCGAGGGCTTGCCGGATTTTTTGCTCAATTTCAATAGATAAACACGATGACAATGGCAATATTTTCTTTATTGAAATTGAACAAAAAATTCCGATCCGACAAATATTTCCAGATCGTTTATTGAGTGGAAGGAAACCATCTTATGGCCAGCTAAATTTCCTGATCTGGCTCCAAATGACTTTTATGGGGCCTCATAAAATCTGAAATTTATGGTTTCCAGGAAAACGGCTAATAATCTCGAGAAGACGAGAAACCCTTTTTATGATCGATTAAGTTATTGTTCATCTCAAGAAGCTATTTGAACATATATTATAATTTTTTAGTTTTCGTTTCAAAATTAGTTCGTTAATAATAATATATTTTGTATTTCAACATTCTTCGCTTCTTAGGACCGAGTCATTCGGCCCTTAATGAGAAAAATTAAAATTTTTAGATGCTGTGATATGTACACATCGTAAATTGACTAATTGAACATGCGTCCACCCCCAACGAACAACAACGTAGTACTGAGTCTGTGACTGTCTGAGTGTCTGACTAATAAATACACCCATTTTTATTTAGTTCCTGAAATGGACCAAAACATGTTTCTATTTGTAACATTAAATCCCCTGGACGTCTTCGGTAAAGTCGCTGCACCTAAAATGGGCATCCTGCGGATTTGCAAATATCCAGGACGTATATTTACCGAACGTCCATAAGAAGAAAATGTAATTCTATAACTTGGTTAAATGGGTTATATACATTTATTAACGTATTTGTTAAATTTTATTTTTTACAGTCCTCCCTAGATGCAATGTAATTAGCCAAGTCGTACAGTCGGTGCGCGAAGGCAATTTCAGTATCGTGCCATGCAAACAGTTTCACCATACATTTTGAAAATGGCACTCCAGCTTTACCATCAACGACGCACGAATGGGGATCGCCAATGAGATCGGTACTAGTCACGTCTTTTTCAGTCAATCTCAATATGTCACGCATATAGCTGTTCGAAGCTTCCTTTAACTTACACTTTAATACCTCGTAGGGGGCTTCTTTTCCAAATCTGAAAAGAAAAAGAAATAGTTTGCCAATGTCTTTAACAATTTGGTACAATATTTGGAGGGGCAAAATTCTGTATAAAGGGATCGCCAATTAGGTTTTGATAATCACTATAAGGCCGCGTATCTATCTCTAAACTTGATTATTTCAAAATGGCGGATAACAGATTTTTAAATTCTCTCCAGGTAGAACATTAGAAAATAAACCCTAAATATAATTTTACACATAGTTGTCAAATATGGGCTAAATATGAACTTTCCATTATTTTAAAATCAATATTTATCTTTATCAATCGACATTTTTGTACACAGATGTATTAGCAAAAAATGTAATAACGTGAATATAGATTTTTCAATGTTGTAAAATTAAATTAATAGGTATTTATCAATTATCTGCGTATATCAGGATTGAAATGCCAACATAGGCATACCAATATTTTAATATCAGTATTTATTATAATTATCCAACATTTTTTTACAATTTCAATGTATCTATATTGATCCAATATTTACCCACGGTACAGTATATTATGTTCTACCTGGGTAAAAGTAATCAATCTAAACGAGCACGTAATTTCAAATCTACCGCCTACATTCAATCCTCTCAGAATATTTATTTAGAGTGTACTTGGAAATCCAAAAAATGACTTGAGTATGTCTTTTTACAAACTACAAACCTCATCGCAAGTTTTACTCGAAATAAAATTATAATGACTTCTTTGCAGCGAATTTTATGAGACAGTTTTTGTAGGAACTACTTTTCTCCAAAAATTGACAATTTTAGAGATAATGCAAAACAGTAATTTACACTCCTTTCACCCCCTTAAAAAAACGTGGGTCGAATTAAGCCCCTTTTCACACTGGGCGACTTAGCAGCGAGACTTGGGGCCGGTTTATCAATGCAAGGTTAAACTCGTAACCAAAGGATAGCTGTCAAACAAAACAATAGATACTCATTGTTTCATTTGACATTTATCCTATAGTTAAGTGTTCATTAACCCTGTATTGATAAACCGACCTTTAGTAGTGCGGCTGAGTGAAAGGATAGGCGACTAAAGTCCGGTTTTTCATGCAGGCGAGTTAACTCGTAACTAGAGGATAAATGTCACACAAAACAATAGATACCTATTGTTCCATTTGACATTTATCCGCTAGTTAAAAGTTAACCCTGTATTGATAAACCGGGCCTAAGTCGTGCGGTCCTGATCTAAAGACACGAGGCGGGTGAGACGTCGCGGCTACCTGCGGCTGCACGCCCGATCGCGCTGCTGAGTCGCCTAATGTGTAAAGGTATAGGAACATATCTTTGGGGACATCACTAGTTCAAGTAGGAAAAAACTGAGACATAAAAACGTAACAAAAACTTTACGACCTCATTAAAATACCGGTACTCTTTTTTGTGCTGTTCGCAAATGGACTCGCTTACTTTATAGGTTTTTAATGTGCGTCGGGAATGTTTCATGTCAGGCTTGGCGCCATGGCCCGCGGCAATATAATTATGTCGTAAAGTTCTTGTTGCGCTTTTTATTTACTGGGATCTATTTATTTCATCTAGCGCCATGGCTCGCGGCGATAATAATTATGTCGTAAAGTTTTTGTTGTCTTTTTTCTGTCTCGGGAATTTATTACTTGAACTATGCAAATGGTGTGCACGACTCGACCACATTAATAAGTCGCGCTGCTAAATCGCCCAGTTAAGGGTATAGTTTGTCCCATATATAATTCAGCGATGTAAAAAACTCGCAAAAAAGCGTAAAAGGGACCGACCGCTTGTGATTATTATTTCTTTGACATTATATGATAACCGTATATAGGATGCAGACACCTGGCCAGGCATCTTAGGCAAGAACGGTTTGGGCAACATGAACGCTAACGGTCAACTACTCCTAACTAAATGCGCCGAACATGATCTAGTTATAACAAACACCATTTTCCGACAAAAGGATAAATTTAAATGCACCTGGCGTCACCCCAGATCAGGTCACTGGCATCTACTGGACTATGTTATCGTACGTAGGAAGCATCTCAAGGACGTCCAAATTACAAAGGCGCGCATTGATAGCGAATGTTGGACCGATCATCGTCCTGTTGTCTCTAAAATGAAAATTGTTATGAGACCCAAACACCGAAGAACTCAAGTAAAACGTAGACTCCGTCTCTGCATTAGTAAATTGCGTGACCAACAAACCGTCGAACAGCTAAAGCAAAAAGTTCAAGAGAATTTGAGTGCACTAGAAGAAACCAATTCTGTAGATGTCGCTGCTACCTGGACACAAATTAAAGACAGTTTAAAAAGTGCGAGTGAGGAAATTCTTGGCACTGCAGCAAGTAAAAAACAGGAGGACTGGTTCAATGATAATGAAGCTTTTATACAAGAACTTCTTGACCGCAAACATATTGCCTTCCAAAACGCTATCAACCACCCCAACGACTCATCAAAAGCAGAAGCTTTTACCCAATCTAAGTATGAAACGCAACGCGAAATCAGAAGAATAAAGAACGAGTGGTGGGCAAGCAAGGCCAGAGAAATTCAAAGGTACGCCATTCACACGACTACAGGAATTTCTTTCAAGGAGTAAAAGCAGTGTACGGCCCCAGTCGGAAAAATATGTGCCCTATTAAAGATTTAAATGGAAATCTCCTCAAAGAAGACCAGGAAATAAGAGCCCGATGGAAAGAACACTACTCTAACATTCTTAACCAGCAAAGTCAAGCCGATCACGATATTATAAATCTTATCCCTCAATATGACACCTTCGAAGACTTAGATAAACCACTAACAACGGAAGAGATCTTAACCGCCATTGGGCAGCTAAAAAATAACAAATCTCCCGGCGCCGACTCACTCCCAGCTGAGATATTTAAAGCTGTGTCGTCAGAGCTCATACCCTACCTCAAAAAACTGTTTGATGTCGTGTGGGAAAGTGGTCAAGCTCCGCAGGATTTTCGTGATACACTTTTAATCAACCTCTTCAAAAACAAAGGGAGCGCTGCGGACTGTGGAAATTACAGGGGTATAGCTCTCCTGGCTGTTGGAGGGAAGATACTCACTAAAGCGATGGCAAATAGGCTAACACCTGTTATGGAAAAGTTACTTCCTGAAACACAGAGTGGCTTTAGACCAAACCGAGGCACATCGGATTTAATCTTCACACTTAAACAGCTTCAAGAAAAAGCACTCGAACATCAAGGAGAAATTCACATGGCCTTCATTGATTTAACCAAGGCGTTTGACTCGGTGAACAGGGAAGTGCTCTGGGAAATTATGTTCCGCTTAGGTATCCCTAGAAAATTTGTGGAAGTATGTCGCAGTCTACATACAAACAACAACGCCCAGGTTATGTATAATAATGAGGCAACCGAACCTTTCCAAACCCTCACTGGAGTTAGGCAGGGATGTGTCCTGGCACCCCTACTATTTAATTTGTTTACCACTGCTCTAACAATTATTGTTGACAACAAACTGACAGTCAGAGGAATAGGTCTCAGATACCGTTCTGATGGCGGTCTCTTTAACATAGGGCGCTTTAGAGCTTTCACGAAGACACGCACACGATTCATTTGTGATCTCCAGTATGCGGATGACTGTGCACTTTTAGCCTTTACGCCGGAAGAGCTTCAAGAACTTTTAGATGTGTATGCCTAGAGCTATGATTCCTTGGGACTTAAAATCAACATTGGAAAGACTAAGATTATGTCAACTCCTCATCAAGTAAACCAAATAGACATTACACTTAACGGAAATTCTCTTGAAGTGGTGGATCAGTTCAATTACTTAGGCAACGTTGTTAATGACAAATCAAACATGGACAGCGAGATTCGCAATAGAATTAACGCTGCATCTAGAACACTCTGGGGACTTAGAGAGAGAGTATTTGACAACCACGACCTTGCTTTGTCAACGAAAATGGCTGTCTACAGAGCAGTTGTCATTCCAACACTGCTATATGGATGTGAAAGCTGGGTCACTTACCGTCGTCATGTGAAAGAATTAGAACGTTTTCAGCAAAGATACCTCAGAAGTATGATGAAAATCCGTTGGTTCCATCACATATCAAACGTGGAAGTACCCAGGAGAGCAAACAGCCTTCCAATTGAGGTGCTTATTTCAAGAGCACGCCTAAGATGGGCAGGTCACGTTCATCGTATGCATGATAACCGCCTTCCTAAATGCACACTTTGGTGAATTGCTAAGCGGTAGAAGAAGGCGTGGCGGTCAACGAAAGAGGTTCAAAGACGCTCTCCATGAAAATCTAAAATCATGCGGTATTGCAGACGAGCAATGGGAACAACTTGCAGCAGACAGAACCGAATGGCGAGGGGTTGTGGCCAGCTATCAAGGAAATGTTGCTGCAAGAAGGCCGAATCCAAGACCTAACCAGGTCTATGTTTGTCCTGACTGCGGTCGACATGTGCTCTCCCGAATTGGCCTCTATAGCCATAGTCGTGTGCACCGTAGATGAATGTGAATTACAATAGACTACACCTTTTACTTGTTTTCTATTGTATACAATTTATCGACTGTAACATTTTTATTCTCGGACTCGAGTAACGGCTAATAAAAAAAAATATAGGACCGGACTTAAAATGTATTTTCCTTTTCAAGCAATGAATTAATTGATTTGAATTCTCGTTCAATTGTGCTAATAATAAATAGAGAATAATTAGGTATATAGAATACAATTAAATCCACGTTTTTATGCCCATCTTAGGTAAAAGCAAAAACTGGTGTTCTTTTAAGAAAACTTTCAACGACATAATTTTTCTAACAGGGAATAATACGAAGTTCGACATCAGAACTGTAAAATAAGTATCCTTACATAAATTTACAGAAACTTCAACCATACCAATTTTTTTTATTACCCAGCAAGGACCAACAAGGAGGTATAAACAATAATAGGCACAAGGAATATGCCAGGATAGGATGCTGGACGGACACTTTTTGCAAGCTTTTTATATATCGCTGAATTATACAGGGTGATTCAGAAGTTATCCGTAAAAATTTAAGGGGATAAGCACCCTTAAAATTGAAGTCGATACCACAAGAAAATGTATAATAAAACTCTAATAGAACGGCCGCAAAAAACTATTAAAGTTCTAGTATTATAAACACTATTTACTTGGACGACTGTAATCAACAGTGTGGCGCATATTGCACGATACCCAAGTGGGTCTTTTAAGTGAGTTTTTTTAATTGCTATATGTGATAGTATTTTATAAAACATTTCGCCGTATATATATTTTTTTTGAGCACGATTTCTATCGGAAAGACATATCAAAAATGCGGAATAAAGCGCGGGCTTTAAACGTGACGTCACGCACCCACCTTAGTGACGTAAAAGAGCCTACGACCTTGAACAGGACATATGGGTGTATTAGTACTATATTGCAAAGTTGGTTACCTGCTTTTTGACAGGTGGCGTTAAAATTTACTTTGACGGTCGTTTCTCTTGGATTTTTATGTTTGGAAAATGTTTAAAGAGTGTTTTGTTCCAACGTGTACAAATAACAACATAAATTGTCCAAGCAAAATAGTCGTTTACGTTCCACGAGACGAAAACAGACGAAAATCATGGTTTAAAAGTGCCAAAGTTGAGAAGAAGTTGACCAAAACCAGGAACACCCACCACAGAACATAACCACAAAACTAAACGTAAACGTGTCAGCTGTGGTGTGGTCAGTGACTATTAGGAGGCGTTTTTGGCAAATGCTGCCGTGACGTCACTCAGTCCAAGGTCAAATGCGTGTTCAAATTGCCGTAATAATTGTTTATTTTTTTATTAAACACTGTGGGATTTATATTCGAAACAGAGTTGCACAAGGTGAATATCTATTAGTTAACTTTCGAATAAACATTTTTGTTTTGAGGTTTAGGAATTTAGTGAAAAGGCCCCATTGTATCCTTATCATTTTTTATACGATTTTATTAAATTATAGTCGACCAAATAAATACCAGTGGCGTACAAGTACATATTATTTATTGGTTTTGAAAGTTGGTTTTTTCATTTTTGCTTTGCGCTATCGTATTTGTATGGGTCCGTTGTACATCCCCTTAAATTTTTACGGATAACTTCTGAATCACCCTGTATATGGTATATACTGTACTATTCAGGATTTCATTACAACATCAACGGACCAGATTAGTGTTCAATTTGTTTTTACTTTTCACCGCAGTTTACATTCACGACTCGCTGTAGTGTATGATTGCATATATTCGAGCGCTTTTAGCTAGTCTTGACGTCACCACTAAACAGATCCATATAAAGGTCTAAACAAGAACTGAGTTTTTTTTGTTTTGCCTTTTTAAGTCTAATATTACCAGGGCATATATTGCGCAAATATAAAATCGTTTTACTTGACAGTCAAATCGATTGCTCCCACACATGGTACAGGTATCTTGATTGCTGCGGATTCGGTCCTCTTTTCCAGCTCCGGTATTATTATGTCAATGAACCTCCTCTTTGTTGTCGATTCTGTTGGTGCGAAGCTGAAAATTGACGATCTGCTTTTTCTGCAGCCGTATGGGGAAGGATCGTCTAATATCCTATCGTTGCTATTTAAAGGCTGAAGAGCAGTCGCCATGGCCTTCTGTAATATAGGCAAATCAAATGGAAAAATTATTATAACTACAAATTATACTGACGTGGGAAAGGCCACAATAAGGCAAAGCTAATGACAAGATGATGAACAACATTGTGCATTGTTCTTACCTCAACTTGAAAATTTTCGTGCAGAACTCTCAGCAGCACGGCCAGACAGTTCATGCTAGGTGTAGTAGCCGAAACTACCTTCATCTCTAGATCAAAACAACAGTGATTCACCCCAACAACAAACATGGGAACGTTGGCACAACCAGTTACTATTACACGTTTGACACCTTGTGTTAGAAGTCTCTAAAATGTAACATACCATCAAAATAATTTGATAAGTGCATAAACTATCCTTATAGTCTGTTTTTCTTAATAAAAGAAAGTAATAGATCATTGTGGGATTCTTGTCAAATGGGGATTTTCGAATCGTTTTTCATATTAGGGTGTCCCAAAATAGCAAAAATCTTTTAAGGGCAAGTTTCTCGTTGGATATATATTTTTACCAAAATTACCAAAAAGTAAAGTCTGGCCATACGAGGTCGGGGCACTGATTGAAATGTGGATACATAATGGCCAGACTCTACTTTATAAGGACTTTAAATTATGATTAGAGACTCTATAAACTAGAGTCTTGCCATTTCGCCCCCACTTTGCCCAAGTGAATGCATAATGGTGGCGATGGTTTCAGTGTACGGGTGTATAACAATGTGTGTAATCAGTCGTAACAGACTATTATTTTAATTTCAACCTATTGCATTGAGTCTAATATGACACTATGCTCGTCAAAACAAGAGCAATTCCTATTGGCGCCGCCATTATGTATACAATTTTCATACGGACCAATCAGTGCCTCCCACTCGAGTGGCCAGACTCTAGTTTATAGGGGTCTCTAAACTATGATAGATACGACGGTCGACATAATTATATTAGATCGCGTGAAAAGTAGATCTCGTAATACTTTCATTTTCTTAAATGATTTATTGTTTGATGCCCCCTTCTTTTATATTGCTATATTATATAGGTTAACAGTCAAACTGCTGCCCCTTGACCAATATTTAACCTTAGTCCAGTGGAATTAGGTCCAAAAGTACCCAAATCGGCACCTAAATCTGAATGGATAATTGTAAAGTGATTCATGAACAGGGAGTATCAAATATTATACGTACATACTATCTGGATGAAAATTCGGTAGCATTTGTTTATAACAGCACCTTGAATGTTGTAATAAACAGTTCCTTCTCAATAACTTTGATCGCAGCGCTCGGCGAGAAAAGTTTAATACAAAAGATGTAGGTATTGACAATACGAATATTTTAAGCCGCATTTTATCAAAATCGGTTCAATAGTTTATTTGGAAATCGTAATAAACCGTTGAAAATCAATAATTTTTCGATTGTCATTATTTAATAGAAAAATAAACAATATCCGCGTGTAAACTGTTTGAAAGTTTAGACTGTGGTATCAAATTAAAACTAACGTCTTGAACTTTATGTTGCGCGAAATAGAATTTTCCAAATTAATTTGGAGCAAAGATACATTTTCTTTCAAAAAATCATAGCTCCCATGTTTATTTATATGAAGTTATGAAATTTGAACCGTATGTAGAGGTTTAGTTGAATTATACTTGGACAGTATTTTCAACTTCCCTCGAATAAATATGTTAATAATAATGCAAGAGAAAATATAGCGTTGATGCGCGTCACTGGAGAGAGGACAGGAGAGGGGATAGACGCGCTCCTGGGCTCGCGCTGGTGTAATTGATAGAAAGAGGATCGGCAAGAATGGTTGTGAAATTGTCGCGCGTGTGTACAGTACAAAAAAAGACAAAGGATCTTTGCATGAAATTCGTTTCATTACTTACGAAAAGTCTACAATTAGGTCGGCTTCTAAATTGGAATCACTTCCTTCAACAGAAGGAGCAACGATCCAGCATTAATTTCACGCATATCAACAAATCCAGAAGTGGTTAGGAAATGAAATAGAACCGAAACAATGGTGTTGGGAGAAGAATAGGTATGGCTTGAGGCCTATTAAGAGTGAAGAGCCTCTTGTACCGGAAAATAATTTAAAAATAATAACCTGTCGGTGTACGACAGGTTCTTTGAGAGCATGTGGATGTAGGAAGCATGGATTCATCATCATCATCATCATCTTTGGCTCGACAATCCCTGGTGGATCTTGGCCTGCTCTAAGATTTGTCTCCATTCCGGTCTGTTCCTAGCGACTTCCTTCCATCTTCTGACTCTTAGGATTTCAAGGTCTTCTTCGACTCCGTCCATCCATCTTGCACGTGGTCGACCTCTGCTTCTCCTGCCTTCTGGAGTGGTCATAGTGAGTCGCTTTGTAAGGTTGTTGTCTGGCATTCTGGCTAGATGTCCTGCCCATTTTAATCTTTCTGTTTTTTAAATGTGACGATGTCTGGGTCTTTATAGGTCTGGTATAATTCAAAATTGTATCTTCGGCACCACAGTCCTCCCTCGTTTATTGCTCCGAGGATTTTCCTGAGAACTTTCCTCTCGAAAATACTCAGCAGCCTTTCATTGCTTTGCGTGAGGGTCCAGGTTTCTGCCCCCTTATGTCTTATAGATAGATGTTTATAGCATGGATTACAATGTTCAAATTTGTGTACTAATTGCGAAGGAAAAAACTGTTCAAATGCAAGTGCAGTATCGATTAATAGTATGTTGAATGAAAACAATGGTATGGATGATAATCTTTCGACTGACTCATGTGGAGAAATTGTTAGTAATTTAAATATCGAAAAAGAGATAGAAAATAAAGATAATATTGATGATGTCGATGAGTGTGATGAGTCTGAGGATGATGAGAATGAATATGTAAATACAATAAAAAGGCGTAGATTGTAATATTTATGTATTGTTTAATAAAATATAAAATAAAATGGAATTTTCCAAATACTCTTCTATTTTCTCCATTTTACAATGAATTTAGTAATTTCTTTTTGATAAATTTGGCATGAGCTTGTCAAGCTAGTGCAAATCAAAAAAAAAAAAATCGAAATCGGATGATTAGAAGACATAGGAGATATAGACGATTCATGCAGCGAGAAGCAGTTGGAGCAAATTTTGAGTGAGCGCGAGCCCAGGACCTCTATTCTGTAAAAGCACATTCCCGTGAGAAGTGGGTGGAGTTCACTTGAAAATGTATAAAAATCTATTCTGTAACTACGGGAGTGATCACATCGTACGAAAAATGCGTGAACTTACTTCTACTGGTAAATCGTGAGGGAATCCTTCAGTTCCCCGGGAGAACGGCGATCCTAACCGTACTTTTGTGACAGTTTGCGTCGGTCAAAAATTATTGTTGTCAAATTTGTGAATCAGAATGGACATTGCGGATTTGCTCATCGCCAACTAAGTAATAATAATACAATTCTTAGCAAATATTACTCTTTTAGTTTATTATAGTCATATTTTTAACAGTACATATTGCCAATAACGAGGGTACATCCTTACGGAATTTTTGATCAATAAAAATTTATTCTGTTACCTTTTACCTAATTTAATTAATGACATGTGACATGACAATGACAACAACTGAGCGCTGAATAGCTGATGCTTTTGCGCTAACCTAATTGTAAATTCGGCTATTCTCGCTGAATCCCTTCACATTCACCACCTATTCACTGCACTTACAGAATACAGTCGAGACCGATCGGGTGAGATGCATGTGATGTGAGCTCTCACTTCGCACGATGAATGCTCACTCTCCCCATAATTACAGAATAGAGGTCCCGGAGCGCGTCTATCCCCTCTCCTGTCCCCTCTCCAGTGGCGCGCATCAACGCTATACTTCCCCTTTCATTATTATTAATATATTTATTCGAAGGAAGTTGAAAATACTAACCAAGTATAATTCAACTAAACCTCTACATACGAGGGAATTCTAGTTCGGCTCAACATAAAGTTCAATGCATAGTTTTAATTTGAATTGTTTGACAATACGTTGCGTTAAACATTCAGCGAGTAATTCAATTTGTTTATGCGAAAAATTAGCGCCATTTTTAAAGCCATTTTAAACACTCAAAAAAGTTATTACTTGACTGGATAACAATTGGATTAAGAAGTAGCAACCTTTACGTTTCAAATGAGCCCATTTTCATAATCGTATGATTGAAAAATTGAACGTTATTGTACGTTAAAGTCATTGTAATTCTATAAACATATTAATTATCTCGGAAACTATTGAATATTTTCTTATCAAATTTAACATAGTTAAGCATTAAATAATAAAAATCGAAAAATCATTGATATTCAACAGTTTTTTACGATTTGCGAATAAACTATTGAACCGATGTTCGTATTGTCAATACCTACATCTTTTATATTAAACTTTTTTCTCGCCGAGAGCTACGATCAAAGTTATTAAGAAAGAACTGTTTATTACAACATCAAATGCCACCGAATTTTCATCCAGAAAGTATGTATATATCATCTTTGATACTCTCTGTTCATGAATCATTTCACAATTATCCATTCAGATTTAGGTGTTGACAAAATGCTAATTCTACTGGACTACCTATGTTTCTTGCTACTTGGGCAAAAGACTTATATTATTAAATTATTACCGAAGCTGTATTGCAGGTAGAATTTAGCCCAGTCGTATCTATTACGTAATCCACTTTAGCTTTCGCCCACTGTATCTTTTCTGAGTGTGCTTCCCTAGAAATCTCCACACTCTGACCTGCGAAAAAGATACTTTAGGACCTGCTTACAACGACGTGAGTGAAGTTACTTACCTTCTATCCTAATTGAACTACCCATTTCAACCATGTCGCATTTGCATTTATGGTGAAAACTGTCGTTCTTTATCAAGTAGGCCACGCAGTCTCTTGGAATCCGTGGGTCATTTATCATCACAACCTTTGAAACATCAGTGGATGGTTTCTAAAATAGAAGCAGGATGAATACAACATTTATATTAAAGCAAATTCAACATTTGTTTTACTATTACTACGAATGCATGGGTGGATCAAGCCGAATATCTCATACATTATACACATAGTATAACGCATTCTTTGAATGCTAAATGTTCGGAATTGTGATTTATGTTTGACATACAAACAATATACCACGATGCACATGTTCCTTTGGTTCTTCAGCTACATTAATATAATATATACGTTCCAATATTGTTCTTCTTCGACATATATGAACTTACTGGACTCTTCGCAAAATGTGTATCAATGACTGTCTTCTGATACAAACTCTTTTCATATGGGAATGAATTTGTCATCTAAATTCCAAGCAATGGGCATAGAATATAAATATTACTCTCCTAGGAGCTTGGACATTT
Organism: Leptura quadrifasciata; assembly: GCA_963675555.1. Classification (NCBI taxonomy): domain Eukaryota; kingdom Metazoa; phylum Arthropoda; class Insecta; order Coleoptera; family Cerambycidae; genus Leptura; species Leptura quadrifasciata. Next base: position 96,260,458 of record OY776679.1, read on the forward strand.
CTAACGTACTTCTAAGGAAACTAATCCATAAAATATTTATTTTTAAGTAGATAAAAAGATTTGGCACCAGCTTTACATGCTCAATATGTCATATGCATAATGTATTTCTAAATGTATTCAGAGTTGTACTATAGTGTAGTAAGTACCAAAAACGGAAACAGCCAAGCCCTCATTATTGTAGGACCAAAATATATCAGTTTAACTTGTGGTTACTATTCCTCACATCAATAATCGAAAATTTAAATATAGCAATTTTAAATGTTACTTACGCGTCTGCATTTATCCATAGCTACTTTAAGTAATAATCTTCCTAATCTTCCAAATCCATTTATACCAATTTTGACCATATTAATTATCTATTTTGTCTTCAAAGGTAATGTCAAACCATTTATGTGTTTGTCAATTCGATGACACCTATTTATTCAGCTTGATTTGATTTTTACAACTTTTTTGTAATGAATAAATGGAAACAAAAATATATCTATTACTGCATTATAAATGTTTGAGAACGCTAGAAATTTTGAACTTTTCGAAATTCTTACAAAATGTTTTTTGTTTTGTTTATTTTTTGTGGCAATATCAGATGTCATGTATCCACTTTGCTAACCTGTAAGCACCAGGTTAAAGTACTTTTAAAGCAAGAGGAACTTAATTTGCAAATTAGAAAAATGTGGTCAATAGAAGAGGTTACTGGAGAATTCAATGTATGTCATATTTCTCCGCACTTTTAACGCTAGAAGCGTCCCTGAGAAAGATAGAATTTGATGTTCACGAAGAGTATACTCCAAGACCGCAAGAACGGTTAGTATGCTGCTTTGTTACTCTGCTGGAACATGTGGGTAGCAATTAGAACTATTCCAAAAAGTTTAAGAATCATGGTACAGTTTCTAAAAGACGTTTCTGAGTTCTATGAAACAAATCATAGACGAAATTTGACTCAAGTGAGTGGATTTTCAGATGATTTCAGTTTTAAGAAGCCATTGGCCAAAATTTTAGCACTTTATAATGAAAGCTCACCTAAATACCAACTAAATTTATTTATTTAATATAGATGACAGTATCGTGTTCATGTGTGAGTTGTGCTGGGAAGCTTCAACTGTACCCGGAGTAACAAATTTAATTCCGTATGTAGCATGGTGTTGGAAAAGAGACAGAAAACGATAATAAGATAAGTAATTTGCTATAGTCTTTTTACATTTAACGGAAGAAACTAGCTTCGGCGCACCGTCTCACACAGCAGAACTATGTATTCTGTAAACGTGTAAAAAGTAATATACAGATTAGACATTTATATATACTGAAGTAAAGGAATGTTTTTAAATTCTATTTCAGCACTAATTTAGGAACGTTGTCTTTATTTTTCCAAAGAATATCTTAAGAATATTCTATGCAAATTTTTCTCAAAATCAATATTTGGCTCATATACCGGGTGACAACGAAATTTAGTCCCTTTTAAATTTCTCGGTTGCTTTTAAAATGGAGTCATACATTCGAAAAAGTGAAAAGCTAAGTTGGCAACTGCAAGACTGTGTTTTCAAAAAATTCACCGCAGTAGGCCTGAAATCTGATGTTTCCCCTTAATTTTTATTGTCGCATTTCAAAAAAAGTTTATTTCGTGCAAAAACCACTATTTTGAAATCATTTTCTTATAAAACAAAAAAAATGACGTTAAATTTTTAACACGCTTTTATTAGCTCCACCTGTATGTTTGTTTGTAACGTAATCTTTTGAACATGATTCTCACCCACTTCAAAACGTCAGATTAAACTGAAACTTTGCGCACTTATCAAGAACCGATGACAATACAATAATTTGACAACTTTGTCCTAATCTCCTCACCAAGATCATCAGGATAAAATTAAAAAATGACTAATCTATTGTCGGAGGCGCCGCTGTTATTAATATATATTTCAAATCCAATATATTGTTGAGAAACGTGCGGAGGTATGAATGGCAAGAGGGTGACTAAAAATGTCATGTCGCTAGCGTCAACCTCAGGGAACCGGGCACACCCTATTGTATAAGAGCATTCCAATCTATTTTTCTTAACGCACATTTAAATTTTGCTCCTCATTATATTTCAATACGGCCCTGACCGATAATATTCGAACTCAGTAAAAAAAATCGGCAGCTACTGGAAGCGGCTGGGACCTCCCCACTCGGTGGATCTTTGAAGCCGAAAAGAGCATTAAATTGTATGACAAAACGGCACTAAACGTAATCCGATCTCATCCAAACCTTTTCAGATCTTCTGGGGCACTAAAAAAAACCTCAACTTAATGAATTTGCAATCGTCTATGCGAGTTATTACCTACATTATCGCTCGTTGAATAATATACTATTAGGATATTAACAACTTTAACATCACTTGAACGGCTAAGAAAGTCTAGTTATCCTAAATACTACAGATTTGTAAAGCAACAAACTGAAAATTGGTAAAGTGATAATCTATAATAAATTCATCAACGAAGGTACAGAAAGCATATGATATTGATATTGTTACATCTACCTTTAAAGTTTGTGACAATCCACTAAAAGTTACAAATATGCCGCAAACTTATTAACATGACATGACACCAACGTTATCGGATGACAAACGATGACAATGACAATCGTCAAAATTTGCTCATTGCAATCCGATCGCTCGCGGCTGTCTTTGTTAAATGAAACATTAGCATTTCAGTAATTTTACTAGATTTTAGAGGAATATTTGTAGTTTAATTCTTCGATTTGTCTGTATATATATTTAAAACCGGCACTAAACGTAATCCGCTCTACTTCTAGAGCAGTGAAGAAACCCTCACACGTGAATTGACACGTGATGTGATGAGTTTCACGACGTAACGGCTACGCGCATCGATCATGTCATGCGAAATGCGATCTATGCCATATTTGCTTGGTTTTTACTTTTTCTCACGGAAACCAAATCGAAAGGGTGGAAGTGTGATATATCGTTGAAATTAGAATTTTAATTGCTTTTCAATGGTCCCATTGCAAATTTAAAATAATTATAAAATAAACAACTTGTTGCGTCAAAATGGCACTAAACGTAATCCGATCTCAACCAAAACCTTTTCAGATCTTCTGGGGCACTAAAGAAACGCACACGCAAAGTTTCATTCAAATTCGTTCAGTAGTTTCGGCGCTATCGTGCTAACACACATACACACACACAGACATTTTTCAAAAACAACTTTTTTGGGTTCCTAGGACCTCAAAACGTAAAGATTTGATGTTATCTCAATTTTCGTTTTTGAACCAATTTTAGTAACCTCTCACAATTTTATTGTGGAGAGGTTAAAACATAATATTCCTTTCGTTCGTCTTGAACAAAGTGATTGTGATTAGTAATCAACCAATAGAAATCAAGAACTTGAAAAATAGCTCAACTCAATTGGCTGTAGTGATTGTGTTCAGTTTGTTCAAGACGAACGAAAGTACCCTATAACATATACAGTAAACTCTGTTAGCATAGAGTTCACTGATCATATATCATAATTGTATAAAACACGTGCTAATTTTAACTGCCCTCCTTTCTCCCTATGATACGGTGCTGTAATAGCCTTGAGACAATTTTTCTAGTTTTATTCACCTTTCGAGTGCATTCACACATTTAGCTATGTGAACCGGGCCTGAGATTCCATCATCCTTTTTCAACCAACCGTGTGTTGCATTTTTCGTCCTCTACCAACCAATACTTGTTTTGATGTTTTGATTTTGACATATCAAGTTTACGCACGGCTCGGCTCGGGTTCTCTATCAAATGTAAACATTTACAAAACGAAGGAAAAAAGTTATAAATATAACAATATAGTAAAATGCAATGTGAAGACGAGGTAGCAGAGGTACGTAAAAACCTTTTCTTTATTATTCAGAATTTTATTTCCTTATTGATTTAACTTGCATTATACAATAGCCTGGTAGGTTAGGAATTTTTCTGTAGTAACAGATGTAGCCAAAAATAACCAAGGTTTATATTTTGGCAACAGGTACCTATTTTTACTGTGAATATCTCTGCCATTATGGCCAGAGAATGATTATTTTAAAGGTTACAATTATAGATTTTCTAATATTCAAATCGTTTTAAATATATTATCTTGCGTTATCCATACATTAAATTATCTAGTTGATAATTTCAAACCAAAACACAACCTTAACTCCTTAAAAGTACCAATGAGGAATACTGCAAACATGATTATGAGTGAATGATAAAAAATATGTATCTTGTGTAAATAAAACAATAAGATAGGTAAATAAAGCATTATTCGCTCAGAAAAATATCAAACCTTGTCAAACTACTTTAGTAAACATACTGTAGTGAACGATTAAGCTGTATGAGTCCTATTTTATATTTGATGTTGGTGTAATTATCAATATAGCTAATTATCTGAACGGTTATTAGGTCCCAAGGCCATGTTTCAATGAGCTAGACACTGTTTTAAACGAGCTAGGAATGCTAGCGACCAGCACCACATCCAGAGAGGAGTACTTGGCAGAAATACAAAACAAGAGGTACCTAAACATGCTTACGATAAATACAAGGTATGTGAGTAACGTGTCCATTGGATTTAGAGTGAGGCCGGTGGCTCCTCACGTGAGGTATAAACCATACAGAACCGCAAAGGAGAGATACAGGACTAGATCTGAGAATAATGATAGTGAAGCTACGGGCTTTGTTAAGAATGTAGTGGACGATTGTATTGATAGTGCATTAGAAGAGATAACACAGCTGAAGAAGGCCAAGTCGTTGGAGAGTATCATGGCGGAGAATGGTCAGAATATCGACGTGAAGAACTGCAACTTAGGGAAACCTTCAGAATTAGAGGTCGTTTCGAATTGTATACAAAATTTAAAAGTTGCAGAGTAGCGTAATGTTAATCTTTTAGGTTTTTAAGTTTAGTTACCACCATGTTTCGATGTCCTACTAGTTGAACTGTAAAGGAGTTCCACTGACGTCGTATTATTGCACGCAGAGCATATTGTAAGTCACCGTGACATTTACAAAAGTATTACACGATCGAGCGAGATGTACAGTTTTAAGTCGCATATTTTTTAACAAAGGAATTGAAGTTTTATGGTTTGGAACCAAATAGTCATCTGATCTGATAGGGTAATAGGTGGAATGGTAGAAACGTGTTGACATGATGGTTTTTATGACGCTACACTTTTTGTTGAAAAACAGTATCGTAATGTGTGGAAATACGTTTAATATTTATATGAAAAATACTAAAATAATTTTGACCACTTCATAAAATATGGTATTATGACCTTGATTTTATCGAAAGGACATTGACATCAGGGTGTAAGCAGAGCATAGGTCGGTTGGGTATTTTTTTTGAACTTTCGCCTATTTATCGTTATTATCAAACAGAAAACACCAATAACTTATATTTCGGTAAGATTATTATTGTTAACTTAATTAACAGTAGACTATTTCCTCGTTCAGACTAATTTTGAACCGTCGCACACCCAAGAAGCATTCAAAGATGCAGTCTAGACCGTGTATCATCACTACTTGAAGACAGGCAAAGGCGCAGTTTCGCTATAGAGTCACGTTGTGTAGGACATATCTTCAAATCGAAGCCCAAAGTGGTGGAGAAAATGTGTACTAATATGGTTCCGAAATACACTATAAACGGTTTCTAAGATGCCTTGTATGTTCCTAATTGTAATAAGATCTTTGTTTTGACATTTTATAAGTTAGCTCAAAAGTCTCATAAAATTTCGTGTACTCGAGTCAAGATATTCAAGATTAAAGGTCGCAAAAACCGTTTTTTTTTGTAAATATCTTGTATCCTTTGCTCTAAATGACATTTGGAGTTATTGGAAAAATTGTAGAGCATAAAATTCTCTACAAATTCGGTCTTAGGCAATAGGGGGATTATTTTCTGTTATTTTGGTTATTAATAGCAAGCATCCAGCTTATATTCCTCCTGTTCGTCATCGTCTTCCTCTTCTGGTCGCTCAACTAGAATTTTCAATTCATTATAATCATCCTCGTTGTCTGTTATATTCGGCTCTAAAGCTTCAAGGGAGTCAGGTACATATTCAGTTTCTTCATTAAGATCATTTGGATATGATGAAGCGTTGAGGCGTGCTTATCCGTTACACTAACCGCAAACTGAGGAGTATTGCAACCCTAGTTTTCTGCATCTGCAACTCGAACCACAGCCTTTTTTTGCAATTGCAGAATATCATCATTTTGCAATGCCCATCACTATTCCTGAGGTTCCAAATCATTCTCTAACCAAGTTTGGAGCTGGTAGTACACATGATTGGTATGCTGTTGAGCTGCTGCTCTTGCAGGTGAAAGAAATGATAACTGTACTGGTTTGTTGAGTCTTGTTGTTTCGATGAATTGCGTATATATATATATATACATATATATATTAAAACATAATATTTCTGTCGCAAGCTCCTCTATAAAATCCTTATTTTACTATAAGGAATGTAACTAGACTGCAACCAACTGCCACTCTCCGGGATATGTGCCCCGCCGAGCGCTGAATTACAAGTTACAAGCCTGGCGCATTAAGTGTAATAATCGCATATTACCAACAAAACGCTAATGCTTCGATTGCGACAAACACCAGCCGAAAGTCTGGTCTTTAAGTAGGATAAGTCTTTCAGCTGGTGTTTGTTGCAATCGAAGCATTAACGGAATGAATGGAAATTCAAGTTGAGCGGCCTGAAGAGGAAGACGATAAAGATCAAGAGAAATATAAGCTGCTATTAATAATCAAAATAACAGGAAACAATCCCTCTCACATTCCCGGGTTCAAATCATGTTTGGTGACGTTTTTTCACGTGTTAACGAGTTAGTAACACTGGATCAGATGAGGTTGTGTGAAAAACAACACGGTTAGTCACTGTACCACTTCTGAGTTCGAGTCTCAGCTATGGCAGATGCCAGTGTCGTAGTGAATGACCGTTGTGTAATTATCTGTGTGCATGTGTCCTCGTTGAGTGATACATTAAATTTGCATATTTTCTGTACTGTCACAAAATATTTTTTACACTTGTATAAATGCTAGAAAACCACGTACCACGTTACAATTTACTTTCCTTTTCTAATTTTATGTGAATTAAATACAGTAGCTCTCTAATCTTTTGATACTCTGTGTATATTATTATACTTCAATAATATTTCTGTTCTCTATGATTTTTTTTTTTGCAAAAACAAATAAATGACAATAACTGGTGTGGTTGTTGCCGTACTTTCCCATTTTGGCAAGCTTTTCGTCTTGTGAATTTGCACGGACCAATGCAACGAAGGGTATTCTATATGACATACAGAATCTACATAAAGAGCAATTTTTATTTTGAGGAATGGAACATAATGTAATATTTGCCTTTTTTTACATTTACCTGTAGTTAAGACTGGGGCAGCTTTTAATGTGGTGGTAGTCTGAAATGTTGCGAAACCTTTGTCTGCCTTCTGTGTGTCTGTTTCAACACAATATTTTGTTCTTGTGTTGATATTATTGTTTGGACACAGCGTCAGCCATGACTCAAATTTTGGTGCATGTGTCGACACAATCCATACACACAATATCTTGTGCCCTGGTTTACACATTTTGTTTATTGGGTAGGACCAAGTAAGATTTCTAATAATAGTAACAGTACTTTAAATTATTTATTTTAATTTATTGGAAACGGCTTTAAAAAAATTACTTTTTCAACTACATAAATGAGTGTAACTTTATTTTACCGTACTATAAAGAGGTAGTTTACGGTGACAAAACTATGTCATAAACAGTACTTTGTAACACAATCGTACATACATTATAAGAAAATTTTGTAAATAGTTTTAAATAAGTCATTATTCTTTCAACTTTGTGTTAGTATATATTTGACATGTGTATGTTGTGATTTAGTTTGTTATTTTTTAGTGAGTAGACAAAATTTCTTAAAAGCTGTAGGTATATGGAGGAGCAGTATAGGAGTTTTGTTTGTCTTATTTATGTTAACATGAAATGGAAGGCAATCTGGTATTTTTTATTTATTTTTGAACCTGGAAACTTTAAAATTTTGCTATAATTAAATAGTGTGCAGAGAATGCTTTCTATAACGTACATTTAGGACTCACGAGATCAAATTGAGACAGATTCTTTCAGGGACATGTTTGAGATGTTCCATGTATTAACAATTAGTGTATCATTAAATGATTTTCATAAACAGAAAACTATGTTGCAATATCTTCTATAGCACGATGTGTTCAATATTGAGCACGAAACTCATAAAGATCTGTTACAAATTGTCATCCAACAATATCGTTTCTATTTTCTGTTTTACGTTTTGATATTGCTTTAACATTTGTGGTGATGGGCCACCATATTTACCATCAGGTTTCTTTAACACTGCTACAAATAGAACACTTAACAGACCAATTAAATGAAACAATATCACAGCGCAGAATTCTTTTGGGAATTTCGAAAGATCCAGGAAATTCACTCACTTTGATACGTGAATTTTAAAAATGTACGAATATCTGTGGAATGCGTGCAAGTAAAGTGCAGAAGATGCACTCACTTGAAATGATGGACATTGATTAAGAATGGGCAAATATTTAAAACATGTCCCTGAAAGAATCTGGCTGAATTTAAACTTTACGATTCTTTTAAATTTACGTAATCGATAAGATTAGAATACCTTTCCCGATTAAAGGTTTAAAAATAAACAAATAATACATTGACGTCTTTCATTTGGTATATACTATCAATTAAAAATGAAATTAGCTGGCTGAACACAATTAGACAGTCAGTTCCGGAAAATAAGGATAAATCGTTTGCTTTGCCCAATGTTCAAGCATTGCACCATTGAGTCGGTTTAAGAGAAAAAATATTTACCTCGGTTCGGTGTGCAATTGCATACAAATACATATTTTAATTCAATATACTTTCTCTAACCACAAAATTCCTATAAGTTATCGATTCAAAATAAATTAACTGAAAAATATACCATTTATTACTGTATTATAACTATTTTAATGTATACAGGAGTGAAGTTAATGTTACTGTTAATGTATTAAATTAATTTGTACATTTCTAACTTGTATAGTTTAGTTGTAGAATTTCTACGTGTAAATTTTTTTAATATGGGTAAATATAAGGCTCTCAGAATTATAAGGGGTGTTCTTTTATTTATTTAATACACATTTAAAAGTATTCATATAAAATTAAGTTTAAAAATCAATGAATGCGATAATAATAATAATAATTCTTTATTTTCATTAGACTTAAAAGGCAAGTATAGAATATAGTCAAAATAATAAATCAGGGTTGGCAGATATATATAATAATAATAATAATAATATCGTCTTTATTATCAAACTAGGCAAAAGAACAATACATTTGTCTCTTAACCTAGATAAAGATAATGAGATGTAGGCGAAGTTTAGCCTAAGGCCACTCTTACACAACCTACTACTAAATTTAAGTCAAACGAAACTTAGTAAACAAACCAAATTACAACTCAATATAATAATAATAATAGTGATTTTATATAATACAAATACAATAAGCAAATATACAATAAAGAACTGAATATATTTTTTATGTAAATCTAAATTAAAAACAAACTAATGGCAAAAATATGCTTTAAGCATTTAAAAGTAGAGTCTTTATAGCATTTTTAAATTTCGCAATGGAGAATGACTTATAATCCTTATTTACAGAATTGTACAGAGTTACTGCATTGTACGTAAAAGATCTCTGAAACATGGCAGTGGAATGTTGAGGCATGGTTAAAGTTAATTTATGCCTAATATGACGAGAATGGACATTATCTCGACTAATCAATTTTGCTTTAAGATATGCAGGTGTTGAGGTCATGAGGAGGCGATGCACAAAAACAATATTTCGGAAGCTTACAAGCTTGTGTAGTTTAAGCCAACACAGATCTTTAATTTTCACAGAGATTCTGTCAAATTTCCTTAGACCAAAGATAAATCTACAACATGCATTTTGCACCTTTTGAATTCGATTTTTCATTGCTTTATCCAAGCACGGATAATAAACCATGTCACAGTAACCAAGAGTTGATAGTACAAGAGTTTCGCACAAAACCTTTTTAACAGAGAAATTTAGCATATGTTTACTCGAGTACAATAATTTTAATTTAACATAGGTTTTTTGTATTAACTTTTTGGCATGATGGTGGAATCTTAAACTTTCATCAAAAGTTATTCCCAAATTTTTTAATTTATCAGTGAAAGTTATGTCTTTGTCGTTGATTTTAATATTTAACTGCATTTTAATAGTCTCTCTTTTTTCTTTTGAACATAAAAGCATAGCACTGCATTTGTCAGGATTTAGTTTCGGATTATGTTCCTTAGAGAAATGTAATATTGACTCCAGATCTTTATTGATTTTTTCTGAGGCTTCAACAGTGTTAGCATGTTCAAAATAATGCAAAATTTGCGTGTCATCTGCATACGCCTGTATATTCGAATGTTGTATCATATTAAAAATATCTGCAGTATAAATAATAAATAAAAGAGGTCCTAAAATGGATCCTTGTGGGACACCAGAGCATATATTTTTTCGCTCTGAAAACGTGTTTAGTATTTTAACTCTTTGCGAGCGCTGCGTTAAATAACAATGAAACAAAGACAACGAAATTTCATCGAATCCATAATAATGGAATTTTGCACACATAAGATCGTGATCGATCGTATCGAAAGCCTTGGAAAAGTCCAAAGCAATCAATACTGCGGCTCTTTTTTTGTCCATCACTCTAAAAATATTATCACAAATATTAAGTAAAGAAGTATTCGTAATATGAGCAGATCTGAAACCAGATTGATGTGAAGGCATCAAGAAGTTACCACTAAAATATAAGTTTATTTGTTTGTAAATAATTTTTTCAAATATTTTTGAGAGCACCGGTAACAAACTAATAGGACGCAAATCTTTAATGGAAGATGGTGATACAATTTTTGCTACAGGACAAATAATAGCTTCTCTCCACGCTATGGGAAAGTACCCGGTTTCTAAGCATCTATTAATAATATGCGTTATATAAGGGATAATCACAGGCGTACAATATTTCACTATCGTCAAGGAAATATTATCACAGCCATATGCATCTGACTTAATAGATGTTAAAGCTTCTAAGATGTCATTATTACCAACTAGAGAAAAGCGAAAATTCAGAGAATTATTATATTTACTATTATTATACAAATTGATCATATTATTACAGTCGGGGGTCTTATTATACACTGTTAAAAAGTAGTCATTTATTTTTGAGGCATCTTTAATATTTTCTGGTATTTCATTGTCTGTAGATGATTGAATATTCATATCTTTGAGTTTTTTCCAAAAAAAAATATCAAGCGATATGTATCATTATACATATCACGATATATATCAGATATTGTTGGACTGATATATATCAAGATATATATCCACAATGAACAGCGCAAACATTTAACCCTCGCCTAAGTTTGTATAGCTTCCGCACATACACTGATATACAAGCTGCTGAAAGATGTGTGAAGCGAGGACGCGATCTTCGTTGGAACGGTCGCCCATCCAACTACTAACTGCGCCTTACGTTGCTTTACATCGCATATCGATGTATGTGCATAGTAAAGACGCACCCACGCTCGCCCCATGGAGGAGAACCTCTTACTCCATATTTGAAAAGCTTTTTGGTTAACAATTTATATTATATTGTGTTAAAGGTACTGCTTAAATCAAAGAATATTAAGCTAGCTGTTTTTTCTTTTGATTCAAAGCTATTCAGTACGAAATTATAAAGAGCTAACACTGCATCTTGTGTGTATGGGCTCTTTCTAAAACCGAATTGATTATTTGGTAGTAACTTTTCAGCAGTTAAGACGTTTGACAATCTATTGTAATATGCTCTTTCATAAATTTTGGAGAAAATGGACAGATGTACCAGTCCTCTATAATTAGAGATTTATCAGATTTTTTTATACATTGATACTACTATAAATTTTTTGAGGGCACTAGGAAATGTTCCTTCACAAAAGGACATATTTATTAGTGTACTTAGTGAACTACAAATATAATCAATTGGGTAATTGAACACTCCTTCAAAGTGACATGAAGCAATCCAAAACTCTATACCATAGACAGCTCTAGAGTAAAACTGTACTTAACAATAGCTCAGCAAAACTTCCCTGTTTGTAATATTTCTTAATCTGTACAGCGGCGAAGCATGTAGAAGACAATTTTTTGCACAAGTTGTCGATGGGATATTCCCAATTAAGGGAATTGTCTAAATGAACACCCAAGAATTTTGTGATCTTCACCTGTTCCAAGGACTTACCATTTATTTGAGTAAACAGCTTTCTTTATATTTTAACATTCTCGGTGTGAAATATATAGACAGTTTTCTTCTCATTCATCAGCAACTTGTCATTACTAAACTTCATAACAAAATCTTGGTCTGGGTAATTTCTATTGAATTATCTACATTATCATCGGTAGTTAAAAATTGAAGTATCGTCAGCAAACATAATTAGTAAACTCTTGTTGACAATAGCTGATGTTATATATAAAAAGAAAAAAAATTAGAATGGCCCCAATACTGGGCCTTGGGGAACTCCTCAGGAAATAGTCAACGCACTTGACCTTACACCCTCGATGTCCACAAACTGGTTGCAATTGGACAGGTACGACTCAAGCCAGTCTCCCGACATCTCTAAATCCATATTTCGCCAGATTTTTTATAAGCAGAGCATGATTAACCAAATCAAACGTCTTACTTAAGTCCATAAAGATACCTAAACATTTTTTATTATTATTCAAACACTCGTGAAGTTCATTGAGGAAAGCAAGAATTGCCGACTGAGATGACCTGCCCTTACGAAGCCCATGCTGTTCATCACAAATAATGTTATATTTAAAACAAAATCTTTGTATTCTGTTGTAAATTGCTGTTTCTAGTATTTTAGAAACTATAGATAAAATTGAAATTTGTGCTAAAATTGCACATTTTTTTTTTCATTGCTGATACTATTCTATATTTTATCAATTTGGTAACTAAATGACCTCTTGAACAACTGAGAATGATGTATTGGAGGAGTTAGGAGACCTTTAAACCTAAAATTCAAGTTATGTATGTCTGTTCTGAATTTACTTTTCCTATATAGATATGGTGGTGATTTATGCAATATTAATGCATGAAACAAACACGCAGCATGGTGAGTCCTTCTATTTTGCATATTAAGCCATTTTACTTCGCATAATTTGTGTGATATTCTTTGATTTTTTCGTATCCCGTATATTAATCTAAGACATGAGTTTTGTAGTTTTTGGATTTTACATGTATAAAGTGCATTAAGGCAAGGGCCATATAAAGAATCTACATAATTAAGGAGAGATAAAACTAGTGATATGCAAAGTATTAACTTAGGTTTTTGAGGAAGACAGTGCCTGTTTCGATATATTAATTTTAGGGACAGATAACTTTTTTAAAGTGTCTTATTAGCATGACTCTTAAACCTTAAATCACTGTCAAGACTTTTGGCTGTATCTTTTTTCCAGTACGGTATTCTCTACAGTAATATTTAAAATAGATCTAACAGTATTTCTTTGTTTCTTAGGTCCGAAGATTATTGCTTCAGACTTGTTTGGATTGATTATTAAACAGTGACCTTGAGCTGCCATTATAAATGTACTAATATCTTCATTTATATGAAAACAGGCTGTCTCCCCATCTAAAGAGGGAAAACAGTAGTAGTGCGTGCCATCTGCATATAAGTGAATTTTACAATAATTTAAGTTATTAACGAGGTTACTCGTGTAAATAGTAAAGAGCAGTGGGCCAAGGATTGACCCTTGAGGCACACCAGATTTTAAAGTTAAATAATTTGAGCTTACATTATTTAAACGCACACTTTTTTCCCAGTTTTTCATGAAATTACCAATTAATTCTACTGAATCTTCAGAGATTCCTATATAATGAAGTATTGCTGCAAGCATTTCATAATTTATAGTATCGAAGGCTCTACTGAAATTAAGTAGAACGAAACACGTACACATTCCTCGGTCTGTTGCTTGTATAATGCCATCCACTATATGAAGCAAAGCCGTGGTGCAACTGTATCCCGGCCTAAATCCAGATTGAGTGGGGACGGCATTTACAAAAAAGTTGTTAATTTCATTCATTTTTATTTTTTAGATGGTCAGGAATTTCATTACTTTGATTATGTGGTAACAAATTATTATTCTTTAAGAATTTCCAACAATATAAAGCTATTATTTTGCTGCTTTTAAGAATAATGAAAAAAAAAAAAAATGAGAATACGTACATAAAATACAAAAATAAATAAAACGTTTTATAAAGTATCACATTTAATGGTGGACTTTACACATTCTTAAATGTTCAGCCAACAAAGTATGACTTTCACAATTTTTCTTGCAGTAAGGGCATATATTATTATGTTTCTTTAAATGACTGACCAAATTATTTTTGTACTTGTATGCTTTCGAACACAAATCGCAAGAATATTTGGCACAGCTACTATGGCATTTCGAGTGCCGTTTAAGTCTATTGAGCGTTTTGAACATTTTATTACATACTACACAAGAATACTTCTTTTCTGATACGTGCGTTTGTTTGTGTCCTTCTAAGTTACGTTTATCTGAAAACGACTTCAAGCAATTTACAAAACTACACACGTACGGTTTGTCATTTGTATGTATACGTATGTGCCTTTCTAGTTTACTTGGGGCAGAAAATTTCTTGTGACAATATGGACATTTATGTCGGTCGCTGTGGACCTTTTTGTGGGTAGTTAGTTGGCTCTTCACGGCAAACGTTTTTGAACACTCTTCACATGTATAAGGTCTGATATTAGTGTGCAGAGACATGTGAGAATTCAGAGTACTACTACGCAGAAATACTCTACTACAGTGCGGACAGCGGTACACTTTTTTCTGTCCTTTCGAGGTTATTTTTTTATTTTCAGGCAGTCTTATGGATTTTCTCACAGAATCTACTGTTACAGTCCTCTTTTTTTCCATCTTAACATCCACTTCTTTCGGTTTTTCCACGTTAGAAGACGTGTTAGAACTGACTGAATTATTGTACCTTGTATAACATACTTTTTTGTTATCACCGTTTTCTATGTCGCGACAGTTTTGTTTTGGTTCTTCATGTGCTGGATGTCTTAAAACAGTATCGCAATGGCCCTTCACCTTTGTGTCTTTAAAACAACTTTCGCAGGTTTTTGAGCTGTACTGTCCGTTCTCTACTAAATCCAACATTTCTGCGTCATTCAACTGACAGTTTGTGATATTAAGATTTTCTAACACTATGCCAGTGTTTTTGTAAAGCTCAAAATCTGAATTATCTGCCACCTGCTTATTACTCACAATAACACTCTGTTTTTGTGGCGGAGGGTATGTGTAGTTTCTATTATGGCAGGTCTGCAAATTATAGTAGATCGACTCAAATTTTTCATTCATAATATGACAAGTGTCTATAAAGTCTGCAAAATCATTTAATTTGATCACACAATTGTTGCATATCTGTTTCGGTTTATAGTCCCCTTTATATAACTGGAAAAGGTTTGGTAAGTTTGAACATCGTCTCGTTATAACTCTTGTACTTACGTTTAAGTTGAGGCATTGTCTAATTTTGTTTTCCAGTGGACTTGGTACGTCTTTATCGTAAATTAAATGGCAAGTTTCGCTTATCTGACCGCAGGTTCTACATAAATTTTGAGACCACTGCATTTTTATCAAATTTTGTTTACATAACATAACCTAAAACGTCAATTTCGACTATTCTCTTTGTTGGTTTGTTAGGACACAGTTTAGGACTCACCATGCGGCCGATTTAAAGTAATCGATTTTTTTATCAGAAGCAGTATGTTCTTTTTCAAAAAGTCTGTTGTAAATAGGGATTTTTACATCAGTTATGTCAATTAAATTATTTTGACAAGAAATCATTAGTGGGTATTCACAGTGACATTGACACTAATAAAAAATAATAGTATATTATTTAAGGAGTATATTATAATGATAGCTATTATTCAATTCACGAGGGTGAAGTTTACAATATGAATGTCGTAAATCACCTGAGTGAATAGTAGCCATTATATAGGGTGTCCCAACCAAAAGTAACCCTGGATAACTTTGGATAAATTTTTTTTGAAATATTGGCGAAACACGTCGACCTTTGTTTCCAAGGGGGGACATATTTTAATGTAAAACTTGATACCTATCATCATCCCTCTACGACCCTACACGGCCACCCCCTCAAAAAATTCAAATGGCAAAGGTGGTCGAGTGATACATACATCTTTTGAAAGGTCTTTCAATTCTCTACATAACTGTATTTTTTAAAACTCGATTCGTTCCTGAGAAATAAATTGTTTCATTATTTTAGGTTCGGGAAATAAAAATAAAAGATGCAGTTTAAATTATCGTATGTATTGTTCAAAATGACCCCCACCGACTTCCATACAGTAGTATATAATCTGTTTTGAAATTCTGGACGAACATTTCTGAATACATCTAGAGTCAATAAACGGCATTCTCGAACAATTCTTTCATGTAACTTCCAGAGATGCGGATTTTGTTCCAAATACCTTCGATTTCAAATGTCCCCACAGAAAGAAATCCAAGGGAGTTAAATCGGGTGACCTAGCAGACCACTCCACAGGACTTCTTCTTCCAATCCATCGCTCAGGAAACCAATTGTCCAAAGATTGACGGATTGCTATAGTACAATATGTAGGTACCCCATCCTGATGTTGAAAAAACAGTTCACTCTCTAAAAGATTATCGTCTTCTTTGAGGATTTGGATAATCATTGGGATGGGATCATGTTATTTTCTAATAGATGGAGGTACCTCAGAAATAGAAAACAGCCCGTCAATGTGATCCCCTCCCAGGTAGAACATAATATTGAACCAATATATTGGTTTAATATTACAAAAACGTTGACTCAATGTAAAAAATGCAAGTTGAACCAATAAAAAATGTGAACATTTTTGTATGTGGACGATATTGGTTAAGCTATATTCAATAAATATTTAAAAATCATATCATATAATATTTTTATTCCAATATAAATTATTATTTGAAATCATATATTGGGCCCAATATTTAATGAAAATTAGCCTAATGCCCAAAGATGGTAAAGTAAAGCTATTTCTTGTAATTTTCATAAAGTACACTTTTTTAATGATTAATTATTACTATTTTAAGAACCTCAGTAGCAAAATCTAGAAGTGATTGTAGTAAAACCTCCAACTTTGAAATATTTATAACCTGTAACCTGTGTATGGTAGGTGTAGGTATAACTACATCATCCGTAAAATTACTAAAGGCATCTTGGGCCGTTGTTAGTACAGATTAGGTGAGCATCACCACAGTGAATTTCTCTTTGTCATTATTGAATCATATTGCCTGGAGACCCTAAGTCAGAAATTGTACGCTTGTACAAGCATATTGCAAGGAGAGCCATCTATGAAACTTATTGCAATCAGCCTAGGCGCAGCATAACTATCCAATATAAATATAAATCGGTTAAATAATATTATTTGAAAGAGAGTTTAAAAATATAATCTCAATATGAATATCCCGATATTTTAAAATTAATATTTGTCTTTATCAGTCGATGTTTGTTGTGAAATATTACTAAAAAGTTGAATAACAACATAATAACATATACACTTTCCAATATTGTAAAATGAATATTTATTGGTATTAGAAAATATTCCCTAAACAATATAATTTTACACATAGTTGACAAATATGAGTTAAATATGAGTTTTCAAATATTTTAAAATCAATATTTATCTTTATCAATCTATATTTTTTGTACAATACTATTAAAAAACGTAATAACGATATAACGCGAATATAGACCTTTCAATGTTGTAAAATTAATATTAATAGATATTTAATAACAAATAAATAAGTAAGCACCACAGAAAAACAACCCTCAATTCCAGAAGCCAGAGGCTTGTGAGGAAGGGGAGTTACACATTGAAAAAACGCGGACATTCAACCATTTCCTCCGACAGTGCCAGTGCCTATTAACCATTAAAAATGTTTTATTTTCTTTAGCTATAGTACATTTCTATTTTATATTTTATTTATCTGATTTATCTCAATTTAAAATCTTGATACCCGGCGTGTTACATCTTTTTGGAATAAAAAACGAAACGACCCGGGCGGCGGATGTCATGCCAGAACAGACAATATAAAATTTTCTTACTTAATGCAATGCGGTTGCTTTCCCGCGGCTATCGACCAGATTTATCAATATTGTCTGCATATATCTGGATTGGAATGTGTTGAAACAATATAGTACCAACATAGACACGCCGATATTTTAATACCAGTGTATATTAATATTGTTCAATATTTTTGTTACAATTTCAATGTATCTATATTGATCCAATATTGAACCACGGCCCAGTCAATATTATGTTCTACCTGGGGGCCACACACACACACACACACACACACACATATTCGTAGCACAGACCTTCCGTAGATCTCCCCGTTTTAAATATAGGTAGAAAAGCTACTCGCTAACATTTTCACTATTACGCTTTTTTTATAGATCCATTTTTGTATAAATTAATAAGTATAATACCTATATTTTTGCTCTTGAATTTCAAATAATACAGGTATAGTTGAGATTAACGCTTCCCCCGGCACTCAAAAAACGCAACAAAAACTTTACGACCTCATTAAAATACCACTCTTTGTGTTGTCTCGACCACGAATTGACTCGCTTACCTTTATAGGTTTTTAATGTGCGTCGGGTTGTTTGATACTGATAGCAGACATGCCGCATGGCCCGCGGCGATAATAATTATGTCGTAAAGTTTTTGTTGCGTTTTTTGAGTGCCGGGAAGTGCTAATCTCAACTACACCTATATAATACTTATAGCTAGAGTAAGTGCAGGTTCTTAAAGGATTTTCATAGACGAAATGGAATTATATATATACCGTGTGCCCTCCGATTGAGTTCTCTATAAGTGAAATGGACAAAAAAAAATTTTTTTTTTCAAATTTGCGGATTCACCCCTGTTTGTCTAAAAAGCAATTCTGGGTATACTTTTTTTTTAATCACGTATTTCTTGTTAGGTAAAGCACCTTTATTTAGATTAAGAACTTATAGTTCCATGTACAATTTCAAGAACATACGCCTACTTTGATGATTTTAATTTTTTTGATATATTTAATTGCATTTTACGAAAAAAAAATTGTATACCTGTTTGATGTTTGATCTACCAATTGTCTAGAGAAAAATACTTGTGGACCACTGTTAAGTTTTTAATATATAGAGGTTAAAAACAAAGGTACAAAATCTAATCTAATCTAAAGTTTTATTTCGGTTTTCCTCAAATATTGTATCATACAATTGATGATATTTTAATTTTGTGGAGATATCAAGTATAATAGATTTTAAAGCAGTTTCAATAATTTTCAACTTTGTTATATTGTTGTATATAGCTCATTATTTTCATTAGAAAATTTACTGCATCCAAAAAGTATGTGTTCTAGATCCTCTAAAACGTTGCAATGTTGGCAGGCATCACCCTGTACTATTCCTATTCTGTAAAGGTGAGCCGGATAACATCATTCATGACCAAACCTAATGGACGCTAAAATTGGTGACGTCACCATCACGCGGTAAAATACGAATTGCGTTCCAAGCAATTTAAGAGCGATCCTTATGTACTGCTGCTATTAGGGTCAAAATTAGGAGCACCTTTCTATATATGGTTATTTTGGCGTTATTTTTCATATTTAACTATTGACACATGTTTTTATATAACTATAACTAATTGATACTCCACCAGTTAAAAATGTTGGAATAATAATTAAAACAATAATTTATATTTCAAATCCCTCCAGTTCCCCCCTCATCGACTCAAAAGATGGCTGATGCAGCATTGTAATTTCTATAATTTGATTCCTATAATCGGAGGTGAAACATTTGACTGCATTTGACAGTTATGGCATAAGTGACAGAGTCTGTGGTGACAGTTCGAATTTTTCTAAGATCTTTTCTAACTTTTTATTTGTGACTTTTGTTGTTTTATTTGTAGAGTACTAGTGCGTGCGGACTTTAATCAAATAAACCATCAACTGTGTGTTGGAGTCCAACCCTGACGTCCGACCCTGGTAGCCCTCTGACGGACATCGGCAGCATAACGAGGTGCTGACTACGACGGGGGATTCACTTCGACACACGCCTTGGTCGCCATTACATATTAATATTACAAACGTTATACATACATCATAATCCATAATAAATAGTTAGTGCACACTGTTAGTTTATTTCCCTAACATCAGAAAATGTTGGAGTCCAACCCTGACGTCCGACCCTGGTAGCCCTCTGACGGACATCGGCAGCATAACGAGGTGCTGACTACGACGGGGGATTCACTTCGACACACGCCTTGGTCGCCATTACATATTAATATTACAAACGTTATACATACATCATAATCCATAATAAATAGTTAGTGCACACTGTTAGTTTATTTCCCTAACATGTGCTACCAAATAAATTATTATTCCTCTTCTTCGGTAAGATAATACACAATTTTGGGTGTATGGATGTAGCAGCAAGATTTCAAACATGGGATTTTTAAAATCAAAATCGACCTGTCCAAAGGTTTTTGTAAAAAATGTTTTGTTAATATTTTATCGAATTTATGCAGGACCTTTATACGTGCACTGGCTGTATATATTATATCAACAACTATTATCAACAGTCATAGTATAGTACCTAATAAAATAAATGCCAAGGAGTTTTGAAATGTTTTATTCTATATACTTCACCTTAAAAATCCATTATTAGATGATCTTATGTTGTATTTCTTAGTGAAACAGGAATATGTATGTCTATTGTGTGTTAACGCCTTGTTGTCCATGTATTTGTTAGTCCTTTAAGAAAATTTACCTGGCTGGGCTCTCTGTATTCCTGTTACACTTGTGAAAAACAACCAAAGTAACAAAAATTAGAAAAGCGGATACTTTTGAAATTTCCGCCAGATATGGTACGTAATCGAACCGCTAGATGGGTCAATTCGGAAACGTTTAATTTACCGTTAAGTTAGCTTTCTATAGTGAGGGTGTTCTGTGGTTCCCCGCGACCTGAATTTTGCCGCCCTATCACGTGCCTACATGTCTATTGCTAAATCCGCCACTGGATATGGGGTGTATATTGTCGTTGTGTCTGGTTCGGAAGTTTGAAACGGTAAGGACACGCAAGGCCACTCTAGACCTGTCGCCTGTTTATGCACAGATGCGCTCTTCATCATAACCACAGTAGAGAATCGAAAACTCTATCCTCTTTCGGCTGTTTTTATGCTCAAATTTAACTATTACGGGTTGTAAAACCAAACCCTCTTCACATGCAAAGCGTATGTCCCAGGCGAGTGCATTCAGTATTGGACGTGATCCGTGGGAGACCGTAAGAGCCAACTGACGGGGTTCGCAAGCTTAAGCTTCCGCCTCGCCCAGTAGCAAAGTATGGAAAGAGGCCTGACTAAATGCCTTCCTCTTTCACAAATCGATCGTCCTGCCGCAACCAACAATTTGGTAGCAGATCAGAGACGCGGTCACCCTTGTTCGCGCCAATAAATAAGGCACATGCACCTCAGCCAAATCACTCGCACGTGAAAATAAGAGCGTTTGGCAATGCAATCCGTAAGGTCCAATCACTAATGGACAACTCTGAAACACGCGTTTTAACGTATTGGTTTGCTTTGTGACAGGTTGTATAAACGTTGTGTAACGTGGTGTCATCTGTGTTACAGTAGGTCTGATAGTAGTGAGGTATATCAAGTTCTCTATCCACGATCACGCCTGCTTCGCCGCATGTATACACTAATATCCAAAGAATTTATATATATAGAACCCGATATACAATGACGAGTGTGTTGCCATCATCAAGTCCTCAAGTTCAGACACTACATTTTATGATTATCTCGTTCCTTAAGAAGTAAATTCCATAGCTCCAACTCTTTCTAAGCCGCTCTAACTCTTTCTGCGCTGTCGTACATTCTGAGATGACATGTCAAATACCTTTGATTTGACAAATTCTTTGCTAATATCACATCATCGTTAAGATACGTCGCACAGAACAGCAAACAAACTGTGGATGTGTTAGTGTTATAGCACAGATTAAATCTGTTAGGTCCGATTTATCAATACAACAGGGTTAACTCTTAACTAGAGGATAAATGTCAAATGAAATAATATAGTATCTATTGTTATTATTGCAGGTAATATATACAGGGTGTCTCACCGGGAAATGAATCGATCGATATAGAAAATTTTAAAAATTTAGATAATTACTAATGTTGGTGTGGCCAATCCAACTAAAATAATTACAAGCAGCTGGCACTTCCGCTTATACCGGAAGTCGGTACCAACTTGCTTATTTCAAATGGAACACCCTAAATATTTGAGGGTTTTCGAAAAGAGCATAAAATTCTGAGTCGAAAATATATAGCATATCCTATACCTAAACCTAACCGTTTCAGAGATATTTGACATTTTATAGAAAATTTGACAGGTGCAACGGTTTGCAAGAACCGTTATAACTTTCTTCCTGTAAAAGATCCTCATTTGCTTCTTGTCACATAAAAAGAACACAAGGAGAACTACGTTCTACAACTGAAATAAATTCAATAATATCATACCAAGTGTTCCGTTTTTCGTGTTACATTTTGTCAATTTCAAACCGCGAAAATCATCATAAGTTCAGAGAGCGAAACTTTCAGGAAAGTTGGCAGTTCAATGTTTACTGTGCCATAAGAAACGATAGAGTGGTGGCATTACCATTTTATCAGGAAAATTTAAACGGTAAATTAAATTTTCTCTTCTGCTAATATGTATAGGTAAATTTTTGTTTTTTTTTTAGGTGAAAGATATCTGAATATCTTACAAAATTTGAATAATAACTATTTAGAAAATTTACCTCTCACCGAACATAGAAACATTTTTTATCAGCACGACGGTGCTCCCCCACATAACGCATATTTAATTAATAATTATTTACAAGAAACTTTTTATGATCAATGGATTGCCAATAATGAACCTTTCTTATGGCCTCCTTGCTCGCTCGATTTATCAGTTCTGGATTATTTCATTTGAGGAACTATTAAAAATAAAGTTTCTCTTCAATTCGATTAATACGCATGTTACAGTGTTAGTGTTATTTTGCGTTTTTGTGGATATCGAGTAGCAAATGTGCTGCAAATTCTTGATGTTACTTTATCACATTCTCCATAAATAATAAACAAATTTAAAAAGTTTTCGTTGGTGTAATTTAAACGTGCTGGCATTTTTTGACATAAGATAATGACTGATTGTTTCTAATCATGGCTATTTTGATGAAATGATTACAATTCATGAATTTCTAATAAAATCGCAAATATTTCAAAAAGTTGTAACTTTAACCTCCACAATGCTAATATCAGAAAAAAGGGAATTCAATTTTACACAACTTGACGTAAAAAAATACAGGGTGTTCCATTTGACCTAAACAGGTTTTCGCGGTTTGAAGTTGACAAAATGTAACGCGAAAAACGGAACACTTGGTATGATATTATTGAATTTATTTCAGTTGTAGAACGTAATTCTCCTTGTGTTGTTTTTATGTAACAAGAAGCAAATGAGAATCTTTTACATGAAGAAAGTTATAACGGTTCTTGCAAACCGTTGCACCTGTCAAATTTTCTATAAAATGTCAAATATCTCTGAAACGGCTAGGTTTAGGTATAGGATATGCTATATATTTTCGACTCAAAATTTTATGCTCTTTTCGGAAACTCTAAAATATATAGGGTGTTCCGTTTGAAATAAGCAAGTTGGTATCGACTTCCGGTATAAGCGGAAGTGACAGCTGCTTGTAATTATTTTAGCGGGATGGGCCACACCGACATTAGTAATTATCTAAATTTTTAAAATTTTCTGATGCGTATTTTCCTCTATATCGATCGATTCAGTTCCCGGTGAGACACCCAGTATATTCAATTGATTATAGATAGCATAATCGCAAAGAGTATATACGATATCTCTGCTCTCATTAATATAAACAGATTTTTTGATTATTGCTTTTTTACCTAACAACTACCTACTGCATTAAAATTTGTTTATAGTATGAAAAAAGCAAAACAAAAAAAGCATTACAAAATTAAAAATCAAACAAATGAAAAAGAAAACGTTGAAATATACAAAAAAATATTAATACCAATCACACGTATTTTTAAAAGACTATGCAGTTAAAAAAAATGTTGATTTACGATTCGATGACATAATTTTACAGGATTAAATAAAATTTATTAAAAATTAACCGAACAAAATCGCAGGGAAATATTTGTCCTTGGCATTGGATATGAACTTGATGATGCCTGCTGAATAAGCGAAATGAATCAGTCCCATGGAAATGTCAGTAGATAGATTTTACAATGTCATGATGCTACAACTATGTCTCACTTTTCATGATTCCCATATTGTAGCTCTCTTATTAAAATTGAGCTAATTTTCCAAAAAAAGATATTAGGCAAAGTTTTAACTGTAAAACAATATCATAATCTTATTTGTCGTTATCAAGAACCCACCAGTACCGAATTTAAAAAAGATAGTGTATGTGGTGTTCATATAACAAATAAATAAAATTTCACTTTTAAACAAATTTCACATTCTCAATTTTAATGATAACACCATATGTGCAACTTTTACGACATTCGACCGATATCCAATTGCTTATGTTTTCTAAAATCACACTAATAAGGTTAGAATTTGACCCATCACCTTTTACATGAAGTTCGTAAACAAAATAGCAGCAAAGTACATTTTTTGTGGGACTAAATTTCTACATTTGCCTTTTAAACATAAGTTGGCCATGATAATTCAAAATTACTTTGAACTTTAGGTGGCATTTCGTTATTTTTGCGTTTACACAAATTTAAGTAATTTTTTTATTATTTAATAATGGCACGTTTAACAGTTCATGAAAAAGTGGAAATAATTCGTATTGAAGGTGAAAATATATCATTCGCAGAAGCTACAAGAATTTTTAACGCACAGCATCCAGAACTAGCAAATATCCACGTTAAAACAGTAGCAATTACTAATTAATAATTTGTTCAACGATACCGGTAACGTTCGAAAACCTAGACCAAGAAATTATGTTATAATCATAATGTTAGATATCCCTATGACGAACTGATAATTGCAGCATTTAGGCAAAATCCTCATGCCAGTATCAGAAATGTAACACGTCATTTAAACATTGACAAAACTAAAGTATGGAGATGCCTAAAAAGAAACAGATTAAAAGCGTTCAAACTGAAGTACCTATATATAGGCTGTCCATTTTATCAGGGCCCTCGAGAATATCTCACTTAATATCGGCCGTCGAGTCGGCCGTACAAAAAAAAAATATTTTGACGAAAATTGTGCCGATTTATATAACCTACAAAATGGTTTAAAGGAAATCCAGGGCCTACTTTAAGAGTTATGACGGAAAATATCGAAAAAGCGGAAAACGTCTAGGCCAAATATCTCCATTATTTGAAGAGATACGAGAAAAATTCTAAGGCGAAATTTTTTTGCAAAACAGAGTGTTTCAACGAGGTATTTTGAGATTTACTATTCAGTCTGTTAAAAAAAATATTTTGAAACGGGCTAGAAATGGCGCCATTAAATACAATATTTTCCTCCCTTTTCAACGATATATCACATGTTATATTTATTTATTGGTACTACGTTAGTAATTATAAAAACATTTTTTAAAACCAATAAAATTTTTTTAACAAGCATTATACTTGCCGTGGAGAAGTATGATTAAATAAAACGATAAAATAATTCAATAAGTTGTTCAAATCTTTGTTATAATAAAACATTAACTCAGTTAAGAAGAATAAAGTAAATTCAGGTAACAAAAACAAATTAATAATAAATAGAATATAGCACACAGAACATTAATATTTATCTAATCCTCAAAATAATTTTTAAGATATCATATCAAGTGTTCAAAGTGTCCACTGCGATTTCTTATGCACAATCGAGCGCGGCGAGGCACTGCATTTAAAACATTACTCAGCATTTCGGGGGTAACTGTAATACATGCCTGTTGAATTCGAGCTTTTAGGTCCTCTACATTTTGTGGTGTCGTCGAAAACACCTTATCTTTAATATACCCCCCATAGAAAAAATCCATTGGGGTTATATCTGGAAAACGAGGGGGCCATCGAATAAATCCATTGGTACCTATCCAATGTTGAGGCAAAATTTCGTCTAAATAATCTAGGCAAATCTGGGAATTGTGAGGAGGAGCTCCATCTTGTTGAAAATATTGGAAGTTGTGTCGATTCTCTAAAAGTAGGTCATCTAAGAATTTATTAAATTCATTTCTCAAAAAGTTTATGTACCTTTGACCGCTGACGTGACCATCATAAAAATAAGGACCTATTCCATTGGTGCCTAAAATACCTATCCACACATTTATTGAAAAACGATTTTGAAACCCAGTCGGTCTATGCCAGTGTGTATTTTCGGAAGTCCATTTGTTATGAATATTGCAATTAAAAAATCTAGTATTGGAAAAATTTGCCTCGTCGGACCAAAGTATTTTACTACATATTAATGGATCGGCACGCTTCTTTTCCAACAGCCACCTACAAAAAGCCGCCCTGCTTGGTTTGTCCCTCATTTGTAAACTGTGAACTTTTTTGGCTTTATAACACCGGTAACCATTTTTCTTTAATATTATTCTAGCACTTGTTTTATTTATATGACAAGCAATTTGAATTTCACTTAATGTTTCCAAATTTTCTGTCTTTTTATTTCTTACATAATTAATGACTCGGTTTACCTTATTTACATTATCAGTAACACTATTCAACCTTGTCTTCTTTAAAAATGAACCATTATTTTTCAGTTTCGTAGCTAATTTTCTGAACAGAGTTTTATTCGGCTGTAGTGCTTGTGGAAATCTGTTTCTATATTCTACTTGAGCTAATCCAGAGTTAAAATTGCATTGGCAATATGTAACGAGCATATCACAACGATCAATGTGAGTGAAAATCATTTTTGAAAATTCTAAATTCTTAAACGAGTGTGATTGAGTGAGAGTTTAAGTATTAACTGAGATGATCTGTCAAAAAATTAAATTGTCAAGTTTGTTCATAGCCAACTATTTTAAAATAATTGAATTAATAGTGAAATCATGAAATACAAACAAATGGATGATATTATACTTAAATTAATTGGTAAAGACATTTTAACTTTCTGAGCAAGGAGTGACGCTTTTATGGAGGAGCTCAGGGAGCTCTATACATCGGCATAACTGCGAATACTCTTTCCATAATTGCTCCATGTTGCTTTCTTGATTATTATTTTGTTTTTGTTACCTGAATTTATTTTATTCTTCTTAATTGTGTTAATGTTTTATTCTAGCAAAGATTTGAACAACTTATTTAATTATTTTATCGTTTTATTTAATCATACTTCTCCACGGCAAGTATAATGCTTGTTAAAAAAAATTTATTGGTTTAAAAAGAATGTTTTTATAGTTACTAACGTAGTACCAATGAATAAATATGGCATGTGATATATCGTTGAAAAGGGAGGAAAATAATGTATTTAATGGCGCCATTTCCCGCCCGTTTCAATATAATTTTTTTAACAGCTTGAAGAGTAAATCTCAAAATACAGCGGTTTTGAAAAAAATTAGATAAAATCTCGTTGAAACACTGTTTTGCAAAAAACGGAGATAGTTGGCCTAGACGTTTTCCGCATTTTCGATATTTTCCGCCATAACTCTTAAAGTAGGCCATGGATTTCAAATGTCTTTAAACCATTTTGTAGGTTATATAAATCGGCACAATTTTCGTAAAACTAATTTTTTTTGTACGACCGATATTAAGTGAGATATTCTCGAGAGCCCTGATAAAATGGACAGTCTGTATACATTGTCCGAAGGCGACAATTTGAGAAGGTTAGAGAATAATTGTGTACAAGGAAATTTTCTCAATGATATAAATTTTTTAAAGAAAATAATGTTTACCGATGAAGCTGCGTTCAATACAAAATTGTGTAGTCTGCAGTCAACATATCCGATACTGGGCTGCTGAAAATCCTAATTGGTGATAAACTGTAAAAGTTAACGATCGCAAAAAGTGAATTTTTGTTTGGTGCGCTATTTTAAATGAGTAGATTATATAAGACCCTTTCTTTTCTGAAACATTAAACGCCGAAACATTTTTAAACTTTCTTGAAGGGGATTTTACTGATATTTTGGATAACATGCCTCTGTAAATATTTAAGCATTTAATACTGCAACTGTACGAAGCCCCAGGCCATAATGCGAACGTTGTTCGTAACTGGCTTAACACACATTTATTTCTCCCTGAAATGGATAGGTCCAAGAAGCCCTCTTCAAGAATGGCCACCCCGGTCTCCGGATCTAACACCAGAAGACCTTTACTTTTGCGGGCGTATTAAAAATTTAGTATACAAAGAGAGACCTCAAAACGCAGAACAACTACGGGATATAATAAGAGAAGTTTGAAGCTTGCCTACAAGTTAACACCTGCAGAATTACGCAAATTCGTGCAGCACAACAGAAAAGTTATAGAAATATGTTATATGTTAAGCAAACTGTTATTATGTATTTATTGAATGTTCAGAATTAAATTTGTTAAATATATTTTTGCCACCCCGTCAATTATTGTTTCATTCAGTAAAGTTGACTTAGTCACGTAACTATTCCAAATAGCCCCCCTGTCTTTTCTCCATCTTAATTAACTTTTAATTGCTACCAAAAATAAAGGTTATGATTCTAATAATTGGTGGTTCTTTAAAAAGTGAAATTTTATTTATTTATTTTCCTTTCTACATGAACACGCACCACATACAACAGTTAGTTTCTTTTTGAAATTCGGTACTGGTGGGTTTTTGATAACGATGTAAGATTATATTGTTTTACATTTAAAACTTTGCCTAATTGTCTTTTTTTGGAAAATTAGGTCAATTTTTCTTCATACGACGACGCCACTGGTGTATTGTTAAATATTTTACCGTGGCTCCGTGGCACAATTCCCCTTGGGTAAGTTACCTGCCCATCCAGATTTTAAGAAAATCGCATGGTTAATAAGAGAGCTATAATGGAAGTCATGAAAAATGACAGTATTTTCGTCATATATAAACATTTTTAGTTCGAAATCAAAACAAAAAAATGTCAAGTGTGAATGCCGAGGCAAGCACCTATAATAAATAATTACATATCAGAAGTCATATTGGGGTTCGAAAATATTACTAGGGCCCAAACTCAAACGAAAATAGGCCCGAAACCAATTCAAATGATATTTTTCTACCCAATTCGAAAAATAAATACACGTTTTTCAGTGTAATTTAATTTATTTATAGAAATAATTAAAACCCGTTTCTCTTCAGTTTAGACGCAACTGGGACGAAAGTCACGGAAATAGCTTTGGCGGGAAAGTTTGCTCTGTGGTTGTCTGGTTCGGAGGGATGAAACGCAAGGCCAGCCACTCACTCACTGTCAATTAATTTCCTTGGTTTCGTTATGGACAGATGATGCTAACAACCACTATCATTGAAATTCATTCATCACTTTATCGTTTTTCAAAAAACTTTATGTTTAAATTATCTATCACGGGTTGCAAAACCAGACCCTCTTTCACATGCAAAGCGTATGTCCCAAGCGAGCGCACTCAGTTATTTGACGCGATCCGTGTCTGCGACACGGTAAGAATCCTACTGACGGGGGTGGATTTAAGCCTTCGCACCCGCCAGTAGTAAAATATGGAAAGAGGTGGATTTATTGCCTCCCTCTTCCACAACTCCATTGACCTGTCTGTCCCCCCCTCAGGGCAGGGCCGTCAGGTAAGGATCAGCGTTGTGGCGAAACCACATATTTGTTCGCATCACAACAATGAGGCACACATACCTCGTCCAAATCACTTGCATATGAGCATAAGAGCATTTGGCAATACAACCCGTGAGGTCCAATCACTAATGGACACCTGAAGGACACGCGTTTTAACCTATTGGTTTGTTTTATGACAGGTTGTATGTGCGTTGTGTAAAGTGGTGCCATCTGTGTTAGTGTAGGACTGATACTAGTGAGGTATATTTAGTTCCCTATCCACGATCAGGTCTGCTTCGCCGCATATTTACACTAACACTATATTATTATCGTTAAGATGTCGCAGACAGCTCCAAGGAATTTTAAATCATAATTGAATATATAAATAGCATCAACTTCCCTGAGAAATTTGTCCGGTCAAGGTCGAGCTCATCAGCTTATTTCTCAAAATGTCTCTTCTGCTTTCTGCTTCTGCATTGTTTGTGGAACTAAAGAAGTTGATGCGTAGAAATTGCACTATTTTCCCAGGAACATTCATAAGTAAGTGTTCACTTGCTCCAGCAATATATATTTCTAAACCTCATAAGATTAGGTACTTTAAATTATTACTCTGCTTTAGCACAGTTCCTACTTCAAATAAATAAATGTTATCATTTTCAGATCGCAAATGCGGCAGGACTTAATGGGCATTACAGTGTCAAAAAATACTGTACGTCATCTTAGGATTTGTAATAAGCACTTCACATCAGAATCATATTCAAATGGATTATGTCCTTAATCGAAATGCAATTCCTACCTGGCTTCCATGTAAAGACACAGTAGAAACATGTACTGGACTGTGCCTAAGCAACTTGTATATCTAGTAGTGTGCGAAGTGCTCCGGTTGAGGTTTGTAAAAAATGTTAGCACAAACTCTTATAATAAACGCAGAACTTTCATCAGGCCCTGTAGTCATGTTTGCTTTGAGTTTTTTATTGAGGTGCTAAACTCGTCATCGCTGAAAATTCAAATGTGTAGAACATTATTATCATTAAGTGGTTTCCAAGTGAGTATTTACTACAATGAGTAAATGCACTCGAAAAGAAATCAGCAAAAGAGTTGTAAAATATAAACATGGTTCTCTTGATATTGATAATCTAATTGAATATAATAAAACAAAGTAAAATTGTCTACAGTCTACAGTAAAATATCTGGGGTGTCAACTTGATAAATAAGTGCCTTAAATATTAATAATAACAATAATAATAAATAGTCTTTATTTGTGGCGGAGTTAAGCAAAGCTGCTCTTCCACTCGACTACATAAAAATACAAGTTTTATAATGTAATTTTTAAAGTATCTATTTAGGTTAAAGATGTGTATTTTTAATACTTTTGTTATCTTTTAGCAAGTTTTACTATGTACTTTTTCCCTTGCCATTAGTCCATAGTTTTTATTACATGTTTATGTCTGATAAAATAAAGGTCTATATTAATATATTATAAATTTGACTTGTAATTTTCCTATAGTGTATAATATATAATATACCGTATTTGACATTAAAATTTGTGATCAAAGTTTAAGCATGAAACGTCATTGCACTATGTTCATAATAAACAATTGGTCAAATCTCCCGCGTCTGCAACTGTGGCGCCCTCTGAATTTGGCTTCCGAAAATCGGAGATTGAGAACGATAGATTTCTGGAGAAAAATTTAACATTATGTTGCCACGTTGCCAGTTTGAATTATAGATAGCATAATCGCAAAACGTGTCTACGATATCTCTGCTCTCATTAATATAAAAAGGTTTTTTGATTATTGCTTTTTTACCTACTTTCCAACTAACCTACCTACACAAATTTGTTCAGTTTTTAAAAAAACAAAAACAAGCATTATAAAACTAAAAATCAAACAAATGAAAAAGGAAACGTTAAAATATAAAAAAATTATTAATAACGATCAAACGTATTTTTAAAAGATCATACAGTTAAAAAAGTGTTGATGCCTCTGCTGAATAAGCAAAGCGAATCAATCATGAAAATGCCAGTATCTCAATTTCTCGATGTCTGATGGAAGTAAAATTTTTCTTGAGTATATAGGTACCCTGCTAAAAATGTCTCGTCAATATGTAATCAGAACTCATAAAGTTTTATTAGTTTTTGTAATCATGTAGGTACCTACGAGGTTTTCATTTTTCTATGAGCCGAAGGCGTAGGCTTTATAAGATTTTTGAACGTTTTTAAGAGCGAGAGTGTTTTATGACTTTTTATTATATATATATATATATATATATATATATATATATATATATATATATATATATATATATATATATATATATATAAGTTTATTTAGAAAGATACAAATGTATATAAAGGATAATAATTCATTACATCTTAAAACCACTAAATAAACAAGTTCACTCACAAAGCGTAACAAACACTTGTCCGTGAGGAAAAGGAAAAGAAATATAATGAAAATAGGTTTACCTACTAATTATAATAATAATAAAGATAATAATAATATTATAAATAATGATATTGTATGTTTTTAAGAGCGAGAGTGTTTTATGACTTTTTATTATGATTCTACTCACTTTTCTTCCATGAGTTTTGATAAGAATTGAAAATAAATATGTTTATCAAAGATTTCACAAGAAATTGCGATTTGAAGTGTTAATTTCTTGATGTGCTTTAAAAGTAATTTTAATTAAACTGTAGGGCCTCGTCTAAAGAGAGATCCTAGCACAAGATCCTTGAGATCTTCCAGGGAGTTACTTCGGTAACTTTAAGGCGGTTAAGAAAACAAAAGTAGGTATAACGAATCTTTATACCTACTTATTTATGAGGAAAGTTCATAGACGACTTCAAGAGAAATTACCCACGAGATTTCATGAGTATATTACAGATATTGTTGTATAAAAAAGATTTTACAAGAATTTACAGTCAAGAATTTACAGTCAAGAATTTACTAGTATTTACAAGTATTTTCGTATAACATTTTCGAAAGGTTCAAAGAGAGATTCCATCATGTTTCTTAACAGTATTTGTAAGTTTTGAAAATACTATAAGTAAATGTTCTTAAAAGATTTTGCAGTTATATGATTGAAAGCTTTCACATGAATTTATGAATTAAGTTTGTATGAAATTTGGAGAGGTTTTAAAATTGCAGTTTTGCGAGCATTTTAAGGAATTGAAAAGAGCAAATATTTTACAAGAATTGACAGTTGAAAGCTTACGAGCTTTTACAAGTATTTTCGTATAAAATGTTGGAAAGTTTCAAGGAGAGATTCCATGATGTTTCTTAACAGTATTTGTAAATTTTAAAAGTACTATAAGTAAACGTGATTTTTAAGAGATTTTGCAGTAATTAAAAGTTTTAACATCATTTTATGAATGAAGTTTGTATGAGTTTTAGAGAGGTTCTACAATCACAGTTTTTACGAGCATATTAAGAAATTGAAGAAAGCAAGCATTTTACAAGAATTTACGAGTTTTCACAAATATTTTCGTATACAATGTTTGAAAGTTTCAGAGAGATTCCAAGATATTTCTCAATAGTATTTGTAAGTGTTACAAGTACTATAAGTAATTATTGTTTTTAAGAGATTTTGCAGTTATGTGATTAAAAACTTTCGCATTAATTTATGAATGAAATCCTTATGGAATTTGGAGAGGTTTAATAATCACAGTTTTACAAGCATTCTAGAGAATTGAAAAGAGCAAAGCTTTTGCCCTGTAGAAGGGCAAGGGACTTCGTCCGGGGCTCATTTTTAAGGACAATCAATTCCCTTTCAAGATTTTTTTAGCCCGAAGCTTCATTAGGGCCTGCACGCGCGCGTGATACATTTATAAAAATGGACGAGCGGAGTGGGATGTGTGTATTTGTGAGAGAGAAGGGAGAGAATTGGGAGCGCTAGGCTCCTCCCGCGGCATCTCGCTGTACGGCTGCTGAATTACCGCGCTCGTTTTTATAAATGTATCACGCGCGCGTGCAGGCCTTAACGAAGTTAGAGCTTGGAGGTAAAAAAATCTTCAAAGAGAATTTATTGCCCTTGAAAATGAGCCCAGTACGAAGTCCCTAACCCTTTCCCTTGCCCTTTTGCAGGTCAAAAAATTTGCGGGTCCTCCTCTCCCCTCCTAATCATCCGATCGCAATCTGCTCGGGCTCAAATCAAAGAGAAAAAAATTCCACATTCTGCTTAACATCACCTATGTATGGTAGATTTTCGGCTTAATTGCTCCTAAAAAGCATAAAATAAATGATAATTTCACTATGCGCTAGTTTGAAAACCTGGGCGTAATTTTTTATTAAACAGAATGTGAAAAAATTCCTAAATATTCCGGTTTGTCTTCCTATTTTTTCATATATCTATATGAAAAAATTTTCTAATTAAATTTTAAATAAGATGCAGTTGGTCGCGAACCAAAAAATTCATTTTTACTATTGCAAAAGCAGTAAAAATCAAAAAAAAGTTATTTTATTTATTATTTTATGGAATTTTTTTCAAATGCTTATATTATACGTAGGACCTTCATACTTGGCTAAAGAAAACTTTTTAGTATTGTAAAATCTTTTAGTTTTTGCATAATAATAATTTTGCAATATAAACTTCGCAAAAAATTTGCAAATTTTCAAAATGTTGCTGAGGCTAAACTAAAACATTTAGAAAGTTGAAAATTTTTTGGCATATAAAAGAGCACTCAAATTTTCAAATCCATTTTGAGATATTAAAATCCGCTAATTAGGAGAGCTTTTAAAAAGTACAAGGGACAAAATTTTATTAGAAAACTGTTAATAGAAAAAATCTGCTTTTGTTTAGTTCATGTCGATTACTTGATTTGAGGTCCATCAGAAGCACGATTCTTTTGTGTCATTGGTTCTGTTCTTTTTCGATTTTGGACCACGTTTTTCTGTATTCTTAATTAGAATTTATTTTATTGACTGACTTACTTTTCGTTAAAATGCTGTATTTAAAAGTGAATTTTGGACATTATGGCAGAAACTTACATTTATCCAGAATCAAATATTCCCCAACCGACGAGGGCCGCGCCAAGAAACTTTAGCCGCCTTTGTGCAGATATCTCACTGGCATGGCGCCCCGTGACAAAAAACAAAAAAAAACAAGAAATATTTCTTTTGTTGCATAAAAAACAAAACTCTGAACTGATATAGAAAACAAAATAGCCTAAGTTATAATTGTAATAATAGTACATTATACACTAAGGGAGGGAAACGTCTTATTTTTCCTGAGGTGTAATTTGAGGCCCGAAGGCAACAAATACATCGCGGGAAAAATGGCGGTCTCTCCCGAGGTGTATATACTATTTTTTCCACGATCGGGAGTATAAACATTTATTTCATAAATAAAGAATTATAATAAATTGGAGCGAAATTACAATATTTAGAAGCCTTTGGGATATTTCCATTCAACGTATCATGGCAACAGATATTTGTTTACAAATACATTTGTCAAGTGCAAAAGTTGAGTTTTAGTATTTTTGGTATGGAAAACCAAGAAGAACCGCAAGATATCGTTGAAGCTGCCGGTGCGACAGTTTTAAACTTATTACCCATAAAATCAAGAAATTTGTATGATATATATTCTGTTTAACTATTGGGCATGAAATAAAAACTCCCCCTAGGGAAATTATTGTCTTATTTCGTCCCTAGGGAGTAAATGCTTTACTTCTGTCACAATTTTGATACCATAGAAATCGATTTCTACTCCCGGTCGTGGAAAAACATATTTTTACAAAAAATTAATTTTTCGTGCTTTATTTTCGTCAAATTCAGATACAGTTTGTTCAATGTTCAGACAGTTTAATATTTTACTTTCTGTAGGAATTATAGCTAAGTTATTTAATCTATCTTGTAACATATTATTGCATATGGATCGTAAGTAATTCCTTATAGTTTTTAATTTAGAAAAAGTTCTCTCTCTAGAAGCAAGCAGATGCAGGTAATGTTAATAATATTCTCAGTGCCATAGAAATATTTAGAAATGTAGCGAGAAATTGATTTTCAAATATATAGGTACTGTAAAACTGATTCCGGGTTAGATAATGACTCTTCTTCTGGTTTGAAATGCAGTTTTAGCGTCTTGATCTCATCACATAAATTTATGTCATTAATATCTGACTCTTCGAAACATTTTCAAGTTTTAAATACAAGCCTTTAGAGCTTTTCAAAATTTCTTCATCTGGTAGTTCATAAATATTCACGATTAAAGACTGAAACCAAACTATACTTCAGTGAAAAACTAACTTTATAAATGAACCGTGACCCTATAATTGAGTCTTTGCGCGTCTGCCGGTACCTCCTACCTCTAGTTAACTAGATTTTCAGAATCTAGAAAAAAATTAAAATCCTTCCCAGAAATCGTAAGACATAAATGAACTAAATCAGCAATGAACAGTAATGAAATAGTTATTTGTTTAACTAGGCAGCAAAATGGTAGATTGACTGCCAAGGCAGTCAATCTATTTTGCTGCTGAGTTGAACATAAAATGTATTCGTCGATTGTTTAAATATATTCTAAAATAATGAAATTATTACAATTCTCAATCTCTCTATTTTTGTTGTAAT
The DNA here is from genome assembly GCA_963675555.1 of Leptura quadrifasciata. Taxonomy (NCBI): domain Eukaryota; kingdom Metazoa; phylum Arthropoda; class Insecta; order Coleoptera; family Cerambycidae; genus Leptura; species Leptura quadrifasciata. Next base: position 96,296,889 of record OY776679.1, read on the forward strand.
AAATTCAATAAAAATTCATTAAAAATCGCAGTTGTTACTAGTTGGTTACCATGGAAACTAAGTGTCACTTTGCTGATTGATATTAGTCAGCAAAGTTAGTACTTTGCTGTTAATCGGCGAAAAAAATAGTTTATTCATCAGATGTAGAAATTTAATGCGGATTTGACTATTTTATTCATGATTTATGTTTATCTTCTATCTTATATAGATAGATTAAATTCGAATTTTTGTGTTCTGTGTTAATTATGTTTCCACGGCCGCCCTCACATTTGGCCGCCCTTGTGCGACGCACACTTCGCACACCCGGTTGGAGCGGCCCTGCAACTGATGTTATCCTCGTTCACGGACATTTGTTAAAATTGCCCAGCATCTTCGGGAAACAGGTCGTCTCCATTGATATGCGGGCGAACGAGGTCCACAACGCGAAGATAGAGTAATTGAAGCGGAGGTTCAAGTTTTGGAACTTGTAGAAGAGGATCCAACTTTAAGTACCCCCGATGCGATATCGCAAACCGCGTTGGAGTGTCCCATTTTGTGGTATGGAGGACATTGCGAGATATGAATTGTCACCTCTACCATTATCAACGAGTCCAAGAACCTCAGGATTATGCAGACCGAATTGAATTTTGTAGATGGATTTTGAGAAAACATGCAAGAAATGAGAATTTTTAAACGTCCTGTGTTTCTCTGACGAGTCATGTTTTACCAGGAACGGGGTATTTAACTTAAAAAATATGCATTACTGGTCAGATGAAAAAAACCGCATGTAATAAGAAGTTCTCACTTTCAACGATGTTTCTCTGTTAATTTGTGGTAATGAAATAATTGGACCAACAGAGTTACCCAATAGATTAAATGGTGAAATCTATTTAAATTTATTGCAACAAACATTGCCATATTTGTTGGAGAATGTATCTTTGGCGACGCGCAGACGTATGTGGTATATGCACGATGGCGCAGTGCATTTTAGTATGGCGGTTCGAAATTTTTTCATCAACGATGGATTGGACATGGTGGGCTGGTTGGATGGTCTCCTAGATCACCCGACTTAAATCCAATGGTATTTATTTTTGGGGGCATGTTAAAAATCGCTTGTTTACCGGATTCAATTGACACTTTGGAACAATTGCAGCAACGCGTTTTAATGTGGATGGAGACCATAAAAAATTATCCCAATTTACCCAATGTGTTGAACGAATTGTGTATGTCTTTACTTCGCCGTGCTGAAAAGTGTACCTATTAATGTAGATGGAGGATATTTCGAACAATTTATGTGAATAAACAAAACAACACTGGTAAGTTATCATTTGTTGCCTGTTACTGTACAATTTTTTTTCGTGGAAAATTATTTAATTTCGCTCAGTTTTTAAGAACCAAGAAGTCGGTACAGCTTTGTCTCCTTTGTGTATCAAAATGGCGAATGCGGCCGGCTCAAGAACAAAAGCCTTATGATACTGATTTTTTTAAAACTTCGTTGATTACAGAGGTTCTCGAACTTTTTTTTAGAAACTAGTGAAATTATTGACGGGTCAATTTTCCCAAAGTATTCCTAGGGGAATAAGTTATATAGGTTTTTATTTGTCTGGTCGTTCCCCATAACCAGTTTTTTTAATGAGATGAAACTAAAGGCATAGGTTAAGGTTAAAAGAACATATTTTATTTTCGTAAAATGAAATGAACTATTATTATTATGAGATCATATGGTTCTTAAGACTGTGTAATTAATCGGGTTGGTTGCCTTTCAGCAGTATACATAACTAAATAAACTGCTAAAGTGTCGTCGACCTTGGTTCTTTCCATCGTCCTTAATTTTCTCTGGCATATTTCCGCAAGAAGAAGAGATATTTGACATTGACGCAAGTCATCTTCTATACTCTATGATATCTAAAGCAAGGGTCAAGGAATTTTTGTTTAAATTAGCATCCACGGATTGTAAAACTAACGCCTATGTCATGATCCGAGACTGAGCGCGGAGCGCATCACCTGCTGACGGGAAACGTATGTACAATACGAATTCGTTTCACTAACGCCATAAGACAAGCGCCCCTCGGACATGTAACCAAGAGCGAGTCGAAATGCAATCTGTGGGGTCCCTCATAGGGTGAATAAGTGGGACAAAAGTTACCGACCTCATTTAAGTTGACTTGATTAATTTTGAACAGAATCGTACCCGCATTGTCTAAAGTAGCGCCATCTACATCTACGTAGTACGAAATTCATTAGACTTGAGATCTGCCTGTATTCTGTAGCGTATTGAAGTGTTCGTGGCGTCACAACTGTCGCTGGGTGGGCTCTGTGACAAAACATTGTCAATTAGACCTCTGCAATAAAAAAATCAATAGTCGATAGGCCCTCCTAGTTGATTCGTGCTGCGCAATTGATACAGAAATATAGCGGAAGTTACACCCCTGTGTTTTGACCACAAGGTTCAATACCGTCGAAAAATATTAGAAAATAGTAATTTTCAATTATGTTATGAGTACAATAACTTGTATATGCGAATTAACAACTGATACAAATTTCAGGTTAAATCTTACGTACTTGTATATTACTTAGGTTAAGAATATATTTTTCATAAAAAAGAAGTGAAACTATTATGACGAGATGATATGTCCTTAAGATTGGGTAAAATCATCAATTTGCTGACCCTTTTTTTTACTGCTTAAGGACTAATCTAATACAGAGTAAAAAAATTGAGGGCGGGTTTTGTCTTTCAGTTGTGCATCAATGTATTGATTGATTGCCATATGCGAAAATCACGAGGTGGGCGACATCTACATTTTGTTAGTACAACCATATCTATAGTGAACAACGAATCAATTTAAGGTTAAATGGAGCCTAATTTTGTTGACGTGATAACTAAGTAACTTCTATGATTTTTCAAATAAAAAGTGCATTAAAGTATTATTTTGTCTAAATAGTTTTACAGGGTAAAATGATGCAAACGGTTAACAAAATTATTTCTGTGAAATCGAGAAGGTTTTGTTGTGTTTGTCAGTGTTTCAGCTGATCTTCTCTCAGATCCAAAATTACGTTAAGATGGAAATATATACTGAAAACTTGGAAGTCTATTAGTAAATTTATATGTGTGTGTGTGTGTGTTATATGTAAGTAGCATAAGTGTTCACTCCAAATAAATTAATTGCAATAAATTTAACGAAACATCAACCGACTGGAAAAAATAGTCTTTTGTAATGAACCATTTATCCTATTTTAACTAATTTTAAGAATCTGTGATTAGTTCACTATTGGTACTGTCAATTCAGAAATCAGCAGCGCCATCTATTGATCAAGTTTGGTCGGTTCGGGTTCTATCGCCGTCAGTTTTTTCTTTGGCACACTTCCGCAAGAACATTGACGCAAGTCGTCTTCTATACTGTATGATATCTAAAGCAGTAGCGGGCTACAAATTTTTGTTTAAATTACCATCCACGGATTGTAAAACTAACGCCTATCCCATGATTTGGGCAGGCGCCTGGGCTCTTGCTCTTATCTGCTGACGGGAAACGAACAATGAATGCAATTCGTTTCACCAACGCCATAAGACAAAGCAGCACGCCTCCCTCGGACATGTTTAACCAAGAGCGAGTCGAAATGCAATCTGTGGGGTCCCCTGTATGGGGTCTAAGTGGGACAAAATTACCACCCTCATTTTAACGGCTTGATCAATTTTGAACAAAGTCGTATACGCGTTGTCTAAAGTAGCGCCATCTACATCTACGTAGTATAAAATATGTTAGTACTTCCGGCCTTCTGGCTGTGTTATTAAGTTCACGCCTTCATCCGTTCATCCATCGACCCAACTGCCGTTGAGTAGGCCTTGTGCCATACAATTTTGTAATTGGACCAGAGGTAAAATGCAACATGCTGTCAACTTCTTCAATACTATTTTATTCAGTGATGAGGCTTTTCATAAAAATGGATTTGTTAATAGACACAATTTCCATTATTATGCTTCGGAAGATCCTCACTTTTTTATGCAAGTTGATAATCTACACAGATGGTCTATAAACGTTTGGGGAGGAATAATTAGAGAACATGTAATAGGGCCACATTTCTTTGATGGTACATTGACCGGAGCTATTTATCTTCATTTTTTGGAAAACTATCTGCCTCAATTATTGGTAAATCTCCCTGAAAGAATTTGAAATAGGATGTGGTTTCAGCAAGATGGTGCTCCACCACATTATTTAAATGCAGTTAGAGACCACTTAAATAATACCTACCCTCGTGAATGGATTGGAAGAAATGAACCCACTAAATGGCCTGCTAGATCCCCAGATCTTACAAAAATGGATTTCTTTTTATGGGAATACGTGAAGGAAATTTTTTATAGAGACACACCAACAGTACAAAATATGAAGGAAAGAATAATAACTGCCTTTACATCTATCACACCGGCAGGTTTAGGAACAGTGGGAACCTCATTTCAAAAGCGTATAGAGATATGTGTGTCAATCAAAATGGGCAACATGTGGAACATTTATTATAATTTTTTCTACTGAGTTATTTGAAGAAACCTTTTTTAAGTTTATTTTTGAATTTTATAATTATTGCTCAATAAAACGAAATTGGTTGCAATTAGCCCTAGGGAAGTACATCCCTGTACATTTTTAGGAAATGAAAATGATTCAAAAACATTAATTAGATGTCTCGTAACTGGTATTCACATAAATTTTTCTTAAAACCCATAATTGTGACTGTGGTAATTTTTTATATATCCATCTGCAGATTACATTATTTCAACAAAAAAAATCATTACATCCAAGTGGTTGGGAGATATTGAATGCTAATATAGGAAAGGAGGCTTCAAAAAATTTACTGATAAACACAGTATTCCATTTAAAAAAAGGCACTTGGTCCTATATCTTCGAAAATAATTTCCAGTTATAGACTTTTTTTATCTACTCGAGATATCGAGGTCTGATGCACTATTACTCCACCCTGTATATTTCATACAACGAAAAAAATAAAATTTCCCCTATCTAACTAAATAAACTCACTATGATTCTAAAATTAAAATAATTTGGATATAATTAAGTTGAAACTAGTTTATAAAAGTGGTTAATAATTGTCAAAAATTTTCAATTTAAAATGTTTTTAATTGTTTCCAAACTATTAATTTTATTATTAATTTATCAATTGAGTATATATTTTATAATGTATGTGTGACGAGGGGATGGTGGTATTGCTAGGTCTATTCATAAGAAAGTGTGTCCGCTTATTACCTTTTTTTAACGTGTTTCTATACTAGCTAATACTATCCACTATTTTTGAGTCCGAATGTCCAACATGAAAAGAGAGTAAATATAAATTCAGTGTTTAGTGAAATTGATTATAACAGTAATATTTCCGTGACGACTTTTTTATAATAAACCGAAACGTAGAAAAATATAGAAAAAATCTATTTAAATTGACTGAAATCCTAAGAAATTCCACATATTAAACGTATACTCAAAGAATCTAAAGCACTATTGCCATATTATACGTTTTTGGTTTTTGCACTGCCGTAGACATAAAGAAAGTAGTTCCAAAGAATTAGTTAGGTGACATATGTATGAATTGCTGCAACTTTCATATCAATTGTCAAAACTGACAACACCTAGCAAAAAACAAGATGAGGGAAATAATTCATCAGTGGATAGTGGATAGCTTAGGAATCGTGATCACTATGTCACCGGAAATGTTTGCTATGAAGGTAAAAGACGGCCATTTGTTGTCCGAATTGTTAAGAAAATATGAAATTATAACCGAAGAACAGCTGGCAATGGTTGTGCGGTCTGAATCGAAAAAAATCTGCTTGGAGAACTTTCAGAACCACATCAAGGGCTGGCTCGCAACAATAGGAATATATGTTAAAGACGGAGAATTATTAGAAATAGTGAACTCAAAGGGCACAACTGCTTTAAACCTATTTTATCAAGTTTACCTAGAGCTGAACACGAAAAATGTTTTACATTTCGTATCGAAGCAGAGGCTGAACGAAAAATTGCACCCAAAAACAGATAAATTCACCGTGCAAGAAGTTGAACAATCTTTACTAGAAGATATGCCTTCACCTAGATGCCGGTACGGGGCATCGCTGGAGGCGGCCTATGATATTGTTCATTGGCAGCAGGACCGTTTAGAAATGCTCTTAAACAAATGCAAGGAAGCTAGAGAAGAATATCTGAGCTATGTAAGGGCAAGGCAGAATCCCACTGGAAGTTTTATGTCGTACACTGATTCTCAAATTAAAATAACTGAAGCAATGCAGCCTGAGATAGAAGATGTACCGATAGGATCAACTAATCAATCGTACGAGGAGCTGATGATGGAAAAGAAAAAAGCCGTGTGTATGAAGAAGTTTATCCCTGATCCAAATGAGTCGAAAAAAATTTTGGCGAGGCTACATATCAAGAAGAAGAAGCATGCCGAGAATATTATATTCAAGAAAGATTTAGAAAGGTATATCCTGACGAAATTCTGGAAAAAAGTTAACCAAGAGGAAGAAGATGATTTCTCAAAAAATATCACCGATATCTTACAGAAACAATCATTGTATGAGAAGCAAATGGTGCAGAAATTAGGAGAGGTGAAGTTACAGAAGGAGATTATGATTGAAAATAAGCGGTTAGTTGATGACGCTATTTCCAAGCAGAAGGACGCCGATTTTGTAGAAAAATTGCTATTAAGGGAAAAAGAGTTTAACGAAAAAGAATTTACGTATTATTTAGAACAAGATAGGGTACAACAATTGCATCGTAAACTTTACGAAGAAAAACTCCGTTTAAAGGCGAAAAGACATTATAACATGTGCTTGGAAGCAGTTCAGGATATTGTAAACGTAGCGTTCAAAGAATCTGAATACAAAGAAGAATTTGGAGAAGAACCGATTCGCAGGGTAAAGGATATGTGGAGAAAGATGTTTGTAGCTGCTGTATCCTTCGATGACTTTGCAAAACCAATAGAAAATATAGTGAGAACGCCAGAAGAAATACCCGATTACGTCGAGGAAATAATCCATCTTGAAATCGACAGGCAGGACTCTATGGATGAACAAGACTTCGAAGGCTATATGACTTTCGAATGGCCATGGGAGTTAAACGGCATTGAGCTAGAGGAAAACAGTTTGTACGAAATGAACTGTGGTTTAAATGTTCTGGGGAGTTTGGTACATAACTTATTGGTGGCAAAATATCCGTATCCACCATTGCCAGTGAAGCCTGATTTTCCCAATATAACGATCACTGCTTGTATTAATGGGTTTGACGAAATCAATTACTTGCCTATGTTGCAAAAAATATTGGCTCAACGAGAGGTATTAGTGGTGGAAATGCAAGATGTTGTCAACTTTTGCATGGATGCCTACAAGACAGAAATTAACGTGGAGGTAGAAGTCGAGGTGTTCTCACTGGAGGAAAAAAAGGGAAAGGGCAAAAAAGGAAAGGACAAAAAGGAGAAACCGAAAAAAGAACCGAAATCGAAAAAGGGGGAGAAATCAAAGGTAAGCAAGAGCAAAAAAAGAAAAGCTACCGAGGAACCCGTTGAGGTGTTACCGTCACGCATGGACAGACTTGTGCAAACGCCAAAAGTATATCCGTGCGAGGAAATACCTCTGACAGAAAAGGCGGAGTTGGGAAAGATTGCCGACGAAGAATTAAGTTTGGGACGACCGCTGACAGATCATCTTTTGGTAGCCATGTTCGTTGAGTATCTTAAGTCGAAACCAGAAATAAAAGGTAATGTGATAGGATACTACGGTATCTTTAATTTTTAATTTAAATTGGATATGGTTAGCTAATTCTTACATATAGTGTATGTGCGAACAAATCTGTAATTAAAACTTAATATTCTTAAAATCGGAGAATAGAGCATTTTTTTTTAAATTTTCGTTTTACAAAATATTGCCAAAGGTATGTAATAAAGTTTTGTCCGATTTAAAAAGGATAAATCTGTGATTAAACCATAAACTGTAGAGCCATAACGCGAAATTCATAAACACTAAGAATCTTGGAAGAAATTGTTCAAACACGAATTGATGAATACTTAAGATCAATCAATCCTTTAAATGGAAGTCAACATGGTCTAAAGATTCAACGGTAACAGGGCATATTAGTTTGCACAATTCATTTACAAATTGTTAGATATTAATAAATATGTTCTTTAAAACATAATATTTTTAGTCGCAAACTCCTCTATAAAATCGTTATTTTATTATAAGGAACGTAAGCAGACTGCAACCAACTGTCCGGGCTATGTGCCCCGCCGAGCGCTGAATTACAAGTTACAAGCCTGGCGCGTTACGTGTAATAATTGCATATTACCATCAAAACGCTAATGCTTCGATTGCAACAGACACCAGCCGAAAGACTGATCCTACTTAAAGGAGCTCTCGTGCCAGTCGTCACACACCACTTGCAGACTGCAGTTTCGAGGTGTTGGCTCTCGTCAGTGCAAGGTAGGCATGTGACGACCGACACGAGGATCACTTAACTATTTAGTACATTTCGGTATCTTTGGGACAGCGACATGTAAAATAGTCAGCAGGCGCCATCTAGCGGTCCAGTGTACGTTCCTTATTGTAAAATAAGGATTTTATAGAGGAGTTTGCGATTAAAAATATTATGTTTTAATATTCCGCCCTCTAAAAGCACATTTAAACTATGCTAAGCCCAGTCAGGCTATATATTTTTCGATTGCAACAGACACATATGTAATTCAGCGCTCGGCGGGGCACATAGCCCGGAGAGTAGCTGTTGGTTGCAGTCTGGTTACGTTCCCTATAGTAAAATAAGGATTTAATAAGAGGAGTTTGCGACTAAAAATATTATTTTTTAATATTCCGTCCTCTAAAAGCTCATTTGAAATATGTTCTTAGCCATATTTTTTGATTTGAGTAGAGCTTTCTGACTGCCTTTTACTTAGCTTAATTAAAAATTTATCGTTTCCACCAGCTCATCATAATATTAACGTATCAACTACAGGAACATGTATTTTACATTTGTCAAGATATTTTCGAGTTGAATATACCATCTGTCTATTTTACGAGGGCCAAACCAAATATCTCACTTAATATCTAATGTAGAAGAATAAAATTTTAGAAACAGTTATCTCATTTCTTGTGAGCTATGTTTCAGTAAAAAGAAATTTGAAATCCTAATTTTTGAGATATATTACAAAAACCTGAAAAATAGGAAAACCACAAACGCGGTTATAGCTTCCTTATTTGAGGAGGTACGAAAAAAGTTAAAGACATGAAAGTTGATGACAAAGACAATAAGAATAATAATGTGTGTCAAAAAATTCGAAAAACGATGTTGGCTTTGACATACGCTCTTGTGCAAAAATGAAAAGAACAAATCTCAAAGTAGGCCATGACAACCATTAATTCCGTTTATTTTTTCTCTTTGCAACTATATAAACCATGTCACAAAAATTTCAACTGATAGTGTCAATATTTAATATTTTACGAAAACCACAATTCATATAATTGAATCGTAAAAGTCAGCTATGCCGTAATAATAAAAATTCACTTCATAATAATTATAATTCAGTAATTATTTATTACAATTTAATACAAACAAACAAATATCTCATAAATAATATACAAGTACAAAATGAACATCCAAAAAAACGAAAAACTATGTATATCGGCCATTCAAAATAGCCCAATAGAAAAAAATATATATAAAGTTTTGCCACTAGGGAATTAAACTTGTCAATGGATGTACCTTCAAAGTAAAAAGAGTTCCTTAGCAACAAGTAGGAGCTTCATCCCTATAACACACCCTTATGTGCAATTCGGTAGTTTTTGCGATTTTCATGAAAACCGTTTGTCCTACAAAAAAATTATGCTTACAAAAAATATTCCTAGTAAAATTCGGCAAAAAAGTGTTTATGACCTAAATTGTTTAGAACAGAGGTTTTCGAGAAATCAGCTACTGAAGTTAGGGGTTGCATTCATAGAGATTTACCAACATGATATATAATGTATTACTTACTTATAATTCTAGGTGGTGGCCGATATAGAACAAAAAGTGTCGAATGTCAAAGACGACTGTTAAAATGCTCTACGCTTGATATTTTTTTAACAAAAACTCAGTATTAGTTGAGTAGCAAACTAAATTTTTAAATAATCTTGGCAATGTCTGACCGATAGCCGAGTGGGTTATGGCGCGAGGTGGCAATCGCGATTAATCAGTCACACGGACATCGCACCACCGGGTTCGAATCCTGGCTCCGGCACTGGCACTGTCGGAGGAAATGGTTGTATGTCCGCGTTTATTCAATATGTAACCCCCTTCCGCACAAGCCCTGGCTTCTGGAATTGGGGGTTCCCTAATTTCTGTGGTGTTTATTTATTTATTAATAAGGAACGACTTATTTCACAGCTTGCTGAACATCTTAACCAAAATATAGGCACATATATTGCAGTAGATGATGCTGATATCAGAAAATCTAAGGAAAACAAACAAGTTGTAGTGGTTGGTCAAGATATCGACCTTCTTGTTTTATTAATTGCATTTATCCCAGAGAGCATATATATCATATTTCAAAAAGAGGCTCAAGGTAATGTTAAAAAAAAATTATATAAAAAAATAATAATAAAAAAGCTTTTATTTAAAAATTGTTCTAAAAAGTATATATTATATAATTTTTTTTATGATATAAAAGCTTGTCTCGAGATTTTCCTGTGTAAAGGAGATTGCTCGCGACAAGCTTTTACATCATAAAAAAAATTATATAATGTAACAAAATGATGAGTTTGATTTGCTTCAAAATTTATTTTCTACTTTTTAGAACATTTTTTAAATAAAAGCTTTTTTTAAAAAATCATTTTTTTATATAATTTTATTTTTTACTTTTTAGTCTTTTGATATGCTGTAATCCCCAAATATCGATTTTGGGACGGATCATAAACGGTAAAGTCGTCCGCCATCTTGAATTAAATTTTTGACTAGAAATTCGTAATCGGCGAACCCAAAAACCGTCAGATATCGACTTTGATCGATTTGGACCATAAATGACAAAAGTCGTCCGCCATATTGGCTCCGCCATTTTGAATTTATAAATTTTGACCAACAATTCATAATTGGCGATCTCGAAAACCCCCAGATATGGATTTTGAGTCGAATCGGATCATAAACGATAAAATCGTCCGCCATCTTTAAGCCGCTATCTTGTTTTTTTTCTTATATGAAAGTGTTAAAGTGAATTGTCACCGGACTTATACAAAATTTCAAAGCTCTAGCCTAAATAGAACTAATCGAAATTTTGATTGCAAGATTTGAACTAAACCAAACTGACAAACATTGCAAGTTAAATAAAAGCTTTTAAAAACGGCTGTATAGTTCGAAGAACTACAGTCATCTACTATTATCCGCAATTGTAAAGAATCTCTCTTATTCATTCATGCTATTAGTGGCTGCAATACCAAGTCAGGATTCTTTGGAAAGGGCAAACAACAGTTTGTACATCTATTTAATCGTAGAAAGGACCTTATAATAGTGTAATTCTGATTTTTAATAATGCTAAGTCAACTCCAACACAAATTACGCGCTGGGAAAAGGTTTATATTGGAGCTCTATATAAAGCTAAATCATTAGTGGGCAGTCTCAGTGAGCAAAGATATGCTTATTTTAATAAATTTGTAGGCCGATAAACGAGTGCTCTTGCATAAATCACAAAACTTTTTTTATAAACCCCTTCTCCATACTATAATACAACCTTACATTAAATCAGAGAGTTCCAAAATCATACCTAAAATACATGATTAGATTACACCACGTTCGTGAATCTCTGTTAATGCAATCCCTACTTCAATAGCTCATTTCTCGAAAACCTCTATTCTAAACAATTTAGGTAATAAGCACTTTTTTATGCAGAATTTTATTGGAAACATTTTTTGTAAGTATAATTTTTTTTGTAGGACAAACGGTTTTCCAGAAAATCGCAAAAAAACTACCGAATTTCACTTCAGGGGTGGGTTTTAGGGATGAAGCTCCCACCTGTTGCTTGGGAACTCTTTTTATTTTGAAAGTGCATCCCTCGACAAGTTTAATCCCCAAGTGGCAAAACTTTGTAATTTTTTTTTCTATTTATGCCAATATGAATGGCCTAATAACAGTACTACCATACTGAAAAGAAAATGTGTGTATGCATATGCGTTTCTAATACTGGTTTCGATGTCCTCGATATTTTCAGGGTCAGTTTGAAATATCTTATCTTTAATGTAACCCCAGACGAAAAAATCCAAAGGAGTAATATCTGGTGATCGAGCTGTTCATATAATGGGTCCATAGGTGCCTATCCAGCTATTTGGCATAACTTGTTTCAAATAATTCGTACATATTACAGCAGTGCGAGGTGGAGCCCCATCTTGTTGAAAATATGAATAATTTAATATTTCTGCCACTGTTAGTTCATAAAAAAAATCTTGAAATTCGTTTTGCAGGAAATTAATGTATCTACGACCGGTTAATTTGCCGTCTTAAAAATAAGGTCCAATTACTTTAGTTCCTAAAAGACCCACCCAAACATTCGTAGAAAATCATTTTTGGAAAGCAGTCTCTCTGCACCAATGTGTATTTTCTCATGTACAATTATAATGCATATTTCTATTGAAAAATCCATTGTTAGACAAATTTTACTCGTCCAAAGAATTTTTTGCTACATATCAGCGGGTCATTCCTTTTTTTATTTAACAACCATCTACAAAATCTTACTCTCCTCTGCTTATCTCCCTCATTTCAATGTTGAACTTTCCTCATTTTGTAGCATCGAAATCCGTTTTTTTTAAATATTTTCCTTGCGCTGTTATGCGACAGTTTCCCTAAATTTTGTCTCAAAGAGGTTTCTTCACTTCGGTTACATAATTCAATACTCTATTCACTTTTTGCATTATCCGCAATATGCCCTCGGCTTACTACTTTTTTGAAAATAAACAGTGCGTTTTTAGATTTTGAACTAACTTCCTAAACACAGTTCGATTTGGCTGCGGAGCATCTTGAAATCTATCTCTGTAAACTGTGACTGCCATCTCAACCAAAATTGCACTGACAATAAATGCTGATCATATCAAATTTGTTATTATTGGTGTACACCATAATTACTGATATAAAACTTGTCTTAGAACTCGACAACGCAACATACAACATACAACAGTGAGAATCTGTCAAATTGTATATATTGTTTTATATGGCAAAGCCAACTGTGTTTTTTGAATTTTTTGATACACATTATTTTTTTATTTTTGTCTTTGCCGTCAACTTTCATCTCTTTAACTTTTTTCGTTATCTCCTCAAATAAGGAAGCTATATTCGTTTGTAGTTTTCCTATTTTTCAGGTTTTTGTAATATACCTATCTCATAAAGTAGGCTATGGATTTCAGATTTCTTTTTACTGAAATATAGCTCACTAAAAATGGAATAACTGTTTCTAAACCTGTATTCTTCTACAATAGATATTAAGTGAGATATTTGGTATGGCCCTCGTAAAATAGACATACAGTATAGCATAAACAGTAATGGCAGAAGGACTATTCTTTGGGGGTACTCCGAAGTTATTTGCAATGGCTCTGACTTATTAAGATGGCTTATTTTAATTATTTGTTGACGATTTGAAGGACAGCTCTTGAACCAATACAGCACCACATTTGAGAAATCAAATGCTTTTAATTTTAAAAAGTATTTGCCTATCAATGGTTCCAAAGTCGCATATTCCTGTTCCCGGTTTATCTAATACTTCTTTCTATTCAGATATTATGAACTGTAAAGCTGTTTCACACGTATGTTTACCTCGAAAATTCGATTTATAAGTGTTCTATATGTTATTAGAATTTGTATATTTAATCACTTGATCGAACACTATTAATTATTAAGAATCTATTATTATTAAAACGTCAAACTTAAATTAAGTATATTATTAAAACCTCAAACGAAGTTGTATACTTAATACTTGTTTTGTATTTCAAAAGGTTGGGCGTTAATAAACTATCCTTCCACATACGAACAAGCTGCTCTTCTTGAACAGGGGTTAACAGGACTTCCAGTTCCTTTGCCTCAGGAGTTCAAATCGTACGTGAGTATCCACGATATAGCAGAACTGGACCAGAATTGCGAGGAGATACCTTTCGACAAGGGCGCAGAACATCGAACATCTAAACTTTTGCCAAATCCAGTGGTAAAAGAAGAGCCCCTTTTCTACGACACTGCTTTGACAGCGTATATCAAGGTTATTAAAAAAGGTACTACTTGTAGTACACGCAAATTAGATTAAAAAACAGTGAATAGTAGAAATAATTTTGGAGATGCGTATTCTCGATAGGGTTAGGAATAGATACCCGAAAAGTTCCCAACCCATTCAGGAACGGAAGTTCCTTTTTTGCAAAAAACCACCCCTAAAGGGGACTTAACGCTGGTTTTCACTTTTATCTTGTAAACTGTTCGGTGAAAGAGAAATAAAAGTATAGGGAATAAAAAATTTGTTGTTAAATTCTGTATAAAAAAAATGTCCTATTGACTTTAATATTTCCAAATACGCGATTTACTTGAAAGATCTACAACCCAACGGCCAAATCAGAGCCTTAAATAATTTTCTGGTCAGTAACAACTTATCTCAGTACAATTTTGTACATAATTCCAATACTAGCATCCTTGACTAAGTTTTGCATATCAAAAATTGTGACGTAACACAGTCTTTTGATCAGTTAATTAATGAGGATATACATCACCCTGTCTTGGTCATATCAATTGAGATGAACGCCACTAAAAACCTTACTAATAATTTTCCACCTAATCATAATATTAATTATAATTTTCGCAAATGTGATTTCTCTAAATTATATGTTAACCTCCTTAATGTTGACTGGTCTTTTCTTTCCTCTCCCAATGACGTCAACAGCATATGCGCTCAGTTCTATGATAGACTTGATTTGGAGTTTGAATTGTGTGTACCAAAGAAATCGGCCTCGCGAAATAATAAGTACCCCCCTTGGTTTAATGGTAGTATTATAAAAAAAATTAGGCTTAAGGAACGTCTCAGAAAAATGTGCTCGGAAACCGATGATGTTTTTGAGGAGTTTAAAAAGGTCAGACGGGAAGTAAAGAGAGATATTAATACTGCCTAAAAAAACTTTGTACAAAATACCGAAAATAATATAAAAAGCGATCCTAACAAATTCTGGGCGTTCATTAATGACAAAAAAGGGTCAACCGGAGTTGAAATGTTCTTTGCCGGTGTTTCACTTAATAGTCCGCATGATATTTTAGATGCATTTGCCAGATTTTTTAGCCAGTCATATTCTGATTCCTCATTAGACGCCGTGAATAATTCTATGGATAACGATTGTCCAAATAATAACCCTACTGTTAATATAAGTTTTTTTCAGGAGGTAAAAGTTCTCCAGGCCTTAAAATGCATTAAAACTAAAATGACTGCAGGTCCTGACTCCATACCAGCATTTTTATTGATAGACTGTGCTATTATTTTTGTATATCCTCTAACCCTAATTTTTAACCTTATTTTAAAAAATTGTCAATTTCCGGACTTATGGAAAATTTCCAAAGTCTGTCCTATTTATAAAAAGGGGAATAAATTAGATATTCAAAACTTCAGGCCTATTTCTGTAATCTGTAATTTTTGCAAAGTTTTAGTAATCCTACTTCACGACAGTATTTATTGTTCAATTAAGTCTAAGATATCTATTCACCAACATGGATTCATGAAGGGGCGTTCAATGACGACTAACTTGTTATGTATAACTCAGTATATTTCTGAATCCTTAGATGAACATCGCCAGACTGATGTCATATATACGGATTTCTCCAAAGCATTTGACAGGTTAGATCATCAGTTACTGTTAATCAAATAGAGAAAATTGTCCTTTCATACTCATTAATTCTCTTATTCAAGTCTTATTTAACAAATAGGTTTCAGTATGTTACTCTTAACGGATTCAAGTCAATTGAATTTGCTGCTACCTCTGGTGTTCCCCAGGGATCCATCTTGGGGTCCTTATTTTTTAACATATTTATCAATGACATAACGGACGAAATTGATTTGCCTTGCCTGTTATATGCTGATGACCTTAAAATGTTCTCAGTTATAAACCATATTGATGATTGTTTTCAACTTCAAGCTTGTCTTAGTAAAGTAAACAACTGGTGTTTAGTAAATAAACTACCCTTGAATGCTAGTAAATGCAACGTAATGTCATTCTCATTGAAAACATCTCCAATTATTTTTGACTATCATTTGGTTAGTGATACTCTTCAGAGGTCTATAACTTTTCGCGACCTAGGCGTAATCTTTGATAGCAAATTATCATTTACCAACCACATTGACACCATAGCCTCTGGAGCCTTTAAGGCACTTGGATTCATAGCTCTCACCAGTCGTGAATTTACTAATACGGATACTCAATCATTTGTGAGGTCGAAACTTGAATATGCATCACTTATTTGGTGTTCCAGTTATGATGTTCATAAGAGCAACCTGGAAGCAGTTCAACGCCGGTTTGTTAAACTACTTTGGTTTAAGTCGGATGGTATCTATCCAGCTATTGGCTTTCCGCAGAGTCAATGGCTTGAAAGGTTTTCGTTGTCTACTCTGGAAGACAGGCGAAAATACGTCTCTCAAGTATTCTTATTTTGAACGCTACACAATGATCTTGATGTTCCTGGAATAGTTTGCAAATTAAATCTTCACGTCCCTAGATTAAATTCTCGTAATGACCAAGTTTTTTATTTACCCACTCCACATACAAACTTATTAAAAAATTCGCCTTTCTTCACTATCTGTAACAATTTGAATAAACTGTGTAGCAACCTCGATATTTTTAATTGCAGCCTTAATGATATACAAGCTGAAGTTTTTAATTAATTTAAATAGTTTCAAATTACTTTTGTTTTTCTTACACTGAATTTTAATCTTTGTTTCCTTCTGTCTTTTTCTAAGTTAATACTGCACATCTACCTCATTAAACTTGTTTTTAATTATCTATAATTTACACTTTGTATTTATTGATGTTTTTGTTAGTATGTATCATTCTCTATGCTTTTTTGTCTTATATCAATTTTTAATGTTTTATATTGTACTCTACTTTTATGATTTGTTTTTATAACTTTCTATTCCTGTTCTATAATTGGGTATTTTACCTGTTGAGCAGTGTATGCAATAAATAAATAAATGAATATTGTACGTCTAATTAAACGCATCCTTGTGGAAAAAAGAGCAAAATATGTACCTCACTAACTGCCATGGGCAAGGATGTTTAAATCCATTTGAAGAACCCTCTAATGAGTAAAATTGGACAGAATTTTAGTTGAATAGGTCTACAGGGGAAACTACTTTAAAAAATGTATCGAGAGCTCTACCTCAAGGGTGGCGTGGAAACTAGTTTAAATTAAAAAAAAAACGCATCTTTGTGGACAAAAGGGGAAAAAATCACTTGCGTCAAAACCCGCTAGACATGCATCTCATAGAGAAAATTCCCCACAATAAATTCATTCTTGGACATTTTTCTCGTTAACTGTTTTTGAGATAATCGTTGTGATACTTCATGTAAGATCGATTTCTACATGTGCGCTCCAAACTACCCCTCAGTTTGGACGCTGTTCCTGCGAAATAGATGGTGATAAGCTACAAGGTTAGTTAAGTTAGAATTTAACGACAAATTTCCTATACTTTTTTCTCTTCCAACGAACGGTTTACAAAATAAAAGTGAAAAACCAGCGTTAAGTCCCCGTTAGGGGTGGTTTTTTGCAAAAGGGACTTTCTGTCTTGTATGGGTGGGAACTTTCTAACCCTTTCTAAGAGTACAGATCCCAAATATTATTCCTTTATAAATTATTCCTTATAAAATGTTTAATTTGCGTGGACCATTGCATATAGGTACACTCTCTTACAAGTTCACTAAGTTCAGTGACAAAATTATACAACAATACAGTTATTGCAGAACGTGACGACACCAACATTTAAAAATTCACTTTCTTGTTTCTTCACTTCATGCTTCAGGCTGCCGTAAAAATGAACAAAATTCGATTTTTTAAAATCATTTGCCTAATTCTGTTTTCTATCAGTTGCTGAAGATGAAGATCCCGATGATAATCTCCCACCTGTATTCAAAGAACTAGAAAACAACCCGAATCCCCTGGACCGATTTTACTCTGACCTGGGATGCAATTATTCGTTCTATTATAAAAAATACGACTTCGACACCGTAAAGTATTTGGCAAAGTTGGTAATAGGAGATTACAGTATCCCTGCCAAGACTTCCGTGGAATTGTTTGGCGATTCTATTAAATATGTTAATGCAAGTTGGAGCACCGGCGATAAATCACAGAAAGGTAGCTCCAAGACAGGGGAGAAGAAAGAGAAACCAAAGAAGAAAGGCCCTAAAGAGAAGAGCGAGAAGAGCGAAAAAAAAGATTCGTCGAGCAAGAAAAGCAAAGGAAAAGATAAAGGTAAGAGTACAACAACCAATGTTATAGTAAATGAGGTAGAGCGTATGAAATCATCCTTTCTCATAGAGGAGCAAAGTGAAATCTGGACTTCGAAAGAAACCCTGCGGTAACATGTAATTAAAAGTGTCAAAAATAATTATTCAGAAAGTTTACCCCTAACTTATGAGTTACATTATTTAATAGTTTATTTTTTCTAGACAAGTTGTTTATTTAACTCTTTGGGAAATCAACTTCATCACTTGAAAGGGGAGAAAATTCAGTTCATCAGTTTTATTCAGATAGCTTAAATAGTAATTGAAAAAAACAATTTCAAAATTAAAGAGTATCACTCTGTTATTTCCTTTAACAGAGAATATAGAAGTTTCAAATTGACTTAAAAAACCACCTTAGACAAGGATCATTAATTTGATAGACAAAAATTCTAAAACAGGCGGCATGTAGCCCGTGCTTATCTGGCGAAATGCTTTATTGCGAATTTTTTTGAGCTTAGGTAAGAAAAAAAAAAATAAAGTTTGAAATTTTAGTCTAGCGGTGTTATCGGGTCAACACCTACTTAAATATACGTCACCAATGAAAACGACGTCGATAATAGCGTCTGCCTGTCTAACCTACCATTTTAGTTCATATATTTGCCAAATTGAAACCATGCTAATAATAAATAAAACAAAGCGCAATAGCATTAACACTAGAAACATAACAGCACTCTTTCTGCGGCCAAATGACTCAAACTATATTATTGGTTGATAAGCAGGTGCCATATTTAAACTATTCTGAAACCAAATAATTTATTTCTGTGGTTTTATCCATAGGCGCGCGTCATTTACTTGTCAAGACGATATTTTAAAAATTATGCACAACATTATTTTTTAAATAAATTATGCCTGAAAGTATAAAAAGTTACGATTATGTGGTATTAGAGGATTAGCTCTTACCCTTTTTGAGTCATATTTAACAAATCGCAAACAGTGTGTGTCCATAAATAAAAATAATTTTGATTTTCTAAATGTCATGCACGGGGTACCTCAAGGTTCTGTCTTGGGGCCCTTATTGCTCATAGTATATGTCAATGACTTTTCTCATAGTATGGACACCACCAAGACTATTCTGTTTACAGATGATACCACGCTTCTGTGTTCTGATAAAAACATAAACAACTTGTTAGATCTCTCATCATCACACGAAAAACTAGCTCAAAATTGGTTTACATCAAATAAAGTAACGCTCAACCATGGAAAAACGCAAAAACTCATCACTCACTTCATATCTTCAAACAGACATCTCAGCTCTTTTGTCGCCCTGGGCCGAAATGACATTTTGCCGCGCCCTCCCTGCACTATAAGCAATGTACTTATACCGCACAACAAGCTCCGCCTTTTACTTCTGTGTCTGTTAATTGCCGACTGGTAACTAACCAGATCCATGTATTCTGTTGACTGCTACAAATATTGTAAAAAATGTGAATGTAGTCAAATAAAGCCTATCTATCTATCAAATGGTAAGTGACAGCTACATACATTTGTTTAGCACCCAACGTCGTCATAGCCAACTAAGGGCAATTGAACTTAAAATCCATGATTGATTTTTGACAGATTTCCCAATTTCATTTTTATTCTTATTCTTTGAACACTCTGTATTAATACTTATCAAAATATTATAAAAACTCTATTAAAGTAGATCTTTCCAACCCAAATTAGATAATAAAGGCTTCCTTATGGAAAGAATTGATAATTCTTTTAGGGCCTGCAAACGTAATTTTTGACATAAAAATTGAAATGTGTCAAAAACGGAGAGACTTAGGTTAAGATATGATACACAAAATCGGCCTAGAATTTTGCGTACAACCCAAAAATATAATATATAGGGTGTCCCATTTAAAATAAGCAAGTTGATATCTACTTCCGGTATAACCGGAAGTGCCACCATCTTGAAAATATTTTAGCCGAGTTGAGGTAGTTTACTAACAAATTTTCAAAATTTTCCAATGTCTACTTTTTGAGATGTCGATCGCCGCAGTTCGTCGTGGGACACCCTCTATACCATTGTAGAGAGGCCTAGCAGCGGACGTCCCTAGAGACGCTGAATTTATAATATTTCAAACTGACATTGGACAAACTTTACTTTCCCATTATTTCTAAAATATGCAACCACCTTGTGACTAATCATCATATTTTTGTCTAGGAGGAAAAAAAGGTGGTAAAGGCAAAGGTAAAGGTAAAAACGTCGCCGTAGTGATAGTTCATGAAGATAAGTTTACACAAATACCAGAAGTAGAAGAAGAGATTGAAGAAATTGTGGAACCAGTAGAACCACCAAAAGCTGGGGAAAATGGTTGGGAATATACCAATTTTCCTTTTCCCGAAGAACTTCAAATCGCCCTGGCTAGTTTGTGGGAAAACGCCGAGGAAGTGTACAAAGAAGATTTCGGCCAAGTCTTTTTCTTGAACAGAATCGTGGTGAATGCCATAATGCCTTACGTGAACTTCGTGAAGACGCATATGAATATTTATATCACCCGACCTGATAATAAGCAGTATTATGTGCGAGACTTTCAAAGACTCTTCAATGAATTTGATGACGACCTCAGAAACGACGAGGAATTTAAAGCAGAGGTTCATTGTAGAGTAAATGAAATGAGAGAAAAGTTGTATGATATATGCGATAGAAGGATGATGGAAGCGGAACAAGAAAGGTGCGATCTAATAAGGAAACAGTGGGGACCAACGCAGTTTATTGAAATGGTGAATAATTACATCAATGCCTTCCAATTAGAATTGGATAGATTTGTTGACAGTCTCTTACTTGTCGGTGACTATTATACGGGAGTAGTCACAAAAATGCCCAACGACTGCGTCATAAATAAGGAACAGCTGCCAAAGTTAGATGCCGAAGACCAGGAAATTATCGATGCGGTAACTATCTTGTTAGAAACTGTAGACGAGGCGAATTTCTACGAATGTCTCGAGGGCAATGAAGGTGAAGAGAATGATGAGGGAAATATAAACGAGAAGGTTTCGGAAAAGAACATTGTCATAAAGCAGAATAATATACTAAACAGTCTACCTTTCCGGCAAAAAGTAGAAGGTATTTTCAACAAGGCCGACGGGTTTGTGCAGACGACCCGAAATTTAGCTGTTTCCACTTTAGAAAAAGTTAAAGTGCTATTTGCACCGCAACCTACAAAAGGGAAGAAGCCCAAATCTCCCAAGAAGGATAAGAAAAGCGGGAAAGGTAATAAAGTAGTTTATTTTTGGTAAACTTAGGGCAAATAGAATAGAATAAAATCTTGCCTTATGAAGCCATATTTCGAAAAAAAAAGGAAACTAAAACATAGAATACGCATTAAATAAATACTGTCATTTTGTTTCCAATACATTTAGCGCCGCTCGCGAGAGGCAGGAAAAGGCTTCTACTACCTCTCAATTGTTGGCGATAATAAGAAATTAAGTATATGTACTGCTCTATTTCCATCTGGCAAATATAAAATAAAAAAGATGGAGAACTTATGAGGTCAAATAATTAAAGAATGTGAGTTAGTGCCTTATTCCTCAAAAAGAAACGGAGTTATTGCTCCTCGTACTGACTATTATTAGTAAACATGAACCCGCATCCCCCCAAACTTTACGCTCACAGTGGCGGTCCTAAGGGGGGACATGTGTCCATGGGGGGGGGGGGTGGCTATGGCCCCCCTTAGGTCCGCCACGGACAATATAAAGTATTAAATACAATAAAAGGGCCGACAATAATCTAATTTAGTTAAATACCTTACATTCCTTTGTAAATCTATTCACTTAATTTCTGAAAACTAATGTACCCAACTTTACTCACAATCTTTATAATGTTGACTCTCAGAATGTAGTTAAATAGTTTGGCATCCCTTTGTATCATTCATTCGAATCATTCGTTTGATAATGGTATGTTAAGTACAGAAACTACAGTAACGTTCAACTTACAATAAATTAGTGATAGAAACAAAGTATATAATGTTTTAATATCTCTTCATTCATTGTAGTGCATACTTATTCATTCACTCATTACAAAAAACTTGTCTTTTGCAAACGTTGATACGCCTGTGAGTCAGTGGCGGCCCCTCAGGGATGGCAGGGTAGGCAGTGCCCACCCAATTACATAAGCGGTAGTTATAAAGGTACATTTATACTTTTATATATTTTTGTAGTTAAATTATCAAGTACAATTTTGCGGTTAATTAATTGTGGTATTAAAATTAAAAAATTTGTTTTATTTATAATATTATTTTTACTACATATTATTCTGCCTCATATAGGTATACGTATACTTATGAATCCGTTTAGAAACCGGCCGTAATGTTCTCTGGTGTAATACTGTCGAAAGTGTCATGCGCCAAGCCAGGGCGGGCAATTCAATCATAATACGTCTACGTGCATGTTGGTTATTCACTTCGATCTTACGCCTGTAATGCATTTCAAAACGAGACGTAGGTCTTGCATGCTTAAGATATTTACAACCTAGAGTGGGCATGCCATCCCTGAGCAAAACTTGTAATAAACAATATGAATATTGAAAAGAATATGTTGACAATTGAAAAGATATGAAAAAGGAAAAATAACTAATGTGTTAAAATTGATTAATATCAAAGGAATATCAAATATGATAGCAATTTCTAATTTGATAAATAGGGACAAAAAGAAGTTAAAAATACATATCAGCGGTGCCATATAGTAATCTTGTTACCTATATACTGTAGTTTTATTTTTCTTTGTGTTTTAAGGTATAATGTATTAGAGCACATAGCCTCTATATTATCCAAATAGTACTAAAATAATGTTTAATTTTATTTTAGCAGTTTTAGATGTGAAATCAATATAATATGTAAATGAAATAAATGTATAATATTCAAACATGGGACTTCGCGCTCGGTGGGATGTGGACACTCCACCCTCATCCCTTCCCTTTTCTTTTACAGTGTCGTGATGTTTCGCCAAAAATCGTTTCATTTTCGGACGTGTGGAGTCAGTATTCGCGAATCTCAAGCATTGGAAATTGTTACTGCTGTTTTAGAATTGGAAGATTTTGGTTTTTTGTTAGGTTTGTGTAATGTTTTATTCTCTCAATTTTATGGTTTTCTTAATTTGTAATCTGTGATCTTTGTTGGTATTTAGTAAATAGTAAGTGTCTACTTTAGCAAAAAAAGTGTGGTTAATAGACAACTGACAAATTATTAATATTAAAATATTTGCCATGGCCGACGTAAGACAAACGGTGAGCGATAATTCTGATATTATACATTTTAACCTCTCCACAATAAAATTGTGAGAGGTTACTAAAATTGGGTCAAAAACAAAAATTGAGATAACATCAAATCTTTACTTTTTGAGGTCCTAGGAACCCAAAAAAGTGGTTTTTGAAAAATGTCTGTGTGTGTGTATGTGTGTTAGCACGATAGCGCGGAAACTACTGAACGGATTTGAATGAAACTTTCCATGTGCGTTTCCTTAGTGCCCCAGAAGATCTCAAAAAGTTTTGGTTGAGATAGGATTACGTTTAATACCATTTTGACGCAACAAGTTGCTTATTTTATAATTACTTTCAATTTGCAATGGAACCATTGAAAAGCAGTTAAAATTCTGATTTCAACGATATATCACACTTCCACCCTTTCGACTTGGTTTCCGTGAAAAAAATTAAAAACAAAGCAAATATGGCATAGATCGCATTTCGCATGACATGAACGATGCGCGTAGCCGTTACGTCGTGAAACTCGTCACATCACGTGTCAATTCACGTGTGAGGGTTTCTTCACTGCTCTAGAAGTAGAGCGGATTACGTTTAGTGCCGTTTTTAAATATATATACAGACAAATCGAAGAATTAAACTACAAATATTCCTCTAAAATCTAGTAAAATCACTGAAATGCTAATGTTTCATTTAGCAAAAACAGCCGCGAGCGATCGGATTGCAATGAGCAAATTTTGACGATTGTCATTGTCATCGTTTGTCATCCGATAACGTTGGTGTCATGTCTTGTTAATAAGATTTCGGCATATTTGTAACTTTTAGTGGATTGTCACAAACTTTAAAGGTAGATGTAACAATATCAATATCATATACTTTCTGTACCTTCGTTGGTGAATTTATTATAGATTATCACTTTACCAATTTTCAGTGTGTTGCTTTACGAATCTGTAGTATTTAGGATAACTAGATTTTCTTAGTCGTTCAAGTGATGTTAAAGTTGTTAATATCCTAATAGTATATTATTCAACGAGAGATAATGTAGGTAATAACTCGCATAGATGATTGTAAATTCATTAAGTTGAGGGTTTTGGATGAAATCGGATTACGTTTAGTGCCGTTTTGTCACACAATTTAATGCTCTTTTCGGCTTCAAAGATCCACCGAGTGGGGAGGTTCCAGCCGATTCCAGTAGCTGCCGATTTTTTTATTAGAAAACAGTTTTGCGACCCTAATATACGACGACAAAATTTTTGTAACTAAATTAGAACTACCTTCTCATTAATGTAAATTCAAATTCGTCTAATAGAAAATTTTGTGTCACAGGGTATCAAAAATGTGTACGGCTTTCTGGAAGTGAAATAAAAAATAAACTTTATTGCATGTTATTCATGGGATACATGGGATAGATAATTTAAAAACATACAAGGTGATTGAAATGGGCAGAGGCATCATTGAATGTTTTTTGCGTGATTTTTAAACCCACTAAATTTCTGTGGAGAAGTGTCATTATTATTGGGTTCTATTCCTCTTCCTATCCACCCAGAGCTAAAAGCCACGGGCCGCCACTGCTGTGAGTACTTTTCTGTGTGACCTTAAGTTGATTGATGACGTGAACGAAAACGTTCATGATTTGAATTTTATGGACAAATGACAAATAGGCGAGTGTTTGAGAAAAGTGATTTATGTCTAATTTGCAATTTATGGGAAATGATGCTGAAGTTTTTGATATCCTAAATTCTCCAAACATTTCTCTCTCTTTTATTTGATTTTAATATTTTTTACTGCATGGGTATAGAAAAGATGAACTTAAACTTTACATATTTTTGGGATATAAAATTTGTTCTAAATAACAAAAAATTACACACTTATATCACTTATTTTCACAAAATTTTATTTATAAAACTGAAAATGTATCGTTTTTTTAAAAAAAATTCCTCTTCCTCCGAATCAGGACCTGGCAGGGTATTTCGGATACCTATGCTGGTCAACAGGTTCTATTAAAAATCATGGAAACGTTCATCGATATAAGAAATGGGTTCCAACAGGTCCTTTTTTTTATCAACACTGATAGGATTTGATGACAAGGGATTTTTTATATTTTTGGGCCGGATACATTTCCCTTGCGCAAAAACAATTTATTGGAAGGGTCCTCTTCTTTCAAGAAGGTTTGTATTCAACGATACCTGGTTCTTGGGAATATCTTAACCATTTTATGGGTGTCCAATGGATCTTCTCACCGCCTGTATTAACTTTTATTCGTTGCAATTGGCTTTTAAAGAGTGCAGAAAATTCAAAAAATCTGATACTGACGAATTTTTCTTTTTTAACACATCTGTCACGAATCTGTTTAGAAGAAGACGAATAAATAAAACTTATTATTATTATTAAACTTATAACCAATATTAAAAAGTACTTACACAAATTTGTTCAATCACTTTATTAAACGTGCATATGTCTAATTATAACGAGTTCTCTGAATAAATTAAACTTATTACTATTATTAAACTTATAACCACTATTAAAAAGTACTTGCACAATTTTTTTCAATCACTTTATTAAACGCGTATATGCCTAATTATAACAAGTTCTCTGTTACCAGAGAACTTGTTACAATTAGACGTATGAGCATAACTCAACTCTAAGATATATTCGCTAAGCTACGCTTACGCTGATGAGGAGCAATAACTCCGAAACACGTGTCCGTAGCGGCATTGTTGTTTCTTTTTGAGGAATAAGGCACTAACTTTCTTTATATAATTATTATCACCCCTGGGCCAAGCGGTATACTGTCATCAAACAAACCGACGCACATTAAAAACCTAGGATAAGCGAGTCAATTTGTCGGCGGTATAGTACAGAAAATAACGGTATTTTAATGAGGTTGTAAAGTTTTTGTTGCGTTTTTTGAGTGCAGGGAATAAATAAACTGAACTATACAACTCTACATGTACCTATACTCACTAACTGTACTGTTTACAGATGACATTTACATATAAACACCCCTTTACACAAGTAATTGCCTACAGTCAAAGTGTGTACATAAATATATAGTGACATATATCATTTTTTGCAACTAAATAAGTCTTAACATATAATCACATTTGGATACCTTTAGACATAAATTTATGTTGGTTTAAGAGCACATACATATATCACTATAAATTAATAAATAAATTTTATGGAAAGACTTACATCATATTACACAATTTAAAAATAAATATTATACCATTAGATAGACTTATATTCCTTTTCACAAACATAAAACGGTTCATTTTAAAGTGTATGGTAACACTTATCTTATTTTTGATATTTTTGGACTTATATATTTTTCCCAAACACCCGCCAATATACAGGCTGTCCATTTTATCAGGACACTCGAGAATATCTCACTTAATATCGGTCGTACAAAAAAAATACAAAAAAAATATGATTAAATAAAACTATAACATAATTCAATAAGTTGTTCAAATCTTTGCTATAATAAAACATTAACACAATTAAGAAGAATAAAGTAAATTCAGGTAACAAAAACAAAATAATAATCATGTATAGAGGTCCTCCATAAAAGCGTCACTCCTTGCTCAGAAAGTTAAAATGTCATTACCAATTAATTTAAGTATAATATCCATTTGTTTGTATTTCATGATTTCACTATTATTTTAATTATTTTAAAATAGTTGGCTATGAACAAACTTGACAATTTAATTTTTTGACAGATCATCTCAGTTAATAGTGTTAATACTCTCACTCAATCAATCACACTCGTTTAAGAATTTAGAATTTTCAAAAATGATTTTCACTGTCATTGATCGTTATATGTTCGTTACATATTGCCAATGCAATTTTAACTCTGTATTAGCTCAAGTAGAATATAGAAACAGATTTCCACAAGCACTACAGCCGAATAAAACTCTGTTCAGAAAATTAGCTACGAAACTGAAAAATAATGGTTCATTTTTAAAGAAGAAGACAAGGTTGAACAGTGTTACTGATAATGTAAATAAGGTAAACCGAGTTATTAATTATGTAAGAAATAAAAATACAGAAAATTTGGAAACATCATTAAGAGAAATTCAAATTGCTTGTCATATAAATAAAACAAGTGCTAGAAAAATTTTAAAGAAAAATGGTTATTGGTGTTATAAAGCCAAAAAAGTTCACAATTTGCAAGCGGGGGACAAACCAAGAAGGACGACTTTTTGTAGGTGGCTGTTGGAAAAGAAGCGTGCCGATCCATTAATATGTAGTAAAATACTTTGGTCCGACGAGGCAATTTTTCTAATAATGGATTTTTTAATCGCAATATTCATTACAAATGGACTTCTGAAAATACACACTGGCATAGACCGACTGGGTTTCAGAATCGTTTTTCAATAAATGTGTGGATAGGTATTTTAGGCACCTATTTAATAGGTCCTTATTTTTATGATGGTCATCTCAATGGTCAAAGGTACCTAAACTTTTTGAGAAATGAATTTAATGAATTCTTAGATGACCTATCTTTAGAGAATCGACACAACTTTCAATATTTTCAACAAGATGGAGCTCCTTCCCACAATTCTCAGATTTGCCTAGATTATTTAGACGAAATTTTGCCTCAACATTGGATAGGTACCAATGTATTTATTCTATGGCCCCTCGTTCTCCAGATATAATCCCAATGAATTTTTTTCTACGGGGTATATTAAAGATAAGGTGTTTTCGACCACACCGCAAAATGTAGAGGACCTAAAAGCTCGAATTCAACAGGCATGTATTACAGTTACCCCCGAAATGCAGTAATGTTTTAAATGCCGTGCCTCGCCGCGCTCGATTGTGCAGAAGAAATCGCGGTGGACACTTTGAACACGATATGATATCTTAAAAATATTTTGAGGATTAGATAAATATGAATGTTCTATGCTATATTCTTTTTATTATTAATTTGTTTTGTTACCTAAATTTACTTTATTCTTCTTAATTGCGTTAATGTTTTATTATACCAAAGATTTGAACAACTTATTGAATTATTTTATCGTTTTATTTAATCATACTTCTCCACGGCAAGTATAATAACTAGTTAAAAAAAAATTATTTATTTTAAAATAATGTTTTTATAATTACTAACGTAGTACCAATGAATAAATATGGAATGTGATATATCATTGAAAAGGGAGGAAAATACACTATTTAATGGCGCCATTTCCCGCCCGTTTCAAAATAATTTTTTTAACAGCCTGAAGAGTAAATCTCAAAATACAGCGGTTTTGAAAAAAATTAGATAAAACCTCATTGAAACACTCTGTTTTGCAAAAAATTTTCGCCTTAGGATTTTTCTCGTATCTCTTCAAATAATGGAGATATTTGGCCTAGACGTTTTCCGTATTCTCGATATTTTCTGCCATAATTCTTAAAGTAGGCCATCGATTTCATATGTCTTTAAACCATTTTGTAGGTTATATAAATCGGCACAATTTTCGAAAAGATAATTTTTTTTTGCACGACCGATATTAAGTGAGATATTCTCGAGGGTCCTAATAAAATGGGCAGCCTGTATATGGCATAAAGTGTACGTCTTTTGGGCGTACTTTGATGACTGGGCAGTTCACGAATGATTGCATGCTTCTGACACTTATTCTTTCTAGGACTACTTATAAACGTAGGTAACCTGGAAGAACTCCATGGAACTAGTTTAGAACTCTTTTCTAGGTTACACAGGCCCACCTATAAGGTCCTACTTGCTTTTTTAAAATCAGTATTAAAAACTTACAAACTTTAACTAAATCTTTAGTCAAAATATACAAAGAGCAATATAAAAAAAACTACACTTGCTTTCCAATCTTCCTAACAAATACAATGCTTACAGGCGGAAATATTCTAACGCTCTTCGAACCAGACGAAGTTATAAGGGAAAATGCTGAAAGAATTCTGGACGAATGGTCTTGCGTCATAAGGGGCGAAGCTGCGAGGGTAACAATTCGCCTAAACTTGCTAATGACGGATTTATTTAGGAATTTAACGGAGGTGTTAACCCCGATACGGGAGACTTTCCACACCATCTTTGGAGAAATCCGTACCAGATATGACAATGAAATGGATAGCGTACAAAAATGTTGTATGATTATAAGTATGGCCGTGGAAAAAGAGGTGAAGATTCAGCAGGAGTTGCTCTTAAAAGATGCCAGTTTCTATATAAATCCAGAAGCTATTCTCTTCCCAGACAGGATACCTCCATTAACACCTACATCCGAAATCAACGAGGCTGGAGTGTTTGCAGTAGACCAATTAGAAAAAATGGCAAATATTTTACTCAACTTAGCGCCCAGTGGATACATTCCGGAGCGTTGTTTCTCATTTTTGCTCCAAGATTGGATAATAAGTAAAGATGGGCCAGTAAATGTACCAGAGCTGTGGACAAACTTAGAACCAAGTGGTGTAGACAAGCTTTTAAAGCAGTTGTTCGATAACATAGAGTACATACAATGGAAAGACTTCATACTATACAACTTAATGGTACCATTTCCAAGCGAAAATGACCTCTTGGAAATGAGAAATACGTACCGTAAATACGACCCCGATTTTACCGAACTCATCACCGATTATCATTTCTTGGAGACGAAGCTTTGGTTTGAAGAACTGGTGGAAGATGAGTTTAAAAGACGATTCATGAAACATTTGATTTTTAAGATCTATCGAGTGAGGAAAGATAAGCTTAACTATACGGCGATGCTGCTGGATTGTTGCAAAGATGCGGATCCTAAGATTGGTTTAGCAAAAGCATTGGCATTGTCAACTGGTAGACCTATTTGTTGGGATAAAAGTACAGGAGAACAATTTGTTCAGGAAATTCTGAGCAGGAGGAATTCTCACGACGAGCAGGTGGGCCAAAGAAACGAAGAAATGCGAGTGAATAAAGAAATGGCAGAAGATATTTTGGATAGTTTAATAGACAAAACTGTACATGTTTGCGATAGTGTAGTGATTGAAGACGCCGATCCACCTACAGAGTTTACCGACGAGGATCGATACACGCACTACAATGATTGTTATCTTGACGGTGATGGATCTGAAGACATTATGACTTATTTACGAAAAATCGCGGCAGAGGACATAACGGAACATGACAAACCGCTCGTTATAGAAGAGATTAATACTGAGATAAGTGTTGAAGTAGAAGCCGCCCCGCCCTTGGTATACTTTTTGTCTCTCGAAGTGCTAACAGCAGTTATTACTACATCCTTGCCTTGGCATGCTAAAGTTCTAAATATAAAACACAGAAGTTTTAGGGAAACTATAGAAGACATCTACGAGGAATGTCGAAATCCCGAGTTCAATTTTGAGGTTCTAGCCCACGAATTTCTGAACAGTCCGAGGCTCATAGAACTATTAGGCAGAACCTCGAAATTTTTATTTAAAAATCCTGTGAAAATTGTAGAAAACATATTGAAGGACCAGAAACAGGAAAATTAAAGAGAGGTTTTGTAAAAATCGTTTATTCATATCACAATTTTTTTACTCATATACAGCATTTACATTTAAAATATCTTTTGTATTCAATAAATTACTATTGACATCTTTTTGTTTTCAGTATAGGTGGTACAAATGTAACGATATTGTTTAACAACTTGCAGAAGGAGTGGCCATAAATACAGAACAAAAAATTAATACAGTTTTATATACTTACAGCTTACAGTATGTTCCATCGCGGACAAATATACCCCCTTATTTCGTTGCAAAAATATGAATGCAATTTAAACCACGTGCAAGAACCTAGGCCCAGTAGTGTCTGCCCTCTTACTATAATAGTAATAAATTTACCAGAGTGTATCTGTTCAAAGAGGAACAACACTGTAAATATAAAAACTGGTTATTAAGAAGAGCCACTTCAAAATATCTAAGTACACTAATATGTGTAATCATCATACACTGTGCATTTTTGCATCGCAATACCTACTACCCTTGAAGGGTAACAGGGATACATATTACCCTTCAAGGGTAGTCGAGATATACAGGGATAGAATAAACATAAATTGTCCTCATTTTATCACTATATATACATACTATCCTTGAAGGGCATAAAAAGAATACCGATGAGGGATAAAGCAATGCTTTTCCTTCATCGATACCCTTTTTATGTTCCCATTATTCTTAAAAAGTAAAGATAAAATGTATATACCTATTACCCTTGAAAAGTAACAGGGATACCTGTCCCCTTCAATGAGTAGTAGTAGGTATCATACAAGGGCGTAGATGGGGATACGGGATTACCCCCCCAGCCCACCTCCCCGCCCAAGGGCTAGAACAAAAAAGTCAGGCGAGTAGGCGAGAGTGGCTTATCTACAGATACTTATAATTTTCAAGTTTTAATGGTTTCATCCGTAATTAATTGTTATTTTATTCGATACGAATTATATGATATAGTATTTCTGTGACATTAAAAACATAATTTTTATTTTTCATACCCTTCCTCCTACAAGAAAATCTATTTACGCCCGTGGCTTCACATAGGGTTTTAAAATGAATATAAATTATCCTCATCTTATCTACGCACATATCTCTAAATTAGTCGCATAAGTTTCAGTGTTGAGTAATCAGATATACAGGGTGTCTCACCGGGAACTGAATCGATCGATATAGAGAAAAGTACGCATGAGAAAATTTTGAAAATTTTGAAAATTTAGATAATTACTAATGTCGGTGTGGCCAATCCAACTAAAATAATTACAAGCAGCTGGCACTTCCGCTTATACCGGAAGTCGATACCAACTTGCTTATTTCAAATGGAACACCCTTTATATTTTAGGGTTTTCGAAAAGAGCATAAAATTCTGAGTCGAAAATATGTAGCATATCCTATACCTAAACCTAGCCGTTTCAGAGATATTTGACATTTTATAGAAAATTTGACAGGTGCAACGGTTTGCAAGAACCGTTATAACTTTCTTCGTGTAAAAGATCCTCATTTGCTTCTTGTCACGTAAAAAGAACACAAGGAGAACTACGTTCTACAACTGAAATAAATTCAAGAATATCATACCAAGTGTTCCGTTTTTCACGTTACATTTTGTCAACTTCAAACCGCGAAAACTTGTTTAGGCCAAATGGAACAACCTGTATTTTTTTACGTCAAGTTGTGTAAAATTGAATTCTCTTTTTTCTGATATTAGCATTGTGGGGGTTAAAGTTACAACTTTTTGAAATATTTGCGATTTTATTAGAAATTCATGAATTGTAATCATTTCGTCAAAATAGCCATGATTAGAAACAATCAGTCATTATCTTATGCTAAAAAATGCCAGCACGTTTAAATTGTACCAACGAAAACTTTTTAAATTTGTTTATTATTTATGGAGAATGTGATAAAGTAATATCAAGAACTTGCAGCACATTTGCTACTCGATATCCACAAAAATGCAAAATAACACTAACACTGTAACATGCGTATTAATCGAATTGAAGATATGGCATGAACTAAAATAGCAGAGATAAGATCAATTTAAAATATGATTTCATTTTAATTTAATAATTACTCAAAATTTCGCCCTCGAACCTCGACATATTTTTCGCACCTTCGGATTAGTTCCTCATGGGTAGCTCTTCTAATTGAATTCTGTGATATGTTTTGAAATGCATTTCTTACTCTTTGCATACAATCTTCAATGGTTGTTAATGGGCTCTCATAAACTTATTTTTAATGAAATAATCCAGAACTGATAAATCGGGCGAGCGAGGAGGCCATAAGAAAGGTCCATTATTGGCAATTCATTGTCATAAAAAGTTTCTTGTAAATAATTATTAATTAATATGCGTTATGTGGGGGAGCACCATCGTGCTGATAAAAAATGTTTCTATGTTCGGCGACAGGTAAATTTTCTAAATAGTTATTAATCAAATTTTGTAAGATATTCAGATATCTTTCACCTAAAAAAAAGAACAAAAATTTACATATACATATTAGCAGAAGAGAAAATTTAATTTACCGTTTAAATTTTCCTGATAAAATTGTAATGCCACCACTCTATCATTTCTTATGACACAGTAAACATTGAACTGCCAACTTTCCTGGAAGTTTCGCTCTCTAAACATATGAGGAATTGAGTCACTCCAATAATGCGAATTGTGTCTATTAAAAAACACATTTTTAGTTAATTTTGCTTCATCTGTCCATATAATATTTCCCAAATAGGAATCGTGACCCTCAGACCTTATTAGAATAAACTCACAAAAATTCTGTCTTCTTAGGAAATCTGTTTCTTTTAATCTTTGAACCATATGGAATGAAAACGGGTGAAACTTATGTTTTAATAAGATTCTGTGAATTGAATCCTTGCATAGTCCCGATTCCAGAGCAGCTTGTCTTAATGACATCCTTGGAAATGCATGAAAATATCCCAGAATGACTATTTCAATATTTTCGTCATCAACAATAGGTTTTCTTCTTTGTATTTTCGCCTTGACAGAGCCATAATTTTTAAAATTTTCCAGTATGCGTTTTACAGTGTTTAGTGACGGTTTCCGTTTTTCTGGATATCGAGTAGCAAATGTGCTGCAAGTTCTTGATATTACTTTATCACATTCTTCATAAATAATAAACAAATTTAAAAAGTCTTCGTGGGTGTAATTTAAACGTGCTGGTATTTTTCGACATAAGATAATGACTGATTGTTTCTAATCATGGCTATTTTGATGAAATGATTACAACAATTCATGAATTTCTAATAAAATCGCAAATATTTCAAAAAGTTGTAACTTTAACCTCCACAATGCTAATATCAGAAAAAAGGGAATTCAATTTTACACAACTTGACGTAAAAAAATAGAGGGTGTTCCATTTGACCTAAA
The DNA here is from genome assembly GCA_963675555.1 of Leptura quadrifasciata. Lineage (NCBI taxonomy): Eukaryota > Metazoa > Arthropoda > Insecta > Coleoptera > Cerambycidae > Leptura > Leptura quadrifasciata. The sequence goes on from OY776679.1 coordinate 96,331,369, forward strand.
CATGTTTTCGCGGTTTGAAGTTGACAAAATGTAACGCGAAAAACGGAACACTTGATATGATATTGTTGAATTTATTTCAGTTGTAGAACGTAGTTCTCCTTGTGTTCTCTTTACGTGACAAGAAGCAAATGAGGATCTTTTACACGAAGAATGTTATAACGGTTCTTGCAAATCGTTGCACCTGTCAAATTTTCTATAAAATGTCAAATATCTCTGAAACGGCTAGGTTTAGGTATAGGATATGCTACATATTTTCGATTCAGAATTTTATGCTCTTTTCGAAAACCTTAAAATATATAGGGTGTTCCATTTGAAATAAGCAAGTTGGTATCGATTTCCGGTATAAGCGGAAGTGCCAGCTGCTTGTAATTATTTTAGTTGGATTGGACACACCGACATTAGTAAGTATCTAAATTTTCAAAATTTTCTGATGCGTACTTTTCTCTATATCGATCGATTCAGTTCCTGGTGAGACACCCTGTACATATAGCGTGCATTTTTGCATTATCTACCTTACTTTACCCCTATACATACCTCTACTCTTGGAGGGTAATAGGGTAGAGAGTTTTTATATTTCTATTACCCTTCAACGGTATAAGGATATATAGGGACAAAATAAATACAATTTACCCCTATTTTATTCCCGTAAATTCCTACTAATTTTGAAGAGTAATAGTTACACAAAAAAGGCACCAATGACGGATATATATTTATCCCTTAGCTGATTATCGATATTCTTTTTATTGCCCTTTTACCCATCAAGAATGAAGGATAAATAGATATAAGGGACACGAGACATTGCAATGCAAAAATTTACAGTATATCAGTATACATATACCATCTGATCACTCATGGTTTAGTAAGACTGAAAAGTCTTGAAGGTGTCAAAGCTGGAGGAACTGACCCACAAGCGACTCTTACGATCTACATGTCTTAACCCACTTTCACATTTGTTTGATTTTAGACGAAGAAAAAGAGAGTGTAGGCAAAGCCACCAAAAATTTGGAAATAAAATTTCATTACAAAAAGTTCTAGTAAGTTTCCTTAGTTCTTTTTTAATATTTTGTCAACTTATAAAACTAACCATGGATACAGCAGGTATGTAGCTCCCAAAAATAGAACATTTCACTTTAAAACAGCGAAGTATTCTGATGTGGCACTCCTATAGCGGACAGCCTGAATTAAAATATACAAGTAGACTATCACATGTAATAAAAAAACTGTGCTATTATCACAGCCAAAAATAATCGATAAACTTAAATAATATGTCTGCTAGAGGTAAATTGATTATTGGACAAACGTTTACTATATTTCAATGGTTTTAACGATCAACTTTCTAAAACCTCTAAGGGGTGTGTACCCCAACATTGCGGTATACTTCCGATTCTGCTAATACTGTCGATTCATATAAAACATGTAAAAGAATTATAGACAGAAAAATGTATGTTTAATTTTACAAATACCAATTCAGTGGTTGACGAAGCTTTACCAAATTATTCAATTGTAGCAAAATGTCTTTTCCTTCTCTCTGCATTTGACAAGGACTACAAGGAATATAAAACTTTGAGTACACCATAGGCTTATAAAGCTAAGTAGGTTTGTTCTTATTTTACTATATAGGAGAATCATAATTATTGGGATTCTAAAATCTCACTCTTCATATTCATAGGATATCTTTAATGTGTATATACCTAATGTACACTGTTTTACTAATAATCTAGTAAAGGAGAAATTTCATTCGGAGCAAATCTACGTAATGGCAATTTTTTTAACACAAAATTTGATTTTAACAGTGATACACTAAGAATCGATCTGTACGCAAATTTGTTACGAGTGAAATCAAATTTTACTGTCATTGATTGGAGTATACTTGCACTTTTTGTTTAGCTAGTGAGAAAATAGTACCAGATTTTCGAGGAAAAGTTGATTCCTAATTTGACATTAGCTAAACTCAAAAGCCAAACATTTACATATTTAAAAAGGTCGATGTCTCTTAAAAAATTACTTTTATGTACATACATATTCATAGGTAACTAATATTTTTGGACATACTGTTTGATTTACAGCCAAAAATATAATTAATCATTATGACTAGAAGACTTGTTTCAGTTCTAATAAATTTTTTTTTAGATTTAACACATTGGAGTATTTTATATGCATTTTAAATAGTTCGTAGCGACTTTATAATGACGTTAGCCCCAGTTCTGTATCTCTTTAATCGGAACTAAAATGTCAGAAATGCATCATCCAAATATTTTCTACGCATGCATAAGCAGAAGAACAAGAAGTAGGTAGGTACTATTAATTGCGGTTGAAACCGTAAATTTAATGTAACCCCAAAAAGTAATTGGGGCTAGATCTGGGAATCTGGTGGACCAATGGAACTTGGTGAAATCAAACATTCTCAAACCCTTCTGAAAAATGAGGAACAGCAGAAATAATATGGCTTTTATTATATTTTGGATAACGCATTTCGAACGAAAAAATTAAAAAGTAATCCAATTAAAACGACACGCCAATCGAAGAACATATTCAATATGTTATTTTTAAACTATTGCCTAATAAAGTAACCAGTATATAGTCTAATCATGGTACTATTTTTTTAAAAATAGCGTTAGGTAATTAAGTACCGAAGGACCAAGAGTATTTTGCAAAAACTGGTTACAGTTGTTACAGGATTTTGTGACCTGATTTCAATTAATAATCTTAACAGGCTTTCAAAATATAAATATTGGACAATGGCTAGTCTAGGATATTTTAAGAAGCTTTTTTATATAACGTTTGAGAGGCTGTAGCTCGTATATTATTGATAGGTACTACAAAAAAAAGTTTGAAATAAAAACTGTAGAAAATTGAATGCTCTACAAAATCGTTATTTAATATTTTAATGTACAGGGTTATTACCCACCCCTTATCATCATTATTATTTCCTATAGAAAAAAGTTTAAAAAAATAATTTTGCGGATCAATTTTGTTAAAATGCTATCAAAAGTACAGTAACGTGCATATTTTAAGGGATACAAAAAAATAATATATTTTCTAAAATGAGATACCCTGTATAGTATTAAATTTTTGGAATGATCCTTTTTCCCCTTATTTCAAAAATATACCATATATTACCCCTACCATATACAATTTTTCAGTTATTAAACGTCTAATATATAGTACAATCAATGAACCGATTCACCTCCGAAATCCGATCAACTCAACCGATTTGTTTGAAATTTTGACAGTAGCTCAAAAATGATGCAGATAACAAACCTGACTTAGTGCCGATACGTGCTTCCACCCCGGGGGTGAATGCCACCCTTTCTCGGGGGTGGAAATTTAAAAATTCAAAATGACATCGATGAATCGATAGAGGATCAAATTTTAAGAAGACAATGTAGTATAAAGTTTTTTCTACAACCTAATAATTTCTGAGTTATTCGCGATTGAAAATTCCAATAAAAAAACACGTTTTTCAACAGTTTTTCGTGAATAACTCGAAAATTAAACGTTTTCTGGAAAAAACTATTCTTATCAAAATCGAAGCTTATAAAAAAAGCGATTCGTCGGTTTTTCTTTAATGTTTTAGGTCATATTAAGCGACTTATGAGTCATTGAAGACGAATTTTTGTTTGTCGTAAATTTATCTAAAGATTTAAACTCAAATAACGGAAAAATGACTAATTTTATCAGAGAAAATGTTCATAACCTTTTCTAAAGTGCTTTATTAGACCTTTAAAATAAGCTTTTATAAAAGCCTCTAGCATGAAAATTAATTAAGTTATGACGAAAATAAGTTAAATCTCTGGAATTTTTGAAAAAAAAGTGACAATAAAATTGGCGCCATGAGCGGCAAAATTAAAATTAATGGTAGCCCATGAAAAATTAACTTTATTTATGTCCCAATAACTTGTTCCAAAAGTTTGAATGGTTTAGAGAAGGTACATTTTAAAAAAAGTTGTTTTAAGTAATTTTTTTTTCAATTTTTCAAAAAATACGTTGTTTTTTCAAAATAACTCAAAAAATAATGGTTTTACGAAAAAAAAGTGTTCTCAACAAAAATTTAGCTTTCTTTTTACTGAAAATTTTGCTTTTTTAAAATTCATGTAGCTTAAGAATTAAGCGAGATATGGGCATTTAAAGCTTTGATTTCTATGCGAAGGAAACCTCTTTTTAGCCCTTCAACCTTAAAATTCTCTGAACGAAAGGGTGTAGAAATATTGCAATCATCATGACTTTATAGCTTATGAAATTTCCTACAAAATAATGTGTGGTTGAATGCAAAAAGCTTAAAAGGAAGCCGAGTTATCGTTAAAAAACTAAATACATTTTTCTAGAGATAATGTAGGAAAATTACGGAGCGCCTAAATTTTGAACGTTTTGGGGCATTTATTCTTTGATACATACATATCTGGATTCCCACATGTATAAACACATGCATAAAAAGATGTTATATAGGAAAAGGAAGTTGATAGTGAAGAAATGGATGAATTTGAAAATTAAAATTAAATTATTAATATTCACTTTAAAAATCATCTTAATATTGTAAAAAAAATATTTTTATTATAATTACAATGTGAAATTTTAAGAGTTTAATTTTCCTGAAAGGGATGTTTTTAAGGGATGAAAATTTTAGAAAAATTTCATTATATCATAAGCAACAATTTATTTTCATTTTATTACGCATTCCACTACTTGGAGCTTTCAAAAGGATTTTTTCCCTAATTTTTATTGTAAGGGGTGGTTTTTATGGGTTGAATCATATTGAAAAATGATGTATCAGGTCGTTTATACCTAAAGAATATATTTTTTTGTATTCAAGATCCAAAATAAAAAGATTTTATGCTTTTTAAACCGTTTTTTTAATAATTGTGTGAGGGGTAGTTTTTAAGGGTAGTTACATAGTAAAATATCGAAATATTAGTTACATTATAAAAAACAACAAATATTTAACATATTTGAACATAATGATAACCTATCACTGCTTCCATCTATTAGTTTTCAATTTTTCCTAAGTTTTATTGTTAGGGGTGGCTTTTGGGGGTTGCATCATTAAAAAAATGAAGTATCAGATTTTTTATACTTAAAGGGAAAAATTCTCCTATTACAATCCAAAATAAAAAGGTTTCATGCTTTTTAAACACATTTTTTTATTAATTTTCGTGTGAGGGGTTGTTTGTAAGGGTAGTTAAATAGTGAAATATTGAAATATTAGATCCATGATTAAAAACAATTGATATTTAACATAATTATAGCCCATCACTGCGTTAATTTATTAGTTTTCAATTTATTGGAGTAAGGGGTAGTTTTCACCCCTTAAAAACAAAAAGCACACTTTGCGACCAAGTCAGGTTTGAAGAGGAGGGTAAGACGAACTTAATTTTAAATTTTCAAGAAGATCGGAGCAGTACTTCAGATTTCGGAGATTTGGCCCCTTTTTAAACGTTGAATGACTGTATTAATATTAGTTCAATTAGTTACTGTAAATATGGAAAAGTTAACATTGTTAAAGTGAGCTATGAAAATGATAACTATTATTCTGATAAGTGAGATTTCTTTAATGAAATAATCAAAATAGTTCACAGTGAGGAAGAAAAAGTCCAAATATTTATACAAAATAGAGAACAAAGATTTATTTAGGAAATTTAAAGAAGGGCATTTGTACAGATAACTTTTTGCGAAGATGGCGGTTACTGCACACCCCCGCCAACTTTCCTAAATACTTTAAATAGAGAAACCTACTTCTTTGGCCTATTAATTGGACTAATAAGGCGTTCAACAAGGAGATCGAGCTAAAAAGGTTAAAATTGAAAAAATAAATATATTAAAAATTAGAAGAAGACGAAATTGGCAGTTCTTTTACTTAAATGTTCGCAAGAATCAATGAAACGGGGACACAAAAGTTTTAATGAAACACATTTTGCACTAGAACTTAGTGAACACATATTTAAAGAATGTCCCACATTTTATATTTTTTCTATAGGTGTCCGTAGAATGTATGTATCGAATTAAATGCCAATTTTTACAAAAAAAAAAACCCGGTTTAGCCCCAGTTTTTCTCGATATTCTGTTGAAGGTTATAACAGTTACAGGTTCAGTTTTTATTAACCCTAATTGTGATGAACTGTGACTGTGTTATAAGCAATAAGGTATCAATTGTAAATTTAGAAGTTCTTACGTAGGCCATGAAAATTTTACTTTTTACTGACAGGTTTTGAAGCTACCCTGTATTTTAACTGAATTTAAAAGATAATAATTATCTTCTTCGATTGGCTTTTAACAGTAACATTGCTGAACAGTCAGATCACTTTGCAGAAATGTTTGTATTGTTAAAAACAATTATTTTCCACAAACTGATACATTAATTCTAAAATAATATCATAATTTGGAATAAAATATACAACAATAAATAGATAACACAAGTAATAATATCAATATTATTCAGATGGATAATTGTCCACACGAGAGGTGTATAATGTGAAATAAATTCATACGTACACTATACAACGACATTAAACATAACGTAAAAAATAAGACAACAAAAAGAATTCCTAATCGCTTAGAAATAAAATAAATAAATAACTAATTACACGTTTTACAGAAAAGAACGTGAGTCCTTTTGGAGAATGATTTTTTTACTGAGTCACCAGTAAAATATCAGAGAGGTGACTTCATCAGCTGGGCGGCTCGATTCCCACCAGAATCCAAGTATATAATAGTTTATTTTTCTTCTGGATTAGTTTATATTTTAAGCTATTCAGTCCGTCTTTATCGTAACGTTTTTGGCCTTGCTTCAGAACGTCATACCTGGTGAAGGGTAAAAATACATTGGTACAGCATCGTTCAAAGCTTTCCTGCAAATAAAAAATGCAACAAAAACTTTACGAGCTCATTATTAACGCCGGCGAACCAGTCGGTATGGTGTCATCAAACAAGCCGACGTAAAAACCTATAAATGTAAGTAATTCCATTTGCCGGCGGAATAGTACGGAGAATAACAGTATTTTAATGAGGTCGTAAAGTTTTTGTTGCGTTTTTTATTTGCAGGGAAGCTTTGAACGATACTATACTAGTTTGTACAAAAATCTACAGAATTACTTGATATGTATTTATCTTTATTTTATTAATTAATAATAATAAATAAATAAATAAATAAATAAATAAATAAATAAATAAATAAATAAACAAACATCACAGAAATTAGACAACCCCCAATTCCAGAAGCCAGGGGCTTGTGCGGAAGGGGGTTACACATTGAAAAAATGCGGACATACAACCATTCCCTCCGTCAGTGCCAGAGCCAGGATTCGAACCCGGTGGTGCGATGTTCGTGTGATTAATCGCGATTGCCACCTCGCGCCTTAACCCACTGGGCTATCGATCAGACGGAATAAAACATAATATTTCAGTCGCAAGCTCCTCCGTAGAATCCTTATTTTACTGTAAGGAATGTAACCAGACTGCAACGAACAGCTACTCTCCGGGCTATGTGCCCCGCCGAGCGCTGAATTAAAAGTTACAAACCTGGCGCGTTAAGTGTAATAATAGCATATTACCAACAAAATGCTAATGCTTCGATTTCAACAAACACCAGCCGAAAGACTGATCCTACTTAAAGGAGCTCTCGTGCCAGCGTCCCACACCACTTGCAGACTGCAGTTTCGAGCTGTTGGCTCTCGTCAGTGCAAGGTAGGCAGCAAACACCAGTCTTTCAGCTGGTATTTGTTGCAATCGAAGCATTAGCGTTTTGTTGGTAATATGCGATTATTACACTTAACGCGCCAGGCTTGTAACTTGTAATTCAGCGCTCGGCGGGGCACATAGCCCGGAGAGTAGCTGTTGGTAGCAGTCTGGTTACATTCCTTATAGTAAAATAAGGATTTTATAGAGGAGCTTGCGACTGAAATATTATATTTTAATATTTCTGCCCTCTAGAAGCACACTTGAACTATGCTAAGCCCAGTCAGGCTATTTATTTTTCGATTGCAACAGACACTGGACCGCTAGATGACGCCTGCTTACTATTCGACATGTCGCTATCGTAACGATACCGAGATGTACCAAATGGTCAAGGGATCTTCGTGTCGTTCGTCACATGCCAAAGTCAAATTTTGCACTGACTTTTTAAAATTTTTTTGAAAATCTGGCTCAGCCGATAGGAACACTCTTGTAACTTTTGAATGTGTGAATGACGAATGGAAAGTATCAGAAACAATTTTTCTATGCACTACTACAGAAAAGTCAAGTAATGCACTATTTTTTTCTATAATATTTTGAAAACTCAAAAATGACATTATTTATTTTTTCAATTTTTGAAAAATGCATTAAAAATGAGTTACAAAGAAGTTCATTCAGAAATACCCATCCGCATCCTACTCACCTATTTGGACTAGGTTTGTCCTTTTTGTGTGTCAGCATCGTATACCTAGCTATTGTCAAGGGATAACGTGATATAAACAAGTGGTGATATCTTATCCTGTTCGACATATCGTCGTCCTCGCCACCCCATCCCCAGAATGAATTGGAGAAGCCGTTCAGTAACTTAAAATGCTCTTTGCTGATGGCGGACACACCACCAAATATCGCAGGATACGGTAACCTGAAACAAATGTCAACGTACTAATTGATGGTGATAGCTAAATAATAAAATATTAGTGAGAAAAACTTACGAAAAAATAGTAATTGTAAATAGCAATTCAAATGCTTATTGGCCTTTGGCTTTATTTATGTTTTATCACTGTTTTATAAAGGCCTACTTATAAACCATTTATTTATCCTCATGAACCAGATTTATTAAATGTCAAATAAACGTACAGATAACTCCGTCTTAAAGACAATATTAAAAAGGTCTTTAAGAACTTAAGAAATTATCTTGAAGTTGTTACTAATGCTGGACTATAAATCCAATAGGCTTTAGGAAAATTAAATCAGATTTAAATCTCTCAAAGTTTATCCACAGAAGAATATACTATATTATTTAGATCTGGCGTTTTCACTGGCCACTGCAAGGGCCCAAAATTACCAATAAACTGGTTTCCAAAAACTGTGCTTAAATAATTTGAAGCAATACCGGCATTACTTAAAGTAGCCTGATGATGATGAATTGCTATTTGAAGCACTGGGCGATATCGGTTCTCGCGGCACTAGTATAGGACTAGCTGCTGTTTGACAGACATAAAACAATTTGTGAAAATAGTGAATATTGCAGTATTGAATATGGTGTCCCGCAAGGTACCATACTAGGTCCTCTGTTGTTCGCGATAAATTTGAACAATTTATTAACAACAGAATTCACTGGAACGGTAATAAGTTTTGCTGACGACACAGCTATTTTATACAGCAATAAGACATGGGATGAGTTGAAACTGCACGCAGAATTAGACTTAAAAAAATAAAAGATTGGTTTGACTATAAATTATTAACAATAAATTTCAATAAAACAAAATTTTAATCATTGGCTTGTTATAAAAATGCGTTGCCCAAATTTTTCTTCCTTACAATAGAGCACTAATATCGAAAGTGCACTCACAGTAAAATATTTAGGTATTACCATAGACCGACATCTAAAGTGGGATCATCATACCATTAATGTGTATAACACTCTAAGAAGCCTAATATATAGAATGAAGTGCTGCCTAAAAAATATACTAGATACCTCCACTTTAAAAACTATCTACTATGCACTGATTGAATCCCGCCTACAGTACGGTATTATTGCATGGGGAAGTGTTGTTAAAGATCACTTGAAGAAATTGGGAATAATACAGAAAATGTTCTTAAAAATTATACTCAATAAACCGAATATTTACCCTTCTGATGATCTCTTCAAAGATGCTAAAATTCTAGATTTAAGACCATTATATTTCTATACTGTTACTTTGTACCAGTTCAATAAGGATACCTTAACTCAACCACGCCACTCCCATGCAACTAGACAGAGATTAAAATATCACCCTCTTGCGAAAAGTCAATAGGACAAAGAAGTTTTATATTTGTCGCACTAAAATTATATAATGAACTTCCCGATAAAACTAGAAACCTGACCTAGTTTACATCTATTTTATATACAGGGTGATTTAAACATGCGGAAAATTATTCAGTGGGTTCTCCCCACCAAAAGGAGTTAAAAAAATTAAAAAATAAAAAAAATTTGGAAAAAAATTACCTTATTTTTTTGTAGAATTGCGCCGCCTATGACTAACCAATCTGACGTAATACGGTGCAACGAAATCACTTCCTTTCTTATGTGGTATGGGTAAAAACGATTCTCACGTATAAGGTACTTATTGAAGTCTTGTTCTAGTAATTCTAGAACTTCTTCGTCTACTTCAACAGGACGATTTACTACACGTTCTCTGTCGTCTGGTAAATAAAACCCGGTGTCACGAACTCGTTGCACTGCACTAAAATTTTTCCTCTCATTAGGTTTGCGCCTATGGGGAAATTTTCTCCCGTATTTTCGTACAGCTCCTGCAAGGCTTTCATTCATTGCATAGGTTAATATCATGTCGTAGTACTCTTGCGATGTGATCTCTGACATAATCGACATTTGCGAATACAGTTTAAAATTTAACAAAAATGGGAAATGCTCTAAACGGAAGTCGAAGAGTCACTCAACTGAACAGTGAACGCGTGGCGCACTGACCTTAGGCAACTAAGACAGCTGATATTACCTGCTAAACAAACAAGCGACACGTGTGTGAACGCGTTGAGATAGCATAACTCACCCGCTCAGAAGCGTATCTCTGCAGGTTTCAATGCAAAAAAATATAATAAATTACCTCGGATCCCTTTAAAATTTTACAGAGGCTTTCCCACATAACAGACCCTATACCGTTTTATTTTCCGCATGTTTACATAAATCACCCTGTATAACTATATCTATTATGTTATATCTAAATCTGTTTTATATCTGAACTCAGTGCTGAGATTTACTTACTCTATCTAGTACTACTTCACAGTAATTAAGTTGTCATATATTTTATGTTAAAATCTCATTTTTGTAAGTTCATTACAGCTATGCGTGTTACAAATAACGGACAGCCCTAGGCTTTGTGGTCTTACTTTATTTGTGAATAAAAATTAGTAATTATGTACGTAAATTGTAAAAATTCTAATACTACTAAACAAATAAACATTATTATTAATACGGATATTTCAGCTATGAAATTCAGTCGCCGTTCATAATCATCATGGTGAAATTATTGAATTAAAATAATTTATTTGACCAAAGTTAAAAAGACATTTGTGTTATAGGCAGCGACAACGTCATTTCTGTTCAATTCTACGTTCACCGATCCATTTGTTTACCTTAGATTTGATAAAAGAATATACTTTATACCTATCTACCCACCAAAACATCCTTTGAGAATCTCTTTCTCAGAACCCAGAAGTAATATAGAATCAATATTCGTTACTAAGTCAAATTTTTGAATGTTTTCAATACCTTTCTTCACAGGGACGTTCAAACTTCAAAAACATTAAACTAAATATAGCTGGCCGCGACTTACGACATTAGTTCGGTATTATTAACAGTCCGGGAACCTATTTTGAATACTAATGAATATGATTGGAACGCAATTATATTTGAGAACTATTTCGTTTATGCATTTTAGCCGACGCGACGCCAAACTTGTGGTTTGTCTGCGGAGGCGAGTCCACTTAATCACTTGTGTGAATTAGCTTTGTGGTAAACTAAATAGTGTTTAGACCGGATATATGAGGCAGGTTTCCATTTAATTGTAAAGTGAAATTAATACCGTTAAAATTGGAAACAGACTACATTTACAGCGTTCACTAGATCAGCCCGCCTATAATCAACATGATGCATTTTCTGTTATTTTGGAGGGCATACAAATGCGGAAAGTTCGACATAAGATCTATATGGTCCTCAAGGTTTCTACTTATTCTTGTTAATTTGTTATTAACAAGTAGGTGTTGTTTGGGCAAAATTAAGTTCAGTCTCCTCAGTTTTATGGGAACGTTTTCAAACATAAAGTATAATGTACAAGGTACTTCTTTTATCAAGATAAATGCGTTTTTCTTGTGAATGAAATGACCCCAACTCCTTTATTTTAAATAATAATATAATAATAATACTCTTTATTAGCATACGCTATATAATAGTAAACTCAAATTTACAAGTAAATACAAATAAATGGATACTAATACAAAATAATTACAACATATGTATAATCCTAATTAAATATTAATAATAGAGATCTAATTATCTCTATTGAATTTTTTACATATTTTAAACATAGTATTTTGAAAGTCCGCAAGGAGCTATTCTTTATTAAACTTGGTAATTCGTTATATATTTTCAATCCATTATGAAACACATTGTTTTGACAGAACACTTTGGATATAGAAATGTTCTCTTGAAATGGTTGTGTTTGTCCCTTAATGAAAGTACAATTTTCTAATAACTGATTTGGAAGTAAGTCATGTAACATTTTGTAGATGAGTACTTGTTCATTTTTTTTGCCGTCAATTGTTACTTCTATATTATTACTCGTATGTGTCACAATATAACTACTTTTTATGATCATAAATTTAGTTTTATCAATGTTTAATTGTAAATTATTTTCACTTAGCTATTTACATAGACTTTCCACCGCACTGTTTACCGTTTAGAATTCTTAATATATTATCAACACTAGTTCCATTTACGTATAGTAGGATATCACCAAAAAGTTGGATATTATAATCTTTCACATGTTGAACTATATCATTTATATACAATATAAATAAACTTGGACCTAAAACAGTCCCTTGAGGTACATCATGTTGAGTATTTTCTGTATCTGAAGTGATGTCATTATTTTTCATTTTTTGAGTTCGATTTTCGAGATAATCAGTTATCCATTTTAATACATCTCATATTTTCTAGTTTCAACAACAGTAGTACTCTGTCTACTGTTTCAAATGCTCTCCGAAAGTTTAAGAATAATACTCCTATCATTAAGAGCTCTCCGAAGTGTATTAGCCATACATGCTCCCAATTTTAATTGTAAATGACTTCACGTCAATAAAATGGCGCAGCCGAATGTACGATGTGCTTGGAAAAAGAGAGATAGAGATGTAATAGAATATGACATTGTACAAATTTATTATACCTAATCTTTAAATCTCTGTTTATTCCTGAGGACATTAGGGCTAATTTTATTTTAGTTCTACAAAAGGAAAAATGTTTATTTTAATAATACCTATGTGCATGGGATGATAAAATTTATTTTTTCGAATCGGAAATGGAAGAAAAAAATTATAATTTTTTATATATACTTTTTTTGCTCTCATCATCCCATATTGTAACATGTTTTTAATTTAATTTAGTGAAAGCCGTTTTTTAAAATAATGATTTATGTGAGAGTATATCGTCTTGCCGGCTTAGATCCGAGCGCTCTTAATTTATTACTAAATGCATTTTTCCATTGAGCTTATATTGATTGTAAAGCACTTTCACATGAGTGTTATCTGCGAAAACCAGCTTGATGTTTTGTTAAAATGTTATTACTTTCTATATAATCCACAATTTGCGAGTTTTATAATCATTGGTGTTGGTTTTTTTTCTACTGGAACCACTGTTGATGTCTTCTATGTACTAAGAAATTTTATCGATTGTAAAGAATTATTTATAACTTGAAGAAATCTGTCTCCAATTGATTCAAAAGCTAATTTTAATATTCTTGTATTTATACCCTCAATGTTACTTCTTTTATTTTGCATTTTATTTATACATTTTCTTAACTCCATAAATTCTAGCATCTTAAATTTTTGTATTTTACAATTTAGTTTGTCCATTGCATTTAGTATATTTTCATAATTTTTATTAACATTTAAATTTCTTGTAATTTTCTCAATACTAGTTATGAAATATGCATTATTAAACTCATTAGCAATTTGTAAATCTAAACTTCTCTATATAATCCTTATTTTACTATAAGGAACGTAACCAGACTGCAACCGGGCTATGTGCCCCGCCGAGCGCTGAATTACAAGTTACAAGTCTGGTGCGTTAAGTGTAATAATTGCATATTACCATCAAAACACTAATGCTTCGATTGCAACAAACACCAGCCGAAAGACTGATCCTACTTAAAGGAGCTCTCATGCCAGTCGTCACACACCACTTGCAGACTGCAGTTTCGAGCTGTTGGCTCTCGTCAGTGCAAGGTAGACAGCTGGGTGGCAATTAACTTCCTTCCTTTTCACGGGAAATAGTGGAATTTTTGGTCTTTCGTGGTATGTATTTTACTATACATTTATTTTCGTTATAATACATTTTCTGCAATTAACGAACTTGGTAAATTTAGCCATGCATAGCCAATAATTTAGAGCAGATTGCTTTATTTATTTTAATAAATTCAGCCTTCAGCAATTCTTTACTGATTTTCTTTTTAAACAGTAATTAAAGCAAAACTTGGCATCTAGATGTCCTTCTAAATACGACGTAGTTATATTATCGTGAATTATCTCTGCTTTAATGGAAAATATTGCTAGAGAAATAAACCGTGTTTAAAATCTTAAGAGACAAATTAATTTTAGTCACAAATGAATTTAGTATTAATTATACATAAAACCTCAGATTGTAAAGAAAGAGAGTACTTAGTTTATTTAATTAATTTGTTTACTTCGGCGGTTTAATGTAATTACTGTAATTTTTTAAAAAATATCCTTAATAAAATCATTGGAGCTCCCTGTGACAATATTTTAAAGGTAAAATGTAACACAGTTATCGTAGAATTGTTACAGGCTTTGTAACTACCATTTGCAGCAGAACGGCAGTCAAAACATTTTGGCCCTTGAAAAACTACCGTCCTCACTGTAGCTATTCTGAGCCCTTGTCATACTGTAACAAAGCAAAGTGGTCGAGGCAAAAACTCACTTGAATTTTAGCCAGCAAACACTGGCAAGGGCGTGACAGGCCATAGTTTGCTTGAATAGGAATTATTACTTACCTATACTTCATACTATCAACAGCCACGCTCATGTGTCTCGGTTGCTCGGGACAATTATACAAATTTCTGTCGTCCTCGGGCAGGAGGTCGATGTCGTGAAAAATAAAACAATCAAAGTCTCTTATATACAGTGCTTCTTTATAACCTATGTTCATCAGCATAGCCCTATTGAACGGCCCTTCGCCGTCCTGCTCTACAACGAATATCGTGTAGTCGAGCTGCTGCCTTTTCAAAAAGGGATGCATGTGCCGCAGGAAGATGAGCAGGTGCTCCCCCCTGCACCTAAACGGTATAACGATGGCTACCTTCTTGAGAACCCTGCAGGACTCCGGCTGCCAATGTCCGCCCGGCGTTAGCCAGGAGAATGTGTTTTCTAGCTGCTGTACTGTAGGAACTGGAGATTTTACTATTGGCAGCCTGCCACCTGCAAAGAAATGCAAAGGTAAAGTATTTATTTGCAGCATATTGTAAAATAATAATTAAAAAAAAATGTAATGTAAAAAAAAATTAGAAGTCCTTGGTTTTCGTATACATACTATATCACAATTTAATTTTTTACCCCCTTTAATAATAGGGTGGGGTGACAATGGGGGCGGTAGGGGGGTAGCTAAAGCCAAAAAAAATTTTTTTTGACGTTTCGTTTTTGTATGCGCACTAAATCACATTTTAATTTTTTTTAATAATAGGGTGAGGGTGGCAATGGGGTGGTTGAGGGAGTAGCTAACGTCAAAATTTTTTTTTAGACGTTTCGTTTTTATATACACACTAAATCACGTAGTAGAGGGGGTAGCTAACGCCAAAAATTTTTTTAGACGTTTCGTTCTTGTATACACACTAAATCACATTTTAATTTTTTTAATCCCCTTTAATAATAGGGTGGGGGTGGCAATGGAGTGGTAGAGGGGGTAGCTGACGCCTAGAAATTTTTTTTAGACGTTTCGATTTTGTATACACACTAAATCACATTAAAAAATTTTTTACCCCCTTTAATAATAGGGTGAGGGTGGCAATGGGGGTGGTATAGGTGGTAGCTAACGTCAAAAAAATTTTTTTAGACGTTTCGTTTTTGTATACACTCTAAATCACGTTTTAATTTTTTTACCTCCTTTAATAGTAGGGTGAGGGTGGCAATGGGGGTAGTAGAGGGGGAGGCTAACGCCAAAAAATTTTTTTAGACGTTTCGTTCTTGTATGCACACTAAATCACATTTTAATTTTTTTCTACTCCCTTATGTAAATTTGCTGTTTTCCGTACAGTCTGTAGAATGGATAAGTGGGCCATTCCAGTTAACTGAACGGATATATTTCATATACGTTCTAGGATGGATATGAAATCGACCAATCGTGTATTAAGTACATAGGCAACTATTCGTTTTAAAAAATTCAAGTTAGTGCGTAAGCTGTCAAAGTAATTGTCAGTGTGTATTCGCGCAGTTTGAGCTAGAAAATAATTTAAAATGAGTGATTTCAATGAAGAATCGATAAACGGTATACCACCTAAAATTTTATTGAAATTATTATATACTGACAAAATTTTAGAGATATATTATGACAAAAAAAAAGTAGCTATATGTGGGGATTGAACCTATAATCTCTTGCATTTCATTTCGAAGCGTGCAACAATACAATACAACATAGATTTATTGAAAATTAGAATGATACAGCATTTGTCCTTCCCGGGCACACATAGCCCATGTTAGCCAATCATACACGCGCGAAGCGCCGTGACAGTTGAAAAGCTAGATGGAACGAGACCGGGTCGAACATGAAAGAAATTTAAATAAGAATACAATCTCCTTTTGCAAGGAAGCAAATTAAAAAGTAAATAACAAAACAGGTAAAAGAGGTACTTAAGATAATTTGTATGTAGTATAAAATAAAATGGTGTAAAAATAATCATGACTGATGGTGTAAAAGTTGTTAATTACGGGGAAATTGTTAGCTAAAAAACCCGTTTCAGATCTCGTTACAATACATAAGTGTACCAAATTCATAAATATCATAAACGGTTCCAGAGTAAACGTGCGCACAAAAAAGTTACAGACAGACAGGAAATTGTTTTTTGCTCAAATTTAACATCTCGACGTTTCATGACATTTTAAGCCTATTTCAACAAAAAATAAATAATATAAATAATAAATTTTTTTAGTGTTTTTTAGTAGTATTTTTACGTTACTATCTCGATATTTTCGATCTTTTTGTTCTAAACTTTTTAAGAAAACCTAAATTCTTCAGAAAAAAATTAAATAAAAGCAATTATAATTTACGATTAGATCTAATTTCCTTTTAACTATATAGTTCACCAGCTTTATGAGGCTTTGAAACTTCTATATTTTTTATTTCAAATATTTTCACCTTACGTGAATATATTACCTAAATTTTGGCATGCCAAAAAAAGTTTGACAAGCTGAAGCAACACTATAAAAAATGACTTTCTCAAAAAATTGAAAATAAAAAAGTTTGCAAGTATTAGATATTCCATAGAGGGACATCCTGTGTATACATGAATTATAGTGGATAATAAATGTTTATTACACGTACACCAGTAACCAGTTTTTCATAACCGTGAGAAAAACCTTTACATCATACGTATTATCGACGTATATGGAATACGTTTATTTGAGGTTCCACATAAACGTATATATCTCGTATATGATGTGACAACAATATAACGTTTTCTTAAAACGTATATATTTAGAATATGATGTACCATATAT
This sequence comes from Leptura quadrifasciata, assembly GCA_963675555.1. Classification (NCBI taxonomy): domain Eukaryota; kingdom Metazoa; phylum Arthropoda; class Insecta; order Coleoptera; family Cerambycidae; genus Leptura; species Leptura quadrifasciata. Next base: position 96,349,033 of record OY776679.1, read on the forward strand.
ATACACACTTTTTTAAAAAACGTCTATGTTTAATATATGATAAGACAAATATATACGTTTTTTGCGCGGACATTCGAACGTTGAATATAGGTTGTGACAAACGTTATATATACCAGTCGTATAAACGAAATCAAAACGTTAATTAAACTATTTGGTGTTGCTTGGGCTGGCCGGGCCTGGTCCAAAGATACTTAGACCTGCTGTCTTCTTGGCTAGTCTGTCGGTTTTTTGAATTCTTTAACCTTTCAAAATTTTTCACACAAGTTCTGAATCACCCCATATAACTTAAAAAAATACTTTGGGCCTATCTATAATGAATTTTTTTTGTAACCATAAGGGTACGAAGCTAATATACATAAACTTACGTAAGTTCGAGGATATATCATCCGGGCACAAGGGTAATACTGTCGAATTGGAAATTTTCGTAACGGTTGCGTTCTCTGATTCAGTTGTTGACGTCAGTTCAAAGACTGTTGGAGTGCCAGTGAAATTGTGTAAATTAGTAGCTAAAAACGGAGGTTTTGTTACGATATAATTAAAGTAAGTATAATTTGAATTTCTTGTGACGGATGAATTGGTTGTTGTGATGTTGTAGTTGTTGGTTTTGTTGTTTTTGAAGAGTAACGTTTTTAAAAGGGGCCCGTAAGTCTGAGATTCTCTCCCATGATTTGGTAACCTAAAAAAATTTGCATCATTAGAAATCATAACTTAAATAGAAATTAACTAATATTTATGGATTACAGGTACAACATGATTAAACCATTCTCGTCTCGCCAGAATATGGCGAGATACTCCACTCTGTATAAAAAAACAGTTGATTTAATTTATTACAGGTATCTGAAGATTGTAAGTCATAGGGGAGGGGGGGGGGTTAGGGTTAGTAAATGATAAATACGTATAGACGTACATCCAGATTTGCCCTATTTTTTTTATAAACAACGACCAAAGTCGGAAAACTCAGTTTTCGGGTAAATGAATAAGATGAATAAAAAAGTCGAAGAACCCCCCAAATAAAGTTGCCGGATTGAAACCAATTGGAATCGATTAGTTACGTTTTAGGGAACAAAAAACCTAAATAATTTTTTTTGGTCCGAGTGGCAGGTAATTTCTTATTAACAATGAAATTGCAAAGTAAAAAAAATGTTAATTGGGCAAAAATAAACACTTTTTGTCTCTAGTAATGTTTTCGAAAAATGCACTGTTTTTGAGTTATAGGCGACTTAAGGACCGAATATGGCCAAAAGTCGACAACTTCAAAAATTCACATCTCGGCTTCTACTGATTTTTTTTTAATGTTTTGGGTTGCAAAATGATCATTAATACTTATACTTAAACATACTATTTTCTGTAATAAAGCAACTTTTCATTTTCATCCTGAAATTTATCATCGAAGGATCGCTATTTTTTTTTGCTTACGCAGAATAGGTGGCGAAGGACTAATCTGCTAAATTTTGCAAATGACTTCAAATGAAATATTTTTTATTTATATAAATATAAAATGTTAATGTTAGACACTATTTTATAATAGAATATAATAATAAGTAAATCACCAATTTAATCTTCAATTGTACTTCTGTCGAATATTTCAGTGTCACAATGTATTATTTCTGGGTTTTTACATTTAACTGAACAACTGCAAATTTCTTCATCACTGCAATGTGATTTTCCGCTGCACGAACAAATTAATTTCTGCAAAAGTTGCAAAGCTGAGTCCCCTTCAAAATAATTAATACTCAATATATTATTTTGTAATATCCAGCCATATTTAGTAGGATCAAAAGAATCTATTTTTTTAGATCTTGACTTTGACTCGTATAATATGTTGTAACAAAGCAGGCTCCGATTGAGGTATTTTGTCTACTGATATACTTCTAGTTTTAGATACTTTATACCTCAAGTCGTTTATAGATAAATACGACTTCCTACCTTACTTCCAGAACTTTTTCTTCTTTCAAATTTTTCAGATGCATAAAGTATATTCAAAAGTCTAGTTACCGCATTCAATGCTTCTTGTATAGGTAAATTAACAATATTTGTCAAGTCATCTCTTTCTTTATCAGAAAGTTTAGAAGATCCAGTATAAGCTTTTATTTTACCAACAGAAGAAAATGAGCTTGTTGTATCACAGCCAGTTAGAGCATGTAAAGTTATAAGTGCTAAGCTTTCACTTGGCCCTCTCGTTTCGTATAATTTATGAATAGGAATATATCGATGGTGATCAATTTTATTCCAGTTTTTCTGGTATAGAATCGTATTGATGGCTGGGAATCAAAATAAAAATAATGAGAAAGAAGAAGTATGAAGACATCTGTATCTGGGGACTTCACAATAATTTGGAGATTTTCAGTGTGTCTTGATTGAATTTCGTTTACGTGAAAAATTAATCGCGTATCGGCATCCATATGATTACAAGATAAGTTAAAATCTTCATACTGATAATTTTCAGAAATAACACGTAATTTCTCGAGGTTTTAATCCGCCAGCTATATATAGTTTTTTAATTTCATCTTTCATTACTTCTGACTCAGGAATGTATTCTTGTAAATATCTACAAATAAAATTTGTTAAATTAGATTTACTTACGTTATTTGCTAAACATTTTTAAAAATCTCTTACATGTCTGTTGCCTAGTATGTCTACTGCATGACCACCAATGCCATACCTGGCAAATCTTTCTTGTTACTTTGGATTGGTGCCACAATCATCATAACGAACGAAAACTACGTGAACTTCATCGGCAACATTTAATTCTTGAATAATGTTCTCCATTATCCTCTTGCCAATATCATTGAAAGTTGTAAAACTGGTAGTAGATAAAGGCTGAAGTTCAGCCATACCACCAATAACCACGCAGTTGAATTTTTGTAATGGTGGCTTTTCAATTTTCAAATCTTTTACAATCTTCTTTTCAAGTAGGTGCATTAAATCTACTCGATCCATCCATCAGGTTTAAAAAGTGAAGAAGGAATATCAGTGAAGGGCACACTCATAACCATTTTTCGATTAATATTAGGTCTATTATCGCTAACCATTAGAGCTCTTTGAAATAAGTCTCTGGCTTAATTACCTTCCTGGTTTCTTTACCATTAACTTTATAAACTGTAGATTTTTTAATATCACCAAATATTTTTAAATCATTTCTTTTAATCGCGTCATTGAATCCTGATGCTTTTTGAAGCCTTTCTAAAAACTTACATTTTTTTCGATCCAGCATCGATTACACCTAGCATACTATTAGAAATTTTTGGCGGGGAAAAAAGTCCACTGCTTATGTTAATTAAAGATGGTGCGTACTTTTCTAATGAGAATGGATCAGTCATATGATGAATATCTTATTAAAAATGTTTTAATATATCAAAAAAGAAATTAGAAAATATTACAAGAAACAAAGTGTTTATTTTTGCCCAATTAACTTCGAGAATGTGTTTTCAAATGATTTTTTTACATTTTTTTTACTTTGCAATTTCATTGTTAATAACAAAATTTGTTATTACCTGCCACTCGGACAAAAAAAAATATTTAAGTTTTTTGTTCCCTAAGATGTAACTAATCGGTTCCAATTGGTTTCAATTCAGCAACTTTATTTTTTTATTCATCTTTTTAGGGGTGCACCGCTCCCTATAACCTTCAGATATCTCTATTATTTTTTTGCATGAAATTGATCAATTTTCTATACATAGACTGGATTAAGACAAGCGTCATCCTCGTGACATTGTCTAGATTTGAGAAATTCACGACTAAAGAGCATTTTTGCGGCGCAGATCCACCTTTAGCTGAGAAGGAAAAATTTTCCAACTGCTCATGTACTCGTATTGTGTATGTGAGTCAAGTTTCAAAAATAATCTCAAATTTCTACAAGCTTTATTTATGTGACTTAATATTTAACGTTGCATTTAATACCTACCGCCAGCGTTGGTGTTACCTACTTTGTGGCGTTGAAGAAAAGAGCGGCTTTCGTGTCTGAGATAGTGCTGAAGAAATATTCCAACACGATGAAAATCAGGACCAAAATAAACAACCCCTTGTAAGGGGTTATCGCGCACCAGGTGGGCATACCCACCCTTCACCTCTTCTGCAGTATACTCTTCATTTTCTGGGATGGCTTTTTTTGTTTCTTTTTTCCTGAAACAAAAAAGTGCAATGAGTGTTTGTTGTTACAATGGGACGTCCGCAGAAAAAAATATATTTTCTCTCTTGATTATTTTTAAGGGTTATATCATAATGATTTTATCAGTACATTTTTAATTGACAAAAAAACTCTGGCTGCTTCTTTGGCATAAACATCAAAGGTGTAGAAGTTATTTTTCCAATATACTGATTAGTTTTGTTAGAATTTTATTTTTGTAGAATTTGTGGTCAGAAGATAGGTACATAAATATTTTCCAGAATATTACCGATTACTACTAAATATTGACATAAAAGTGCGTGCTTGGGTGATTTTAGCTCGGATTTTAGGACTAGGGTAAATAATTTTGAAGGAGCCATGTATTTTTATTAATAATAATAATAATAATAATAGTCTTTATTACCCAACAGGTTACAAGAATTCAATTACAGGACAAATAGGTTATAACTAAATTGTGAATAAATAATAATAATAAGTATCTATCTGTATGAGATTATAACATAATTATACATTTGGAAATTGTGCAATTAAAAAATTCTAAAAATTATGTTTATGTTCCATAGTAATGCTACGTATCTCTTTGAAATTTACGTTGAATATACATGGGTGAACGGAGCAGCAAGTTGGTTTCAGCCATTGGTAAATTAAAAATATCTACTTGTCTAGATGAAAACCTTGGCACTCGAAAATTCAACACTCCAAGGAGATGCATGCTATCAATTTCATTGTCCAGAAGTTTAAAACAAAAATTTAATAATATAGAAATTATTTTTATACGCAATTTTGAGGTTTCATTTGCAAATAAATATGAAAGACCCATTTAGGCTTATTTAAGCCTGTCTATGGGTTACACCTCCTTAAGATGCAAAGAAAGAGAAAATAAACTGAAAAATAACTGAACAACAGTGAATGTTAAACAAGAGAGAGAACAGAAACTAAATTGTACATATAACTGTATTAATTGTTTAATAATTTGATTAGACACTATACAACTACTGCACTAAGAAAACAGAAAATATCGAAATTAATATTCACAAGGAGATATATACAATCAAAGTATAGTTAATTTAATAACTACATGGGATCAATAATATTATAGAGCATATTTCCATCATTTGAAGTCATCCACGCTAATACTTTTTTCTTGAAAAGATGTTTTGTTTTTATGATTATTAGAGATATCGGCAAAATATTAAGCAATTTCGGCACAATGTAAACAAAGTATCTTTGACCAATACTTCGTCCTGGGTATAATAAAGTGAGCCGCTTCTTGTTCTCTGGTATTACGTTCGTGATTTATCCTACTAATGTACTGTTTATTTCGGAACAAAAATAACAGGATATTCTTAGCGTAAAGCTGCCGCAAATCTAGTATATTAAGTTCCGAAAATAATTGTTCCGTGGGGTATAGGAAGGGTTTAAAATATATGAATTGTAGAATTTTTTTCTGAATAATTTCCAGAGGTATCAGATATGCTTTCCTTACTCCTCCCCAACCAATTATGTCATACTGAATAATGGAATCGATAAAAGCATAGTATAATATTTTAAGATGATTCAAGGGTAGTATCTGTCGACATTGATAAAATTTAAAAATTAAGCCCCGAATTTTTGTCATTGTATTGTTTACATGTATATTCCATCTTCAATGCGAGTCAATAAAAATACCGAGGTATTTGATAGATCGAGTGAAATTAAAAGATTATTTACTGATATGGTGCTGTAGTCAGGTAAATATTTCTCGTAAGACGTAAAGGGAATAATTTTAGTTTTATCTACATTTATTGTTAGCAAATTCGCACTAAACCAATCAAAAACTTTCTTTAAATCCCTTTCAGCCAAATGTCTCACATCATCCCAGGTATGCCCGGTATAACTGTATCATCAGCAAATGTATTATTGTTCCAGAGGAATTCAATGTAAGTAAGCTGTTTAAATATATAGTAAACAACACAGGTCCTAGAACTGTACCCTGTGGTACTCCACAGGTTACAGTTTGCTCTTTGCTTAAGACATTTTTTATTTCAACTTTTTGTTTCCTTTCCTTCAAAAAACTTTTAAATAATTTTAAAACACCTCTAATTCCAAAGTTTTCAAGTTTTTCTAGCAAAAGTCCATGACTGACGGTGTCAAAGGCTTTTGCTAAATCAACAAAAACACCCAGACATGCTTTCTTGTTATCCATATCATCGTATATTATTGATGTCACTGTTGCTATTGCATCCTGGGTTGAGAGGTCTTTTTGAAATCCAAACTGTATATCAGATAAAATTTTATTTTTATTTAGATAATCAACTAAACGTGACCTTATAATTTTTTCAAATAATTTTGCGAAAGAAGAGGTTAAAGAAATTGGACGACAATTTGATACATCTGTTTTACTTCCTCCTTTGAAAACTGGTCTAATGATTGCCTTTTTAAAATGCGTAGGAAACTCTCCACATGCAATGCATTTATTTATAATAAAACACAGTGGATCCACAATAGTATCAATTGTTACGATTTTAATAATTAATTTTTTATACCATCTGGACCTGGTGCCTTATTATTTTTTAGTTCTAGTACAATTTGTTTAATTTCTGTTACATTTGTATAATTTATATACATAGAATGGGGAAAGTTCACAATTTCATTTAACATCGGTACCTGCACTATTTTAGAAGCAAAATTTTCACCTACTTGAGAAAAATGGGTGTTAAATTTGTTACCTATTTCTTCAACATCTATCACTTCATCTTCGTTTTCTGTTATGATTTTATCTATATTTTTGTCTTCATTTTTGTAGTTATTCGAAAAATCTCTTACGATATTCCAAAGTGTTTTAGTACAATTTTTATTAGTGTCAATTTTGGATTTAAAATAATTATATTTTGCTTTTTTTATTAAACAGTTAATTTTGTTTCTATAAGTTATGTAGTCCTGTTTAAATTGTTCATTTTGGGGATGCCTTATATGTTTTTGAAACAATTTATCTCTGTTATTAATTGTAATAACCAATCCCTGCGTAATCCATGTTTTTTTCCTGTTTATTGGGTTCAATTTTATAATTTGTGTTGATTCCGAGATACAAATATTTCAAAAGCCTCATTTGGATCCAGGCAGCTATACACCTGATCCCAAGACTAGTTAACAGCTGTATCAGTTTTTCATTATTAATTTTTTTATATGACTCACCAAATTATTGTTTAACACAATTACTTGTTTCTTTATAATTGATTTTTGAGATGACTGAGTAGTAATGGTCTGTAATATTTGTTTTTATTATTGCTGAAATTACACTTTCAATAGGTATACCGCTTCTGGATTTGAGGAATATGTGGTCTATGCATGGATAATGCTATGGATAAAAACCATAAACTTCGAAATGTATACATTTGCCTGGTATTCTGGTACGACTTTATTTGATTGGATGTAAGACCAGAAAAATTTAGGATTGGTTTTCAATTTCTCTTCAACAGAAACTAAGTATGATCTAAATGCAGCATTAATTTCAAATTTTACTAATGACCTCGATCTTTTAAAATTTTCTGCAGCTTTTGTTGTTTTAAATTTTTTACGATAGCAATTTTTTATCTTAATATTATTAATAATATCTAAGGTGTACGTACCATGATGGGTATTTACGTGCTTTATAAATGGGTACATGGTTATCAAATATTGATGTCAATTTTTCATAAAAAATTGAACCAGCTAGATCAACATCATTAAATGACTGTAAAAAAGACCAGTCAGTTTCCAATAAAGAATTGTATAAATCAGGATAATGAGCTTTACGAAAGTTGAATCTTTTCATATCAGAACAATTTGACAAATTTACAAAACCATCCTTATAAATTGACGTTTTGACACGTAAGGAAGGGTGAAACACATCTTCCTTTACCAAAGGAATTAAATCACGAACAACTTTACATTCTATATTACCAATAACTAAATCTAATGTTCGATCGTAACTGATACTTATTGTTTTAAGTTACAAAGATTTATGAAGTATTTGGCGTCATGTACTTCTGTATTATTAAAATTTGTAAGTAAATTGTCATTATTAACTATTACATTTTTAAATATTACCAAGAAAGTATCAAATGCTGTAATTAAAGTCAGGTTATGTCCTTTATAATGTCTGTATATTAAAATTTAGCCTCTAGTAGTCCAGTCATTCAAGCTTTATACCTCAGAAATATTTTACTACGAACCGATTTACATGGGGCGAGCATGGGTGCGTCTTTACTATGTACATACTTCGATATGCGATGTAAAGCAACGTTAGGCGTGGTTAGTAGTTGGATTGGTGACCGTTCCAACGAAGACCACGTCCTCGCCTCACCCATCTTCCAGCGGCTTGTATATCAGTGTATGCGCGGAAGCTATACAACTTTAGGCGAGGGTTGTATAGGAGATACACCATCCTTCAGAGGGGATGTAAAGCCGTCGGTCCCTTGTCTATTAAATGTTAGGCAAGTAAAAGATCCCTACTCTTCTTAAGGGAAGAGGTTCGGCAAAATTCCTGGTTGGGGGTAGCTCGTCTACAGGCGTCGGTGTTAGGCCTCAGTAGCGGAAATAGGCCGACGTTAAATAAATGTATAAAAAAAAAAAACCGATTTACATGAAATTTTGGAATTAGGCTTATCTTACCCTTAACTTCAAAAGTGATATTGACCCGACCTCCGTTCTTACCCTGGGGGTGGTTGCCACCCCTTCTCGTTAGTGGAATTTTTTTGTCAAAATAACCTAGGGGATCGATAGAAGACCCAATTCTAAGCAAAAAGTGTTCTATAAAGTTTTTTCAAAAATTCAATACTTTTCAAGTTATTGGCGATTGAAAACTCGGAATTTTCCCACGTTTTTCAACGGTTTTTTGCAAATATCTTAAAAAATATGCGTTTTAACGATAATTTTATAATAAACAAAATTGTAGAAGGTAAGAAAATGAATAAACTGGTGTTTTAAAGAGTGTTCTAAGTGCAATATTAAGCGAGATATTGAAGATAAAAGCCGTTTTTTTTTGTCTGAACTTTAATCGATGTATTCAATGCCATCTAGCGGACAACGGATACATTTTATCCATATGACAATGAGAAACTTTTTTATAGTGCTTAAAATAATCTTTAAAATGAGCAGTGTTAAAAGTCTTTTGCACGTAAAGTGAGTGAGTTGTAATGAAAAAAAAGGGACATCTAATTTTTTTTTTAAATCCATGTGTTTCATAAGTGCCATTTCCACCAAAATTAAAATTAATCGTATTCCGTCTAGATTTAACTATAATATGAAGAGTTTATTGGATTCCAGCCGTTTGACTGCTTTGGAATGCATACTTTAAAAAAAAAATCACGATTTTAAGAAGATAACAAATTTTTCACTTTAAAAAAAAACAACTTTTTTTCATAATATTTCAAAAATAATGAAAGATACGTAAAAAACTGTAATGATAAAAAATGTAGGTCTTTTTTTGACCAAACAGACCAAAATTGACGGAGATATGACTGTTTAAAGAGCGCGCGGTAGCGCAATCACAGTCTCTCTCGAGCCCTTTGACCCTTCACCGTTTCAAAATGAAGGGTTTTACACTACATGTCATAATGCAAAAAGTTGTAGCTCTTTTAATTACCTTTAAAATGGTTTCTTTAAAGTTGTGATAGCTTTAAAATTGAAGAAGTTATGGTCCAAAAACTAAACGTTTTTTTTCTTCTATTTAGTAAAATGAAAATTTCGGAGCACAAAAATTTGGAGCAGAGTGAAAGTAAAGAATAATATGAACCCAAAACTATTGTCTTATATATATATATATATATATATATATATATATATATATTGTTATTATACATGATTTGCAGGAAACAGCTACTCAGCGGGCAAATACCCCGACCTGCATTGAATTACACCTTACAAATAATGAAAAATTGGTAGCCAATGTCATTTGTCAACTCCCTGACCAGACATAGACCGGTTTCGAACTTATTAGTTCTCCTCAGTATGCCATAGGTCATGGAGCAGACAAATGACAGTGGCCAACCTTCTAGTCTTATACAGACTAATGTAAATGGTATAGTGGTGAGAGGTAATTGAATCCTCTATATATATATATATATATATATATATATATAGGAAACATACGCACGAATACATACAAACGTTCATATATGTATATATAATCTTGATTACGACAGCAAATCCGATATTGAGTCATGAACGATTGGTGTAATAGTTTTTTTATGTATTGTAATGCTCTTGTTGCAGAATTTTTTATAGTTAATTACTAATTTAATCTAGTACATTTCCAGATAACTTGTAAGTTTATATTTTATTCAATAAAAAGTGTCTCATTACTATAATTAAATTATTTTTAATTGTATAAACATATATTTTCAATGTTTTAATTTAGGGGTAGTTTTAAGGGTTGGAAAGCTAAACATATGATAGTCATTTTCGAGAACGTGGAACAACATTTAAATCATTTTGAGTTCATCAAAAGAAATTTTTTTATACAATTTTTAATTGAAGGGTTGTTTTTAAGGGTTGAAAAGGGGTTAAAAATATTATAATTAAGGTAGAGAACGTAAAACAATATTTACTCTATATTTAAATCTTCTTAAGTGATACAAAAGTATTTTTTTGTAATTTTTTTCAATTTAGGGGTCGTTTGCAGGGGTTGTAAAGTTTTTTAGGGGTTGAAAATGGGTTAAACATGAGATAATTGTGTTAGAGAACACTTTACGATTTCACTCCTTATTATTAAATACGTTTTCTAGCGATAACAGAACTCAATGTCAATTTTTTCATTAAGGGGTCGTTTTCACCCCTTAAAAATAAAAAACGGAGGTCGGGTCAATATCACTTTTGAAGTTAAGGGTAAGATAAGCCTAATTCCAAAATTTCATGTAAATCGGTTCGTAGTAAAATATTTCGGAGGTAAGACCCTATTTTTCGCTTCAATGACTGGACTATAGGTGTCCCGGTGGATCTGCACACCCCTAACCCACACTTGACAATACAACCACAGAGATTCTGCAAAGTGTGAGTAGACATTTTGGCTATTACCTCCCGCCCTCCCCATTAAGGAGTTTGCAGAGCACTTTAACCACATTAACCACAACTTCAAATAATAAATAGTTAATGTTATTGTTTAATGGTGAAATTAGCTGTCAAGTATCTCCACTTGTAATGTTATGCAATTATATCCCATATTAGCGTCAATGTGAACCAAATGAAAACATGGAACGATAACAATATTCTCTGTAATTAATCAGTGGTCAGACATGCTTCTGATAGACCGTTAAAGCGATATTGATTGAACAACCGAGCGTTTATTAATGTAACTGAGTTTTTAAATTATTCAACAGTGAAATAGTAGTTGCACGATAACGAGGCATTTACACTTTTTGTTACCAAAGCATCGCATTGACAGAAAGCTTCCAATGAATTATTAATGGTTAAATCGGATTAGGGAAAAATAGACGCTGAATGGAGCAGTCCTCGATTTTACCCACAATTCATTTACATTATGGTGATCGTTTAACCTGGTGACATTTCCCATTTAATTGATATCCGCCAATGTTATTATATGTAAATTTTGAACTATTCTTAAACTGTTTTGTATGTTAAATCCAGTTTGCCGTAAATCTTGCTATTCTTGCTTGAAATACAATAAATATTATTGTCTGAAAGTTATTAAATAATATAAACAGAATCTTAAAACTGTGTATTTGACATACACAGCAAAATAAGAGTTCTTCCAAAAAAGAGATTACTTTCCGAAACGTCAGCAAAATACATTATTTCTGTGTTTATTCCGATTTATATTATTTGCAAAACATAACCTCTGACTATTCCTTTGGCGTAAATGTCACGGGCGCAGAGGCTTTTTTCTAATAATTCTATTATTTTGTAGATTCGGTGATTTGTTTTTGAAGAGGATAATAATACATGTGGTAGAAAACCCAAATAATAGGAAAGAATATACAATAAATATTATTTTGCTTATGACCCAAGAGGCTAACAAAAATCAAATTAACTATGGCGTATTACTGGTATTGTATGAAATTGAAATTCATTCATTCCCTTTATCCAGTACTTTGGTAGTCGAGTTAGTGTCTTTCCATTATAGTTGATCTTCTTTAACTTGTAAACATCAAAGACAACCAAAAAATGCATTTTCCGGGTTCAAAATGTTCCGCGCGTCCTCCCAAGTACGTTTTTCTGACAATATGACTGAATTATGTCGTTTTACATGACCATGCCATCCATCTATTGGACGGATCTAAATCGAGCTGCAAATTCTTTGTAATAAAATTGTCTAACGCCTTGAATAGGTTTCAAGTTTAAATTCGACATAACCTTAAAATCATCTAAATACACATATAACTTAAATTTTCTGAATTTTATCTGTAACTCCTCAGGAACTGAACAAATTTTATTGAAATTTAGGGGAAATGATGTGGCTTGTAGTTATGAAAACGTGTGACTAATTTCAAGATAATGCATAATCTAGAATTGCTAAAAAGCATTTTCCTTGAAAAGTTGGAGATGCTGTATTATTTGGGCAAATCACAGTAGAATTTTTTCTTCTTTCTTCTTTTTATGCTGGAAGCTGTTTTTTACGTAACCTCAAAAAATATCAAAATTTTGGTTTTTTCGATCTATTTTTTATGAGAATTTTTATTTTTTTCTTAATTTTTTAGTTTTTTTATAAATAACGGTATACACGCTCAAATTCTCCAGAAAACTATCAACACTTTTCCAATCGTCTCACAGGATTTCTTCGTAATGCTTGAACCGCTTTTGAGAACCCACTAGTCAACAAAGGGCCCAAAGCATATACAAATATACACGTTCTCGCTTAACGAGTAAAGTGTCCATATCGTTAATAAGAAAGCCAGATGGAAATTTTGGCAATCATAATAAGGAAGTGGCGAATACTTTTGCTGATACGTTTTTCGAAACACATAGGGTGGATTCTGGTACACAATCTTGACTTCAATACTCGCTCAAACACATCGATTTAAAGTATTAATATTACTTGGGAAAAGTACGGAAGCATTTAGCTAAATTACGTATTGACTCCTCTCCCGGAGCCGACACAGTTAACTCTTTACTTTTGTCCAGATGTGCTACTAGTCTATGTGAATCACTTTCTAAAATCATGATTAAATCCATGGAGAGTGGTACAGTTCCTGATGATCGGAAAAACGTCAGTGTGATGCCTATTTATAAAAAAGGCAAGTTTTCCAACTACAATTATCGACCTATTAGCTTAACTTCAATTCCATGTGAGTTACTAGAACGTATTATCTGCGAAGAGCTGATCCCTTTTTTACTAAATAATAATATTATCCTCTCTCAATCCAAGGATTTTTCCAAACCGCGTCAGGCGGTTAATGTGTGGACTTTATAATCGACAGTGAACAACCGCTAGATGTAATTTACTTGGACCTTTCACGTGTCTTCGACAAAGTGCCGACGAGACTACTGTACAAACTTGAACATTTCGGAGTGCGCGGAAAACTCTTTACGTGGATTGAGTCATTCTTGAGTGATCGTGAGTTCTCTGTGCGTGTAGGAATCTGTTCTTCCGACAAGCGTAAAGTTTTAAGTGGCGTACCTCAAGGTTCGACACTAGGCCCGATGTGTTTTTGATATACGTTCAGACCTGACGCAGAATTTCACATCATCTCTTTCGCACGTGTTCTAATTGGTTGAACAATGCAAAATGCTGTGTACTGCATATGCCTAAACATAATCCAAAATTGAACTACAACGTTAACGGAAATGACCTTATAACTGTATCAGAGCAAAATGACTTTGGTGTTGAATAACAGACTCATTGTCCTGGCATGCTCATGTTACCAAAGTAGTTAAGAAATGCAATCAGTTAATTTATATGGTCAGAAGGTCTTTCTTTTCAAGATCTTTACGAAATTTACAATTCGTATATTCGTCCACATTTAGAGTTTGCTGTAGCTATATGGTCTCCTGTTTTAAGGCAAGACATCAATAGGCACGTCCAAAGACGTGCAACCAAGCTCCCGCAAGGTTTACAAAAATTCTTCCTTACGAAATTCGTCTCAGCCATCTCATACTTCAGCTACTGGAAACAAGGCGAATACTCTATAGAGAAATGTACTTATCCAGAAGATATTTTTATCTACTTAATGTGAATCCCCGTATACGTGGTCACGAAAGTGAAATTTTGAGCTTGTGCCTATCAATTTTTCAAAATTGATTAAATCTATTCAGATACCTATAAAATGCTTTTTAACGAATAACGTTATGGACGTTTATTATAATAGTTAACTTAAATAATGATTTATTGTACAAGGATTATATATAGATTCGGCAAAATTAGAAACAGAAAGTCTAATGTTGCTACTCCCAGCATGCTCCACACTTCGGGAAATCTTATTTTTATCAGCTTGTCGTGTGTGAATGCTCGCTGCAACTGGTATAGTATAGGTCGAGAAACTTTCATTCGTGTGCTAATAATATAAATAGACATCTGTCTCGCTTTCACGTAAGCGATGTAAAGGATGGAGAAGGCGATGGTTGGTTTTGAGTTTTTTGCAAAAATTTTTATTATTTTTTAAATTTATATACTCTGGACAGTCTTTATCGAAATGCATATAATGCAGTCAAAATAGGATTTGAAGTGGAACTTTTTCCACAAGCAATTTTATGGTTGAATCCTGTTGGGGAGATGTTAAGGAGTACCCAAAAAATGTTTGTAGATCAAAGACCCTATGTTTCAATTGTTATTAACAATTTAGTTTTTTTAACCGCGTTTTTCAACCTAAAAATATGAATAACTCAAAATATGTAGGTCCGATCTGGACAAGAAAAAGCAAAATCTTTGTAATTAAATTTTCTACAAATTTACGTTTAGTGTAGGTCTTATGAGTGCAACCATAACCGACAAAAGTGAAAAAACTGGCCAAAAATCGTTTTCTCTTCATTTTGCTGCCCAGAGCCGCTGGGTGAACTGATCAGCTTCAAACTTTCAAAAAATCTGCCTTTTGTCCTAACAAAAACTCCCTGAAAGTTTGGTGCAAACATATTAGACCCGGTGTGCGCAATTGAATTTTTGTTATTTAAAATTTAAATTGGCCACCATTATATGCCATTAAGGCCAAAACGGACCATTTTTTTTCAAAAGTTAGGTCTCGACGCTAGGCTTTTGATGCCGTAATTTTTTTTTTAAAACCTATTTTGGCCATTTTTGCATTTGTTTAAAACGCAATTAACAAGAAACGAATTTACATGTGTTTACAGTGCATACCTATGGCTCATAAACACCCAAAACTTATTTTTCTCCTAGTTAATTTACGTTAAATTTTAGTTTATTTTTACTTTTTAGTTTATTGCGCTTTTACGCAGTGGACTTTTTATATTCTGAACTCTTTGAATAAATTCAGAATCGTTTAATGGACTTGTAATCTGACGTATAGGTTAATTAAATGTAAATGTTTTTCGGCACGAATCACCATAAATATATTTTGAATATAAATCACTAATCTTACAAACAACCGAAATTGCAGTCTATTTGTTAGTTTGGCGAAGTCCAACATTTACCAAAGGGATTCCGTACCGCTGTATATAAGGTGGGTCTCAAATGAGTAGTTGAAATTGAACACCATGTATAGTTGTCTGTAAATTTAGGTTATATTTTTTAATTCAAATGGAAGTAGTATATTTTTAGGATCTATACAGGGCGATTCATAAATAGTGGTACAACACTTAACTGTTGATTGTAGGAGTCGAAATATTAAGATTTAGTCGATAATGCCTTAATGAAATGTTTATAGATAAAAAGATATAGGGTGTTAGAGTTAAAATTAAATTTTTTATTTTGTAATTCAATGATTTTTTAACATTTTATCATAAAAATTGGTGGGTGGAGGTTTTTTCCCATAATTCTTCCTGGGTATTTATGTTATCATTGTATACTAAATACTTACAGTAGCCCCAAAAGTAAAAATCCAAAGGATTGAGGTCAGGACTACGAGGAGGCCAAGGAAATTCACTTCCTCGACCGATCCAGTGATGTGGATAGTGCCTATTTAAATGATTACGTATTTCTACCGAATAATGTGCTGGGGCCCCATCCTGCATGTATCACATATTGTTTCATAAATTTATCGGAACATCATATAAGATTTAAGGAATAATGTTTTCTAAAAAGTCCAGATAGGATGCACCATTTAAATTTGGTGGTAACTCAATTGGCCCTAGTATGCAGTTTCCAATGATAACACACCACACATTTATTTTAAATTCGTGCTGGAAGTGTTTTTTCTTGGATAAAGAGGGATTTTCAAGTTCCCACGGATGACTATTTCTCCAAATAAATACCTCATCCGGAAGCAATATTCGTTCGAAAACTCGATCTCTGTGGAAGATTACGAGGTAACAAATTTTGCACTGGAATAAAGTGATATGGTTAAGTTTTTCTTTCTTTAATCATCTACGAATTGATGACTGACTTAAACTAGTTGCCGCCGATAACCGCCGCGTACTTACTTGTGAATTTTCTACCACAAGAACTAAAACGTCTTCGTCTTGTTCCACAGATATTCTTTCGGATGACCAGCGATATCACGTTTTGGGCGAAATGCATTTGTTTCTCCCAAACGATCAGAAAGGTTTTTAAATAACCTATGATCAGGCTGCCTTCTGTTTCAATACAGTTCTAAGTATCTCCGAGCTGCAGCACGACCACAAAAATTTACTTGCGAGTATACACAAACCATGTCTCTCAATTCAGAAGTCGAAAAAAATGTATGGCGACGCATTTTTTATAAAACGATATTAGAAATAAATAAAAAACACAACACTTAATTAAATAAAACTCTCCGCAACAACTAATAATAGAGGAGCCCACGATGCTAAATGGGGATTTACTCGAACGTCGTGGGAACCTATCTGATTTTGAAGATTAGATGGTAGAAAGAAAAAAAAAAGGGTATATACCCTTTCACCGGTGGGGGCGTTAAAGAACACGCCAAAACCTTCGATAAACTTTTCGAAACTATAACAAAATCCGACTTGTGTGCAGCAGTGCAACTCATGCGTTGTGTTAAATATGAGAACAAGTTAATCCAGTCTCCAGTCAAAGTATTTCGCTGGTTCCTCAGTGATTCGGTGTCAGAAAAGTATAGTTACCATGTACTCAGAACGTGCATGGGACCGCCTCGCCTGAACGTATGAATTTATAATTGCAGAAGTGTGGGCTATGAATGTAATAATTACTCGAGGATCTCACAATAGAAAAGTTCGTATAGATGTCAATCAGTTCAGATTTGGAAGGCAAATGGCTACTTATACCTAAATATTTAACACATTCGGTTTGGGGCATAATATTATTTTCACCGTTATTTGTATTCAGAGGGCCGAGTTTCGGTAGGTTGTTTTTGTATGAAGTGAAAGGAAAATACATGGACTTTTCATCATCTATAGTTAACATATTACAATCGAATCGTTTTATTTGTTTGAAATCATTTTCAGCTTTGCTATTCACTGTTTTCCTTTATATATTATGACAGAATCATTGGCAAAACTAAGTATCTTCCCTTCGCTTGGTAGTTCAAGATGATCATGTATTTATAAGTTGAATAATACTGGACCAAAGCTGTTCCCTGCGGTTCACCGTATTCCACAATTTTTGGATCACTGTCAGTCTTATCAATTCCTGCATATTGGTGTTCATTAGTTAAGTAAGATTCGATCAGATTATATGCATAGTTACGTGAGTCTGTAAAGCTCGAGTGGCTACTGTCTAATGGTAACAGGTTTGAGAAAACCTGACTAATTATTTTCTATTTATTGAACTCTGAAGTGATATTTGATAAGATCATTTTCTGATCCAAATTTGCACGTTTAATTATATTTATATTAAGGCAAAACTGAAGCGGACTAAGTGATGACCCCTGAGGTACAACTGATTTTAACTGCATAGATTCGGTTGTTGTTAATTTTAATAGCTGAGTTTTGCTTTAATGACATAATAGTCATTACAAATAATAGAGTAATATAGTAATTACATCACATGACATAACAGATGTCTATTAAACCTTTGTTAAGGCCTAAAAAACAGAAAAATGGTGTTACGAAATCCAATCAATGACCACTATCTTAATAAAATTAAATTAGGATCATCTACAGATAATGCCAACATCGTTGGCGACTATCGTCGAAAGAATACAAGTCTCCAGATGTGGATACTTCCAGAAACGCAAAGCGGCCTAAAAATGGAAAAAAGCATATGGACGATAAACATTCTAGATGTAACAGAACCGATAATTAAAATATATTTTTTTGTAAATGTATTTTTTCCTAACTCCTCTGCTTTGTACAGCTGTGCTCCTCACATGTATGTACTATAAATTATTCCGTTCTGCACCATCATATGCGGGAGAGAATTTTCGCAGTACAAACAGTGTTCTCTCCCCAGGGCGTACCTTGAGATATTGCCTCTTAATATTCATACGTATATTATAAGAATGTTTAGTATAATGTTATTACAACTCCTATTATCGTTTATGTTTGCGAAGAAGATTAAATTATACCCCAACATAAAATGCGTTAATTTGATTACATTCATTTGTTTACTTATGTTATAAAAACAAGAAACTAAAAATAGTATGCGGTTGAAGGACAATTTTCTGCGACGTGAAGGTCGACTTTTGATAGTTTTTGTATAATTTGCATAGCTGATTAGATCTTAAATTATAATACCTGAAAATTAAATTTAGTTAGGGATCTAGGCTGCCGTACGATGCGTTTTAAAGGTGAGGGGGTCAACTAAAATATATACAAAAACGAAATACAGTTTCTCGTAAAATTTTCTGCCGGATCAGAATTTCGAGTCCGCCAATAGCGGGACACACACACAGAGGTTTTTGCGTGGATTTTAATCGGCACAGTGAAAGATTGCAGACTTAACTGTACGTTAATGTGCGAGCGCGCATCAGACTTGTTTGGTCTTGAAATAGTTGTAGGGTACACTATTTAATTTCTAAAGAAAGTACTGGTAATTATGTCACCAGTTAATTTCATTAGTATTTATTTATCTGAAGGATAAACAAATAAGAGTGATCGTCTAGTTTTGTTAGTGTAGGACCCAAACTTCATTGTGTGTGTGTAGTAACCCTTTTTAATTTACCCAGGTTCTTTTATATAAAGTTTAATATTACTTGTTTCTGTCTGATACTATATACCTTAGAAAATTAATCACTTTGTTAATTGAGATACCTGGTAAACTCGAACACACTTGTCTATTAATTGAGAGACCTAGTTAATTATATATGTTATTTATGTAGTATTTTATTACTCAAGATTGCACTGTACCTTTATAGTTGAAGTCTGTTTGCTATTTTGATTTGAAATTAAACCATTTATTTAGTTTGTTAACTGTATGACAAAAAAGATAAAGGTGAAAGAAAATACAATAATTGATGGGAAAAAATAGTAAAAAAAAACCATTTTATTTTATATAAATTGATGCAACAATAGTCGAACATGAAATCAAAAATAATTCAAATATTTGAGACAATTATCTAAATATTATATGCGTCGCTATAGTAATGACCATACTATAGATATACTGAGTGTTTTGATACAATAACAAGAACTGAGATACAAAAGCACGCTGTGTTATTTTAATAGTAATTAGAGTTGTGGCAACGGCCTGATAATGATAATCTATAATAGAGCTGTTAGCAATCGCTAGGTAATAATGGTTTATAATTAAAGTTGTTAACAATAGCCAAATAACGAATCGAATGCAAAGCAAAGGACAAGGATCATGTCATGGTTGTACATTATCAAAATTAAGTTGAAAAATCAGCGTTAAATACTCATGTAAAATATCATAGAACGTTGAGGAAAAATCCTTTGATTATAATTAAACAAGCAGTCTACCAAATTTTGTATGACTGCCCAACAACGTAAAACAGGGCGGGTAGATGTAAATCAAACAGATGAGACATCCCGGTTCAGTACTCGACGAAAAGTAAACCCTTCTTAATACGAACAAGTTTACGGGCTAATTAATCCAGTACTGGTCGATGGCCTGCACAGTTTGTGAGCGCAAGGTAATTAAGTGGATGGATCGTTATTAAACAATCATAGAAACCAAATAGATCGCTGGCGAGAAATCTCAGATAATAATTTGACAGGTAAACATTACTACGACATTTTACGTGTCCAAAATCAGGCACACAGTAGCCTTAATAAGTACATCAAATGAAAAATAATGGAAGTGAAAGTTTCTTATCATTGCGTAAACGCAGAAAATATATAGTTCTTGAATATAAACTTGTTATATAGTAAACGCAAATTTCCCTAGTAAAATATTCAGAAAGTGAAATTTTATGAATTAAAATCGTGAATGAAATCATAACTGAATAACTGGTAATAATATTATCATAGTTAAATATCAAACCTAATCGATCATAAAAGAAAATTTAATATTCCTTTAGTACCACAAATGCGCCAAGTTGCCCCATTACACCCCGACGAAACCACAATATAAATCCAATTGCCAATAATAAAATAGAGTCTCGAAATAAGCAAGCGATCACCTTTAGAAATTTATGCCCGCAGAATTTCCGTGCCCCCTGTATAGCGTTATATCGCCCGTGAATGCATTCCCCCAGGTTCTACATGTTTAACGTCCTCGTCGAGCATGGCATGGCGGTGGTTGAGAAGAATTCGTTAAAATAAGATGTAAGTTATAATATTATTTGGCTAGTAGTTTAGACGGCTGATTTAGTGAAAAATAATGACAAAATAATTTATTAAGCTCGGCGAAACTCGCGACGTAGCTTAGAATGGATTTCAAAGGCAAATATAAAAGTTCGGCGAAAATATCGCGACGTAGCTTAAAATGTTGTATCTTCAGATGCCGTCTATCTTCTCTTCTTTAAATACAACGCCGTCTTCCTTTTATATGGTAAAAGTGACGTCACAATTACATGAAAGTTTCGAATTTTGTGGTCACAGGCTTGGAAATGTTTACATTACGTGTTGAAAACAAATACGCGGCAATATATGAAACTAGACATATCTTATTCTAATTATTAGAATATATTCTGCGTTTACCATGATTAAATAAACGACTTATGACGAGTAGACGTTATAAAATATAAAGCTTCTTTTTCATTATTCATTTGCCATAAAATTATACATTCCTGAATAAACGTAAAGTTTGAATAGGCAGACCTAAAAATTTTAAAAACGAATGTACACCTTATTTGAAGGATGAAGAAACTTTATTTCTTTGCCTTAAATAAATGTAGACATTAAAAAATGTATATTTTGCAAACGATTGGACACAGTACTTAGGTCCTGAGTGTCTATCGGCGGAAGAAAACAAAGTCGCCAAGTCACTTTCTTCCTCGAAAAAAACGCGAAAACGGCTCTCGCCGCAGCGAAAAATCCGTATATAAATCCGTACTTTCAAATCGCAATATCTGGAACTGCTGGACCGATTTCGACAAGTCGCATTCGCGAGTCCTTTATTTTATCCCAATACACTTTTTCAATCCGAATCAAACTAAACGAGTTATGTCCGAAAAACTGATTTTTCCTATATTTACATGTAAATTCCCTCCCCGTCTCGTGAAAAGTTTAACCGGAAAATTTTCCGGATGATAGAGGGGATTCGACTTCATAACACACACAAAAAATTCGAAAAAAACGAGTCCGTTTGCAAATCCAGAGCGACCCCACTAAATCGACAACATATATTCACTTCTAAATAATAAATAAAACTGAAAAAGTTTTTTAAAAAAAGGTGTTTTAAATACTGGTTCATCAAAATCCTAAAATAGTTCCAAAATCCGTCACTTATATAGCATGCATATCTTGCGAAACAGCTAGCTTTGTCTGTTTACTTCAGCGCTGACGATACTTTCTTTTCATAAGAGCGGCAGCTTATTTCGCAAAGCCGCACTCTTGAAAATTTCTCGCCTGTAAAGTTTTTATTCTGTCGCAGAAATCTTCTTAACTTCATAACGAGTACACTTTGTAAATTACAATAACATTTCCTCCAAGTTTACCGCACAGGCAATAAGCTTTAGCTTCCATATACTGATAAAACTTTCATTACACTCTACGAATTTAATTACTTTACCCAAGTAATTATCTCTACATAGCTTACGTTTAACGTTTACAGTTTAATTTTGTAATTTTATGGTGGATGGCTATCTACGTAAACACACACCCAAGTGCATTCCCATACGTACGCTTAGGCTTAAAAAAGCTATTTAAATTTTAATGTGCTAAAGTATCCCAAGGGAAGAGGATCATAAAATATTCAGCAAGCTATTGACCAGAATTTCTGCTTTAATATCAATTTTCTCGCATGTTTTGTGCGGTTTATACATTGAAAAACAGTATTTCCTGTGAAAATTGCAGAACTTTTCATCAATACCTATCATAATTATAGCACGTTATTTGGGTTTCTTTGGGTTAGTTGGGTGGTGGGAACAGTACAAGCCGTGTCCATCTTGTAGTCTACTAAATGTAGTAATTTGTTAAATAACCCGCAAACAACTTGAAGCAAACGAACGGGGAAACGTTATTTTTCCCATTATTTTATTTTATGTTACTATTCCACAGGCCAAATTCAATTACAGTATAAGATTAACAGCTGTACAAAAGAGAATGACAGTTGTAAACACACCACATAAAAATAACAGGATCTTACTAAATAAAAACAATACGTGAATACAAGAATACACAGGGTTAACCATATAGTGAAATAAATTTAGTCGTCTTTTTGTGTTATTATTTTAAAAATGGGATTCATCGAGCAGATTTTCTAGATATTTTTCAATTGTGGCAAGCAGAGTGGGATGTATTAAATTCAATATCTCATGTAGATGAAGCATTAGATAAGTTTTATAAAATATATACAATATATTTGACAAGTGTGTTCCTAAAGTAAAGCCTAAGAATAATAAATTCCCTCCCTGGTACACGCCTGAAATTAAACGAGATATTAAAGCTAAGGAACGAAATAGGAAGTTGTATAAAAGCACGAAAAAATGTATTTAGTTTATTACCTGTATGACGAAAAAGGTAAAGGTGAAAGAAAAGACAATAGTTTATGGGAAAAATTAGTAAGAAGCCCATTTTATTGTAGAAAAATTGAGGCAGCAAATAGCTGTACATGAAATCAAAAATAATTCAAATATTTGGGACAATTGTCTAAATATTATAATAGGGAAATCAACGTAGCCATAGTAATGACCATACTATAGATATGCTGAGTGTCTTGATGCAATAAAAAGAATTGAGTTATATTAAAAGCATGCTATGTTATTTTAATAGTAATTAGAGTTGTTAGAAATCGCTAGATAATAATGGGTTATAATTAAAGAAAGTTGTTAGCAATAGCTATAATGATATTAAACTTGCAAAAGGACAAGAATCATGTCGTGTTCGTGCATCATAGAATATAAGTGATAAATGAGAATTGAATAATCATATAAAATATCATATCATGTTGAGGAAATATCCATTGATTATAATTAAATAAGCAGTCTACCAAATTTTGTATGACTGTCCAAAAACATAAAACGGGGTGGGTAGATATAATTCAAACAGACGAGACGTCCCGGTTCAGTACTAGACGGAAAACCCTTCAGAATACGAAAAAGTTTACGGGATAATTAACCCAGTACTGACCGATGGCCTGTACAGTTTGTGTGCGCAAGGCAATTAAGTGGATGGATCGTTATTAAACAATCATAGAAAACCAGCTAGATCGCTGGTGAGAAACTTCACATAATGGTTTGAAAAGTAAACATTCCTGTGACATTTTACATGTTAAAATTAGTCACACGTTAGCCTTAAGAGTACATCAAATTAAAAACAATGGAAGTGAAAGTTTCTTGTCATTGCATAAACGCTGAAAATATATAGTTCTTGAATATTAGCCTGTTATTTTGCAAACGCAAAACCTCCCTAGAAAATATTTTCAGAAAGTGAAAGAAAGAAAGGTACGTGTTGGGCTATCGGCGGAGACTGGCGTAGATGAAATAAACAAAATACCCATCTCCATGGCACCAATACTAAAACTGAGAGACATCGCGAGCGACGAACAAAGACAAGAAATTCATATATCAACACCGGAAAATATAGATGGCGGACCCAGGGAAAGACGCTGGAAAAGAAACGACAGCCTGTGAGAAATGCGATAGACACGGGAACAGTCATAGTAAAGTCGGGAGGAAAAGAATATGCAGATATCCTTAAAACTGTGAAAGGGGAAATCCAGAAAACTAACTATGAAGTAAACACGGTAAGGAAAAGTAAGAGGAGACCTAATTATATCAATAAAGGGGGGAGAAGAAAACACTATGAAAGTAAAAGAACTCATTACAAAAGGTGTGCAAGACACAGAAATCATAGTAAGAGATGGAAGCAAGAAAAAAACACTCCATATCACGGGCAACGCTGAATCACAACAAAGAAGGAAGTCATGGAAGCAATTATACAAACCGGAGTCAAAGAAAACGAAGTAGTAGTCAAATCAATGAGACCGGCATACGGCATACTAAAATGCAACGATACAAATAACCGGAAGCGCAGCACAGAACCTAATTGAGACAGGAAAAATAAAAATCGGGTGGATTAGCTGCCGAGTCAAAGAACGGGTTACGCCCGCCAGGTGCCTCGAGTGCCAAGAATATGGACACGCGACGCGAAACTGTCGGGGTCTGAAGAGAGATGCCTAAAATGTAGTAAAATAGAGCATACAGCAAAAGACTGCAAATACAAGGAATATTGTACAAGTTGCAAAACAGAAGGACACAGAGTTGACAGCATGAAGTGCCGAACCTACAGAAAATTGGTAGAACAAGAAAGGCTAAGAGGCGGGGGAAGGAGGACCCCAAGAACGTAAAATCTCGGTTAATGTTTTTAAACCC
This sequence comes from Leptura quadrifasciata, assembly GCA_963675555.1. Lineage (NCBI taxonomy): Eukaryota > Metazoa > Arthropoda > Insecta > Coleoptera > Cerambycidae > Leptura > Leptura quadrifasciata. Next base: position 96,374,083 of record OY776679.1, read on the forward strand.
TAGAGGTAATGGTCCGGAACGTCAAAAAAGAGGCCTCAAGGTGATGCAATGCAATCTGAATAGAAGAAGGGTCGCACACGACATCGCTTTTGCTACGGCTACAGAAAAAGACGTGGATATGTTAATGGTCACAGAGCCAAACAAGAAAGTAATAGAGGGGAGAGGCTGGATTACAGGTAGCAGAAAAGATGTGGCTATATATTTTAGAAATAGGCAAATAAGAGTGACTCAATTGGAAATTGGGGAGGGGGTGGTAACCGTACACTTTAAAGATTACAGGATACATTGTTGCTATAGTTCGCCAAATGTCCCCCTAGAAACCTTTAAACAAGAGATTGACGACATCATGGGCAAATGTGGAAATATGCCAAGTGAAAGCATAGTGGCGGAGGATCTAAATGTAAAATCCCCGCAATGAGGCTCTCCGACTACGGATAGGAGAGGAGAGTATTTCACCCAATGGATGGCGGAACTAAATATGGCGGCTCATAACAATGGCAGGGTACCTACCTTTGCCAGAGGAATCATATATTGACATCACCTGCTCCACACAAAAGGCATAGCAAGGCGAATATCAGGATGGGAGGTATTAGACGCGGAGAACCTGAGCGATCGCAGGGACATATTATTCGACATTGAAGATAAGACACAACGCACTATGGAGCTGAAAAGTGAATTGACAGTCGACCGGAATGCCTTCAAAGAACTAGTGAAATGGAGGCAATATATTATTGTATATGACCAAAATACTCCACGAACCCTATGGAACTTGGCAGGAGTCGTCAATTTCTTCTATGGCAGAGATGGCAAGGTTCGTGCTTGTGAAGTACGTCTTCCGAATGGAAAACTTTTGAAGAAACCAATTACAATTTACAATTTAAAAATCTTTATTCATTATATTTTTACATTTCATTTGTTTGTATGTTGTTTATTTCATTTATATTATTTACAGTATTTACAATAATTTTACCCGACGCGTTACAGTGAGTCGAAGACTCAGAAACGGAGCAGGCGGTCGATCTTAGACCAAATAAATCGACAAACAAATTTAAAATTTATCATAACAAAAAGTTCTCCAAACAGATTAAACTTACTATTTTATTTTTATATACAGAAGTTTAAAATATTAAAATTAGAGACATTTTATCTGAGAATAACATTATAAAATTAATTCACAGGAAACTCAATGCAGAGAAAAAACCTGTTTAAAAGAAAATAAATATACAGTTAAAAATACACCGATGGTGTCATAGAGAAAATTTTATACATAAAATAAAACAAATATTCAGGTTGAATGAAATAAAATTTTTATTTAAACAAAACAAGTGTATATCCGATGTTACAGACGTATCAAGCATCACAGTCCCACTAGAATCTGCAAGAAATTATACGTTATATAAAATTATTATCTCTCCGAATAAATCGGGAGATTTTCATGTATGAGCTTATGTGTGTGCTCAAAATTATGATGTTCCCGTATGTCTACCATATTAGTGGTAAGCGGGGAATTATGTATCTTTGTTTTAAAGAATTTTTGAGAAGTTTCTATAATATAATCCCTGATTAGAGGGATGTTATACTCTCTATGAAATGTTTCAATAGGAGTATACCTATTTGTACTTGTAAGTAATCTAAGGATTTTATTCTGTGTCCTCTGTAGTCTATTACATTGCGCATCTGAAATTGTGTTCCAAGACGCGCATGCATATGTGAGGATAGGTTTTAACATAACTTTATAAAGAGTTAACTTGTTATCCTTAGTTAATGTGCTCCTTTTGTTGACCAATGGATATAGTCGACTTAAGGCAGCATACGTACTATTAATTACTCTGGTTATGTGAGGTCCGAAGCGTAGTCTCGTATCCAGGGTTACCCCTAGATACTTGACCGTGCTCCTTTCCTCAATAACCGTTTCATCGATTTTAATTTTATTAAAAGTTTTAATATTTGTAAATTTCCTGTGCATCGTTATAATTTCGGTTTTGTCAGAATTAATTCTGATTTTCCACTTTTGGTGGTATTTAATAAGGAAATTTAGATGATATCTCACTTTTTGTAATGCTGTTACGGCGTAAAACGACCTGGCATAAATTGTCGTGTCGTCCGCATATAGTAATATATCAGTTGACTGACTCGTAGGTGTATCCGATAGGTATAAATTATATAATAGGGGCGACAATATTGCCCCCTGCGGAACACCGGCAGAAATGCGTTTGATCGCCGAGTGAGTACCGTTAATATTTACTTTTAATTGCCTACCAAATAGGTAACTTTTAATTAATGAAACTAGATGCATAGGAAATTTACAAATATTTTTAAGTTTAAAAATTAAACCGTTGAGCCAAACCGTGTCATAGGCTTTTTCGATATCTAACAGCAACATAACGTTGCAATTTTTTTTATTATAAGCAAACAAGGTGTCTTGCACCACCTTAGAAATTGCCAGAGTGGTGCTATGACCCTCTCTGAATCCAAACTGGATGTTCGGTAAAATTTTATTTTTTTTGCAGTATTTGTTTAAAATTCTCAGTATTACTTTGTCCATAACTTTGGACAAAGTATTTAACAGGGATATAGGACGGTAACTGGATGGGAGGTGGGGAGGTTTTCGGGGTTTAAGGAGGGGGACTATAATTCCGATTTTCCAAGCTCCCGGATAGTATTGGTATTTAAGAATTGCATTTATTATATACAATAATTGTATTATGCATTTATTTGTTAAATTTTTTAATAATAAATTATGAATACCATCTATTCCGGGAGCTTTGTTGTTCGGTAACGTCTTAATGATATCTTTAATCTCTGAGGGAGAAGATATAATTTTTTTAAGTACGTCTGTCGGTATATCGTATCTGTCCTGTAGCGTATTAGCGTCGTCTGTAATTTGGTCATGTTCTGGTGTACTATTTGGTGTCGTCGTGTTAGTTTGTTGTAGGTGAGTCGCGTATACCTCCGCCTTGTCCAAGTCGGAGTAATAGGGTACTCCGTCCCGAACAAGGGTGGGCATTTGTATATACGGTCTTTTAAGCAATTTAGTCATACGCCACAGGGTATTGTCCTGGCGTGACAAGGCCGCTATCTTTTCATTCCAGGCCTCCTCCCTGTGGCTTGTCAGTCTGTTTTTTATTTCGTCTTGTAAGTCACGAAGTCTCAATTTGTCAATATCCCTCCTGCATTTTTGCCACCGCCGTTTAATTTTGTTTTTAAACTTGATCAGCTGCAAAATGTCAGGAGGGATAATTTCTGTCCTTGGTTTAATAGTCGTCTTTTTAGTAGTCTTGTTTCGTGCGTTTTGTATAATTAGCGTCAACCGCGAGACTTCGTTGTCGATGTCTCGCGGTGATTCGATTTTAGGGTTAATTGTCATCGTATCGTTTAGAATTCGTCTGTATTTTTTCCAGTCTGTGGTCTTGTAATTGTATGTCTGTCTATAGTTCTGCGTGTCGTTCAAGGAAGGGATAGTAAAAGAAACGGGGTTGTGATCAGAGGAGAGAAATGGGAGGGATTCTGGGATGATAGGGTGCAAATAATTTTTAACAAGTATAATGTCTAAAGTGGTGGGAGACATCTTGTTTGCTGGAAAATGTGTTGGTGTGTCCGGCGCTATGATAGCAACATTTTCAATATCTGAAAAGCTGACTAACGTATTGCCGTTTACATTATTACGTGAGTTGAACCAAGACTTATGTCTTGCGTTCAGATCTCCCGCAATAATTACAATATTATGTGTGAAAAATGGTTTAAGTTCTTCGTGCAGTATTTTATGGCCGGGGGAGTTGTAAACCCCCCCGATTACCGTATCGTCCTGCAATTTTATGAATATATTGTCGATTAGACCGTCTATAGAAGGGAGAGGGAGGAATGGTATGTTCTTTTTTATGAACATTACCACTCCACCCCCTCGGTTATACGTTCTATCTTTTCGAACAATATTATAATTATACAATTTAATTTTATGTTTGGCCTTAAGTTTAGACTCAACGGCTATAAAAATGTCAATATTTTCAGTGATAATATGTTGGGAAACTTCCCTAAATTTGTTGTAAAGCCCATTTGCGTTCCAGCATACAATTTTAAGCATGCTGGGGTACGATTTTGTAGGCTGGTAATACGCTTCTCGAGAATTCTTGAAGGACTGCGATGACCTGCATCGGATCTGTAACATTAGATAACATCTTATTTAATTGTGAGATGGCTGCAATAGTTTCCTGCAAATTAATTTTAGTGTTTAAAATATTGAGTTCGTTCATAAGAGAATTAAAATCATTATTAAAATTAAAATTTGAGTTATTAAAATTTTGATTATTTGGCCTAGGATCGACTTTCTGCGTGGCGGGACCTCTTGATTGTGACGTCGGAGCAGTCGGGGGCGGTCGGACATCTTTTGGAGCTTGAGTTTGGATTTGCTGTCCTCTTTTTTCCCAAGCGTTTACAGCTGGAGGCGGCGCCGGTCTGTATTCAATCTTTTCTTTTTCGGCCTCTTGGCCTTGCTGCAATTGCTTCAGTCTGAATATATAGACGGGGCAAATCGTATTGCATGCTGTATGGTCCCCGCGACAATTTGCACACTTCGGTACAGTTTGTGGTTCTTTTTGACAGTCGTGCGTCCAGTGAGGCTCCGCACACTTTACACACCTTGGCTGGCGTCTGCAATTTGACGCCGCATGCCCCCAAACCTGACATCTCCGACATTGGGTGATGGGGCGGTCGTTTTTGCGCCGCTCCCACTCCACCTTTGTGTAAAGCAAGTATCTAACCTTCTGTTGAATGATTTTAAGGGTCACTTCTGTACTCGTTGTTATAAGGAATAGAGGTTTAAACCTGGTTTTCATCTTGTAGATTTCAAACACATCGATTTTATGTACATCCTCCAACTCTTCTCTGATTTCTTCGAGATTGGGGTTCCCACATAACCCCCTAAGTACGAAGGCGTGCTTTTTACTGGCCTGGTCAGTGTACGTATGGTATTCGATGTTCTCTTTTGTTAAATATTCTTTATACATATTATATTCATCTGAGTCATCAATATATAGCAAGATGCTCCTGGCAGCGTACTTTATGTGAAAACCACCCTCTACGAATTTTTTTATTTCTCTCGTGAGCTCATTGTGATTACCTGGATGTCCTTGAATGACGATTGGTGGATTTTTCTTTGTTTTGGGGGCGGTTTTTTCTGGGGGCGGTTTGGGGGTGGATTTTTCTTTGTTTATGATTTTAGGTTTGGCCCCTTGTTTTTCATATTGGACCGTTTTTTCGGTGATCTGTCTTTCGGCAGTATCTTGGTTTTCCAAATTCTCGAATCGGTTGTTCGATGTAAAGTCGGGGGTGGTAATTTTATTTATTATTTTAGATAATTTAGAAGTCTTCCTGGGGACTTTGAAACTCTCTGGCGTACGATTCATATCGATTTCCATCCTGTCCGGCGGTGTAATTGGTGAAAATGGGGGTGGGTTCGAGGGGTGGTCCTGGGGGTGGTCACTTACTGGTGGGAAACTGAATTGCATAGTTTGGTATGTAAGTCTACTTTTCGGGGGTGGTTTTGTGGGGGTGTCTTTCACCCTACTTTCGGACTCACCCTGTATTTTATTTTTGTTGATTTCTTGTACTTCCATGATTTTATTCAATTCGGAGATTGATAGTGGTGATTTTGAATGTAAGGACTTCTCCGACTCAGATTTGCCCTCTTCTGACGTGTCGTAGGACAGAGACGTAGGGTTGGAGGGTAGTTCCATTTCGTACTCACTGGCGAATTTTCTATTTGATGCCGAGGGGCGTAGGTTGCCGCCACATGCTTCGAATTCCTTATCCTTTAGCGACGTTAGATTTGGCGAGCTGCTGATAAGTTTTTGTTTGCTTTTTTGCATATGCAAACTCTTTTTTGTTATCAGGTCGTAGTCTAAATGCCTCGATTTAATGTTTTGAAAACGCTTCTTTTTAGGTACTTTACTATCTGAGTCGGACTGTCTTAGTCTTTTTGCACTACTCGCGTTATCAGTAATGTTTTTTGGCACTTTTAGTTTATTGTCGTCCAGTGGAATAATGTTTGAAAATTCACTTAAGTTTGTATCACTAGAGTTAGTTTCCACTATAAGTATAGAATTTGGTCCACTATCTTTATTAGCATTTAATTCACGTTTGTATATTTCTAAGTCTGTCTCACTTATAAGCGTGCGATTAAGGATAGGCGTGTCGCACTCATTATCAGTGGATGCGTCGTCCTCAGACGACTCAACTGCAGATTGCAGCCGAACCGGTGGAGATTGGATCTTCACATCCAATATTTGGATCTTTGGTGACTTCTTCTTAGATTGTGACGTTTTTGAGGGTTTTATCTCGGGTATTTCCCTAGATTTTTCAGGCTGTTCTTCTCCGCTGCTTGCCAATATAAACACACTGGTCACTCACCGGTTTAGAACTTTTGAAGAAACCGGTGCAATATCTATATCCGTTGGAATTAGATTACACAGATGAAGAAAGAGTACTTCATAATCCGGGTCTGGAGGATGGTAAAAAATAAAATCTATGAGAACGCCACTGGCAATTAAAATTAATATGTAAAATAATATATGCCAATCAAGTTTGATAGAAATAAAAATGCTGTGTACTTTATTGTAAGAAATATACGTATTCCATTATATTTTACGTCTAATTGATAAAAACCTGAATACTAAGAGCATTCTGTAAGGTACTTAGATCGAAGAAGGATATAATTAACAAAGCCCTCTGTTGCGTCGAATTTATTGGATTTTCCACCACATTTAATATGGAATTTAAAGAATTTTCTTCATTTGTAACGCTTAATGAATGGTCTTTCACTTTTTGGTCCATTTTTGTCACCTCCACTTTCATGAAAACGCTGCAATGTATTGGTACGGTTGATTTAGAAAGAGGTTCCTGATCGGGATGCAATTCATTAAAAATATTCACTACTTGGTCACAACTACGTTCTCTATCAATCTTCGTCTTCTATTCTATTATTAAAATTTCAATATCGGTTTCATTCAAACGTGCTATTCTTGCGCGAAAATTATTCACACTAAATGTCTTTTGACATGTGTGTTGCCAAGATCATCACTGATCAAGAACGATGCGACGTTCTTATAGAGCGAGAAGCTTTCAAAGGTAACTTGATGGACTATAAACTTAATGGATTGAATTTTTTTTTTATTTCAAAAACCAGTCACCCTACTCTGTGTGGCTCCGACCCTCACAGAGGGGAGCTGGTAATAAATCTCCACGCCCGTGGGGTGAGTGACTGCCGGGTCCGTGAATCGTGTGCCCTGAGTAGACGCAACCGAGGATGATAGTCTTCTGAATTCTGCCGGCTAAGATCTCTGCCGAATCTCGGCATGCCGGTATGATCTTTAGATCCGAAAGCAGCGTCTGTCTCATTCCACCGAGGGCTCCTATAATCAGTACCACTATTTTGACAGAATGTCCCGGATTCGAAGAGCAAATCTCGATATTTTGTCCGTTTTTCCTCCTCTTTCAAGACAATGTTGCTCTCAGCGGGGGCTGAGAATTCCACGACATACATTGTCTTGAGTTGGTGGTCGAGGAGTACTATGTTAGGCTTGTATTTGCCTGACGGTGGGAAACGAGTAGTTCCAATAAATTAGATACTTCTCATTCCCCACAACGGACCCAATATCCCCCGGAGCGTAAGGCAGCACTGATGTTTCGTCTATCCCATACGAGTGCCTTAGATGATAGTAAAGCACTCGTAATGCTGGGTCGTGTCTGTGAATATAAGCCGAGACTGCGTATGTCGGGTAAGCCGACAGTAAGCGCATTACAATATCCGGCGCCCTACAGCAGGCCCTGCAGCTGACATCAGGGACCTCCATACCCATAATACGACGTCGATAGATGAGGGTGTTAAATACACCATCCTGGCAAGCCATTATGACTCCTTCGGTCTCGGATTTCAGCCCAGCTGATCTTAAGAAGGCGAAGGTCAGCCTTTCGGATAAGCCGAGGTCTTCTATATTTTTATAGAAGACTCCGTGCAATGGCTTATCCTTATGGAGCTGCAGAAGGATGTTGTGTTCTGCAGCTCTAATATGGGCTTTTAGTCGAACGGGTTCCAATTCGGTGACAGGGTCGGGGTTTACCCGCTCGACGTCGAAGATGAGACCAAGTTCATCGGCTGCTCTCCGTGCTTCCTTAAAGAGAAAAGCTCCTACCTCTGCATTTTCATGGTCTCGGACCATGCAGAGGAGGGGATCCGAACTCCTGATGACCTTACATGCTCCATCGAGAACCATCCTGCTATGGAGACTCTCCAAGCTCAAGAATTCACGGCCTCCCCGATGTCGTGGGAGATATAACCGTGGAACGGATGATTTAGGATGCAAGCTCCTATTAAGATGCATCTTCTTGCGGATTACTACATCGAGTTGATGCAGCTCTTCTCTAGTCCATTTCACTACTCCGAAAGAGTAGAGAAGAATCAGAACGGCAAGCATATTTGTAGCAGACACCTTGTTCTTCCCCGACTGTTCTGAAGACCAGATCTGTCGGAGTAGGTGCTAATACTTGCCGTGGAGAGCGTTTCTCACTACAATTCACCTTGCTCTTGACCCCTATCCGCACGGGGTCGATTGTGGGGGCCTTGTATTATTATTATTATTAATTTCGAGAAGAATTAAAATATGGAATAACATACAAAGAAAAAGCAACTTCGTTTCATCAAGACTTTTTGACTGATACTTAATTTTTCTTTATTGTAATAGACTTTAGAAACCCGAAAACGTTTGTCTTAACATTTCTCGCTAGATTTCTTACTTTAATCAGCGACACTGTATATTGAATGTTTAATATTTAATGTTTTTAATGAATGATTATACTAAATTTTAATTTTACACAATGTCTTTTCTGCAATTGTTAGTACTTTAGATCGCTCAGAATGAATTTATAGAAGCAGTAGTAAAATGAAACACATACTCCTTCCTAGTACGCATTTCATTTAACTACCCTGATCGTTTTCATTACATGCAGCAAAAAGAGTCTGTCATAAAATTGACGAAATATCAATAGCATCATCACGTTAGAGTGAACACTGAACGATCAAATTTGGGGAAGTGTATCGAAAGAAAGAATGTTTTATCATGCTGAAATTGTAGGGTTGATTTGGTCAAGCAGTTTGTCAATTCATTGTTTGAATATTCTCATAAAATTTGTAGATATATTCCTGTACATCTTTATTATCAAGTTCCTTCAACAAAACAGTCAAAGCATTGTGTTTTTCTTCGAGACAACTGTCTCCTATTCATATATTTATTTAAAATTTAGTTATATAATACAGAATTTTGCGTGCAATAAAATTGCAATAGTATTTATTGTTTGCCCTAAAAAGCGTTTCAAGTGAAATAACTAAAGTCGAGGCAAGAATCCAAGCGATGCACGTCACGAGTGATCTCATTAAAGAAATTTTAATAGTAACATAATTTTTAATCATTAATTACGTTAAAAAGAGTAATTCTTGACACCCAGTTATTAAGCATTTTTCAGAAATAGGTACAGTTTAATGGGGCTTCATGATTCTTAGCAGTATTGTCTTATTTATAGAATCGATCTGTGACGTACATCGCTTGAATTCTTGCCTCGACTATATTGTAAATTTGGTCGTCATTTTTTCAAGATGGCGGCCAAATCTAGGTTTGTAGACCGGTGCAAAATTAACATGTTAAGAACACTCATTTTTGATTCTAGCTTTACCAATTCTTTCTCCTCGTTTCATCCCTGTAGCTTTTTATGCCCACTAGCCTACCTATTACGTACTATAAATACATGCGTAAATTCGGCATAAGTGTTTCGAACACGGGAACACGGCGACTCAACTGCATAAATTTAAGTTTTAAACTACTGGCTTTACTTTTTAAACCTCCCCGTTATTTCAACTGGTATGTCGTCGATTCCTGTACGTATATGAATATAATATGTTGAGTAGTTTATCCTTGACAACTCTTCAAGGCACTATTACTCAGCATTCTCGGTAGAACAATAAGGAGGATAAATAAATAAACAGATTGATCGACGTTATTATTAGCTATTAAAATCAAAATTAGAATATAGAAATCAAATAGGTACAAATTAATTTATAGTTAAAGGTTTTATTAATTTAATAATATTCTTTGGTCTACGCTATTTGTTAAGAAAAGGAATTGGTAATACTAAAGGAGAACGGAAACCTCGAATTTTTGCGTGATTTTTTCAGGATACCCTATTTTGGGGTCGCAGAACACGAATCCGAAATTAGTTTTGCGTGCATACGAACTGTTTCTCCAAAAAAAAATTTTTGAAAATTTTTCTTATGACACGCACTTTTTCATGCACTAATTTATACACGAATAGCACTTGTATATCGTCTTTTTCCTTATTAAGATCACACTATGGCCTTTATAGAACAATAAACCCTTCACTTATGGCAGAAAACTCACTTTCTTTTACATAAAAATAAAAAGATAGTTTGTAAAACATCACAAAACAGCTACTCAAAACTATACAACTGTCAACCCGATGCGCATGCATTTACAAAGTTGTGTCTAAAGTACCGACACCGACCAATATCATTAGGCGATTGTTCACGTTTTCAATGTTAGATTAATATTCCTTGTGGAAGCGGTATGGGTCATTCTATAGAATACCCCCCTCTTCTGCTGAAAAAACAGAAATACTAAACGACGCGGATTTCGAAACGTCGACCGGCCGCGAACGTGTCTTGATTTATGTTTATAAATAATGCTTTAACGCCATATGCCCCAGATTTAATAAGGTGCTAAGTACTATTATATATCCCTTGCTCTTCAAGACACGTTCGCGCCCGTCGACGCTTCGAAAGCGTCTTGAAGGGCAAGGGATATATAATAGTATTTAGAATCTTATTAAATCTGGGGCAGACGGCGTTAAGTGTTATTTATAAACATACATATCCCTTGCCCTTCAAGGCGCGAATGTGTGTACTTAACGTCGTCTACCCCAGATTTAATAAGGTGCCAAGTACTTACTATTATATATCCCTTGCAATTCAAGATACTTTCGAAGCGTCGACGGGCGCGAACGTGTCTTGAAGGGCAAGGGATATGTATGTTTATAAATAATACTTAGCGCCGTCTGTCCCAGATTTAATAAGGTGCTAAGTACTATTATATATCCCTTGCCCTTCAAGACACGTTCGCGCCCCTCGACGCTTCGAAAGTGTCTTGAAGGGCAAGGGATATATAATAGTATTTAGCATCTTATTAAATCTGGGGCAGACGGCGTTAAGTATTATTTATAAACATACATATCCCTTGCCCTTCAAGGTGCGAATGTGTGTACTTAACGTCGTCTACGCCAGATTTAATAAGGTGCCAAGTACTATTATATATCCCTTGCCCTTCAAGGTACTTTCGAAGCGTCGACGGGCGCGAACGTGTCTTGAAGGGCAAGGGATATGTATGTTTATAAATAATACTTAGCACCGTCTGCCCCAGATTTAATAAGGTGCTAAGTACTATTACTACTATTATACATCCCTTGCCCTTCAAGACACGTTCGCGCCCGTCGACGCTTCGAAAGTGTCTTGAAGGGCAAGGGATATATAATAGTATTTAGCATCTTATTAAATCTGAGGCAGACGGCGTTAAGTATTATTTATAAACATATATATCCCTTTCTAAGCGTCGACCGGTTGCGAATGTGTTTGGAAAGGTAACGTCGCATATGTCTTTAAACACTAAAAATGGATTAGTTCAACCCAGTATCAATCAATTCTTTCAAACGTGCCTTTAGTCACCAAACCTTACACATGCGCAAACATATGTAATCAAATGACAGATGGAGGTTCATCTAATACAGTTTCTGTGAATAAAATTCTGATTTTTGTACAAAAGAAAGTGAGTTTTCTGCCATAAGTGAAGGGTTTATTGTTCTATAAAGGACATAGTGTGATCTTAATAAGGAAAAAGGCGATATACAAGTGCTGTTGGTGTATAAATTAGTGCATGAAAAAGTGCGTCATAAGAAAAATTTCAGATTCGTGTTCTACGACCCCAAAATAGGGTATCCTGAAAAAATCACGCAAAACTTCGAGGTTTCCATTCTCCTTTAGTATTACCAAAGAATTTATTATAATATATCCGAGTCAAATGCCAATCAATGTTCATCAAAAATTAAATAATTTGTGGAGACTGATTTAATTGAATCGCTTGTATAGTATTTTTTTTTTTATACATTTATTTAACGTCGGCCTATTTCCGCTACTGAGGCCTAACACCGACGCCTGTAGGCGAGCTACCCCCAACCAGGAATTTTTGCCGAACCTCTTCCCTTAAGAAGAGTAGGGATCTTTTACTTGCCTAACATTTAATACACAAGGGACCGACGGCTTTACATCCCCTCCGAAGGATGGTATATCTTCTATACAACCCTCGCCTAAGGTTGTATAGCTTCCGCGCATACACTGATATACAAGCCGCTGGAAGATGTGTGAGGCGAGAACGCGGTTTCCGTTGGAATGGTCACCCATCCAAGTACTAACTGCGCCTGTCGTTGCTTTACGTCGCATACCGAAGTATGTACATAGTAAAGACGCACCTACGCTCGTAGGTACTTTGATAATATTGAGTGTGATATTAGGCGAGCGGATATCCTCAAAAAGTGGCTTAGAAATGGCAGTATGTGACCATGCAATCCTAATCGTCAAAACCAGTTTATTCGTATGTTTTTGAGGTCGCTGAATACGAATACAACGTTATTAAAAAAAAAATGGGGCGTCTATGTCTAAATCGACTTTTTAGTAAAAATGAAGCAAACGCTTTTTTATACTTTTTCACTTTCAACTCGCTATATCTCCGGCGGATTTCATGATTTCTCTTTGAAATTTTAACTGCATATTCCTGAAGGCAGTAGCAAAAAAATAAGCCCTATCCGACATTTTTAGAACATTTAATATTCAAATGACGAATTTTTAAAGTTGCACAGACGCATTTTACGAGTGTTCATGTTCTATCGCAAAAGTTGAGTGACGAAGTTTCGAATTTCGAGAAACGAATTGTTTAGTATTAAAATATGATTATTAAGGAAGTTTCTTGAACAGTTTCAGACCTTAATGTTTTATAGAAAAAAATATATGAATTTTTAAAGTTAAGAGTCGAGTCCGAGCGCGCACGCTTGGCGCGCGCTAATCACATCGGTATGCGTATACAAGCGTTTAGGAGAAATAATACGTAATGTTAACAAATTGTGTATTTAAGTATTAATTGAGTTTTATGTCATCATATAGTTTTTTTTTGTTAGTTGTTATTATAATATGGAAATGCTTGATCTTTAAAATATTGGTACATATTCAGCATTATTTTATATAGGTAAAAAGACTGTCTATGCGACTTCGAAAAACATATCGAAATAAGAATTGTTAAATTTAGCTCAAATAACTGATTTGTACATAGATAATATCTTACAAATCGTCAGTTTTTTCATAGCAAATTTATACGATCCCAAAAGAAAATCTAAAGCCAATCGCAGTGATATTGATTCGTTACGTTATAACTTGGCAATCGAAAAAAATTTAAACATCGATAAACTTCCTCCATCCAAACCAGCTATGCTCAAACATTGTTTAAGAGCTCTTTGGCAATTAAACGAATGGAAGCAAGCTACTCAATCGACGATTATTTCCGAAGACGTCGCAAAATGTGGATGATTAGTGGAAGGAGGAAAATTGAAAATTGATTATTATGAGGGACCAACTGCAATAGAAACATTGCAGAAATACTTTTACTCTTGCAGCAGCAAAAATTCTTACTCAACTGTTTGCCCATGTATAGCGTCTAATTTAAAATGCTATGATGTTTGTAATTGTAATGATTCGTGTCAAATATTGATCAAATAAATGAATAGTTTTATAGTAATAACATATTTGATTATTTTTTTTGCTTTACTTTTAATTTACGAATTGTCTGGCTTTCTTTTCTTCGTTTAAACACTTTTTTGCTTGCATTTCTTCTTTACCACCTTCTATTACTTTTTATTTTTATTGCTTACTATTCCTTAGAAGTTGCTGGGCCCATAACCTGTTCAAAATATAATAGCCTAAACTACTGAACAACTGCTTGCTAAACTTAATATCATCACTCGAATTGCATATTTTATTTTCGACCAGTACTGTCCATTTGTTTCATATACTACCATCATCAACAACAGCTCTTCTTTTATAGCTGCCTACTTATTCATTAATTTCAACAAATGTTACCACATATATACTCGCATATGGGCTTTAAGAACTTTTTAAAGGAGCACGGGCAAAATAACATAATAATTTGTTTTTTCCTCGGAACAGTAAAGACTAATAATTTTTTATGCCCGCCGAAATAAGAACTTTCATATGTTCAAAAACCACTTAGTTATTATAACACGTTCCAGTCTGAACTACATATCGATTCGCCGAATTCGCAAGCTATTATTTTTAAAGCTTTTTTGGGTGTAGTCAGCATTTGTCTCGCCCTATTTCAATTTTTTTTGTATCAGCGCCGGCAGCTCAGAAGTGAAGTGGGCGCCACCCACTCATCACGTAGAAACCCGCCAAGTTAGATTTATGCCCGGAAACATTTCTTCCCAATTCAAAAGACATTAATATTTTTTAAGACTGTTTTATTTTAAATTACTGTAAAATCGAAATGGGTCGATAAACGTCGGTTAAAAAGTCGGATACTAAATACGCACATAATATTAAAAGATCTGTTTATCTACATCAGGATTAATGAAGAAACAATGATATAGTACGGGGATCACTACATGGCGTATAGGGAAATCCTATACACTTATGTACATGCGCAATATGGGTTAGAATCACGAGCTGATATGAAATGGTTGGTGGGGCATAGGCATGACAGCTGGTCGATACACTGCAGTTAGTAACATGCTATGTCAACTCCGGGTCTTTGCGATCCGCACTTACCGGAGTGGGATGGAGGGGAAGTTTTAATGTTGATTTAGTTCGCATTTGGCGGTAGTAGTCTTCTTCGTGGAATTTCGGTTGAGTTCGTGGAGCAAGCAGCGATCAAATGTTTCTGGAAAGTGTTGTTTGGTGTAGGTTACATATTTCCCGTCATGCCTCCAATGGTTTGGTATTGTTGTGTGCCACAATAAATAAATTTATTTATTATTAACACGTTAATATTATTTTGAGTGCAATAATACTTAAAATTTCGTAAAGTTACGTGTAACCTAAGCAAATAATAAATAAATCCATAACATCGACAATCACAGCAGCATTGGATTGCCCCACCCCAATGACACTCCATTAGATAACATTCTCGAGCATATTGCACATGTATAGTTCAAGTAGGAATAAACTGAGACAGAAAAAACATAACAAAAACTTTACGTCCCCATTAAATTACCATTACTCTTTGGGCTACCTCGACCGACCCTCGACCGCAAAGCGTCTCGCTCGTTTTTAATGTGTGGCGAGTCGTTTGATAGTTTGATGTTAGGCATACCGCCAGTGGCCCTCGGCGATAATAATGATGTCGCAAAGTTTTTGTTTAATTTTTTTTGTCTCGGGAAGTCCTTACTTGGACTATACATAGTGTATAGGATTTCCCTATAAGCCTAATAGCGATTCCCTTACTGTATAAAACAAATATTATAACGAGAAAAATCTATAAGTTTGTAATAAATAAATTTATTTCGGTTCAAAACTATTTGCTTTATATGAACAACATATTTATTTGCGGATATATGATACAGACATTTATTTGATTCAACACTTTATTTTTATGTGTGTAGAGAAAAGAATTGTAATTGCCGTCATCTTGCCTTGAACTTTAATAGGGTTGCACGACATTAATTTGGCTTTAGTCCCTGTAGGTGAAATAATCAATAAATAATCTGGTAGCATGTTATTAATGATACAAATTCTTGCAAGATTTAAATTATTTCTAATGTGCTAAGGTCACCGCATACTAATGATATCTTTCCTTCAAATCCTGAGCGATATTCTAAACTATATTAATGATATACTCCATCAAAAAAGCATTATCTCGAGGTCTTGATCTACCGGTACTACTAATTCACAAAAATAAATAATCGCCTCTAATCAACATTCACACCCTTTGTTTTATGTTCCCGTCAATATAATGATATAAATTTATTAACGCGAAAAATGAGGAAGATGCATGAATTTTAAAAATGCCTAAATTTACAACAAAAAAACGCGATAAAAATCGAAAAAAATTGGCTAAGTTTGAGCGACTATATCTCAGTCAATTTTCATCGAAAAAACTTTTTGGGACCACTGATTGCTCAACTGATTTCTTCGCTAGGTTAACAAAAAAACTCATTTTAGCAGAAAATTTTACATGCTGTGAAACAGGGAGATGAGGATTCTGTTTGTAGGCCCAAGGAGAATATCTGAACAGGAACTTTTTAGAGAAAATTTTGTTCAGCGACGAAGCTACATTTACAACAAATGGAGTAGTGTCGTCTCAAAATTTACGGTGCAGTAAAGGCGCAGTACTCAGAAAAAATAAATGTGTGATGCAGAGTACTTGATTGTGTGTATTTCTGAACTTTCTGGAAAGTGACTTTTGGGATGCACTACCTGACTACCAATTCAACCACATCAGAATTTAAAATTTCAATTAGATGGGTCTAATGTGCATAATGCAATAGTGGTAAGGGGTTGGCCAAATACAAATTTTGAAAATCGGTGGATAGATAGAAACAGTAGATTTATTGAGTGGCCGTTAAGATTCCCGGACCTGACGCCACTCGACTTTTTCACACACGCTAGAATAATTGAAAAATGTGCAGCTATTACCCAAGAACAACTCAGAGAAGTAACCGCAAATGAACGAAAAAGGTTTGATAAGTGCTGCGAAAAAAAAAACGGCGGATTGGTGGAAGAAAGAAAAATATAATTAGCGTTTATTACGGCATTCCAATAAATTTGCTAAATTTCGTTACCAACAAAAATACTTTTTTCAATTATTTCCAATTTTTATTCCATGAATTACTTGATAAGAATAGATAAAATAATAAGAACATTTTTATTTTGACCACAGAATTATTAACACGCAATATCTCTGTATGAAATTTTGCATGGGCCCACTTCAGAGGGTGCTTAATTCAGTGGTGTACTCAGATTTTTATTAGAAAATCACTAATACGATTTCGTGAATTTCCACACCCAAGAAATTACACAGTATTGGTTTTTGTTAAAAAAATATGACACTTTATCCTAAAGTGCAGTTTCCCATGCTCTACATTTAAAAAAAATGTTAAAATCGGATGGGAATTAAAAATTTTGTGGGAGTATCCTGCTTTCAAATGGGTTAGACTGTATATATGTTTTAAAATCGAGTTTAAAATAATAAATGTATTGGATGTGCACTTTGTAATTATTAATTGTCTAATTAACAGGTTTGCAAAATTCGAATCTATGTGAAATTGATAAGACTGAGACGAGATTGAGAATATCTCGAGGGGTCAAACACTGTTGCAAATACGTTTACAAATGTTAAGCAATACCACGGGAATACTTCAGGAATATAGTACTCCTGGATTACTTTCCTGAGGAATATCACGGGAATACTTCAGGAAAAGAGTATTCCTGGAATGCGTGTACACATTTCGAGTCAGTGGTTGACTCCTCGGCCTAAACAATAAAATTCTCCTAGTTACAACAACTTAGTTGAGTCTATAATTATTAGATATGGTATCATAAGTAGGTAGTTTTACTATTGCAGGTAACAGAGAACTATATTTTGAAAATACTTTTCAACAAAAAAAGGTAGTAGAATGCAGGTTTTCAAAGCCGTTGTCTAATGAAGTAGTTTCTTCCGGGTCTTGCCGTGGTCGTCGAACTTGAGTTGACGTTTCACTGATCATCCTGTCAGCTTCTTCAGAAGGATTCTAAAGACTGAATTTGTTGTGTTACACTCCTCGTTATATACCTAGGCGCCGCTTCGCTGGTCAT
Source organism: Leptura quadrifasciata (assembly GCA_963675555.1). Taxonomy (NCBI): domain Eukaryota; kingdom Metazoa; phylum Arthropoda; class Insecta; order Coleoptera; family Cerambycidae; genus Leptura; species Leptura quadrifasciata. Next base: position 96,392,048 of record OY776679.1, read on the forward strand.
TGGTCGCGCTTGGTTCGCTTCGCTGCTCATTTGTCGTGTTTGGTTGACCGTGACTTACTACGGTGCTGGTACTTGGCAATACCAGTCTCCACGTGTTACTAAGTCGATACCCATCCTCTCTGTTAAAGTTGTTCATGTTTTTCATAATTTCCAGTGATTCCCTAATGATTCGCGGATAATAGCGCGTATTCCTGTCTAATATATTGACGTCCTCGTAGTCGATTTTATGGTTCTCGTTATTATGGCCATGTTCAGCTATCGCCGACCTATCCGTGTATCCAAATCTAGTATTTCTCTTGTGTTTTTTGATTATGCACTAGATACTCCGTCCTGTTTGTCCGATGTAGCTCTTACCACATGTGCACTTCAACTGGTAAACACCTTTTGATAACAGTTTGGGGACAGGGTCTTTGACTGAGGGAAGCATCTGCTGTATTTTCTTCACTGTTCGAAACCGTACACCTACTTTCTTTTTGAATAAAATCTTCTTCAGCCTATCTGTGACTCCCGCGACGTAGGGTAGGCATGCATACGTTGTTGGTTGTTGCTGTTCTTCTTCTGTAGTTCTCCTCTGGTTATTTACTACTCGTTGTATATTGCTTTGACTGTATCCGTTCTTCTCTACAGAATGTCCAACAAGCTTACAGTCAAAGCAATATACAACGAGTAGTAAATAACCAGAGGAGAACTACAGAAGAAGAACAGCAACAACCAACAACGTATGCATGCCTACACTACGTCGCGGGAGTCACAGATAGGCTGAAGAAGATTTTATTCAAAAAGAAAGTAGGTGTACGGTTTCGAACAGTGAAGAAAATACAGCAGATGCTTCCCTCAGTCAAAGACCCTGTCCCCAAACTGTTATCAAAAGGTGTTTACCAGTTGAAGTACACATGTGGTAAGAGCTACATCGGAGAAACAGGACGGAGTATCCAGTGCAGAATCAAAGAACACCAGAGAAATACCAGATTTGGATACACGGATAGGTCGGCGATAGCAGAACATGTCCATAATAACGAGAACCATAAAATCGACTACGAGGACGTCAATATATTAGACAGGAATACGCGCCATTATCCGCGAATCATTAGGGAATCACTGGAAATTATGAAAAACGTGAACAACTTTAACAGAGAGGATGGATATCGACTTAGTAACACGTGGAGACCGGTATTTCCAAGTACCAGCACCGTAGTAAGCCAACGGTCAACCAAACACGACGAATGACCAGCGAAGCGGAGCCTAGGTATATAACGAGGAGTGTAACACAACAGATCCAGTCTTTAGAATCCTTCTGAAGAAGCTGACAGGATGATCAGCGAAACGTCAAGTCAAGTTCGATGACCACGGCAAGACCCGGAAGAAATTACTTCAACAAAAAGGTAGATAAAGTTGCAAAAATGTTTTTATTGAACCATCTACTTGGTGAAACTGGAACTCATCAATGATAAAGAAACTATTGTTTACCATAGTTCAGTGATATCAATCTACTTTCAGCCATGATTTTTACCAAATTTACTTACAATACATCAATTGGAAGCAGTTTCCATTTCTTTTACTCGTTTTTTTAATATAAAAATCTTAATTTTGATTTTGCCCCAGCATTTTGTCATTGGCGGCTGTAAGAGATCTAAAAGAAATAAATATCTAAATAAATAATACACTGTTTTAATTGTTACAAATTATGGCATATAATAAATTGATCAATATCTCATTTATGTAGAGGAGAAACATCCTGTATTTTGTAAAATTCTAATTAACTTAATGTCGTTAACACGCAAAGTTTAGAGTGCACGAATTTAATTACATATTTTATAGCCAAGGCAAATATCATGTTGCGTGTGTGTTTGATATTCTAATAAATGGAATGCACAAAAGATAATCAAATGACAAATATGGGTTATAAAAAGTTTAAAAAACTAAATATAATATGCTGTCTCTGTTGGAAGTTACAAACAGACAAAAACTTTAGGGATCCTGCAAGACAGAATAGCCAGAGGGGTGTGGTCGAAACGAGTTTCACGTCGATTGTAGAAAATAAAATTAATATGAAAAATGTGAGTGTCTACTTAATCCAAATAAAATTAAATCTGCACCTCGTTTAGTAACCGTTTTATTTTATGCTCACAAACTCTCTCATTGATCACAACCGTAATACTATTTACCTTTGAAGTACTAACACTTCCACTACTTGGCTAATATCAACATTACTTGGCTCGGGTGGGTTCGTTCCGCAAGTGCACACAACAGGAATTCAACCACTAGATAACAACATTTGTGGTCACCTGGTACCTACGACAGAACAAAACCCCTGTGATCGCCTGAAGCGATGCGCTTTGTCTCTAATTTCTGGCTAATTAACGTTTCAAAATACATTTTCAAATACATTTATTGTATTTCAATTTCATTATTTTTTATTTGTAAAATAAAATAGTTGTTTTTAAAAACCATTAATTTAATTTCTCCAATAAAATTGGCGCAGTCGGTAGGATAAATCCAGTTGATTCACTTTTATAATAAGTTTATACTTAATGTTAAATAATATAATGGCTTATGGTAAACTTAAGCTAGTTAGAGTACAAATTAAAATACGATGAAGAGAAAAAGAAATGCATAAAGGTTATAAAAACAGCAAAACAAACATACTATAACAATAAAATAAATAGTTCTACGAAATAAAGAGAGATGGAATATTGTTAACAAAATATTAAGTAGCATTTGAATACCATTTCTCTAGTGTTGCACCTAAATTTATGAACTTTTGGTTTTAACTTCTTTACCATGCACTCTAAATAAATTTGTTGTAAATTCAATATACTTTGACACTGTCACGGTAGAAGAGGTTCATAATATTATTTTACAACTTAAAAATAAAAATGGATGCGACTATGATGGTTTAAGAGCTAAAATTATGAAAAGCATGAAAAATAATATATGGGAACCCTTTGTCTATTTAATAATGGTTGAGAATGGAATTTTTCCAACGTGCTTAAAACTAGCCACTATTATTCCTCTGTTAAAAAAAGGCGACCCCATCTTATAAAATACCTCTTGAGTGGGGTATAACAGAATCTCAAACTTTGTTGAAAAAAAATTACATACTGACAGTTTCTCAGCCTGATTTTAGATCGGACAAATCAGTTGAGTTGGCATCCTACTATCTGCTGGAGCATGTATATATTGTATAGTATAGTCTAAGTCAACGCATCCCTGCAAATAAAAACTGCAACAAAAACTTTATGAGCACAGCACAAAGAATGATGGTATTTTAATGATATAAAGTTTTTGTTGCGTTTTTTATTTGTGGGGATGCGTTGACTTAGACTATGTATAAGTGCTTGGATGAGGGCAGGTATGTGGTCTCAGGTCTCACTGATGTTCGATCTTTCCAGTACTGGATCGTAAACTGTGTAATATTGGTTAGAGGTAACTTTCTTCCATGGTTACTGTCAAATATGGAAAATCGATCCTTGGTTGCAAATTTAAACGAGGAAAAACTGACGGGCATGCCACTGAGCTTAGTGATCCTCAGGGCTCCGTATTAGGTCCCTTACTTTCATGTTATATGTTAATGATTTACTCTGTTACGTGGATAATTGTCACACTACAATGTTTGCTGACGATACAACAATTTCCGTGTCAGCGGGCACTCCCGAGGAACTTCAAAACCTTGTTGATTATGGTATAAAAGAAACAAACTCATTTTAATTGAGAAAAAACTATGATTTTAAACTTTCACTTGTTCCAAACCACCTTGTGTTCTATAAAAATGTTAGGCCAGAGTCAGTAAAATTACTTATATTGGGGTTATGTAGATCATGTGTGTAATAAATTAAACAAAAGCTTCTTTGCAATGTTACAGTTAAAAATCGACTCTAGCCAGGGCTGGTTTAATTAATATTTATTGTTCTATGGCATACATTCACATATCGTTTAATACTATGGCATGGGATAGAGCTATTGAATTAGAGAGTGTCCTTATAGGTCCACCCTGTATAACGGTGGTGTAGCCATTCAAGTCTGCTAATCAGAATCTGTCCGATGATCTTGTACATTACTTGTGACGAGTGCGTAGCGTCAGAAAATATTTTCAGTTATTTTTGATGTGCGTGAGTCAACAGTCATGAAGGCACGGTCGGATTCCCTTTATAGTAACTGCCTGAGTAAAAGGATATTTTAAAAATGTTCCTAAGTCCACGTAATCCGCTTATGTTGTAAAAGTGAAGTTATTAGCATAAACATTTTCTATTGCCAATTCATAGGGCCAGAGAGGGGTCAACTTGTGTTTTCACAAATAAAACTTCAACATTGACGCCGAATGGCATTTTTCAGCCACTGCACAATGGAAAAGGTTGGAGTTGGCCGCACGGTTAAGAGGATGTTAATTGGGGAATACTATGATGCATGTAGCTCTCAACACCATGGCCAACCATGTCGTTTTTAAAATCTGCAAATCCAATATACTCTTTGTATGGATTAAAAGTTAATTTTACACCACTGAAAAACCGTTTTAAATCTCTCGAAACAGTCTTTCACGTAGCTTCTATTTAATACGTTTACTGTCAGTGGAAAAAAAATGTCGGTTCCAAAAACTGACAGCCGACTTTTAAAATCCTCCTATGATTACGTAATTATAGTCCCAGTTAACAAATTTTTCAATATGGGGGTGTAGACTACATGGAGGACGGCAAAATTTTTGACTTCAGGGATGTGTTTAGGCTAGTTAGGAGATAAATATCCTAAATGCCCCCGACCCTAGGAGGTGGAGCCTTGCGGGGGAGGGCTTCCGGGGGGCCTTAAATTTTGATTTCTTTTTTGGTTTCTCGCTAGTAACTCGACAACTATTGGTTCTACAGAAAAAATTATTCTTACATTTTTGAAAGCTGCAATTTCCTACATTTTTTTAATTTCGGCGAAAAGTTTCTATCTTCAACCGTTATCGAGTTACCGCTCGGCAACTCGATAACGGTTGAAGATAGAAACTTTTCGCTGAAATTAGAAAATGTAGGAAATTTTGTCAGCTTTCAAAAAGGTAAGAATAATTTTTTCACTAGAACCAATAGTTGTCGAATTATTAGCCAGAAACAAAAAAAAATCAAAATTTATGGCCTTCCGGAACCCCTCCCACGCAAGGCTCACCTTCTAGGGTCAGAGACTTTTAGAATGTTTACCTCCTAACTACCCCAAACCTATCCCTGAAGTCAAAAATTTTGCCGCCCTCCATGTTTTTGAGCTAGAATACAATACTACAATACTCGCGAATAACGCAAATTCTATAGAGCATTGTTACTTCTATCTTTGTTCACTATTTTCGTTTACCGATAAAATCTGAGATGTTCTATTTATTTTCTGTTTTATGTTATGCATACAAGACATACTACGGATGTTTGAAATATCTCTGTGTTGACATTTATTGCCTACCACCCACTCACCTACATGAATTTTAATGTCGTAACTCGCGGTCCTTTTTTTGTAGTTTTTTTTTCTTACAAATATAACTATGTCATTTGTAAAATTATATGTTTAAATTGTGTTGTTTTTTGCTTTTATTTAATGCGCTCGATACCTATTTGTTTAGTGGAAAAATAAACATTATTTTACTAGAGTTCGGTTGTGTTTATATTAGTTTCCCATTTATTATCGATTGAGACGGAATATAAACATATATTTTGCACTCAGCTGTAGTTGATCGACATTTTACTATTATTATTCAAAAATAAACATTGCTTCATTTAATTCGAACATATATTTGCCTTGCAAAATATTCATATTTTGCTCAAGCCGGTAATTGAAATAATTCAATTATTGAAGTAAACATTTATAACAAATCTACGGAAATTTTGTCTTTGCAAATGAAAAATTTCGTTTTTACTTTTTCCCTCGCGGTTAAGTGTAGGGGAAGCAATGCAATCGTCAAAAAATAACTCAAATGATGAGTATATGAAAATTATCTCGACATTGACGTCATTGACTAATTTGTATGTTCTCGGTCTCTAGATGTAACCTTCCTTTTTGGCCATAGCAGCGAAGACTCTTTGTTGACAGCTGGATTGTTTAACTACCTTCCATGAAGCAACTTGCTTTCTTATGGTATTAAAGTGCCCCTGTTCATCAGGACCTTTATAATACAGTCATTTGGTGCTCAAAAAAGAGGTTACCTGGAAAGTTTTCCGGGAGTTTTGAAAATTTTTGGTTTTATATATTTCGATGTGCTTTTCTGAATTTCTACTTTGCCACCTCGTATCTTTGCCGCTCGCGCCGCCATATTGGAGAAATGGCGCCCAAAAACAGTTTTTTGACAACATCTCCTTTCCGACTCATGTTACGATAAGAACAGTTATATAATAAATTAAACTAGAAAATATTTTTTATAATTTATGTAATTACCTTTTTTTTGTAAAATGAATAGTTTTTGCGTACAAGCGCCGCAAAGTCTACTCCAACATGCGTTTTGGCCAAAAAACTCATTTTCACACCATCATGAAGTAAGTGGCGTGTTTTTTTTTATGAAACTGAATAGTTTCAGCGGACGAGTGCCACAAACCATTATACATCTATACCAACACGCGTTCTTCGTACATTAACAAAAAATATTTTTTTATTGGTACGGTCGTGAGCAAAAAAAAAATAGGACAAGTCTTATAACGATATTTTGTTAAAATCTAGTTGTGTACATTTAACTTTAATTTTTGTGACATTGTCAGTTAGTTGTCATAATTTATTGCAAGTGTGCAAAAAACTAATATGCCTCATATAAGCGATTTAGTTAAATCTGGAGTTATTGCTAAAGCAGAAGATGGATGGTCAATGAGACAAATTGCACTGCGTTTTAATATTGACAAACATTCGGTGTGTAACATTTTAAGAAAGTGGAGAATAAAGGTACGATTAGTAGAAATCCTGGATCAGGGCGACGAAGGATATCAACTCAACAACAAGATTTGCAATTGGTAAATGCTTTAGTAGAAAATCCATTTTACTCAGTTATTCAGGCTGCTGAAGAAACGAATTTTCCTGGATCGAGTAGTACTGGTCGCCGGCGAGTAAGAGAATCGGAGCTACACTGTCATGCAGCAGCACAGAAATACTTACTTAAAGCTGAACATAAAGAAGCTCGAGTAGGATTTCCGCTTGAATTTTTAGCGCATGATGTAAATTTTTGGAACAATGTAATCTTTACAGACGAAAAAACTTTCCAGTCAACACACAGTGGTCGTATTCCTGTTTACCGCCCTCCGAATACTCGATTTGATGAGAAATATCTAATGATAATAGGGTAGATTTTCCGTCAATATGTGGGCTTGGATATCGGCACGTGGTCCTGGTGTTTTGTGGCATATTAAAGAACGATTTAATAGTGAAACGTATATTAGAATTTTAGACAATATTATGCTCCCTTCTGTGGCGTAATTATGTCCTAATAATTAGTTCATATTTCAACAAGACAATTGTTCCGTTCATACTGCTCATACCGTAACTAACTGGTTTCAAGATAACAACATCAATGTTCTTAACTGGCCAAGTTATAGTCCAGATCTTAACCCTGTGGAAGAAGTATGGGGACTACTCGTAAGAAGTGTCCAAAAACGAAATGGGAGGCCACAAAATGCCGAAGAATTACTGGAAATAGTAAATAATGCATGGGAGAATATTATTACTAATGATTATTGTATAAGGTTATTTAATTCTATGCTAGACTTATAGAAGTTATAAATAACGAAATATTAATAGTTAATTTCTTGTTAAGTAGGATATCCTTTGTCCTTTGATCCAGGATTTCTACTAATCGTACCGTTTATTCTCCACTTTCTTAAAATGTTACACGCCAAATTTTTGTTAATGTTATAACGCAGTGCAATTTGTCTTATTAACCATCCATCATTTATTATAGCAATAACTACAGCATTAAAACTGAAAATAAATTAAAAGTGATCTGTTTTATTTCGGCTACTCATTACATATTCAAATAGAGACAGATTTACATTAGAAAAAAAAATTGTCCTATTTTTCCTGCTTACGACAGTACTTCAGTAGAAGATACTTTTTGACGAGACAATGATCCCAACTGTGTCACAAGATAAATTTCTGGGCAACGATGCAAACAAGAAAAGCCTCATTGGAATGTTGAAGACAAAATTTAAAGCTGCGAACTTCATGGTCAAACAAGCTACGGAAGATGCGGATACGCTAATCATCACAAGATAGTGATGAAGAGGAAGAAACAGAGACTGTTCTCGAGCAAACGTGTGATGAAATCAAGGATGAAGAGGATTGCAATGAAACTGATAATCCCATCGCGGATGATGTGGAAGAAATTTCTATCTGTGACGTTTCGATTGGTACTGAAGACGATGAACTCGCAACACCTGATCCATCTAGAACAGTGAAGCGAAAGAGAATTCGCTAAATTTTGGAATAGTGTATTGCATGTGGATTAGGCCTACTGGAGATACCACGATAAAAAAACGCACCACTTACTCTACCTCATGATGGTGTGGAAATGAGTTTTTTGGCCAAAACGCATGTTGAAGTGGACTGCGCGGCGCTCGTACGCTAATTCATTTTACAAAAAAAGAAGTTATTACATAAATTATAGGAAATTTTCTCTAGTCCAATTCATTATATAATTGTTTTTATCGTGAAATGAGTCGGACAGGGGATATTGTGAGAAAACTGTTTTAAGGCGCCACTTTTCCAATATGGCGGCGCGAGCGGCAAAGATACGAGGTGGTAAAGTAGAAATTCGAAAAGAGCACATTGAAATCTATAAAATCACCAATTCTCAAAACTCCCGGAAAACTTTCCAGGTAAAAATACCAAATGACTACTATTATAATACTGCCAGATTTTGAGGTTAAGTGTTGTCTTATTCCTATGAGAAACCGTATCAGTATTATAGAAGAACGACTCTATATTACGTAATATTCCGAATTAATATGCCATCAGGCTAACGACAGCATCTGTAGTATTTATTGCTGTTGAGCTTTGTATTGAGCTCATTTACAGTTTGTGTTTTGCTTTTGACTTCTTCTGTCATTATTGCGGTCTTTCCCCCAGCAGTCCCAGTAGAGGTTTCTCCATTTGGTCAATGTTTGCACGCACGAGACAACATCACTGTGTGTATTCCTCACACGACGTTGACTAAACAGCACAAACATCCTCTATTCTGCAGAATTTCGAGGTACTTGTAGGTTTTTTTGGGAAAATTTGCTCGAAATCAGTACGCCACCAGATTGCTCTGTTAACATTCCCCTTGAGGCGTGCAGTTCTATTGCTCGTTGAAGATTTTGATAATCTCAGCGTATAGTTTGATGTGATCCGTAAATAGCAAATGGCTGAGTTTGGATTTGCTTCCTTGGGATCGAAGACTTAAGTGGTCAATATTGCTGATAGCGGATTCTTTGTAAGGTAGAACCATAATGGTCTCAGCGAATCCTTTATTATTGTTATTATGAGCAAATTGCTTTCCCAATTTAACAATTTTAAAAAAGCTGCACTATTATGTAACCTACTTATCCGACCTCAACGTATGTGGTGTGTTGTCATTTTGTAAACAAAATTAATCACTGTTTAATTCAACAAATCTTTGAGATAGCTCCATGACATTACTATATTACTATAGTATAAATTAATATACCTAAAGCAATATTTTACGTTTATTTTTCGTAATCTTTAGATTTATATTAATTAAAATAAAATAATTAACATAATAACGATAACATTGGCGCCTCGAGTTGAACGAGGTGTCTTGTCTTGTCTGCTTTGCTGTGGGCCCTTGTCATGGCTGAGCTACACTATGGTTACTGGAGAGGAACGAGCATAAAATCCTAGGGGCTATGAAGATGATTCTGACATCGGTGCAATTTTAATGACTCAAAAAGATATGGTATGCAGCAGCTCTTAAATTTAATTTAATTTATAATTCTTTATGGATTTATTTCTGCAATTAAATGTCTTAACTTAGTTTACATTCAGAAAAACACCTGATCTCGTACTGTGTCGAGTAGTATTTACATTATCGTTAATCTATGTTTAACAACGTTGCATCAATACATTATTATTTTACAATATAACAATGAAAATAACTAAGATAATACGTATAATGAATGTGAAAAAGCTATTTAATTTGTGCTATTCTAAGTACCTATACAGAGTGGACCATTAATAATAGACCCTGTATATACCCCATATATAATTTTCATTTTTTCTTGTTTATTTTCCAAATTCAAGTAATTGTTACATTTAATTAATTTCATTTTTCATTTATTTAGTAAAATTGACCAAAGTAAAGTCACCAGAAGGCATTTTAGAAATTACATTCTTTTAAAGCAAAGTTAAACGCCACATTTGTACGAAAGAATTTACTTAAAAATCGAGTCTAGTCACAGCATTTGTTTACAATGGACACAATAAGCGTCAAGTACTTCTGTTACTCCCCACAGGGTGAAATCGCCTGTCGTTTTCTATCTTAAGTCATGCAAAGGACGGACGCTGCAAACTACGACGCATGTAGACATTGAAATTTTTTTTTTTTATACATTTATTTAACGTCGGCCTATTTCCGCTACTGAGGCCTAACACCGACGCCTGTAGACGAGCTACCCCCAACCAGGAATTTTGCCGAATCTCTTCCCTTAAGAGGAGTAGGGATCTTTTACTTGCCTAACATTTAATAGACAAGGGACCGACGGCTTTACATCCCCTCCGAAGGATGGTATATCCCCTATACAACCCTCGCCTAAGCTCGTATAGCTTCCGCGCATACACTGATATACAAGCCGCTGGAAGATGTGTGAGGCGAGAACGCGGTCTTCGTTGGGACGGTCACCTATCTAACTACTAACTGCGCCTAACGTTGCTTTACATCGCATATCGAAATATGTACATAGTAAAGACGCACCTACGCTCGCTGTATAATATGTAATCTTTAAAATCGTTATCTTATTTATGGACAGTCTTGTATGTTGGATTTTATTTTGATTTTTATCTTGATAAATAAGGAGTTTTAAATTGTTCGTTGTTATTAGAGATGCTCCGAAGCTCCGGTTCTGCTTTGGTATTCGGCAGCTTCGGCTGGATTTTAAATGTTCGGCCGAAGTGGGTGGAGCTGGTCGAAGCACAAAATTCTTGTTAAGCCGGCTCCAGACTATGTGGCAAATACCTTCCAACGCTGGTTCCAATATTTGTTGCAATATTTGATCGAAATATTTGTGGCTGCCAAACTGTGCCTCCAGACAATGCCTCCATCATTGCAACCAGCGCTTGGCTCAAAGGTTTGTGAATGAAATCTGACTTCTCAGTCGTTTAAAATTCGCATTAAATTCATTTTGTAGCGGCACCCAACTATCATTTAACTTATTATGGTTTTTATGGTCGGGGTGTTTAGAATTCCAGAGGACTGGATACTCTTCAGAAACACTGTTGAACTCTAAAATTTGTTCATTATTCCATTCCATAACTGTTCTATTCAAGAAAAACAAATTACAAAATAGGCCGACAAAACCTGTTGCTCGATAAAAAAATGTGCGTGCACTAAGTCAAGGCATGTTTCAGTTGATTGTTGTTAGAAACGTTGGACGCATAGTTTAGACGATACCGGAATATGATAGCGGCACGGTCCAACATTCGAGGTTCCTTTGGAGCGGGACAGGAATACCGACTATAGTCGGAACGTCTTCCAATGCCAATGTTGGAGGCTCAAGACTTGCTTACCAAATAAACTATGTTAAAACATAATATTTTTAGTCAAAAAACTCCTCTATAAAATCCTTATTTTACTATAAGGAACGTAACCAAACTGCAACCAACAGCTACTCTCCGAGCTATGTGCCCCGCCGAGCACTGAATTGCAAGTTACATGTCTGGCGCGTTAAGTGTAATAATTGCATATTACCATCAAAACGCTAATGCTTCGATTGCAACAAACACCAGCCGAAAGACTGATCTTACTTAAAGGAGCTCTCTTGCCAGCCGTCACACACCACTTGCAGACTGCAGTTTCGAGCTGTTGGCTCTCGTTAGTGCAAGGTAGGCATGCAACGACCGACGCGAGGATCACTTGACTATTTAGTATATTTCAGTATCTTTGGGATAGCGACATGTAAAACAGTCAGCAGGCGCCATCTAGCGGTCCAATGTATGTTGCAATCGAAAAATAAATAGCCTGACTGGACCTAGCATAGTTCAAATGTGCTTTTAGAGCACCGTCATATTTTGTGTTTGCTCGGGTATTTCTCTTTGCGATTTTTTCACCCATCTCAACAAATAAATTGTTGACAGTATTGGTTAGTCCTTTTTTTTATCGATTATTTGCTTGCCGTTATCGATGATTTTGTTTATACTATCAGTGCATCGCAACCCAAAATGAGAACCAAAACGGTCACTTCGAACTTTTATCACCATTTGAACTTCTATTCAGCAAGACTCCCGAGCTGTCGAAATTCACTCATGTCATACAAATCCACCGAGGTCCAAAATTCCATGTTTTTGATATGAGCTCTTCGGTAACAAGACGATATTTAAGACAATTTCAATTTGGATTTCCATATTTCCCTGAACATCTGAAGAACAATGACTAGATTTTAAAATTTACAGTTTTGAGAATTTGTTTATAATCTGAATAACGTCACTATTAAGACACATATTTACTGTAGATATTAATAAACAGGAGGGTTCATAGTAAATATTATTGGAAAATAGGACACCACGTAATAAAATATTATTCCAAGATCGATATCGCCACAATTAGCTAATGGTAGTATACGGCAACTTTATCATCATGAAAGGCTAATTTTCTTTATTATTCTCAACTTCTTCATTATATCGTTAATTAAATGCGAAGCGGTAAAAAATTACTAAATTTAGCCAGTAAATAAGTTTTGGTCATATAAAAATAGCAATGAATGAAAATACTACATAAATTCAAATTATCATTGGCTTCAATCATTGTAATAATTCGAAAGAATATTTAAATAGAACACTTTGCTATATGTTGCAATAATTATATGTTTACTGATGTGAGATATTTCACTACCTGTGATTGACGGCTTACAAAATTTGCTCCAAAACCGCGAAATAATCATACTGCAAATCAATGAGATCACAATCTCGAAACGTAATTATTTCAAAAGCGAACTCTTTGGCATTTTAAACACAGGAAAACAATAATAACACTATATGAACGCTTCACCATAATAATACCGTGTACAAACGAAAAATTGTCTGAGTGCGCTTTCGACGAGTGCGAAAAACGAAGTGATGGTGACGATCCAGCAGGCGTCCGCTTTTCAGTTTCGGTAATTTCTGCTTACTTTGAAAACAGTACCTCGACAAGAGACGATCAGCGAGGAAGAAAGACGAAGGAAAGTTTGATGAGGATTCGCTCTTTTTTTTTTCTTGTATAAAAGCAACAGTGCCATTATTCGTTATCGCTGAATACTGCTTCTCGGAAGGCTCTGGATAGGCAATCATGATAAGGAAATAAGTGAAAATATGTGCATAAAATCGATATAGATACCAAATTTTCACATTCAGCAGCTACTCTATTTTTTAAAATCTGAGCAGAAGTTTTCGAAAATATATAAATAGAGAGGAATATCGGGCTTTGAACAAATCATGATTAAAAGATAAGTAAAAAGCCGATGACATAAGACATAAAGATGACGCACAACTGGAAGGCCTCAATCTGCCTGCTCCTTATAGATAACTCTAAGCCTGGCATTCAATGTCAAAAGTATTTACGCTATTGGTTGATGTAATGTTAAATGATCTCATTGTATATTTGAATATTCAGGCTTAAAATAATTGCAGATTGGTGGCAGGTTATGTTGGTAACAGAAGTGAGGTTATGTTGAACGAACTGTCACGTGATGGTGAGAGTGGGGTTGACGGTGCGCCAAGGTTGAGTTAGGTTATGTTGACATGGGGGCACTAGTGTAGAGAAATTTACAATTATCTAGCCTTTTTGCTGTTACGGGTCTTTAGTGAGGTTATGTTGAACGGACTGTCACGCGATGGTGGAAGTGAAGTACGGAACGTGGGGACGGTGAAGACGGGAGCCCCAAGCTGGACAAAAAGGATTTTTCGAATTTGCCGACATAAAAGGGAGCGTGGCTCTGTACTCTTTGATTAGATGAAAAGTGGAGGGGTGGGGGTGGTCTGAAGTGACCTTATGCCTACTTTAAGACTTTGTTAGCAATTGATATAGTTGGTATAAAGATTGAATTGAATCATAGCCTATTCTTTGTTTTTATTATATGGGTATATACCTATTATGCTAATTTTTTTGAAGCACTCGATTACCTTAATGATGATAAATTGTACTTCGTCGGCGATTTTAATATACCTGTGTATAAAGTAAATATTGAACATATCATCGACGTTATTTGGTCTGTTGAAGTAGACGAAGTAGTCACGCGGGGCCAAATCGATAGAACGGGCAGGCCACCTAATTTCAACGCGTCTACCGATCCACCTATTGGGAAAAACCTGATTGAGATAAGCTCTTACTTCCAATGCAAAATGTGGTGTAGCTCCGTCCTGCTGATACCAAATATTTTTATCAATTTCATTGGGGTTGTCATTATCTGAGAGAAGTATTCTTAACTTTGGAACTAAGAAATTTTGCAAGAAATCCAAGTAACAATCGCCAGTTTAGTTTAGGATATATTTCATTGTATACATTTCAAAATTTTCAAATATAATTTTCTTGATGAAGAATATACAAAATTCAAAAAACCTTATATTGTTGAATAGAGAATTAAAAATTCTTTCAAATGAACTATCACACGCACCCTCGTTCCATTTAGAAATTTTAAAGGGGTAGCTGTCTCCAAGATGGTTGAAGGGGAGGTATACAGGGTGGGGCTATAGTGCGTCGGACCTCGATATCTCAAGTTCTACGATAGCTAGAAATTTTTAAAAAAATTGCAAGTAAACTAGATAAAAAACTCTATATCTGGAAATTATTTTCGAACATACAGGGCGAGCCAAGACGAAATTACAGGACCAAGTGCCCTTTTTTAAATGCAATACTATGTAAAGTATATACGATTAGAATTGAAACTGGTCAGTTTTAAAGCACAGGACCGTGCGTACTGAACTTGATATTTCGTCCTATATATTTGGCAATGGTATTGAGATTCGAACGGTAGTTGAAACTGTGCAGGCGAGTCCGAGACTGGCAATGTAATCAGCCTGAATGAACCATCTACGACTGCACTGGTTTAAAGGTAATAAAACGGACAGGCCTACTAGCACAAAAAAACTCGTAAATCGTTTCTTTATTTTGGAACGTGGAAGTCTAATATCGTGCTGTCTATGTGCCAGTGCAGCGCATAAATACCTATTATAATATCAAGCGTAGGAGTTTAGTTAGTTACTGTTCATATTTATAAATATTTACTACTGTATAAAAGGTAAAATATTTTAATTATTTACTAATTTACCATGGCTTTCTGGAGACCATTTGAAACAGAGGATAATATAATAACGCCCGAAAATCTTATCATTTTGTTATGACAAGCATTTCTATTTACCTCCGCCCATGTACAATAAAGAGATGCCGACTGTTTTTGCCGGCTTTTAGTTTTTATACGGTTTCAATTCCAATCGTATATACTTTATATCACTACATTTTTTGAAGCCTCTTTCTAGTCTCTATTCATTCCTATATTAGCATTGAATATCTGTTAATCACTTGGATGTAATGAACTTTTTTGTTGAAATAATGCAATCTGCAGATGGATATTAAAAAAATCACCACAGTCACAATTATGGGTTTTAAGAAAAACTTATGTGAATACCAGTTACGAGACATCTAAATAATGTCTTTGAATCATTTTCATTTTCTTAAAATGTACAGGGTGGCCAAAAATTGTTTTTCAATTAAGACCATTTTAAATTGAATTTTCTCAATTTTTTCAAATGGAACACCCTGTATATTTTTCGACGTGATGTAGAAATGAAAAACTAACATTTTTTGTAAGTACTTCCCTATGGCTAATTGCAACCATTTTCGTTTTATAAATAAATAAGTGTCAAATTCAAGAATAAACTTAAAAAACGAGGTTCTCTCAAATAATTCATTAGAAAAATTTATAATAGGTGTTCGATGTATTGCCCATTTTGCCTTTATGCAATTTTGAAATGAGGCCATTTAATGGGACCTTTTCTTCCAATCCATTGAAATGAGTAAATAAAATGTACTGATTTACATAGTATTCCATTTAAAAAAAGGTACTTGGTCCTGTAATTTCGTGTTGACTCGCCCTGTATGTTCGAAAAGAATTTCTAGTTATAGACTTTTTAATCTAGTTTATTTGCAATTTTTTAAAAATTTTCTAGCTATCATAGAACTCGAAATATCGAGGTCCGACGCACATTGCCCCACCCTGTATAATTGTGCTCAAAAAATGTTATTTTAGAATTAAAAACTGACGTGTTTTAGGATTTTACTCAGATAAAAGCTACCCTGGCAGAAGATCATTTAATCAGATCCGTTTTAAGGGACAATGTTTTCCAAAGAATTTTTAAAGAATGTAGATAAGTATATACTTGTGAGGTAATGGAGGTCCCAAAAATATTCCAGAGGTTAGTCAAAGTAATGGATGTCACAGATAGCTAATATAAAGTCTGTGATACTATTCTTTTCTTTCCTTTGGATTTTTTTAACGCATGTATATTCTGGAAAATTATAACAAAACTAAGGATAACGTATTTCGCCGACGCGACGTTTCGGAAACAAAATCTGTTTTCTTGTTCAAATTTATAAAAAGAATTCTTGTTTGCTGTGTATGTTAAATATTTTTGTTATAATTTATATTGGTTGGCAAAAAGTAGCTTTTGACTGTTTCTTTCACACAAACGTCACAATCGTAGAGGTTATTTTTCCAATATAGGTACTAGTTCATTTTGTTAATTTTTTTGTAGATCTGATATTTTTTTCAGAAACCCAAAAAGAAGAAAAGGATTTAGACAGAACACCACAGTTAACGTTTGGATAATATTATATAAAATCTGTGAGTTGTACGTTCTTCGCATAGATTTTAGATTTGCTCATTCAAGAATTTAGAGTAGACTAGACTGTGACGTCAACATAATTTAAGTTTTTTAACACTTAACAAAATGCATAATTTTATAAGATAAAAATCTGTTGATTATGGTCGGCGACAAATCCATACTTATTTATTATTACTTACCATAATTATAAAACTTCAACAAGAGAAATAGGTAAAACAAAACAAATTATCTACTTTATTATCTCCCAATATTACCTAGTAGTTGTCTGAGCTACCCACAACAAATATGCTCCTCCAATTTCCGTGGCTAAGCAAATATTTAAACTACTTTGTTTCAAACAAATTAAACATTACAAGTCAACGGCTTTGTTTTTACAGAATTGTGAATGGAAAGTTGTTTATATTTATTTCCCCCATAACTATGACAAGAAACATGTGATTGTTGTTGACCTACCCAACATATCTTGCTGTCAATCGAGTTTTTTATTAATTAAACTAATAATAAATAAGAATGTAAGCAATGCTTACGTTGTAATGAAGACACTTACCATTAGATCGGCAGGGGGCTGCAGTTAAGTCACAACAAGCACATTTTTTAAGGATGTCGCACAAAAATCGAGACCTTTGAGCACAACGGGCACACCGCAACTGTTTCTCACTCTGTGTACTTTCGCCGATGAAGACGTGTAGATAAAATGTTGAAACGGGCAACGGCAATTGCCAGACGCTGTTGTCAGATTGACAAGAAAATCCGGCGAGGTACGGAAAGTTTTTTAACTTTGAACTTAATGGAGGGAGTGGAACTTGAGCTAGGTATTTTACCAATAAAACTATAAACAACATAAAACTATAAATTCCTCATTTTTGCATGTTTTAATTTGTCAATAAAGCAAATAACGCATTGTGAATCAAATACGGGTTTAGAAGATAAAAATACAAATCAAACAAAGATGCCTAAATTTTTTATAAGCTTATTGACCTATGCACACGACTTTTGACCAAGGACTGTTTTAACAATCCTTGACTTTTGACAGCGTATGTAGTGTTGCTATCTGTACCGGGTAGGTACTACCAACATAAATAAATTTTAAATTACTCGCCATTAAGCTCGCACTTAATTGGTGAAATATCAAATAATTCTGTCATTATTTATTGACTGACGATTAAATTTTTCTGTCATTTTAAAGGCAAAGTCAACAGGTAACCGTTAAAAACTTTGGTACTTAAAATCACAAATATAACAATCGGAACATCAACATCCAAGAAATAATTAATCGCGTGCGACATGTACAAGTGCCGTCAGAAGTTATTTTGTGGAAGTACTATGAAAGTTTTTCGAATTTGCAGCAAAAAAATAATTTTTTGGTACTATAACAAAAATAAATAAGATATAAAAAAAACTATCATAAAAAGTATTGCGTGACGAATATTGCAACTGCAATAAATTATGTCCCACGGAACCCGATATGTGGAACTATATCAAATAACGTCGCAAAGGACGTAAATTTAGCAACTACCTCGAAAACCAACAATTCTTTATTACGAATCGGCGTGATCGACGTTGTGTAGAACTACTTCCAATGCTTGGTATGGATTATGAGGACGAGTTAAAAGTTTCGTATTAAAATTTCTGAAGGGATAGTTAACTACTGAATCTATTGTTCTAAAGTACAAAATGGGTAGTGTACAAATAGTGATTGACATAGGTAAACCAATTATCTGGCTCAGATATGTTGACGACATTTTTGCAGTCTGGCTTCATGGGGTTGATTTGCTAAATAGTATTTTAGAAACTATAAATAGCGAAGAACCTTCTGTTAAATTTATTTTAGAAGTAGGGAATATGAATAAATTACTTTTTCTAGATGTTTTAGTTATTTTTAGTTAGAATAGGCCACAGAACTACGAGCGCACTCATCAAATCCGACGACATAATAGGCTATGGTAAAGACAAAATGACTACTTTAGCGCTGCTTGACTACTCCAAAGCGTTCGATACTATTAACCATGAATTATTATTATCTAAATTGAAATATTACGGCTTTTCTAAGAATACTTTGAAAATGATAAAATCGTATTTTACTAACCGCAAACAGAAAGTAGCTGGCATGAATACTTCTGTATCTGACTCGAAAGTGCTGGAATCTGGTGTCTCGCAAGGATGTAGTTTGAGGCCTTTGTTTTTGTATCCTATATATTGCTGATTTTTTTACTGCCCTCACAACCTGTAAATCTAATGTTTACGCGGGCGATACAAAGATTATATCACTTTTGAACCAGTAGAAACTGAGCACTCTGTTGAAAATATAAATCAGGATATTAATAACCTTGTGAAATATTCTCGTAAGCATTGTTTGCAAATTAATGGAACTAATCTGCTGTTATTGTTTTTGGAAAGGAAAGTAATAGACAATATATCACGCATAATACTGACATCTATGTGGAAGATCAGAAATTAACATTCAAGGGTAAAATAAAAAACTTGGGCCCATTCTTTGACCATGACTTGAAATTCCAACCGCATATTAATAACCTCAGGAAATCCTATTCTGCATTAAAAAAATTATACTCGTCGTCATTTTCTAATTGAAAAACTAAAAATAATTTTAACAGAATCACTTGTTCTATCATTTTAAATTATGGTGATATCGTCTATGGTCCTTGCTTAAATCAAATTAATGCCTACAGGATTCAAGAAGTTGAAAATATGTGTGTAAGGTTCATTTTTAACTTGAAGAAGCCTGGTCGTGTGTCCCATAAATTAAAATCCCCAAAATGGCTAAACATGGACTCTAGACGAAAAGTACATAAATTAATTTGTGCTGAAAATCTCCCATACTTAAAGGAGCTACTGATCCCCAGATCCCTTATTCATAATCGCAACTTAAGGTACACGGAATATCTAACGACTCCTCAAGATTCGACCACAGTCTTTAAAAAATCCTTTACATGCTCTACCGTAAATCTATATGACATCATCCCTGCTAGTTGGATTGCATTGTAAAGACACGAAACAAAAAAACATTGGATCTAATTTTCCTATTAATTTCTCTTCCTTTTACTGGATTTCCAAAACCATGTACTATTGCGGTCGAAAAGAAGTAATCGATTTTCGGTGGCGTCGTATTTAACTTTTTAAGAAAAAAGTTAATGCAGTAGGTACTTAAAAAAATCGCCACTTTAGGCGCTCCCAACTCGTTCACTTCCAGTGCAAGGTAAAAAGTAAAAAAACTACTTTTAGATAATTCAGTTTTCTACAAATTCGTTCTGGTGATGTTTTTTGCCCTAGGAGCGACGGTTCGCGAAGTATTTCAGTTTCTAGCGAAAAATATCCCACCACACGTTTAGGTCAATATGTCCTAAACAAAAAGAAAAATCAAAATCCAGATGAAACCAAAAGATTCGCGAGATTTCAAACTTGTCCGAGATATCGGCGAAAAAATGCAAAAAAGGCATTTTTCTAAAATCCTTGATTGTTTCTATTATCACAGTTTACGAATCCCAAGTTGACCGACTGTATATGCTAGCACTTATTGCGGAAAATAATATCTGAAGACGTGGCAACGTTGTCCATCTGAAGCCCAAGTATTTCTCAAGCAACGACATGCGTTTCATGGTTTTGCATGCTCCGTGTGTATACATTGTACATTTTTACACCCACCACTGGCTGATTTAAATATTTCTGTGGTTTGTTTTAATCAACTCGGTTTTTAAATTGACTGGTTGATAAAACGAGATCTGCTCCGTTTACCGCATCGAAAGAACGTGCGATCTTGCGTGTAGAGGGGAATCCATCGGAGCATCGTGAAGTCGAGGCATGGGTCGGTCCTGTACATGGTCGGACTGGCCTGGGGCATGTTGCTGCAATATTTAAATTAGATAGGTGTTATAGGAGACTGGCTGACACAAAGTATAGGTGCTTGTCTCTTTAAACTAGTGAAACTGCTGTAGCCACAGCGTTTTAATTAATAATAAATCCTGGTCACTACGGCCCCAGTGAAACTGCTGTAGGGTACCCTGTATAATTTCTAAAGAAAATACTTAGTTATTTATCTGAAGGATAAATAAATCAAATTGGCCATTTGCGTGATCGTCAAGTTTTGTTAGTGTAGGATCCAAATTTCGTTGTGTGTGTAGTAACCCTTTTTAATTACCCAGGTTCTTTTATATAAAGTTTAATATTACTTGTTTCTGCCTGATACTATATCACTTAGAAAATTTATCACTCTGTTAATTTAAATACCTGGTAAACTTGAACACACTGTCTATTAATTGAGAGATATAGTTAATTATGGATGTTATTTATGTAGTATTTTATTACTACTCAAGGTTGCACTGTACATTTATAGTTGAAGTTTGTTTTCTATTTTGCTTTGAAACAAAACCATTTATTTAGTTTATTACTTGTATAAAGAAAAAGGTAAAGGTGAAAGAAAAGACAATAATTGATGGGAAAAAATAGTAAAAAACCCATTTTATTTTATATACATTGATGTAGCAAATAGCTATACATGAAATAAAAAATAATCTAAATATTTGAGACAATTGTCTAAATATTATAACAGGAAAATATGCGTCGCTATAGTAATGACCACACTATAGATATACTGAGTGTTTTGATGCAATAACAAGAACTTATACAAAAGTATACTGTGTTATTTTAATAGTAATTAGGATTGTGGCAATGGTCTGATAATGATAATCTATAATAGAGCTGTTAGCAATCGCTAGGTAATAATGGTTTATAATTAAAGAAAGTTGTTAGCCATCGCTAGATAATAATAATTTATAATTAAATTGTTAGCAATAGCCAAATAATGAATCGAATGCAAAACAAAGGACAAGAATCATGTCATGTTTGTACATTATCAAAATTAAGTTGAGAAATGAGCATCAAATACTCATGTAAAACATCATATAATGTTGAGGAAAAATCCTTTAATTATAATTAAGACAAGCAGTCTACCAAATTTTGTATGACTGTCCAACAACGTAAAACAAGGTGGGTAGATGTAAACAGATGAGACGTCCCGGTTTAGTACTCGACGAAAAGTAAACCCTTCTTAATACGAACAAGTTTACGGGCTAATTAACCCAGTACTGACCGATGGCCTGTACAGTTTGTGAGGGCAAGGTAATTATGTGAATGGATCGTTATTAAACAATCATAGAAAACCAAATAGATCGCTGGCGAGAAATCTCAGATAATGATTTGAAAGATAAACATTACTATGACATTTGATATGTCCAAAATTAGGCACACAGTAGCCTTAATAAGTACATCAAAGGAAAAATAATGGAAGTGAAAGTTTCAGTCATTGCATATACGCAGAAAATATATAGTGCTTGAATATAAATTTGTTATTTTGCAAACGCAAATCTCCCTAGTAAAATATTCAGAAAATGAAATTTTATGAATTAAACTCATGAATGAATTTATAACTAAGTAAACAGTAATATAACCTTATCCTGTTTCCTTGTAATAAATCAAAGTTTCATAAAACAAAATCTAATATTCTTTTAGTACCACAAATGCGTTAATTTCCCCTATTACATCCCGTCGAAACCAGAATATGAATGCAATTGCAAATAATAAAATAGAGTTTCGAAATAAGCAAGCGGTCACCTTTAAAAATTTATGCCTGTTGAATTTCTGTGCGCTCTGTGTAGCGTTATATCGCCCGTGAATACTGTCCCCCAGGTTCCACATGTTAAATGTCCTCGTCGAGCATGTCGGTGGTTGAGAAGAATTCGTTAAAATAAGATGTAAGTTATAATATTGTTTGGCTAGCAGTTTAGACGGATGATTTAGTGAAAATATCCACAAAATAATTTATTAAGCTCGGTGAAACTCGCGACGTAGCTTAGAATGGATTTCAAAGGCAATATAAAAGTTCGGCGAAAATATCGCGACGTAACTTCGAGGTGTTTCCAATTTAATTTCCAAAGCTCGGCGAAAATATCGCGACGTAGGTTAAAAGGTGCCGTCTTCAGATGCCGTCTATCTTCTCCTTTTTAAATACCACGCCGTCTTCCTTTTATATGGTAAAAATGACGTCACAATTACATGAAAGCTTTGGATTTGTGGCCTCATGATTGGAAAATGTTTACATTATAAATTTCAATGTATACATGCGTCGTCGTTTGCAGAGTCCGTCCTTTGCATGATTTAAGATAGAAAACGACAGGCGAAAATGAAATGAATTAACTGCAAGAATTACTTGAATTTGGAAAATAAATAAGAAAAAACTAAATATATATATGGGGTATATACAGAGTGCTTCACTAGCAAAAGTTAAATTAGAAATGTTTTTATTATATTGAGTCGCCTGCTTTTAGGAAGACCAGATTTAAAACCAGTACATGGTGCAATGTTATATTTTTTTACAACTTGAAGGAGAATATTATGGTTAATAAAAAAATTAAAAAAAAACAACGCAATCTGGCTAATAGACTTTGTTTCTAAGGTCAAAAGCAGCTAATTAAATTTAAAAAATGTTACAACTGGGCAAACATTGTTTTTTCATGTGACGCACTCGTAAAAGAGATATATTTGCTATCTCAAAATGCATGTTCAGTAGCTCTTGAACACGTTTAAGTCCCGTAAGTTGGTGAAATAAAAAATGATTGTGCCTGAGAGTTTTAATATAGATTCTTGGAGGCCAAAGTGCACTTTAATTTGTTTGAGAGAAGCCTTGGGGTTCGATTTATGAAGCAGTGGTTTGGGTCAAATGCTACACCCTGTATGTGAGTTCTGGAACTTTGTATGCACTTGGTTTTAAAGATTTAATTTATTTAGCATTTTTAAAGTTCTTATTTTCTTTGTTGGGGTCAAAAGCTACACCGTGTAGCTAGTCGAACGTATTTGCATTAATATATTTTATTTAACAAAATTTTAGAATAGGAAACTATTCGACAGCAGAAATTCAGTCGTATATGAATTCTGCGAAAAAATAAAATTATTAGAATGTGTTTTTAATGTTCTGAAAAAAAAATCATTTTTGGATTTATGCGCGACGGTAACTTGATTTAAAAACTCCTTTTTACTTGGTTGCGACCAAGGAAGCAGATCACGGCAGCTTTGTTTCAGGAAGTTAGAAGTTAGGCTGTGGCGTATAAGCTATAAATTAAAAAATAAGGCAGAGCTTCATTTCATTAAATTTTTAAAACAAATAATATGAACCTTGACAAACGTACAACTTGCATATAACATAAAAATTGTTTACAGTCTCGTTCCTCATACACCTCAACATCTAGTTCTCAATCTTGGACTTTCTTTTAAAATTCAGGTATGCTAGTCGCAAATTATAATAAGCTTCACTGAGCGTTATAAATAGTTCTGCGTTTATGGATTCCTTTTGCAGTCATCTGTATGATTTTGTTTGGTTATAGTGTGATATAATGCTTTTAATCATTCATAGAGGGAGGAAATGTTGCAAAAATAGTTGCAACTAATTTTTATAAGATGCCATTCATACGTGCAATATGTTTTTTAAGCTTGTTATTATATCTCGTTCCAGCCCTTCGCTTCAGTTTCAGGTACTTGACTGGCAGTAGTTTATCATTCTCCACATTTCATCTTATATTTAAAAAATAGTAAAGCCAACACAATTTTAGTTCTAGCGGTTGGCCATGTCCTTTTCGCTGTCATCACATACTGATTAAAAACTGTCCTTTTGCCTCTTTGCGGGCGGACATGGCCCCCAGCCCCCTCCTCATTATCTGTATTACTCGAGTCCAGTTGAAACAAATACTTTTCTTCTGGATATGGTTAATTTTGTATAATGTGCAATTTATGAAGACTATTTTCTTTTACTGCCAAAATATCGGACAATATAAGATTCACACTCCGGAATTTCTTTTGCACTTTCTGGATAATGCCTATATTTATCTGCCATTAGAGTTGTTATCATCATTTGTTCTGAGAAAAGTTCCCAAACACTCAATATTCCTTGTGCAACATTCTTATCTGTGCGTTCTGTGCTACTATTGAAAATGTCTCCTGGATCGTTCGTAAAAAAGTTGCTGCTGTTTATTGCGCAATGCACGAATGCATGTAATGTAGCTACTACAAAAATAGATACCCGCCTAGTAAATAGTCCTTAAAAATGGCATGGAAACTTGTATTTTGTTGAATGAAGTAGTTTCTTCCGGGTCTTGCCGTGGTCGTCTAACTTGACTTGACGTTTCGCTGATCATTCTGTCAGCTTCTTCAGAAGGATTCTAAAGACTGAATTTGTTGTGTTACACTCCTCGTTATATACTTAGGCGCCGCTTCGCTTCGCTCGTCATTGGTCGTGCTTGGTTCGCTTCGCTGCTCATTCGTCGTGTTTGGTTGACTGTAACTTACTACGGTGCTGGTACTTGGCAATACCATTCTCCACGTGTTACTAAGTCGATACCCATCCTCTCTGCTAAAGTTGTTCACGTTTTTCATAATTTCCAGTGATTCCCTAATGATTCGCGGATAATAGCGCGTATTCCTGTCTAATATATTGACGTCCTCGTAGTCGATTTTATGGTTCTCCTTATTATGAACATGTTCTGCTATCGCCGACCTATCCGTGTATCCATATCTGGTATTTCTCTGGTGTTCTTTGATTCTGTACTGCATACTCCGTCTTGTTTGTCCGATGTAGCTCTTACCACATGTGCACTTCAACTGGTAAACACCTTTTGATAACAGTTTGGGGACAGGGTCTTTGACTGAGAGAAGCATCTGCTGTATTTTCTTCACTGTTCGAAATCGTACACCTACTTTCTTTTTGAATAAAATCTTCTTCAGCCTATCTCTGACTCCCGGGATGTAGGGTAGGCATGCATGCGTTGTTGGTTGTTGCTGTTCTTCTTCTGTAGTTCTCCTCTGGTTATTTACTATACGTTGTATATTGCTTTGACTGTATCCGTTCTTCTCTAAAGCGTGTTGGACATTCTGTAGTTCCTCGGGTTTGTTCTCGTCGTCGCATATTGTGTTGACTCTGTGGAATAAGGTTCTAATTAACGCTCTCTTCTGTTGTGAATGGTGGTGAGATGTTGCATGTAGGTAACGATCGGAGTACGTTTTCTTTCTGTAGACACCGTGGGCCAGCTTGCCATTGTGGGGCCTTTTTCACTAATACATCTAAGAAAGGTAAAGCTCCATCTTACTCGGTCTCCATTGTAAATTTGATACTTGGATGCTGTTTATTCAAACGGTCGGAGAAAACAGACAAAGATAATTCTTCATGTGGTCATATGATGAACCTGTCGTCTACGTAGCGTAGCCAGCACTTTGGTTTAACGTTTTAAATATTTATATGGCTAATGTCAAAACTTTATTGTTCACTACTCAATTTGTCAATTCAGAAATTTGCAGCGCCATCTATTGATGAGTGGTTTTCGCCTATAGTAGGTATTATTTATTCTTTTGATTAGTAGGTAGGTTGTTGATAAATTTAAAAAGAAGGTTCTTTGATACTTATATTCTGAATATTATATGACACATATTAGTACTATTTCACAATATTGCCTCAGCACTGATTTGGTTTCCGTGGACCTCAGCCCGGTCCTGAATGGCAACAGCTGGTTGGTGGTCTGGAGCCAGTCTATCGACGCATTGAGAGAGAGCAACAGCGCTACTCGGGCATTTCCTAGCGTAGAAACCGTCTCTCTTCTTCACAGTTGCTCTTATACATCCCACGTTTATCTCGGGATTGTCACCAAAGCGCATGTACCCCAACGTTACTGCAAAGTGCAAGGGATGCTGGAATCCGGGCTATTTTGTTTTTGGCCAGGTAATTCGGATTTGTTTGTGCCGATATATCATGTAACCGAGTTACCGCAAGCAACAGATATTGATAAAGTCATGACAAATGGGGTTGAGAGGGTTGGGGGTGGTTTCCTAAAAGGCTATAGCTAAATTTTAAATACGCAAAATCATTTATCGTGCGTGTCATCCGAGGGGATCGCTGCGGGCAATTTTTAGTTTATGTAACGGTATTACCATAATTATAATGCGAAAGCTCCAAGAAATGACATGAAGATAATAGTTATATGTATATCTACTAAATTGTAGAAATAGGTTTAACGTTTGTATAAGTCCTAGTTCTTAAATATGAATAGTTATTATTCGTTTATTCTAAATAAACAGTGCTATTCCCAAAGCCGGGATTTTATTTGTCCGCTTAAAGCAAATGAGGAGAAAAAATAGTTTGCAACAATAAAATTTACTAATCAGACCAGGGCCAAACCGTTTAAAATATCGTAATAGACGATAAATTCTTAGCAGTATACGAATGGTCGGAAAATGTAGTTAATGGTGTAAATAATTAAGGAAAATTCATCCAGACTGAGTAAAAGTTCTGGAAGGTGGGTTGGGGTGGTAATATATACGGTTTTAGGAGTTGGTACTCGTTTTTTGCGATTTGCGGCTAAACTATGCATCCTATCGAAAAATGTTGAATGTAAAAGTTGTAGATAATGAAAAAATCTAAAACTTCCTGATTGATCATTATTGACCATAACCTCAAAATTATCGAGAAAATGCAAAAAACCGTTTTGTCGGTTTTTAATTTATAACTATCGCAAAAATGTTTATATTTTCATGAAAATTGGTGAAAATGTTCTTTTTTGTGTTTCAAATAACAACAATAAAAATTTTTTCAAAGCGAAATTTAATTGTCGATGTTCTATGAAGAAAATAAAAAGAAGACCTAATTTTCAATGGAAAAATTTGGTTAGCAAATTTTCGATTAATGAACTTTACTAGTACTTTAATATAGAATTAAAATATAACATTTCTTTTTCTTTATTGTAAATAAACGTTTACATTCATAAAAAGCGTTAATTTTCATACAATACTATGTTATACAAGTAATTTACATGTACCTAACTATTCTCGGCTTTCAAAGTCTCGAAAACATTGTTTAAACTGCAATGGGAATGTTAAACAATTTGGGCCTAGAAGGTACGTACTTTTCATCATGAAAAGGGTACTATTTATCATTGGCGTAAGGATTTGACGTAGATCTTTCTCATTACTTTGACAGTTGAAATCCCAATGTTCGTTCTACTTTTACTCATTTGCACGTGTTTAGTGAATCTTGTATTTTGTGCTGTTTTTAAACGTTATTATCTGTGTTTTTGACAACTATTTATTTCTTATACAGTTGTGAATGCGGTAGTGTGGTTTTTATAAGATTTTGTCTGCAAACAAGCGGAAGAAGATGCAGATTCCCTAATTATCAATACATCCCTTGAAGTAGCAAAAAACTCCGATAAAATAGTGGTAGTTGTTGGTCAAGACATAGATCTTTTAGTTCTTTTAAATCAATTCAGTTCACATGAATTGAATATCTATTTCCACAAACCTGATGCAGGAAATATTAATGATACTTATTACACCTCTAATAGTTTTAAACATAAATCACATAAACATATTGTAGCATTTTTGCATTGTTTTTCTGGCTGCGATAGAACTTCCAGATAAACATTTACCTAATCTTGCAGAAATTTTTTACAATACAAATGCAGACAAACAAACGATTACCGAAAATGGATTGAAAATAATAGCTTCTATTTACAAAAGTAAAAATATATACATCTCTACACGATTTAAGATTTGAACTCTACCGAACGGCTACTGCTAAATCCTCATTTCATTTGAAAAAATTACCTCCAACTGAAGGGGCAACTAAGCAACATTGTTACAGGGTGTATTTTCAAATACAAAGTTGGCCTGGTAATCAATTAACAGCTACAGATTGGGGATGGAAAATTATCTGCTGCAGCTGCGAAACAGGATGCGGTAATAACAAATGTGGGTGTCGCCAGCATGGCTTAAAGTGCACAAATTTGTGCTCAAATTGTCACGGTTCTGATAAATGTTCTAATGCCGAAAAATCGTTGTACGAAAAAAATTGTAATCTCGAGGACATCGAAGACAGTACCCACTGTCTAATAAATAATAATAAAAATAATGATACTGAACTGGACAATCCAGAAGAACTCCAAGAAATTGAAGATATAGAAAATGAACGTGAAAAAATCGAAAGTTTGATCGATTCTGGCGATGAAGAATTGCCCACGAAGAAAAAAAGATTTGAATAAAATTTTATAATCAAACATAAGACTTTGACGTGATAATTCGTAAATACTTACGAATCGCAAGAAATAATCAGCAAATTTTCTCAGTTCACAGCCTTTGTGTTTTTTGAATTTTTACCTATTTAATTGCAGTTTAAATAATGTTTTCGGGACTTTGAAAGCCGAGAATAGTTAGGTACTTGTAAATTACTTGTATAACATAGTATTGTATGAGAATTAACGATTTTTATGAATGTAAACGTTTATTTACAATAAAGAAAAAGAAATTCATGATTTTCACAGAAAACTCGATTTTTAAAAAGTGTTTTTTTCGGTTTTTCGCTTTTTTAACAATATTTTTGTATATAAACAATATTATATTTTAATTCTATATTAAAGTTGAGATTTCAACAAAAAAAATGAGCACTAGTAAAGTTCATTAATCGAAAATTTGCTAACCAAATTTTTCGATTGAAAATTAGGTCTTTTTTATTTTCTTCATAGAACATCGAAAATTAAATATTTCGCTTTGATAAAATTTGGACTTGTTTGAAACACAAAAAAGAACGTTTTCACCAATTTTCATGAAAATATAAACATTTTTGCGATAGTTATAAATTAAAAACCGAAAGAACGGTTTTTGCATTTTTCTCGATAATTTTGAGGTTATGGTCAATAATGATTAATCAGGAAGTTTTAGATTTTTTTATTATCTACAACTTTTACATTCAACATTTTTCGATAGGATGTATAGTTTAGCCGCAAATCGCAAAAAACGAGTACCAACCCCTAAAAACGTATATATTACCACCCCAACCCCCCTTCCAGAACTTTTACTCAGTCTGGACGAATTTTCCTTAATTATTTATACCATTAACTACATTTTCCGACCATTCGTATACTGCTAAAAATTTTTATTGCCTTAAACAGGATTGGCCCTGGTCTAAATATACTATGCTTAATTATTTTATTTTAAAAAGATTTACAGGTGGTAATAGCATACACGTCATTATTTGCTGTCTAATTGTTACATTTGCAATGCAAACCAGATAAGAAGAATAAAAACAAATTAAGTGTCTACCCTATATATTGTCAATTGTGCCCACAACTTGTCAAATATTTGCTTCCAAAATATTTGCCCAGTTCTATGTAGTTGGGTAGATAACTTTGTGTGTATATCTTAAGTACCTACTTATAAATTGAAAAGATTAGGCAAGTTAATGTTAAATTGAATATATTTGTATTTATCAGGCATATTTTCTTTCTGTATATAGTAGCTATTTATTCAACAAGTGCAAAGAAGTAACCGTCTTAGATGTGGAAATTTCAGATGTTGGAAGATAATCATAGTTAAGTCGATGTCATTTATATGCAAACTTCGCAAAATCGACTAGGAACATTTTTGAGTAAAAGCGTTTTTAAGAGAGAGAATAGTTTGCGAGAAGCATTTTCTACACAGGTTTTTGACCCTGCTGAATCTGAAAATGCCTGTTACCAGATCGAAAAATGGACCGGAAGCCCGTTATTCAAGATGGTATCCAAGATGGCGGCTATTTTTGGAATATTTCTAATATGAACTTTTATAAAGAATACAGTATCAGGGGGCTGTCGACACTGCTAAAACCAAATTTAATAATTTCCCAGTCCCACTTTCAATCGGAAGTTCTTAATTAACGATAGCGACAGAAATTTTGGCAATTCATAAATAATAAAAGAAAAGTGTCCAGTATACCCACATCCATGCATTATAACGGTGTTAATATTGAGGATCAACAGAATATTGCTAATGCGTTCACAGACTTTTTCCAATATTCTTATATACTACCTGACCCACTAGATATTGAACATAACAATTATATTACCGCTGATAATTTCTATCTGAATAAATTCGATGAATCTGATGTTTACATAAGTCTAAAAAAACTAAAACCTAAATTTACCACCGGTCTAGATAAAATACCAGCATTTCTCATTAGAGACTGCGCCTTTGTCCTAGCTCAACTGTTAAAAATACTCTTTAATCTTGCCATTGAAACTACAACATTTCCAGATAAATGAAAAATGTCGAAAATTGTACCCATTTTAAAAAAAGGCGAACGAGCCAATATCAAAAATTATAAACCGATCACGATAATCAATAACTTTTCTAAAGTATTCGAAATCCTATTACATGAACATACGTATTTCTATATGCACAACAGCTTAAGTCAATTTCAACATGGGTTTATTAAAGGTAGATCCACTGTCACAAACCTCTTCTGTATCACACAATTCATAGCTGAATCGATAGACGCAGGCCTTCAAACTGATGTTGTATATACTGATTTTTCTAAGGCCTTCGATAGATTGGACCACAGTATTCTGCAAAACTTCAGATTCATGGTTTTTCAACAAGCATCTTAGAATTTTTTAGATCGTATCTTACACATCGCAGGCAATATGTTGAATGCTCTGGCTATCGGTCTGTCGAAGTCTTAGCAACATCCGGTGTTCCTCAAGGGTCCAACCTGGGCCCTCTACTGTTCAATATCTTCATTAATGGCATAGTTTGCAACTTAAATACAAACTGTCTACTGTATGCGGATGACATGAAACTATACTGTAACATAGGAAGCATGGAGGACTGTATAAACCTGCAAAACGACTTATTGAAAGTACATAATTGGTGCGTTGCAAATAAACTACCTTTAAACGTCGAAAAATGTAATGTTATGACCTATAGTACCAGAACAAATCTGATCACCTTCGATTATGCCATAAACGACACTAACATAAACAGACCAACAACCTTCCGAGATTTAGGAGTAACGTTTGATCAGAAGCTCTCATTTATTGAACACATCAATGGTATCACATCGGATAGCCTTAGAACACTAGGGTTTATTTTAAGAAATGCTCGTGACCTCAACAATATTAGCACTTTAAAACTGCTTTTTAGTACATTTGTAAGATGGCGATTAGAGTATGCTTCAATCATTTGGTGCTCCTCATACAATATCCATATTCAGAATTTAGAGATAGTTCAAAGAAGGTTTCTAAAATATTGTGTTTTAAAGAGGATGGAATATACCCCCCCGTTGGCATCTCGTAGTCCTCGATGCTGGACAGATTCTCCCTAAATAGTCTGCAAGATAGGAGAGAAAAATCGCAGCTTACATTCTTGCACAAGCTATTGCATTATACCGCGGATTGTTCTGAAATTTTAGGGATGTTGAATCTTCATGTGCCTAGACTAACCGCGTGTGAACATTCAACTTTACAATTAAGCAGAACTAGAACCAACATAAAACATTTCTCACCATTGCATAGAATGTGTACTGCATACAATGATAAGCAAAACTCTATTGATATATTTCACTGCAGTATAGCCTCAATAAAGAAAATGCAATTTAACAATTAAATTATCTTACTGTATGTAATCATTTAATTACTGATATCATATTCTACCTCATTTTAGGTATATATTATTTTGTAAACATCGCTAGTAGGATAGTTAGTACTCGTAGTAGTAGTTTAGAATTATTAAAATATCTTATTTTGTATTCTACTTATCTAATAACTGTCATGTGTACCCATTCTGTAAATGGATTTTTTTATCTGTTAAATGGTTGTAAGTGTAAATAAATAAATAAATAAATATGGCTGATATGTTTGTAATATGGCGAATATGAACCTTGTCAAACACAGCAATTAACTTCTTTGTGTAATAATGATATTGAAAAGGATAAGTTAGCTTTAAAATTAAGAATACGCATTATAGAAAAATGATACACCCTATATGTGAATTAAAGAGAGATTGTTATAACAAATAAGTAATTAATTATTACATATATTACATAATTTTAGCAATATTCTTTATATTGAAATTTTTAGCATAGTAACAAATATGTATATGTATAAGAGAATAATAATTTCGTAAACATATTTGCTTTTGATATAATTTCAAAAGACCGATAAATTAGATACAATAATAAAATTAATCTAAATGAGAGAAAAAAAAAATACATTTTTAAATAAGCCGTATTAAAAAGTAAAAAATAATTGCAAGAAAATAAAAGCATGCGCACTTTGTAAGATTTGAAGAAGTTGAAGTCCACCCCAATTAATTATAAATAAAATTCTGGTCACGTGAACCAGTGAAATAACACTCCCCCCGGTGTGTTAATTAATATCAAAATCCTTGATCGTGAAGCAATCAAGAATCTATTTACTCCCACCCAAAAATTATTTATCTCAATTTTATGTCAAGATAAATAAACAAATTGGCCCTTTACGTGATCGTCTAGTTTTATGTGGTTAGGACCTTAATTACGTTGTGTGTGTGTGTAGTAACCCTTTATAATTACCCCAGGTTCTTTGATATAAAGTTTGGTATTACTTGTTTCTGTCTGATACTATACCTGAGAAAATTAATCACTATGTTATTTTAAATACACTGTAAGTTTGGATACACTGTCTATTATTTGAGAAACCTAGTTAATGTTAGATGTTATTTATGTGGTGTTTTATTACTCAAGGTTGCACTGTATATTTATAGTTGAAGTTTGTTTTCTAATTTATTTGATTGGAATGAAATCATTTATTTCGTTTATTACTTGTGTGATGAAAAAGGTAAAGGTGGAAGAAAAGACAATAATTGATGGGAAAAAGTAGTCAAAAAAACCCATTTTATTTTATATAAATTGATGCGGCAAATAGCCGTACATGAAATCAAAACAATCCAAATATTTGAGACAATTGCCTAAATATTATATAGGAAGGGTTACGTCGCTATAGTAATGACATACTATACATGTTTCGAAGCTAGTTATGCAATAACAAGTACTAAGGTAATACAATCGTAGGCCGTGTTATTTGTAGGTGTACTTAAAGATGCGGCAAATAGCCGATTAAAATGTAATTGGAATTTTGATGTTAGCAATCGCTCTGATAAAATAAATTTACTGCAAAACAGAGGACAAGAACCATGTCCTGTTCGTGCATTAGAGAATGGAAGTAATAATGAGACACTCATGTAAGAGATCATAGAATGTTGGGGGAAAGCTCCCTTAATTGAATAAACAACTACAAATCCCAAATTGTATATGATTGTTCAACAACGTGAACAGGGTGAGTCGATGTAAATCAAACAGACAAGACGTCCCGGTTCAGTACTCGACGAAAAGTATACCTCTAAAAATAAAAGCAAGTATACGGGATGCGGGGACCCCAGTACTGACCGTTGGCACATACTGAATATTTTGCTAGGAAGATTTACGTTTGCACCATAACAAGTTTATATTCTAGAACTATATATTTTCAGAGTTTATGCAATGACAAGAAACTTTAGCTTTCATTATACTTCAGTTGTTTACTATCAAAGGCTTGCCGTGTGTCTGGATTCACATGTAAGGTTTCACTAGGATATTCTCCATTCAAACTATTGTGAGATATTTCTCACCTGCGAATGCCTAGTTATCTATGATTGTTTAATAACGATCCATCAAATTAATAAAGAGTTCCCTGGCTCTAGTACAAACACCGCGGTTGTGGGTTTGCACTCAACTACTTTTCTACCTTACAAACTACAAACTGTTCAATGCTGTGCCTTTGGTCTGAACAGTTTGTAGTTTGTAAGGTAGAAAAGTAGTTGAGTGCAAACCCACAACCGCGGTGTTCTACTAGAGCCAGGGAACTCTTTATTAATTTGATGGATCGTTATTAAACAATCATAGATAACTAGCATTGCATAAACTCACTCTGAAAATATATAGTTCTAGAATATAAACTTGTTATGGTGCAAACGTAAATCTTCCTAGCAAAATATTCAGTATGTGAAATTTCACCTAAACTTAGGATTTAAATAATAAGGGAGTAGATTGTAATATAATTGTATCCTATTTTCTTGTTAAATAACAAAGCTAATATTTTATAAAAATAATCGAATGGAACTAACTGGACAATTACTGTGGTGACATCGATGCAGGCTCAGTCTGAGTAAAACACTCCACAAACTAGGTGCGTACTTGGCTAAACAAGACAGACGTCTCCGTCGCAAGTGGCCGTCGTGCCAAGACTCAGTGTAAATGCTCATAAGCTGCAGGGAAATTTCACTAAAGTTGATATTGACGCAAAAATCTCCGGGTTGATTTTAATTGTCACAACAACCACTTATCGAAGATGAGAACAAACCCACGACCGCGGTGTTTGAACTAGAGCCAGGGAACTCTTTGTGGTTATAACAACAATGAAAATAAATCAAGAGATTATGTACTATTTACGTACGTACGTATTTACGAAAGCAAACAGCCTTATAAGATTTTACAACTGCGGTGTTTTTAACATTTGGGTCAATCAGAACCCCAGCTGTGTCTGTGATGACTTTATTGCAGTAAGAAACTACCGGTCACCAGACCATCTGGGGAGCCGACGACTATACGGAGCGTCGAGTCAAGTGTAATGCAGTAACAGCCGATTTAAAAGTAAAAGTAATGTATTGGGTCCGGTTCCCTCGAAATGCACCTATTTCAGTGAGTCCTCTAGACAAACAAATGCCCGTTAGTTATTACTAAAAACTTGTTGCATAAATATTATTAAAAGCCTGACATAAAATGAATATCTTTGATACCACAAATAAGCCAATTTCCCCTATCCCCCCAAACCAGAATGTAAAGTCAATAACGCAGAGAAGTAAATAGGTTTGATACTTAAATAGTTATGTTGGTGAAATTGTTGTCGTGTAAATTGCCAAGCTATGTTCTAGCAGCCCAAATCTTTTAGTAGCCAGATTGGATTTATTCGTAGAATTAATTGATGTCTTTAGAGAACTAAGCGGGCTCGAGTATTAGATCGTCGACAAGCGTCCTGCAATTAGTATCTCTTAGCAAATTCAGAGGGTTCGAAAATCGACGACAAACATCCTCGATGAAATTTGCTACGATTGGAATAAGTATTCTTCCGGGCAAACCGAGAGGGCTCGTAAACATCGGCAAGCATCCTCTATTAGTTCTGCCTGGAGGTATAGCACCGCCTGGCTTTTATTCTGTTCTTCCAATAACGCGGTTCCAAAATCACAGTGCCAATTCCCCTATATCCTGAACGTGGGCTTGTATATTTGACACATGAGTCGTGGCTCCGATATCCTGCCCTATCTTCGTCTTATCCGTTTGCTTAAAGTCGCCCTATTCACTTCACACACAATTGTCGGCGCTTTGCTGGTTTTACTAATGCATTAGTCTTGTTTTTAAAACTGTCAAGTTTTAGATAAGAATTAATAACCATGTTACAAGCTATTTTAAAGTGGCACTTGACATATGTACAACTTTCTACCCCAATAAGTTAAAACGTAACGGCGGCTATCATTTGGTATTGAGAAAATAATTTCTGTTGTAAAATTAATATTTGCATAAATTTGGAAATGAAATTAAGAATGTAATTGTTTAAATAATTTCTGGTTAATTGTAGTTATAAAAGTGATATTTTCCTGAATTTAAAACAAATTTAAGACTTATTTTTAAAATAGGATGGCCCCAAGGGCGATCCGCTTCAGATTGTACGCATTATGCGCACGCCTTGCTTTTCTTGCAATTACTTTTTACTTTCAGAAAAGCAACTTCAAATTGTTTTTTAAATTTTTTAATTTTCTACTTTTTAGTCATACTTTAATTATTTATAACATATAGAACCAATTTACATAAATTCATTCATTGGAGCCTGGTTCCGAGATATAAATCTAACGGCATTCCATTATATCTGATCAGGCGAAAAACTTTTTGTATTCTACGTTTTGCCGGAGGCGCCGTGAGTATATTTAATTAATTTGCACCCCGCGCCCCCTACGTGCGGATCTTTGCAAAGGTAACGGTGGAATACCGTATTGCCATCCGACCTTAGTAACTGTACAAAATTTTATCAATTGATTATGTCAGGCAGTGTGTTAAATAAAGGATGCAGATTTGGGGAACGTGAAAACTGAAAAACAAGACTATATTGTGAGTTAAATAAAACCAAATGAAAATGACACGTGTATCAATTATCATATTTTACATATGTTGTAGGCATATCTAGTTTGAATCCCAAGTAGTGCAAGTAGCAAAATAATTTAACAATTGAAAGACTAAAAGAACATATGTTGCGAAACGGCTGTGTTATGGCTCTTATGTTGCAAATTAGTTTTATTATAATGGATCTTCGCACAATATTAACTTAAAAAAATAGTTTTATTAGTTAGCTATAAAAATATTCTGAGAATAATGTTATAAAACGGCCTTTTAAATATTCGTTTTTTGCTTTAAGATCCTTTCTTTATACTAGTGTGTCTAAGAGGAAAGCATTCCTTACAATTAGAGTGGAGGTTAGTGTTACCCCCATGTTAGAGAAAATGACTTTTTACAAAGAAATGTGTAATCTTTGCTCCTAATATCATGGTATAGTCCAAGTAAGGACTTCCTGAGACAAAAAAAACTAAACAAAAACTGTACGACATCATTTTTATCGCCGCGGGTCACCGGCGGCATGCCTAACATCAAACGGTCAAACGACTCGCCGCACATTAAAAACGAGCGAGGTGCTTTGCGGTCGAGGGTCGGTCGAGGTAGCACAAAGAGTTATGGTATTTTAATCAGGTCGTAAAGTTTTTGTTACGTTTTTTTCTGCCTCAGTTTATTCCTACTTGAACTATACAACTTATCATATAATGATCAGTGCACAAAATATTGGTTATAAGTATACATTCTTTAACTAAAAATTTAAATGAAGTGGAAATGAATTCAAAAAAATATATATTTTCTCCGTATCTCTGTGGTTTTCCAGGTCTTGCCGAGACATTGTAATTGACAAGAGTCAAACAACTAAAATCTTAAACTAGATGGCAATATCAATAAAAAAAATATGTGAGTCATAAATTCCCACAGGGGGAGGGAAGGCTTCATATTGGTAGCTCATGAAAGCAACTTGGAGCTTTTACTTATAAACAAATTAGGTTTCACAAACTTCCATATTACTATTTTTATCATAAATGGTTATCTGTTCTAATTCATTTATACAAATTATTTAATTATGGTACCGCATTTTAGCGGGCAATTTGGATGTCTTTCATTAAATACATGAGATGTCGTTCTGGTAGAACGATTATTTTCACAAGTAAGTCTAATTATCTCCTCAACCATTGATCAGCCATTGTGCAAGAGAAAATTTTTAAATAAATAAAGGTACACACGTTCGATTCTTTTATGTGACCTGTCATACTTTGTTGCTTCCACAGCAATATTTGTTAAAGTCTCTTTACAATTTAAAAAGTAAATTGTCTGGGCTGTTGCAAAAATTTTGAAAATTATCAAAATCAGCATATTTTAATAAAAATCTTTATCTAGGGGTATTTCTAACTTTGAACAACAATTAATACATTTTTGCTGGATCTGTAACGCAAAGTAAAATATAGAAAAATTTCATTTTTGAGTGGACGCAGTGGGTTGATGTGATACTTGAAAATATACTAAAAGTCATAAAAAGATGATCATTTTTTATATTTTCTACTACTTTCAGCAGATAATTCTCACGAAGCTGGAACTCATCTTTTATCTTGTCACTAAACTTTAAATGCTGTTTTAATTTTCGGAAAGGAAATTTTCCGCTGCTGTACGACATGTTTCTTAATGTTGACTGGTCTATTCTTAATAATGGGAACAACGTTGAAGACACTTGCGAACATTTTTATGAAATATTGCTTGACATTTTTAAAGTTTGTGCACCGAAATTCAGACTTAAGAGGTTGCCTCCGTGGTTTACTTTTCCTATTATTAAAGATATCAAGTTAAAAGCTAGGAAACTGAAAGGGTATAAAAATAACGGTGATGTAACTTGTTATAATGGTCCTAGATGTCTTATAAGAAAAGTTAAAAACGATATTGATATCTCCTACAGAAATTGTGTTACAGCTGTTGAAAATAATACAAAGAATAATCCTACTAAATTCTGGACATTTTTAAAAACCGAAAGGGGTTCGACAAGTATTTCGAATATCATCAGATAGAATGGAAATGAAGTGCATGAACCTATTTACATCTTAAATGCATTTGCTGATTTTTTTAGTAACACTTTCCTCACCTCACACATCTTCCAGTGGCTTGTATATCAGTGTATGCGCGGAAGCTATACAACCTTAGGCGATGGTTGTATAGGAGATATACCATCCTTCGGAGGGGATGTAAAGCCGTCGGTCCCTTGTCTATTAAATGTTAGGCAAGTAAAAGATCCCTACTCTTCTTAAGGGAAGAGGTTCGGAAAAATTCCTGGTTGGGGGTAGCTCGTTTACAGGCGTCAGTGTTAGGCCTTAGTAGCGGAACTAGGCCGACGTTAAATAAATGTATAAAAAAAAAAAAACTTTCGCAACTAGTAGTCATTTCCCTGATAATGTAGTTACACATAACAATTTCAGCAATAATGCGATAATACATATTTCGAAATTTAAAGGAAATGATGTACTAAAAGCTTTAAAAAAATAATAATAAAATGACCGCCGGTCCAGATGGCGTGCCCACCTTTCTTTAAAAAAATGCGCCTGTATTTTTGCTTCACCATTGACAATTATTTTAATTTAATTCCGAAATATAGTAGCTGTCTAGATGTATGGAAGTGTTCTAGGGTTTGTCCAATTTTTAAGGCGACAAACTTGATATTTCTAACTTTCGAGCTATGTCTATAACATGCAACTTTGCCAAGACCCTTGAGATTGTATTGCATGAAGTCATATACTCTCAAGCGCATAACCAAATTTCAATTCACCAGCATGGTTTTATGCGGGGGCGTTCTACGACGATAAATTTGCTTTGTGTGACTCAATATGTATCAGAATCAATATATGACCAAACTCAAACTGATATTACGGATTTTTCCAAGGCATTCGACAGACTTGACCATTCTATGTTGCTAATGATGTTCTCTCATAGTTTATTATTCCTATTACATTCCTATTTGTCAAACAGGACTCAATACGTGACGTTCAATGGTTTCAAGTCTGCCGAATACATGGCGACTTCTGGGGTACCACAAGGGTCTGCCCTTGGACCATTACTTTTTATAATAATAATAATAAAGTGTCTTTATTTAACAACATATGGCGGAGTCCAGCCTAGGGGCTGCTCAGATACTCAACCATCAAAAATTTCACAGGAATTATATGACAAATAAATATTATATGTACACAATATGTAAATAGTATGCAATTGACAATACAAAATAAAAATAAATAAATAAATAAATACATATTTTTTACTTCTATACCTTTGCTCACTGGCCAAGAAGGAATGTTTTATAATTAAGTTTAAAAAAGTTAATCGAGAGTTTCTTGATGCTAGCAGGGATGGTGTTATATCGATTTACGGCAGTATGTAAAGGATGTGGTCGAGTGTTGAGGAGTCGTTAGATATTCCGTATACCTTAAGGTGCGATCATGAATAAGGGATCTGGGGATCAGTAGCTCTTTTAAGTATGGAGGATTTTCAGTACAAATTAATTTATGTACGAAGCATGCAAGATGTAGCTTTCGTCTAGAGTCCATGTTCAACCAATTTAGGGATTTTAATTTATGGGACACATCAAGTTAAAAATGAACCTTACACACATATTTTGAACCTTTTGTATCCTGTAGGCATTAATTTGACTTAAGCAAGGACCATATACCCATAATTAAAAAAAGATGAAACAAGTGATTCTGTTAAAATTATTTTTAATTTTTAAAATGACAACAGGAGTATAATTTTTTAAATGCAGAATAAGATTTTCTCATTAGGTTATTAATATGCGGTTGAAATTTCAAGTCATGGTCAAAGAATAGGCCCAAGTTTTTTATCTTATCCTTGAATGTTAATTTCTGATCTCCCACAAAGATCTCAATATTATGTGATATATTGTCTATTACTTTTCTTTCCAAAAACAATAACAGCAGACTTAGCTCCATTAATTTGCAAACAATGCTTACGAGGATATTTCACAAGGTTATTAATATCCCGATTTATATTTTCAACAGATTGCCCAGTTTGTACTGGTTCAAAAGTGCTATAAATCTGGGTATAATCCGGGTAAAAATGAGATTTACAGCTTGTGAGGGCAGTAAAAAAATCAGCAGTATATAGGATAAAAAACAAAGGCCCCAAAATAGATCCTTGCGGGACACCAGATTCCAGCACTTTCGAGTCAGATACAGAAGTATTCATGACGGTTAGTAAAATACGATTTTATCAATTTCAAAGTATTGTTGGAAAAACCGTAATATTTCAATTTAGATAATAATAGTTCATGATGAATAGTATCGAACGCTTTGGAGTAGTCAAGCAGCACTAAAGTAGTTATTTTCGCTTTATCATAGCCTCTTATTATGTCGTCGGATACTGCGCTCGTGGTACTGTGGCCTACCCTAAAGCCCGACTGATTTTTAGGGATTATTTGATGTTTTGTCGCGTAACTAATGATCTGATCATACATGAGTCTTTCTGTTATTTTTGACATAACTTGTAACAAGCTTATAGGACGTAAATCAGTGAAATTTTCAGAGTTAGTTTTTTAAGTGATTTCACAAGAGCTTCTTTCCACGTATCTGGAAACACACCTTGAACAATACATTGATTTACTATGAACGTTACATAGACTAGTAGATCTGGAAAACATAATAAGAGCAATTTCTTGGATATAGAGTCAAGACCAGAAGCATTCGACTTGATTTTATTTGTAGCGGTATACACTTGCTCTTTCGATACTTCTTCAAATGAGAATTGCTCAGCAATTTGAAAGTTATTCCGATCGAAATAATTCAACAATTCGTTGCAGGCAGGGGTATAGTTAAGGTAAAGTATTCATTTAACTCATTTGGATCTGAGAGGTGTGGTGGTATCTCAGTTCTGTCCTTAGATTGGTTACATTTATTATATTCATCAATGACATTGTATATGGATTAGACAATGTTAACTATTTAATGTATGCCGATGATTTAAAACTTTTTCTAAAATTAATTCCATTGATATTTCCATTCAATTAATAAGAAGTATTTTTTGTTATTATTTACTGATATATCCAAAAATGGATGGTGCGAGCCTTCATAATAAAGTTTATAAAAATAAAACCAAACTTCTAGATTTATGGAGAATAACCACTTCATTTTATTAACTTAACATAGCAGTTTACTGTATACAAAATACATATTTATATTGTATAATTAAATCTAGGTATAGCGCGTTATCACGCTCTACATAATGTATTTTGGAAAACAAAATTCACAGAAAGCTTTTCGACGATCCTTGGACAATAATTGGCGAATATCTCTAAAGAATATTTAAATACGACTAATATTTACTATTTATCTGTAAATTTAAGATAAACTTAACAATATCTTCTTAGTCTATACGAGAATAATGACACTAAAGAAATATGTTTCACATAAAATAATGCTTGAAATTTTTTTCACTATAAACGAAAAAAATTAAGCCATTATTAGATCTGCTTTGTAGTGGGACTGGGATGGTGCAGCTCGTGTGTCGCTAACGAAATCATCTTCGAAACAAACCTAGAAAATAAAATTACCACTATACACAACGAATCAAATACAAACTTTTCTTCTCTTTTATTAAAATCAATAATTTTGTCTGACGATGAAAAAAAGATTTGATTTTCTCTGTTAATCCGATAACAAAACAAAAACAAATTCTACCTTATGCCATTACACATATTCGTAGGCTTAATATATGCTGACTCAGGCAATATTACATAATTTAGCCACAAAAAATAAAGGGGCCTTGAAAATATCAAAATTTTATGAATGAGCAATCAACATAATATTTTATTTTGCGAAATTTCAAGGTAGCAGAGTTTTCAACAGTAGTTATTAGCCAATAACATGTTGATGTAATAATTTAAACTGTAATTTTAGGAAGGCGTTTGAGAAAATACTGAAAATCTTACTAGGCGGTTATTATGTCACTGAATTTCGTTATAACGAAGTAAAATAATTACCCAATGAGCGTTCATAGTCTGCTCACATGGCGATCGTTCAAAACTGAA
The DNA here is from genome assembly GCA_963675555.1 of Leptura quadrifasciata. Lineage (NCBI taxonomy): Eukaryota > Metazoa > Arthropoda > Insecta > Coleoptera > Cerambycidae > Leptura > Leptura quadrifasciata. Next base: position 96,435,157 of record OY776679.1, read on the forward strand.
ATAATCTTCGTCGTTGCTAAGTTCATTATCAAAGTCTATCAATTTCTCTTCAACTACATCATCAACGTTAATGCTATTGTCAGTGTGTTGCACTATGGTCGCTGGATTGATACTATTTGGTTCGCTCTTTTTCATGTTCATCGCGTTCTGTTGGACATCTTTGGTGGTTGGAAGAACCCGCCAAGCCTCGTAAGCAGTGCTGAAGGCATGGGCGACTGCGAGGGTCACCGTCTCCGCCATTTTCCTTTTCGAACAGATGAATGCGTGACATTCCATCGTTTCATCTGGGTCGGTGGAGATGAAGGAGAATATCTGGCGGTGGGTGGGGTCGGTGGAGCAGTTTGATATTCTGAAAAACAAGATTGAAAATATTATAGGCTGTCTACTGAAACCTCAGTAAAATGGTCCAATGACCAGTTATTTTTACTTTCTAATATACACAGTATATTTAATTTTTCAGGTCCTCTGAAGCCAAACAAGTGATTTTTAAATGACTGTCTGTCGTCTTGTGACACTTCAAAAATGTAAAGAATTGTAATCTTTCAAGAATCGCGGCTGAAAACCAATAACAGATAGTTCCACTGTTCACCAGCAGGTGTCATGATTTAAAGATTTGTAGTAAAACGTACAGTCACACCTTCCACCAAAAGATGGCAGCATCTAGCTTTGAGCAAAATGAGGAACTTCTCCAGTAATTTATGTTTAAAAAACAAAGTGCATTTATAACATTTTATTAATAAATTCTTTTATAAATAAAGAGTGCTTTGGAATATTACTTTGACATTTCTGTTATTTATTAGACTTTGATTATTTTTTTGTTGAAATAATTCCAGGTTAATTGTTAATATCAAATGTTATAAAGATAATCAATATGTGCTTTCCAATGTTCGTTTACACAATGTACGCATAAGGCGTAAGAGCTTATGTAGAATGTTGGAAATTTCCGTATCGTTGAATTCTTATGTCCGCCGTAAAAAGTTCAAATTGACAGATGGCCACAGAAAAGATGGCTCTCGTCCTCAAGATCCCTGTCTATAAGGATCTTGTCTCGTCCTCTCTTCTGTGAGATGACTAAAAGCTTGTGTTGTGTGTAGAGAAAATAGGTTTGTGGGTTATTGTTTTGTTTCGTCGATAATTGATAACATTGATCACAGTGATCATTAATAAACAGCAGGAAAACTGAAATAAAACATTTTAATGAAAAACTGACATATCACCATCACAATACTGGTTTTTGATTGGCTTTGCCGCAAGACAACACAGCATTGTAAAATTTGACTTTTCACATTTCAACTCTACGCCTTGAGGCATACGTCTTAAGTCATACGGTCAGCTATTCTGTAACGGCCTTAAGAATGCATAAATTGTGAATCTCAGTCTCTTTCTGAATAATTAACTGCCTTTGCAACCGAGATTTGGAAATGCAGTGAAGATGTGTAAATTGTCCAGCAAGGCCCTTGATCACCGGAAGAACGCCCACTAAAGTCTGAAGCAGCCTGTATTTCTTTTGTATAAAATGGGTTTAATTTTGATAATTATCCAGCTTAAAATTATTGTCTGATTGGTATAATTGTATAAATTACTATTCATATGTTTCCTTATAACAGAAACCCCTAAACATGTATAGCCATGACATATTAGTCCAAAGTCCGATCTAATCCTAAATGAAACACTTTTCCTGCCAGGTGTAGAGACAATTCCCCGTTACTTAAAAAAAGTTTAAAAGAGATTTATATTCGCAAGTATAAAAAATAAATTTTTATGTGTTACTATCACTGTCTAATGCATTATATCATATCTACATAATTCCATTTGTCGTGCGATTACGCGTATTATCATTTGGTATTTAAACTTTACCTTAAACTGAAATCATAATTTTTCCTTAGAGAGCAAACTACAAAATCAAACAAAAGAGGGCATTTTTCGGAATGATAAATAAACGCGAAATATTCATTGCAGCCAACGTGGCAACATTCTGGTTTCGCACAGTACCAGTTGTAAGGTCTGTAAAGATGGCCTTGAGCATATTCGAGAGAGAGAGAGAGAGATCCAATAATAAATAAATAAACACCACAGAAATTAGACAACTCCCAATTCTAGAAGCCAGAGGCTTGTGCGGAAGGGGGTTACACATTGAAAGAACGCAGACATACAACCATTTCCTCCGACAGTGCCAGTGCCAGGATTTGAACCCGGTGGTGCGATACCAGTGTGATTAATCGCGATTGCCACCTCGCGCCTTAACCCACGCGGCTACCGGCCAGAAAGGAAATATGTATTTATTATTTTTGGCCATAACTTTTTTAATACATATATTGATAAAATAAAGTACAAGCCTATCTAAGGAACTATGACAGGTGTAGTGATATGAATTTTCACTCAATAATTTCAGTTGTTTGCAAAATCAGTAAATTTAAATTAAAAATTAGTGCCAATCTCATAATTTGTAGTTTTAAATCAACTAATTTTGCAAATGACTGGAATTATTGAGCGGAGATTCATATCACTACACCTGTCATAGTTCTACTTCGGTAGGCTTATACTTTTTTTAAAAATATATGTATTAAAAAAAGTTATGGCCAAAAATAAGAAATATTTCCTTATCGGACCTCTCTCTCTTGGATATGCCCACCTTAAGGAGTAAAATTTTACCTGACTTTATTTAGTTTATCTAGAAATCGAGAAACAGTGACAAAGGCGTCAAAACTAAGACCGGCTCTACGTGATGTTGTCAAAGAACTCACCAAAACATATTTAAACTCATGACACTTGAAATAAGGAAGAAATTTTGCGCAACTATCATGAAATCCGAATATTTTGCCTGAACAGCGTGCGACACGTAAAAACATCGTTGGAAGATATTTTCGGAAGTACAAGGAAAAAGGAAAAGGAGACGATTTTTTTCAACAAAATTTTAAAATGAATAACTGCACTGAAAATCCAATATTTTGCAACTTATCATAAAAATCAATTCCGAGAGAGGAATTATAGTAACTGCAATAAACGACGTCCTGTGGTTGAAAGTTTTTTCGATTTATATAAAATTTTTATTTTGTAATATATTGAAAAAATTCAGTACGCTAACGTAATTATCGTAAGTGCCATTAAATGCCCTCGCGAGATTTTTCGAATTTATAACAAAATTTCAATTTTTTTTTGGAACTGCAACAAAAATCTCACTTTTGAGAATATCATAAACGTCGCTCCACAGACCGTTATTTACGTAATTGCAGTGAATGTCGCTCCGACCACAAAAATTTAACAACTACCTTGAAAATCGACTTCCGGATAAAGAGCTTTATTACGAACCGGCGTTGTGAAGTACTGCATCTTAGGCATATATTGAATGTGAGGACGAGTGAAAAGTTACGTATTAAAGTTTCTCAGGGGAGATTTGACACGAGGGCCAAAATTTTTGAAGGTAAATTTTCAGTTTTTGTAGTCGATTTTGGTGTTAAATTTATACGTTTTCCATCGTGTTTGCCCTTAGGCGGTTCCTCAGTAATTCGGTGGCACAAAAGTATCCTTACCATCTACATAGTGTACGGGATCTCCTTGCCTGAACGTACGAATATAAAATAATTTTTAGTATTCTGAATTGTTGCGATTCAAGCAAGCATTATAGAGCTCTAGTGTGAGCGCCCGAAATTATTTGTGATATTTCTAAATACGTATAAAGACAGACAAGCTAAAAGCCCACATCGTCGTAAATATTGAACTTTCAGTTTAATCTTTTTGTGTCAACCGTTTTGCTAAAAACTTAAAACATTGGATGGTAGTTGGAGACCGCATTGGCCGAGTCGTTCTAATCCTCACCATGTGTGATATGGACCGACACTCTTGTTGAACTTATACACTTGTTAACTTATACTTATACCCATATATTTGGAATTGTAGCTGTAACAAATTTATCTGAAAAATATACCTTTACTCAAATATCCTCTCTTGTCATTGTGTTTTACTGAGTGTTTGTGAATCTCATGACATCCAAAGTTAAAATGATCAAATTATTGTAACGCTCTTTCAAAGATGATTGAAAATATTGGTGGATATAATGTTAAAGAACGCTATAACCCCGATATACTTTTCGACGTTGTAACAAAATCCGACTTAGGAAATATTTCGTAAGAAAAGCGTGCTTCACGTAAAAACGCCGTGGAGGAGGTTTTTAATTCTTGGAAATATATTTTTGCTCTTCGGAGCGTTTTTTATGCCAAATTTTCGCTAACTCTTCGAGGAGCGTTAATTTGGTAAGTGTAGTAAATGTCGCTGCACAGGGACGTAATGTCGCCCCGACCACCCAATTTTGGAAAGTATTCTAAAATTGGACTTGAACTTCCAAATTTCCAAGATTAAAAACCCTTTTACGAATCCACGTTGTCAAGCACTGCAACTCTTACGAAGTGTTGAATATGAGGACAAGTTAGTCCAACGACTATTCAAAGTATATCGGCAGTTATAGCGAAAATAGCCCTTAGCGACATGGGACCCCCATCATTTCCTAGCAGTCGGATTTGACGGGGAAATGATGTATTTTGACGGGGTTTGCCCTAAACCGGTTCCTCAGTGATTCGGAGTCAAAAAAGTATTATTACCATGTACTCACACGTGCATGGGATTTGCCTTGCCTGAACGTAAAATTTGTTATTGCATAATACAAACGAAGTAGATACGCTTCAAGCAATTTTAAGCTCCGAGGAGCGACCAAAATTTATGTGAATTAATAAAATACGTTTAAAGACAGGCAAGCATAAGCCCACCAAAATTTCAGTTACATGAACTGTTCCTTGAATCTTTTTGTGCATCGTTAGCTTTTCAAACTGCATATTGGATGGTAGTTGGTACCGTATGAATCGTCCCGTTCCTCACCATGTGTTGTACACGGGTCAGACCATTGTTTGTTAACATTTTCTCTGAAGAAGTTGTGTAAAAACATAAAATTTTTTAAAGATTTAATATACATTTTTTGAACTTTATATTGTCTTTTACTTGTGTTTTCTAACAAAATTTCCCTTTCAGATTTAAATTTAAGAGAGTGTAAAACAGACAGTGTTAGATTTATAGTGTTACGACGTCTTCCAATTAATACCATCAGAGCCGCAGTTAAGCATAAACGACAGTAAGTATGATTTATCCATTAATCTCCGTCTGAAACAGTCACTTTGAACCCTAAAAAATTTTGTGAACGTAATATTTTTATTAGTATTTAGAAAAGGTTGAGGAAAAAGAAAATTAATTTTTTCTTTTTCCTATTTTTTTCAATTTTTCTAAGTTTTTTTTTTAACAGAAAATACGTCCTTCAGACTTCCATCAAAAGCATGGATCGTTCACAATAACACTGATAGACAAATTCATGTATTTTTAACTAACAACCGCTTATGTCACTAATATTTGTTCTAAATTTGAAAATTACTTTATACTAGTTCTCCTACCTATATATAGAAATTTTGAGAATGTCGTTCCCTTGTAAATCCGTCACGGCAATTCCCTTGAGAGATATAGCTACGTTCACCCTTTGTATCTTCTTTCTGCCTTTGACTTTTGCTGTCTTCACGATGTTCTTCACAGCTTCTGCAGATATACTGTCTCCTGTTGTTTTTTCTACCACGGTACTACCTGCAATATTAATAAAAAATATTTTCCTGTGTAAAGGAGATTTCTTGCGACAAGAAAAAATATATTTATAATTAAAAATACTAATACCAAAGCTGGGGCTTGAATCTTACCTAGGTATTTTAGTTTAAACGTCACTACGTCATTCTCGTTTTCTATAGCCTCGCTAGCTTCCGAATCCACGTCCTTGCAGTTCTGTAATGCTAGTTCTTCAGGTAGTTCTGAAACAAAAGAAATACTCCTGTTAGTCGCTGTGTTCTAAATATACAGTGTTTCCAAATAACTTGAAAACAATGTCCCTTTAAAGGCAGAAATCACGTCACTGATCCATGAGACAACAGGGGACATTTTTAGAACACTATTTTGTTCATTTGAAAAATTCTATTAAAGTTTTCGCATAAAACTTTCCTCTTCCCATGCGGCACCTAAAATCTTCGCAACTTGAAAATGTTTGGGTGTTTTTAACCGATTTCAAGGTCACCTGAATGACCCTCTAAAGTCTAAGAGATTTAGATTTGTCAAGGAGACGGAACCCTACAGTCTATATTTTTTTAATTGTAGAGCTTGTTGAAGTTTTGTTTAAAGCTTTCGTAAATATGTGCTAAACGTTAAGTTATCCATGAGAAAAAATTGAAATAAAATTAAACTCTACATAACTTGGTACTGTTATCATTCTTGCGCCTAGTTTTAACAAATAAAGAAAGAAATAGAAATTTATAACAAAACTGAAATAAACAAAAATAGAGAATTCCGTTGTAAAACTATAAGATTAACGTGACTTCTAATCCACCGTTTATTTCAATACACTTGTCAATCCTTTTACGCACATTCATGGTAACCTTTCGCATTTTCCTGGAGTAATTTCTGCATAGGCTTACGTTATCTTGGCCCGTAGTTCTTGTAGAGTTTGGGGCCTAGATTTGTAAACCTCCTGGTTCATGAAATCCCAAAGGAAAAAATCTAGTGGCCTCAAATCTGGGATTCTCGGCGGCCACTCAGTCAAATGACTGTTCCGCATTATCCAACGATTTTCAAAATGTCCATTTAGCCATCTTACCAAAACAGCGTTATGAATAGAACTTCCATCTCAATGAAACTTAAAATTGGAGAGATTCTGTAATGATAAATCATCTAATGCGTTCCAAAACTCATTCATCGCTAAATAAAATGTCATTAAAAAAATTAGGACGTTTAGATATTCCTCCTGTAGCCAATAGTAAAACTCTAATCGTCTTTCCTCATCTCCCACATCCAATGAATGAAAATTTTCCACATTAGGAAACATGGTTACAATGTGTTTTCTCTGATAATTACTAACATTAACTATGTAATAGACATTAACATTACCGATATTTTCTATGTTTTCAACAAAATATTTGAATTCAATACATTCCCCAGCAAAACATTCGTCCAAATCGTTTGAATATGCAGCTTGCCAATCATTTGAATCATTTCTTATGTCATTTCATTCATAATCTTAAGTTTATTTAAAAACCCGAACTTTTTTCTATTTCTACGTAAGCCGTCAATCGTTTCTTTAATTCTTAATTTAGCCCATCAATAATAGCAAGAAAAGCACTAATTCTCATATCACTTTTTCCTTCGAAGTTGGCTTCATTTGTATGAGTTCCGTCAAATTGAAGCTTTCTCTTCCGTATCTTTCGTATCCTGCTTTATCTTTATTATATTCCATAATGTTGGATAGTTGTTTGCCTCTTTCTTCATATTTATCAAACTAGTCTCGGTCTCGTAATGATTTAAAGTAGCCAATCAGTGATTCAAAAATTGCTATCGTTGTTGATAACTCAATACTAGCTTTATCACATTTGTCTACAACATCTGACCAAAACGATGTTAAAATTCTCGTCTCTAACAAATTAAATACCTAACAATCCCATAGCTTCTGCTTTTACGAAAGGTTTTTCATTTTTACCACGGCCTATTTCTTTTAAACGTTTTCGAAATGTATTACTCGTATATGAGATAGATAACATCACCTCAAGCTGACCAGCGTGTAGTAGACAAAGTTTTAGGTATTAACTGTCGAAGATAGAGCGAGTTGGAAAAAAGTCGCGCGACGCGAATTGAAACGAACGCATTGAAACAAAGATCGTGAGTTTGTTATATGGGGGCGAGCGTAGGTGCGTCTTTACTATGTACATACTTTGATATGGTAAAGCAACGTCAAGCGCAGTTAGTAGTTGGATGGGTGACCGTTCCAACGAAGACCGCGTCCTCGCCTCACACATCTTCCAGCGGCTTGTATATCAGTGTATGCGCGGAAGCTATACAACCTTAGGCGAGGGTTGTATAGGGGATATACCATCCTTCGGAGGGGAGGTAAAGCCGTCGGTCCCTTGTCTATTAAATGTTAGGCAAGTAAAAGATCCCTACTCTTCTTAAGGGAAGAGGTTCGGCAAAATTCCTGGTTGGGGGCAGCTCGTCTACAGGCGTCGGTGATAGGCCTCAGTAGCGGAAATAGGCCGACGTTAAATAAATGAATTTAAAAAAAAAGGAGTTTGTTATTTTTTTGTTCGCCGTCGGCGCCCCCCAAGCCGTCGGTGCCCCTAGGCTGCTGCCTATATGCCTTATGGATAACCCGGTCCTGCATATATGATTTTTAATCGCATTTGGTATTGATAGTTCATAAACGGAAGGAAAGTACGTGGCTCCATAGTATATCACTTTTAGTAATGGCGTCATATTAGTACGCCTTAATTTGTTAGAAAGCACGTCTTATAGCTATTTTTTTTATAGTGTAAAGCAAATTATTACCCGCGTTCAACTGCAGCATCAGCAGCTGCAACCTACTCTTTCCAGTTGTTCGGTTTCTTTTTTCAATTTTAATTCGAAATCAAATTCCTCCGATCAGAAATGGGCCACGTCTAAACAATATGCAAAATTTTTATATAGTCCACGGCGATATCACCATTTAAGCAGACTATTCAATATTTGATAAAACTCATAAAATTAATCTGTGTACACTTTTAACTTTAAATAAGGCAATTGATATGGGCATATGTTGTCTAGTGCGTATTAAAATTATAGTGGTGGATATGTTCCATTCATAAATTTGAACCTTTGCCTTAAAACTGTGTAAAACGTAGTTGATAACGCGCTTAAAAACGTGAGGACATCTTCCACGACCAGTGATCTCTCGACGATTGACCATGAACATTATGAAAATGCGCACATATGATCTATTCAGTTTTATTATGCAATGATAAATATTTTGATTTAAGTAGTAATTTTAATATTAGTTATTGGAATTTTATTGCACGAGGCTTCCGTTTATTTTTAGAAATAAAAAATCCAGTTTTTTATCTACACAAGCGATGATATTATGTAAATCATTAGGATATACTAATTTAATTATTATTAATCACGCTGCGGTTTCGGTATTTATAAAGTAAATTTGACAATGATTAGGTGCAAGGTCTTTCGAAGATCTGCGAATGTTATAGCAAGTAGAAGAAATAATAGAAGAAATTTTCCTGATTTGCCGCCTGTATCCCAAGGTACAGTTAGCAATAATGAACAGCAGTTTCGCGAAAACGGGCATGCACGGCAGATAAAAAAAGAAGCTTCCAATGCAATGAGTAACGATGCCAGTAGTATGGAAATGACAGAGGGTGGGTTCAGGAGCAGGTTCAGGTTCATGTTCAGTTTAGGGGTGGGGAGTAAATAGAGTGGTGGGAGGTAATTAGGGGGCGGAGCTTAGGGGAGAAACGTTAGAGGGCGGGACTTAGGAGTGGTGGTGGTGGTGGGGGGCAATTGTAGTGGTGGGAGGTAATTGAAGTAGTGGGAGGTAATTGCAGCAAGAATAAGGAGAGTTAAGGTTAATTGCAGTAACCATGAGGGTAATTGCAGTAAAAATAAGGGTAATTAAGGGTAATTGCAGTATCAATAAGGATAATTCAGTAACAATGAGGGTAATTGCAGTAACAATAAGGGTAATTACAGTAACAATAAGGATAATTGCAGTAAAAATAATGGTGATTAAAGCAATTATATCCGCCCATCCGCCGGTCCGTTTGCCCACCTGTTCGACTGTCTGCCCACCTGCTCGTCTGTCCGATAGTCATTGCATTGTCCTATTGCACAATTATAGTATCTGTGTATTTTTTTTACAATTTCACAACAAACATTCATTCTTGATTATATACCTAAAGTTACAAAATTATTTTACATGCCTTTAGGAATATCTTGTACTGATTTATGAGACGAACAATTGCGACCTACCTGCTTTATCTTTATGCCGATCAAGAATTATTTTACCTACCTATCTTATTTACTGAGATTTTTAAGAACTTTAGATTACGAACACGCTTTTATTAGCTTCATCTGTATGTTTGTCTGTTTGTTTGTTAGTTTATTAGTTTGTTTGTGATGGAATCTTTGAATGTGATTCTCACCCACTTCAAAACGTCAGATTAAACTGAAACTTTGCACTTATTAAGGCCCGATGGCAATACAATAATTTGACAACTTTGTCCTAATGTCCTCATCAGGATCATCAGGATAAAATAAAATTAAAAAATGACCAATCTCTTTCGAGATTCTGCCGGAGGAGCCGTTGTTATTAATATATATTCTCACATGAAATACAATAATAATAAAAAGCGTGTTAATTAAATGATTTTTAGTAAGTTTTAAAAAATTATAGTTTAAAAAAAAAACGTTTTAATAGCAAACCGAACTAAAAAGTAAAAAATAATGTTTAAATATTAAGATACATTTTATTGTAAAAAGCGTGGGTTGGTTGGTATCAATAGTTATAAACTCCTTCCCAAGTCATGTTCCAAGTCGTGTCAGTCTCCCAAGTTCCCTCGGCCGAATTTTAAGGATGCAAAGTGTCGGGATATCCTTATTCTTACTTAGTTGCCCTTAATTATCCTTATTTTTTACTTTTAATCGCCCTTAAATAAGATATCCCCTACTTCCCATTAAAAAATTTAGGATTTGCAACTACCACTCGAAGCGGGTTGAATTAAGGGATGAAATTTCTACACCGCAGGATGTCATTTCAGAGTCCAAAATCGACGTGTCTCGGGATTTTCTATAAATATGCACAATAATTGAAATACTGAATTTATTTCATATTTATTCCACACTGTTAGTTCAGACGGCGAAGCCACCTTTGGACTCTCCAACTTAAAGTTTCCTATGCTTTACACGTCTAATTTCCAAATCATTTATAAGACACACAATTTGAATCAATCCAACAATTTTTTGTACATTTTGAAGCATCCTATTTTGACAAAGCTCATTCGACTGAAACCTACAGCGTCCAAATGTCGGCGCCCCATTTAGGAGTTTTTCATCGCGGTCATCTTGATTAAAATAATTATCCGGAACCGACGGCAATGTTTTAATCAAAATACACGGACCCAAAACCACACGTAACTGTAACCGCGACACGGTTTTTAACAAGAACATAATAATACCCACAGCAGGCACCGATTATGTTAAATATAATTATTTGTTAAGGTAGGTAAGTAAAGGTAACTCTAAATCGAGTTGCGTCAGAAATTAATTAGTGACATGGGCGTCTCGCCAAGAGACTAGTTATCATCGATGGATGGCGTATAAATAGGGGAGAGATGTATTACGTTTCGGTTTATGATGGCCAGCGAAATGGATAGTTTATTATCACTTAGAGATATCGGATTTCCGTTAAATTCACGGTCATAAAAAATAAGTTATTTTTGTCAGGTCCCGATAATATACCATCCTTTATAATAAAAGATTGTATAGGTGTTCTAGCTGTCCCATTGCGCATACTATTTAATCTTGCATTAAAAACAAAAATCTTTCCTAGCCGCTGGAAAGCCGCCAAAGTTTGTACAATGTTTAACAGCGGTGATAGGGCACTGGTTGATAATTATAGTTTTATTTCTATTCTATCAAATTTTCGTAGATCTTCAAAATTATTTTGTATGATCGCACCTATCTCTCTGTTCATAGGCAAATATCGCCTGATCAACATGGCTTCATAAGTAATAGATCAACGGTTACAAATTTAGCGGTTTTTACTTTTTACCCAATACGTCTCAAATAAATTAGATAGGCAGGGTCAGGTAGATGTCGTTTATACAGACTTTTCAAAGGCCTTCGGCAGGATAGATCAAGCCGTCTTATTTAGAAAGCTGACACAATTTGGTTTCTATCCCAGCCCTATAGAAGATCTTACTTATGGAAAAGACAACAGTATGTCGCATACAATGGATTTAGTTTATCTTGTTAAAATTGTTACTCAGGCGTCCCTCAAGAGTCTAACCTTGGTCCCTTTCGCTTTCTGTTATTTATTAATGATTTAAATGATGTAATAGATTGTTGTAAACTATTCTACGCTGATGACTTAAAAGTATATTCAGTTATAACTTGTATTTATGACTGTAGGAAGTTACAATCTGATCTGAATCACGTTCAGTCTTGGTGCCTAGACAATAAATTAGGCCTCAATGTTTCCAAATGCAAGATTACTAGTTTGTCAAGATAGGAAACAATATGCGAATTTGCATATCATATTGAGAATGATACATTATCTCGATGTAATTCCAGCAAGGATTTAGGTCTACTATTTGACTGTAAGTTTACTTTTAATGAGCATATAACTTTAAAAGTGTCCGAGGTAATGAAATTTTATGGGTTCATCATAAGAAATTGTAAAAGCTTTACTGATACTAATGCTTTGAACATATTGTATTTCTCTTATGTCCTCTCTAGGCTTGAGTATGCAGCTCTGATTTGGTATCTATATATTATAATCGTCACAAAATAACGGAACGGATTCAAAGAAAATTTCTAAAATATTTGGCTTTCATAGCAGACGGCGTTTATCCCGAAAGAGGAATAAATTACAACAATTTAACTAGTAGATTCAATATTATCAGCTTGGATTTAAGGATTTGTATATCATTAACATTTTTATAGAAGCTACTACATAATGCGATTGATTGTTGCGCTTTTCTTGATATTATCTTTAATGTACCTAGAACTAACTCTACCCACAATCCAACCTTTAGATGTGATATATCCAGAATAAATATCCTGTTAAAGTCACCAGTGTATGTTATGTGGCAAAATTTTAATAATTTATGTGATATTAATTGTTGTTCATTAGACACTCTTAATGAAATAGCAATTATAAATCTCAATGTAAATGTTATTTAACACTTTATCGTACAATCATCACCTATTTCACAGATACATCTGGTATGTAAACTACTTATACTTAGTTATTATATATTGTCCTGTGAATGGGTCTTCTCACTTTTATAAAAGTTTCTAGAAACAATATCTTTACATTGCAGCAAGGATCGTTTTCACCAGAGAACAACCTTACAGAAATATCTGAACCAAACCCTACTGCTGAAAAATCGCGAATAAAGTACACCTTTTTACACGCTTTATATTAGCTTCACCTGTATGTTTGTTTGTTTGTATGTATGTTATTATTATTATTATTATTATTATTAGCCGTTACTCGAGTCCGAGTATAAAAATGTTACAGTCGATAAATTGTGTACAATAAAAAACAAGTAAAAGGTGTAGTCTATTGTAATTCCCATTCATCTACGGTGCACACGACTATGGCTATAGAGGCCAATTCGGAAGAGCACATGTCGACCGCAGTCAGGACAAACATAGACCTGGTTAGGTCTTGGATTCGGCCTTCTTGCAGCAACATTTCCTTGATAGCTGGCCACAACCCCTCGCCATTCGGTTCTGTCCGCTGCAAGTTGTTCCCATTGCTCGTCTGGAATACCGCAGGATTTTAGATTTTCATGGAGAACGTCTTTGAACCTCTTTCGTTGACCGCCACGCCTTCTTGTACCGCTTAGCAATTTACCATAAAGTGTACATTTAGGAAGGCGGTTATCATGCATACGATGAACGTGACCTGCCCATCTTAGGCGTGCTCTTGAAATAAGCACCTCAATTGGAAGGCTGTTTGCTCTCCTGAGTACTTCCACGTTTGATATGTGATGGAACCAACGGATTTTCATCATACTTCTGAGGTGTCTCTGCTGAAAACGTTCTAATTCTTTCACATGACGACGGTAAGTGACCCAGCTTTCACATCCATATAGCAGTGTTGGAATGACAACTGCTCTGTAGACAGCCATTTTCGTTGACAAAGCAGGGTCGTGGTTGTCAAATACTCTCTCTCTAAGTCCCCAGAGTGCTCTAGATGCAGCGTTAATTCTACTGCGAATCTCGCTGTCCATGTTTGCTTTGTCATTAACAACGTTGCCTAAGTAATTGAAATGATCCACCACTTCAAGAGAATTTCCGTTAAGTGTAATGTCTATTTGGTTCACTTGATGAGGAGTTGACATAATCTTAGTCTTTCCAATGTTGATTTTAAGTCCCAAGGAATCATAGCTCTGGGCATACACATCTAAAAGTTCTTGAAGCTCTTCCGGCGTAGAGGCTAAAAGTGCACAGTCATCCGCATACTGGAGATCACAAATGAATCGTGTGCGTGTCTTCGTGAATGCTCTAAAGCGCCCTATGTTAAAGAGACCGCCATCAAAACGGTATCTGAGACCTATTCCTCTGACTGTCAGTTTGTTGTCAACAATAATTGTTAGAGCAGTGGTAAACAAATTAAAGAGTAGGGGTGCCAGGACACATCCCTGCCTAACTCCAGTGAGGGTTTGGAAAGGTTCGGTTGCCTCATTATTATACATAACCTGGTATGTATGTATGTATGTAACTTTTTTCAATCTTTGAACGTGATTCTCGCCCACTTCAAAACGTCAGATTAAACTGAAACTTCATACACTTATCAAGGACCGATAACAATACAATAATTTGACTACTTTGTCCTAATGTCTTCATCAGGATAAAATTTTTTAAAAAATGACTAATCTATTGTCGACATTTTACCGGAGGCGCCGCAGTTAATAATATAACGTATTTGCCGTTGTATAAGCCCCTGTTAAACACTAGTTCCAACTTTAATACATACATTATTAATTATGTACTACTAGCGGATACTCAGTGGTTTCGAAAAGCAGGATGAATGGCAAGAGGGTGACTAAAAAAAAATATAGTTTAAAAAACTAAAAAACATAAAATATTTAAAATATGTAAATATTATTTTTTACTTTTTAGTTCGGTTTGCTATTAAAGCGTGTTTTATAGTTTTTTTTAAACTATAATTTTTTACATATATGGTTTCCTACATCAGCGTCCGTTCAGACGCCTCTGATGCCAATCGCTTAGAGCGATATTCCTTGACAATTGCGTTCGAGCAAACGGATGCCATGGATGATGCAGTTTCATTTAAAATGCATCAGAAAGTATCATACGATTATACATTTGAAAGCATTAAACAGGTTTGTTGTCGGGAATCTATAGAAAATCTATACGTGCATCGCTAAGTGACAAGTAAATGTTAAGTAATTCAGATACTAATTCACAGATGAGATATTTTGGCATGTGTGTGTTTATTTGGAATGAAAGGAATTTATGAATTTAAAAATAAAAACATTATGGAATATTGGAATTTTATACTAAATCCAATATAAAAGGTTATTACAGAAAACAACGATAAGAAAATTACTTAGTGTAAGGACTTGAAATGTATATAGGGTAGAGCGATAGGTTGTCCGACTTCGATAGCTAGAAATTGAAAAAGAATACACGACAATTTGTTGATCTTAATTCAAATACAGAGTTTGGTTTGCATGGCCAATAATTGTGTACCATTTCAGGTTCATGGCGTGTGTAAGGCAAGTGTAGGTCGTAGGAAAAGTTTGTTCCGATTGGACGATGTTCCAATAATCAGTTTCAACAGAATCCGAATTTTTGCTTTAAATAGTATTCAGCGACATCTTACGTGGAATTCGACGCATTTTAAACTTCAGCCTAAACCAGACATATTTGTTGTAATAACATCGTTATTACTGTTGATTACTGTTTTTATCAAGATTTTACACGGTTAAACCGACGATTGTCACAACTTTAAACAAAACAACACCGAAGTTCGATTGTAGTAACATGATACTTGTTATTTGTCTAGCAGCTTTGAGTAATATATAGTATGTTCATTAACTACTGAAGCAACGTATAGGTTTTCCTATACTTCAGCTGGAGGATTTTCTTAACAAATATTTGAATTGTGTAACTGATTTTTATATGACTTCTAAACCTGACGATTGTCCCAATCTTACAATAGTATTATTTTTCCTAGGTTGTGTTTGCAAAAGAAAATATATTATAGCACGGAATTCCTTTGTAAGGGAGCTATCAATTTTTAGAATAAAATACATGGTGTCTCGTTTTAAAAAAATATTACCAGAAAATATTGCAACATAGGTGGTGAAAAACAAAATTGACGTAATTCAGTATTTCTTATTATTCGATCGAGGGATTGCTTTGAGTGTTTCTCTGTATTTTATTTTGTTTCTAAGTTATCTTTGCGTAGAGGAAAATATTTACATGTAAAAGCAGGATAACAGAATTACACTGAAACATTCTTGATTAATTTAATGTTAACTAGAAAATATTACAAATATCATAACCACTTTGTGTTCTCCCTGTAATTTAACTGTCATCAAATCTGCCATTTTTGTGCACGAGTAACTCCCCGTAAATTAACCTTCTCAATCCACAAACTTATATTTATTTATAACTTCTTATACAAAATTTTAAAGGTTTTATTCAAATTTATAAATTATGGATCGTTCGGTAAATTTAATTGCGACCTTAATAGACCGATAACACATGGGAATTGTAAATAAAGTTTAATTGATTATTTTGACTACCAAATCATTTTTTTATCAATACTATGAATTTTTAATGACCTCTGCAACCTCCCTACTCATTGATAATGAAATCAATCTAGATTTTTATTTTTTACGCGCATTTTTATGAAGGTAAGTGGAACAAGCGCATTTACAGCAATTAATGCAGAGCTAAAACCTACTATTAAGCAAAAAACGGATTAAAAGAAAAAGTTATTACCATTGAGCAATTGCAATAGCTAATTATACAAATTATCCTAAGCCATTCCAATAAGTATATGATTTTGTATATCCCGAGATATTGATTGTAGTGTTTTTTCAGAATTTATAATATTAAGGACATTCTTTTGTATAAACTACGTAATTCAATTACAGCAAATTATGAGTTTCCTGCGCATTGGCAAAAGTCCGCAACGCTCTGTGTGATTGCATCATGTCATGAAGAAAGTACAACGAACGAACGTACTGGTAATATAAAAAAAAATAATAAAAATGTGTTTATTGGTATTACCACACTTCGTGGTGTTGAAGAAATCGGCGAGTATTATACCTAAGCTATAAAATTCTTGTGACTTGTGTTATTTTATGATATTGGTATAAGGCATACTTTGCGAATTAAAAATAGCATATAATAGAGGATAATTAGCGCTCACTTCCAGGGAAATCGTAGTTTTTGGCGCGTGCGATTTCTCTGCGTCAATAGGTAATATATAACGACTTTTGTAAGGGAAACATTTAGGAAACGTGGGAATATGTAAAAATATTCGTACGTTTACGCTATTTTTAACGAAAAGTAGCTTCTATCGATTATTTTTGAAATTTAGACTAAAATAAGTATCAATTTTTCTTTTATAACGTACAAGTAGGAAAAGCTAATTCGATACATAGTAGAGAAAATCTAATTCGATACATGTGATGTTTCTTATTTATATTTACTTAATAACTTTTAAAAAATCCTTCAATTATGCCTGACAATATGTAACATGTTTAAGAGTCCAAGAAGAACGTGGCCGTACGTGAAAGAAGAAGACGAGGGGATTGACAGATGGAAAAGTACCAATAAGGGCGTCCCGCAAGGCACAATATTAGGTCCAATATTGTTCTTAGTTTATGTAAACGATATAGCTTCTATAAAAAACATTACGGGATATAATCTTCTATGCAGATGACACCGCCATAGTTTTTTGTTGATGATTCATGGACTAATATACACGAAAAAGCAGATGGTAATGAAAAGTTGGTTTATGATCAGTTGAATTCAAATCTATTAAATTTAAACACAGATGAATCAAATTTTACTATCGCAGCCGATAACCAACCTCAAACTAAGAATTTAAAATTACATACACAATAATTGTTTAATAATACGAAATTGCCAGTGTCCATATATTCAAAAAGTAGAAGAAACAAAATATCTGCGTATAATTACACAAGCACATTTAAAAAATGTCTTGGCCGGGGTACACCGTCAGTGTATTATGTATTCTCGCCCGCTGAATCCGAATCAGAAGTTGCAATTTTCCAACTAATTCTGTAACTTAGATTTGTACCAAGAAACTTCGTATCGAGTGAACTTTATTGCTTAGATTCAATCTCCATTCTTTGTTGGGAGATTTTTATTTTTCTCAAAATTTCACACATATCGTTTTATTAACATTTATAATTGAATGATTTGAAGTACACCAGTTAAGAAATTACTCCATCACTTTGTTTGCAGTGAAATTTGGAGTACATTACATTTGTCTGAAATAATTATTGTTTTATCATTCGCATACATAAGAACTTTTGCATCTTGCATGTGATTTAGCAGATCGTTTATATATAACAAAAAGAGAAGAGGTTCCAAAACACTTCCTTGTGGAGTACCTAGCTCCACTTCAATCTCCTCTTAGTATATATTTTTAATATTAACAACTACACGAAAATTGTGGCTGGTGTAAACTCTGGTAAGCTACAAGTTTCATTACTTTAGCAAAAAAAAAATAAATCAACTTGCTGTTTTACAGAGCAAGTGGAACATTTAGTAAACGTGCTTTAGATCACGAGCTGCTCGGTTTTCATTTTGTTATTAATACATAGTGATTTTGTTGGGGGCGAGCGTAGGTGCGTGCACATACTTCGAAGCAACGTAAGGCGCGGTTAGTAGTTGGATGGGCGACCATTCCAACGAAGACCGCGTCCTCGCCTCACACATCTTCCAGCGGCTTGTATATCAGTGTATGCGCGGAAGCTATACAACCTTAGGCGAGGATTGTATAGGGGATATACCATCCTTCGGAGGGAATGTAAAGCCGTCGGTCCCTTGTCTATTAAATGTTAGGCAAGTAAAAGATCCCTACTCTTCTTAAGGGAAGAGGTTCGGCAAAATTCCTGGTTGGGGGTAGCTCGTCTACAGGCGTCGGTATTAGGCCTCAGTAGCGGAAATAGGCCGACGTTAAATAAATGTATAAAAAAAATTGTGATTTTGTTGTAGTAGGATATTTTCTTTTCATTTTCAATCTGCCTATTTAAATCTTTCTTCAGTCTTTCATACTGATTGTCAATTTTATTTTTGGGGGAGTTATTTTTATACCAGTTAAGATGCTTTAAATACTGTGTCTGAATATGGGGTTCATTAGAAAATTTATATTTTTGTATTTTACCCGTGAAAGGGGTGTCACTTTTTATATCGATAAACAATAAAAATGAGAATATTGCAACGTCTACTCGTTTTCACTGATTCGAGTAATTTGTTATTCGTTAATATTGGTTTTTATATCATGACATGTTTATATAATAATTTGACGTTATGCTCACCCAGTAATTAGTCTGTAAATGTTGGATGATGTAATTCAATAAACATCTAAATAAATAAATACTGAAAAATAAAAATAATTTGTTATTTTTTTTGTCAGCCCACGGACTTTCAAGCACCACTTGTATTCATGGACTCAGTATATCCATACAGGGTGGACCATTAATAATAGGCCATAGACAGGGGTAGATTCTTTTGGACAAAATATGAGGATTTCTTCTTCTTCTTTTATACATTTATTTAACGTCGGCCTATTTCCGCTACTGAGGCCTAACACCGACGCCTGTAGACGAGCTACCCCCAACCAGGAATTTTGCCGAACCTCTTCCCTTAAGAAGAGTAGGGATCTTTTACTTGCCTAACATTTAATAGACAAGGGACCGACGGCTTTACATCCCCTCCGAAGGATGGTATATCTCCTATACAACCCTCGCCTAAGGTTGTATAGCTTCCGCGCATACACTGATATATAAGCCGCTGGAAGATGGGTAAGGCGAGGACGTGGTCTTCGTTGGAACGGTCACCAATCCAACTACAAACCACGCCTAACGTTGCTTTACATCGCATATCGAAGTATGTACATAGTAAAGACGCACCCATGCTCGCCCCAAAAAAATATGAGGATATAACCAAATATGTTTCGGTAAAATGTTGCTGTGGACAAAGATACAGGGTGTCAAAGTTCAAATTATTTTTTTGTTTTTTTGCAATAACTCAACAGCCTCTTGACTGATCTTCACCAAATTTGCTAGAGGACCTTTAGATCATAGAGGGCGCCGCAGGACCTGTATCTGATGATGAATTTTTTTCATATTTTTTTTGACGAAACGTTGTGGTACTTCTGACAAGAAAATCTGATGAGAGCGACATTTCCACGTATAAAAGGTACACTTGGAAGAACTTGATAACTCCAACCGTTTTGGAGGAAAGGGTCGTTAAATATTTCAATAATTTTTTGAAAGACAAATTCAAATTTAATGAATCAAAGTGTATTTATTAAAAAAGTACAAAACGTAAGGGAAAACAAAATCGTAATAACAGCATAAATTCTTTCTCACTTTCTTATGAACTAATGGATTATTTTCATGGTATTGAGATAAATACATAAATCAAAAGAATGTCTAAAATAAGGATCTAATCTTATTAGAAGACCAAAAAATAATGTAAAAGTTGACTTAATGACATTATAAACTTCCCCCCATGCAAAAACCCCATTGCGGAGAGAGTAAATGTTCGATATGGTCTCCACCTACTTCTATGCGTTTTCTAATTATATTCATAAAAGATTTTCTTACATTGAAAAATAAATTTTCCTGTCCTCTAATAAAATTCGCTGCGTTTTGTATTTTGTCCCACAGTTCTTGTCTTGAGTATGCGTATGCGTGTATTTGCATAGATTAAGGACTTCATATGTCCCCACGCATAAGATTATAAATATATATAATATTATAAAGATTATAATCAGGACTCCTTGGTGGCCAAGCAAACTCACTTCCTCGACCGATCCATCTGCGTGGGAAAGTCTCATCAAGATAATTCCTGTCTTCAATGGAGAAATGAGGGAGAGCTCCATATGGCATGAACCACATTGTAATATATCAGCAAGGGTATTTTGAAGAAAAAATAGAAGACTGTCCATTTAAATTTGGAGGAAGGAAATGGTTCCCGTAATTGATCGCCAATGATACCACACCAAACGTAAATCTTAAATTCTTGCTGAAAATGCCTTTATTTAATGGCATGAGGATTTTCTATTTCCCAGTAATGGGTATTTCTTCAGTTGAAAACGCCTCGGCAAGTAAAAGTTGCTTCGTCGGTAAATAAAGGCAACATTTCGATCCCTGTTGTGTTTATTTGGAACAAATTGACAAAATTGTAGCCTTTGTGGAAGATTCCTTCGAAGTAAGTTTTGTACAGGAGTGAGATGATATGGGTAGGAGCGTTTTTTACGTAAGACTCTTAGGACAGATTGTTTTCTCACCCCTGTTGCCGCTGCTAAACGACTTGAGCTGACTTGATGATCTTCATCTACAAGAACTAAAATTTCTAGTTCTTGATCTGGAGTAATTCGTTTCGGTCGTCCTACATCTTATGGTCTGGTTGCATTCCATTTGGATATCATATCCCTCATTTCCCTATTTGAAAAATTATTATGTCTAGGTATTGTAAATAGAGAAGTTAAATAAATTAGCTCGAGGAACGCAAAAACAAAACAAAATGATTAGATGACGTAAATGACAGAACTAAAACGTAACCAAAGCACACTTTTCAATAAATACACTTTGTTTCAGTAAACTTGAATTTGTCTTTCAAAAAATTATTGAAAGGTTTAACGGTACTTTCCCCAAAAATTTTCTGGTCAGAGGTACCACGACAACGTTTCGTCAAAAAAATAAATTCATCATCAGATACAGGTCCTGCGGCGCCCTCTATGATCTAACGTGATGTAATACATAAATTATTGTTTCTTAGAATAAAAAATGTTCCTTTAGCAAATTTGGTGAAGATCAGTCAAGAGGCTGTTGAGTTATTGCAAAAAAACGAAAAAAATAATTTGAACTTTGATACCCTATATCTTTTTCCACAGCAACATTTTACTAAGGCATATTTGGTTATATCCTCATATTCTGGCCTAAAGAATCTACCCCTCAACTATGGCCCATTATTAATGGTACACCCTCTATAAATAGAATAGCGCATAATTTCTTCATAAAAATGGCCATGTATTATAAAGATGTAATATTAATTAATGTTTATAGTCTATATACTTTTATGTAATAATCTGATAGCTCACTGAAATCTAGTTAATAATTCACGCCAAAATTTGTTCCAATGCAATGATTCGCTAATTAAATATAATTGTTTTACATTAAATTTCGATTTCTCAAAAAAAATTATGAAATAATGATAAAGATATAATGAGGCAATGTAAATTGCATGTTTATAGGAAACAATTTAAAAGAACATCACAAAATATACACGTTTCTAAGATTTGTGACGATTTGCAGCAAGTACATCGGTTATCATGTCTTTTATTTATTTATGAAATAAATAAATATTTATATTGAAATGACCTTTGCCGCTCGTGCTTCCAAGGAAGCTGGTGAAAATATGAGACTGGCGACAGGACGAGTTGTTACAAACTTTTTAATTGGTAAAATGTTTAATAATGTGCGCGGTTCAACATTTTTTATGTCAAGAACAGGGATTACCACGTAACCCGGATCAGTGTTTCAAAAATTCTGATACAGATAATGGAAACTTACGATTTTTTCAAGGCCAACTATGATATTCTCCAAATAGATACAACAAAATACAATTTGACGATTATGAAGAGAAAAAGACTTGATATATAGAACAGACTAGCAACCTAGGAAAGGTCCTATTAAAATTATGTATTTATTAATATCAAATAAAATGAGAATATCAAAAATTAAGTTTAAAAAATATTTACAAATATTTGTCTTTCATTCCTATGTGATAAAAAGTGACCTTTGAAGGAAATGCTTTAAAAAAAATTATAGTTTAAAAAACTAAAAAAACACGCTTTAATAGCAAACCAAACTAAAGAGTTAAAAATAATGTTTAAATATTAAGATTTTGTTCAATTCATTTTATCGTAAAAAGCGTAGGGTGCCTGATATCAATTGTTATAAATATTTTATTGATAGCTATTGATAAAATTAGAATTATATAAGTATAGTAAAAAGCACCCCATGCTTTTTGCACTAAAATGAATTGAACAAAAGTTGAACAAAATATTAATATTTAAATATTATTGTTTACTTCTTAGTTCGGTTTGCTATTGAAGCGTGCTTTTTAGTTTTCCAAACTATAATTTTTTTCTACAACAGGGTGTGCCCGGTTCCCTGAGGTTGACGCTAGCGACATGACATTTGTAGTCACCCTCTTGCCAGGCTGGATTTTTATGTGGATCTTTATTTTGATGTAATGAAATATTGAAAAATAACCTTAATTTGGCAAGTGAGTTTTTTAGGGGGTGAAGGGGGGTAAATTGTTTTAAATATTTTATTTTCTTTCAGTTGGTGTAAACCACAATACTTATTATATCTTTTGGCTTCTAGGTATGAGACTAATTCCGGTTTACCCAGAAATAACCGCAAGTTCCTATTTTCAAATGGAAATGGAAATATTTTTACATATTTGGATTCAATGAGATGATACGGACGGTCTATTCTCTGTTCAGCAGTCTGTATCCGCTCATGGTCAGAGGTGGCAGACTCAACAGACAAATTAAAAAATTGTTGTACACGATGGTGGTCAGGCCGTCCATCACATACGCGGTGCCGGTGTGGTGCAGCATTCCGACTACGACCATGAAAAAACTCAAAATGTTAGAACACAAATTTATGCGCCTCATCTCAAATTCAGGAAGGTACACCTCCCTCAGAGATCTGTACGAACTCTGTAACGGCATAACCCCGATAGCGGATTACGTCCAGCATATCTCTCAGAACTTCTACTCATTCAAACTGGGCGATAGTCCTCTAACAAGACACATAACGCAAATTAGACAATATAATGCCCCATTTCGGATCAAACACCCCCTACCGTACCAGACGTTACCAATTTTCCGGCAGCCACTATAGCCAAGTTTCACCAACTATACCTTTCTCTTATCGTATCCACCTTTCGCTAATTTTTCATACTTTTCAATCACCTTTAATCCTTTCCTGTCCCCATCTTCTTTTCATTTGTGTATTTTTGTCGCGTTTGTTTTTCCCTAGTTTCTTTTTGTACATTTTTGTCTCTAAATTTGTTTTTCCCATCATTAATCTCGTAACCGAATGGAAACCATTTTTGTACAAACAAAAGTAAGTTTGTTTTGGTGAAACTAGGAATACTCTGAGTTTTCCACTTCGAGTAGGAGGGGCAACCCTTTTTTCGCGAAAAAATGGTAAATTGGTCATTTTTAAGGGTGGTTTTCAGTTTTAATTTATTTTGGATCCTTTAAAATGCTAGTTAAGAAACTAGAATGGTGCCCTTTTATTGTCGATGGTCAAGGAACCTTCAGTCCAAATTTCGTGAAAATCGGTTCACCGCCTCCCACGATATGTATATAAATATACTGAAAAAACGTCAAAAATTGAATTACGGCTAACTTGGCCAAAATTAAACCGAATTTGATGAAATTTTAGACGAAACTAACCTATATAACCAAGAAATAGTCTGCCAAATTGTAGTAAACGATATACAACAGTTTTGCCGCAATTGTATTTTTAGCCCAAATTCCAAAGAATTTCTTTCCCCAATTTGCCCAAATGGTCGAACGAATTTTTTTTTACCAAAATGAAGGTGTTCTTATGTACTTTCACGTGATGTAACTAAAAGATTTTTTTTTTAATTTAGCCGATTTTTTTCGTCATTTTTGGTTTATACATGCGCGCGGCGACTTCCCGTAATGTTCTGTATTATACGTATGCGTGCACAATAGTATACGTGATATATATATATATATATATATATATATATATATATATATATATATATATATATATATATATATATATATTCATGATAAAAATTTCAACATAAATAATAAAACGTGATTGTGAACAGGTTTCAAATATTTAGATAAAAAGAAACTCTCGAAGGTAAGACGGTTCGAAAATTCATTTGATTTTTATTAAACTTTTTACATATATTGACTATTTTATTTTATTCATGTTTTCTTTTTCTAGTAGTTGTACTAGAAGTGTCTACTTCCGAATCGGTAACTGGAGTTTGGAATATTTCTTCACCCTTGTCATCGCTAAAGTCGTATACATCTGAGATATCCTCTGAAGTACCAAAATTAACAGGATTTTGGATGGCAGCAACAACAGATAATGAACTGATGCCGATAAGGACTGGTAAAGTGCCTCTTCCTAATCAATTACTCAATATAATTGCTTGTGATTGTAAGGTCGGTTGCAAAACTAAACGTTGCTCATGCAAAACCATTGGCGTCACATGCAGCAATTTATGCCACAATGGAAGGAACACTTTGTGTCAAAATGCAGATAATACTGTTAATGAAGCTGTGGTTGATGAAGAGCCTGATCAATTAGAAATTAGTCCTGATATTTATGATACTGAAGAAGTCGAAGAAGATGATAATTATGTAGAAGATGTTTGTACTTCAGAGAATATCTCAGATGTATACGATTTTAGCGATGACGGGGGTGAAGAAGTATTCCAAACTCCAGTTACCGATTCGGAAGTAGACACATCTAGTACAACTGTTAGAAAAAGAAAACACGAATAAAATAAAATAATAATCAATATATGTAAAAACTTTAATAAAAATCAAGTGAATTTTCGAAAAAAAAAAATTATATCCTACCTTCGACAGTTTCTTTTTATCTAAATATTTAAAACCTGCTTACAATCAATCTTTTTATTATTAATATTGAAATTTTTACAATGTATACAACACACGTATACTTGTAGGCGCATACGTATAATACCGAAAATGACGGGAAATCGCCACGCACATGTATATGCCAAAAATGACAAAAAATCGGATAAATTAAAAAACAGCTGTTTTTGAGTTACATCACGTGAAAGAACATAAGAATACCTTCATTCTGGTACAAAAAAAATTGCCGCCAAACTGTTGGATGTTTTCTGCTAAAATTTGGCAGGCTATTTCTTGGTTATATAGGTTAGTTTCATCTAAAATTTCAACAAATTCGGTTTAATTTTGGCCAAATTAGCCGTAATTCAATTTTTGATGTTTCTTCAGTATACTTATATACATATCGTGGGAGGCGGTGAACCGATTTTCGCGAAATTTGAATTGAAGGTTCCTTGATCATCTACAATAAAAGGGTCCAGTTTTTTAACTAGCATTTTAAAAGGATCCAAAATAAATTAAAACTGAAAAACTACCCTTAAGAATGACCAATTTACACCTTCTTCGCGAGAAAAATAGGGTTCCCCCACCTACTCGAAGCGGAAAACTCAGGGTACTTAGTTTCACCAAAACAAACTTATTTTTTTATGTCGCGTTGTACCATGTAAAATTTTCTCTGAAAATCTAATTTTACTACAGTACTGCAATGAGTAATAAAACTTAACTCTTCGTAAATAGCAATTAACAAATGTTTATCCAAAAATATACAGATAATTTTATAACTAATTATTTACATCAGAAGCATGACATTTCCAACAACGTTCCTGTCAATGACACTATGCGCTTAAAATTATGCATTATTTCCTGGTTAGTTGGCTGTGGCTGCGATATGTTTTTTGTTAGCGAGTCTACCTATAAATTTAAATTGCACTTGTTAAATGTTTTATGCATTGTTTTGACAACATTCAGAATTAAGTTATTTTAATGGCATATATGAATAAAACTTTTCTAATTCTGACGCAATCGCCAATAATTTCACGTTTTTTGTTCTAAAACTAGTTGCTTTTGCAAAATATTCGGCAAAATATATAAATGTTTCGATTATATTATCAAACTATGTCAAATCTAATGTCTTGTGCTTTTAGAGATATTTGATAGAAAAAAAGCAGTCGTCAAACGCCTAACAATCACATAAAGGATAAATAAATCAACACAGTCATTATTAAATAATGGTACTTACTTTGGTGTTTAGAATTCACTTTCCAGATAGTTTTAAAAAAAGCCATTTTCACTTAATACGCCAAAAATCAACTACAGTATATTTAAAAATAGTTTCGAATACTGTAAAACCCGAGTTAAAAGAACTAAGATAAAACTGTACAAATAATAATAAGTTGTGTCGGATAGTTTTATAAATTTGGCTAGCACAATGTTATTGTTAGGTATTTATATACTTAGATCGCACAATAGAATGGCAACAAGAATCACGTCTACGCGTAACCACGGTCAATCGTGAAGTGAACAAATTGTATGGAAGCTGTTACTTGCTGGTACGCGGATTCAAGAACGATAAGAAGAATCTTTGGGATATGATTTCTTCTCAGATTCTTAGCTATTTACGTATATAATTTACCCACTTTCTGTCAGACGGACGCGGACGTTTTATTATACGCAAATTGTGACCGACTGCTTCGATATGGATGTCGGACGATTGGAAATTGTACGACGAACTGGGATTTCTCCTAATTTTTGTGTTTCGTTATTTTGATCGCACAGTTCACAATACAACTTTATGAATAATATCTGGAATAAAAACAAGTTCGTTTTTGATTATATTGCTTCCAAATATTTAGATTCTAAATAGACTAATAATAAATTAAACTGTAAATAATAAATGCCCACCTCTTGCAAATATTTACCAAAGATATCTAGAAATTATATTTATGTGTACAGTTACTTTTTGGGCTCTTTGCCACGATGAATACTGCATTGATAAAGTAATAAAAATAAATATCATGGACCTCGGTAGATATCTCGGGTTCTACGATAACTAAAAATTGCAATCAAACTAGATAAAAAAGTCTATAACTGGAAATTATTTTCGAACATACAGGGCGAGCCAAAACGAAATTACAGGACCAAGTGCCTCTTTTTAAAATGGAATGCTATGTATATCAGTACATTTTTTGAAGCCTCTTTCTAGGCTCTATTCATTCCTATATTAGCATTGAATATCTCCTAACCACTTGGATGTAATGAATTTTTTTGATGAAGTAATGCAATCTGCAGATGGATATTACAAAAATCACCACAGTCACAATTATGGGTTTTAAGAAAAACTTATGTGAATACCAGTTACGAGACATCTAGTTAATGTTTCTGAATCATTTTTATTCCCTAAAAATGTACAGGGTGGCCAACAATTATTTTTCAATTAAGAACATTTTAAATTGAATTTTCTCACTTTTTTCAAATGGAACACCCTGTATATTTTTCGACGATGTGATGTAGAAATGAAAAACATTTTTTGCAAGAACTTCCCTAGAGGTAATTGCAACCAATTTCGTTTTATTAAGCAATAATTACAAAATTCAAAAATAAATTTAAAAAAAGAGGTTTCTTCAAATAATTCAGCAGAAAAAATTATAATAAATGTTCCACATGTTGCCCATTTTGATTGACATACATCTCTATGCGCTTTTGAAATGAGGTTCCCACTGTTCCTAAAAATGCCGGTGTGATAGATGTAAAGGCAGTTATTATTCTTTCCTTCATATTTTGTACTGTTGTTGGTGTGTCTGTATAAACAATTTCCTTCACGTATCCCCATAAAAGGAAATCCATTTTTGTAGAACCTGGGGATCTAGCAGGTCATTTAGTGGGTCCATTCCTTCCAATCCATTGATTAGGCTAGGTATTATTTAAGTGGTCTCTAACTGCATTTAAATAATGTGGTGGAGCACCATCTTGCTGAAACCACATCCTATTTCGAATTCTTTCAGGGAAATTTACCAATAATTGTGGCAGATAGTTTTCCAAAAAATGAAGATAAATAGCAGCAGTGGCCCTATTACATGTTCTCCAATAATTCCTTCTAAAACGTTTATAGACCATCTGTGTTGGTTATCAACTAGTATAAAAAAGTGAGGATTTTCCGAAGCATAATAATGGAAATTGCGCCTACTAACAAATCCATTTTTATGAAAAGTTGTCTCATCACTGAATAAAACAGTATTGAAGAAATGGACATCATGTTGCATTTCACCTCTGGCCCAATTACAAAATTGTAGGCGCTTTTGAAAATCGTCATCAGATAATTCCTGGTGGATTTGAATATGTTATGCATGCAACGTATTTGTTTTTAATATTCGACCCACAGACCGTCTACTTATTTCTACTAATGAGCTCACTTCTCTTTGACTAACATGGGGATTCTCAACCGTTGCCAGCACCACAGAAAACTAATTTTTTTCGTTCATAACACGTTTTATTCTTTCACCTTTTTTTGCTTGATATTTCCATTTTCTAGAAATCTATCGAGAAGGTTTTGGAAGCTGCTAACATCAGGAATTCTTCTTTCAGGATAACGTTGGGGATAAATTCTATTGGCATGTAAACAATTTCTGTCTGACTCGTTCAAGACAAAAGTCGTGTCTACAAGTTCCGCTTTATTAAAATTCATAATGTAGAATTCCAAATATTTTAAATTCAATACAAATTGTAACGACCGATAAGTGTGATAAATGCTTCTTTGTACAGGACAATTTATACCAAACTGAGGTTTTATAACTTGTCGAATAACGAAAACAGCAAAAAAAATTACAAAAAAACATTACAGTAAAGGACCGGTTAAATACTATTTACTCATTTCAATGGATTGGAAGAAATGGTCCCACTAAATGGTCTCATTTCAAAATTGCATAAAGACGTGTGTCAATTAAAATGGACAATACGTCGAACACCTGTTATAAATTTTTCTAATGGATTATTTGAGGGAACCTCTTTTTTTAAGTTAATTCTTGAATTTGAAACTTATTTATTTATAAAACGAAAATGGTTGCAATTAGCCATAGGAAAGTACTTACAAAAAATGTTTGTTTTTCATTTTCACATTACATCATCGAAAAATATACAGGGTGTTCCATTTGAGAAAATTGAAAAAATTCAATTAAAAAAGTTCTTAATTGAAAAATAAACACTTATTTATTTATAAAACGAAAATTGTTGCAATTAGCTCTAGGGAAGTACTTACAAAAAATGTTCGTTTTTTATTTCTACATCACATCGTGGAAAAATATACAGGGTGTTCCAGTTGAAAAAATTGAGAAAATTCAATTTAAAATGTTCTTAATTGAAAAATAATTTTTGGCCATGCTGTACATTTTTAGGGAATAAAAATGATTCAAAAACATTAATTAGATGTCTCGTAACTGGTATTCATATAAGTTTCTTAAAACCCAAAATTGTGACTGTGGTGATTTTTTTAATATCCATCTGCAGATTGCATTATTTCAACAAAAAAATTCATTACATCCAAGTGGTTGGGAGATATACAATAGTAATATAGGAATGAATAGAGTCTAGAAAGAGGCTTCAAAAATGTTCGAAAATAATTTTTAGTTATAAACTTTTTTATCTAGTTTACTGGCAATTTTTTTAAAAATTCCTACCTATCGTAGAACTTGAGATATCGAGGTCCGACGCACCCTGTATACTTATGATACTGTTTCGTTTTTGTGTTGGCAATGTCCTAGATTATTGAGGTCTCGAAGTTTTGTTCCCATTTTGAAGTCGGGAAAAAAAGAAAAAGAGAAAACTGTCAAGTTACATATGAGTTCTTAGGACTGATTCTGAGGCCTCAATCTGCCCATTCCCATGAGTGAGTGAGTGAGTGAGTGAGTGAATGAGTGAGTGAGTGAGTGAGTGAGTGAGTTAATCAAATCTAACACATGAATACATGCATAATGTAATATGAGCGGTTGTACCTAAGAAATGCAGGCAGGAAGGAGTTAAAACACAATTTTAAAATTTAAATTTTAAATTTCAACAAAATAGGTTGAGAAGAAATAGAGATTTGATGATGAAGAGAATCGATGTCGGGACCAGGCTAAATTAGTTTGGTGTACTCCTAAATGAGAAAGTGATTTTTTTATACAAAATTGTAATTATTATAAGTAGTGTTTTGTGCGACACTTAGTGAATTTACTGCCTTGTTATATAGTCCACCCCAAATAATTATACTATACCCATTAATGATTCAACCAAGTCTACTACTACTATTTAAAACCTGCCTTATTTGGTAAAATATATTGTAGCGTACTTTCCCACAATTAAGAATGTAAACATAATTTATAAAATTGAAATATTAAGCCTTAGAGCAGACAGGTAGCATACACTGTTAGAACCAAGTACAATAGGAGATCGTAATTAAAAAGGAAAGTTCGTCTATTACCTACCCCAACCTGGATACCTCTGGTACACAGGCCTGACCCAAAACTGGTCAGTTATACTATTAAGATATATTTTTCGTCTCAAATAATCACTTCGCATTTTGTAAACTATTATATGTTAAACTCTTGTTAAGTAGTGTTAAATAAATACTTCCTTCTAAAGAACAATTTTATTGGTTGCACCAGGCAACAATATAAATGCGTTTTCTAATTTTATAGTGAGATATTCAATGCGTATGTTCCATTTTAGGTGGTTATCAATCATTATAATAAATAAATAAATAATAAATAAACACCACAGAAATTAGACAACCCCCAATTCCAGAAGCCCGAGGCTTGTGGGAAAGGGGGTTACACATTGAAAAAACGCAGACATACAACCATTTCCTCCGACAGTTCCGGAGCCAGGATTCAAACCCGGTGGCACGATACCCATGTGATTAATCGCGATTGCCACCTCGCGCATTTCCATTTCCATTTAAAATTTCTTTATTTTTTTAAGTATGTACAATTCAAAGGTTTTATTTCATTTATGTCATTTTATATATATTTCATTTTACAATCAGGTAAAAATACACCCGACGCGTTACAAATTTCAAGAAGAAACGAATCGTTTCGGGCTGCAGATCTTATGCACGAGCTTGACAAATATAAAACCTTAACATTAATCCGTAGAGGCCACCTCGCGCCTTAACCCACACGGCTACCGGCCAGACAGATTATACAAAGATATTATTTGTTTTTTACTGATCCTATTTCTTTTGAACAGTCACAATGATTAAGACTGTTAGTTATACATTTAGCGTTATGTCTTCTTATACGGTCTGGTTTATTTGAAAAGGCCTCCGTTAATGAGAAATACATGAATTTAGTTTTTTCGTGAATTAATGTAAGCTTGTTGTTGTCGAGCCAACAGTTCACTGTGCTTAGGCACATCGATGCCCTAGTATATCTGTAGGGTATATAGATCTGCAGTGAATAGTAGAGCCGTGTTGTCTGCATATGAAATAATACTAGCATTTACATCTAAGCTGGTCAATTCGTTTACGTATATTAGGAACAGTATAGGCCCAAGCACCGTGCCTTGTGGAACTCCAGTTTTAATAATTGTTGGAGTACTAATAGTATTATTAATCTTGGTATACTCTCTTCTGTTGTTAAAGCTAAACTCTTAAAGATTTTATAAAACTTATCCTACTCACGAAGAACTTGCCAAGTTTTCTCTGTGAGAGCGTGGATAGTTTGATAAAACCTACAATGAGAGCATTTGGTCTTAGACGAAAGGGTTTATTGAGACTTTCATAGTACCTTGAAAATTTACTGTTCCCTGCAGTAAAACAGAAATGTTTTAGAGTCAATGTAGAAGACTTAATACTATGAAACATCATATCAGGTTAATGAAATTATTTTATATGTCAAAATACGTTTGTAGAAAGCCTCTTAAAGATGTTGGTATTCCTAAAAGTTTCAAACGACAAATAGTTCGCTGTTGAAATGTATGAAACTATACTTACATTTTCAGTACCACCCAGTAATTTTTGAATTTTATGAAAATTCTTAAATTATGTAAAAATACTGGATTTCGATGGAAAATTAATTTTTTATTATTACCATTACGAAACTCCAATAATATAATTTGTATGTATTAAAGTAAAGTTTTTA
Source organism: Leptura quadrifasciata (assembly GCA_963675555.1). NCBI lineage: Eukaryota > Metazoa > Arthropoda > Insecta > Coleoptera > Cerambycidae > Leptura > Leptura quadrifasciata. The sequence goes on from OY776679.1 coordinate 96,467,794, forward strand.
CATAAAAAATTGTGGAATAAATATATTTGAATATTCTTTTCTAAAATAATTAAAAAACAAATTTTTAAAAGAAAGCTTTTATTTAAAACATGCTCTAAAAAAAAAGAAAATAAACTTTGAAGTAAATCAAATCCATCATTTTGTTCCATTATATAATTTTTTTATGATATAAAAGCTTGTCGTGAGATTTTCCTGTGTAAAGGATGAGATTGCTCGCGATAAGCTTTTATATCATAAAAATAATTATATAATGTAACAAAATGATGGGTGTGATTTACTTCAAAGTTTATGTTCTACTTTTTAGAGCATTTTTTAAATAAAAGCTTTTTTAAATATATTTTTTAAATTTTATTTTTTACTTTTTAGTCTTTTGATATGCTGTAATCCCCAGATATCAATTTTGTGACGAATCGGATCATAAACGGTAAAGTCGTCCGCCATCTTGAACTAAATTTTTGACAAGAAATTCGTAATACGCGACCCCAAAACCCCCACATATCGATTTTAATCGATTTGGATCTAAATGACAAAAGTCGTCAGCCATATTGGCGCCGCCATTTTGAATTTCTGAATTTCGACCAAGAATTCATAATTGGCCATCTCGAAAACCTCCAGATGTCGATTTTGAGTTGAATCGGATCATAAACGATAAAGTCGTCCACATCTTAAACTAAATTTTTGACTAGAAATCCATAATCGGCGAACCCGAAAACCCACACATATCGATTTTGATTGATTTGGACCATAAATGACAAAAGTTGTCCGCATATTGGCGCCGCCATTTTAAATTTCTGAATTTTGACAAAGAATTCATAATTGGCGATCTCGAAAACCCCCAGATATCGATTTTGAGTCGAATCGGATCGTAAACGATAAAGTTGTCCGCCGTCTTGAAAGCCGCCATCTTGTTTTTCCCTTATATGAAAATGTTAAAGTATATTGTCACCGGACTTATACACATGTACAAAATTTCAAAACTCTACTAGAACTAATCAAAATTTTGATTGCAAGATTTGCCCTAAACCAACTGACAAATATTGCAAGTTAAATAAAAGTTTTTAAAAATAGTTCAAAATGGACAAAAATGAGAAAAATTGCTGCTTTAGAGAAAAACTGTTCTATTTTCGTTAAATAATAAGCTCTTATGAAAGTAATAAATAAATCATTAGTACTTGCGTAAGTTGCGTACCCTCTAAAAGTCATATTCAATACGTGCATTCGTAATTGTGAGTTGCCTGTATTATGGAAACGGTTGAAAGTATGTCCTATATATAAAAAAGATGTTAAGTTTGATATTAGTAATTTTAGACCTATATCCATTATCTACAATTGTTGTAAAGTTTTGGAAATGAGGATTTTCTATACCATCATATGTGTCCAACAAAATCTCAGTCTATCAACATGGCTTTATGAACCGCCGATCTACTGCGACAAATCTGATTTGAGGTACTCAATTTATAAGATCTATAGATATGCAGACACAAACTGATGTTTTTTTATACATTTATTTAACGTCGGGCTATTTCCGCTACTGAGGCGTATCAACCGACGCCTGTAGACGAGCTACCCCCAACCAGGAATTTTGCCGAACCTCTTTCCTTAAGAAGAGTAGGTATCTTTTACTTGCCTAACATTTAATAGGCAAGGGACCGACGGCTTTATATCCCCTCCGAAGGATGGTATATCCCCTATACAACCCTCGCCTAAGGTTGTATAACTTCCGCGCGCATACACTGATATACAAGCAGATGGAAGATGTGTGAGGCGAGGACGCAGTCTTCGTTGGAACGGTCACCCATCTAACTACTAACCGCGCCTGACATTGCTTTTCATCGCATATGGAAGTATGTACATAGTAAAGACGCACCTACGCTCGCCCCACACAAACTGATGTTATTTATACAGATTTTTCGAAAGCATTTGATACACTAGACTTTGGCTTGCTACTTCACAAACTGCACTTATTCGGCTTATCTGATTTTCTATTAACCTTTTTTAGGCCATACTTATATGACGGGACTCAATAAGTTGTATCCAATGGTTCTAAGTCTGCTTAATATACCGTAACTTCTAACGTTGAACAGGGGTCCACCCTTGGCCCCCTGTTGTTCATTATTTTTATAAATGATATTGTGGATGTGTTGGATGTGAATTGTCTCAACTGTCCCTCTACCTTTCGCGATCTAGACGTAATTTTTGATACCAAGCCTTCTTTTGCCGCTCACGTTGATACCATTACCTTAGAAGTCAGTGAGACATATGGGTTTTTGGTGCGAAATTGTCGTGATTTTATTCGGTTAGACGCAATTAAACCTGTCTATTTTTGCTTTATTAGATCTAAGCTTGAGTACGCTTCTCTTATATGGTCCCCATATTACATCGCTTATGTCAACAATTTGGAATCAGTCCAACGTCGATTTTTAAAATTCCGGAATTTTAGATCGGACGATGTTTGCACACCCTTAGGTGTTCCGCAAGAGAAACTGTTTTGTTTGTTTATTTATTTTTGTGTTGTAAATGTTATATACTCTACATGTTATTTATTATTCTATTTTATTATATATATGCATATATTTTTTAACTTAATGACAACCATTGTCATGTTTTGTTTATAATTGTTATTTTCTTGTTCTGACCCGTCAAAACACAATTTGTGTACTTATGGCCAGTAAAGATCTATCTATCCTTCTAAACTGCTTGATAAACACGATATGAAAAATCTTGAGGCTAGGCGTACATATTTTCTCAGGCATTCCTTTTTAAAATGATTCATAATATTATTGATTGCCAAGAATTATTTGGCTAAATTTCTTATCTTCGTGTTCTGTAATTGGGTTTTACCTGTAGAACAGTGTACTGTTAGTCTCAACCTGAGGAATAAGCTCACGCTTATCAAAACCCTCATCAGGCCGCAGCTGACGTACGCCTCGGTAGCGTGGGGTTACCAGACAAAGTCCTACATGAAGAAAATTCGGGCAGTGGAAAACATCGCCCTCAGGACGGCGGTCGACGCACCATGGTACGTGAGAAACGCAGATATCGTCAGAGACCTGGAGTACACCACGGTCACTGAAGTCATCCGGGAACGAGCGAAGAAGCTGTACGCCCAAGCAGAGGAGCACGGGAACCCGCTAATCAGACAGGCCACTGATTACGACCCTGCCGACGCCCCGAGGCACAAACGGCCGAGGGTACAGCTTCTGGACAACGGGTGAGTATAACTTATATTTCCCGCTAACCGATCTGTTTCAGATACCCCAGGACGGACCACCACTACCAGAGACATGACGTTTTTCTACCCAAACCCAACCTCCTTGCGGGCGTCGGACAACATACCGTCCAACGCCCGTTGTCCTACCTGCTCCGTGGAGTCCGAAAGTGCTAAGAAAGCACTTAGGGTCTCCACACTCCCGAGCTACACAGCTCATATCCTTACCTTTCCGATGATCCGGGGTAGGACACACCTTTACTGTGTCCTACGTACCGGCAGTCAATCCCAGCCAAAACTTCCTAAAACCCAACTAGACCGATGACTACCCACGGGGGTGACAAGCTGGCGAAGAAAGAAAATATCAAGACAAGAAGAGCGCCAGAAGAGACCTCTGCCAGCGAGGTTGAAGAGCCAGGACCAGGGGAGGTCCGCAGAAAATACCACGACACATCTCGCATTTGCGGGCTGGGTCTGGTAGAAGTAAGCGGGCCCACCTATCACGAAGGCCGGTCCAGGTCTACAGAGATAATCTAGGAGCAAAGAGTAGTAGTCCTACTCGGCCCTAGTTATCGAGACCGTCATCAAGCCAATGGATATTGGCGCGAGTGTACTGTTAATAAATAAATAAATAAGTATAAATAGACTCAATTTAGTTACCAAGTTACCTACAAGTTCTAAGTTCTTCCTGGGCTAGATAAATCAAATTGAACTTTTAAAATAGGCTACAAGAGATCTATATGTATATTTTATAAAGTAATTTAAAACCATTTGAACCCTTCATAGTTGCTTGAATTGATCAAATTTGCATTCGAAGGCTTTTTAAAAACCACTAATAAAGCCAGAGAGAATTTTAATTTTTGCTATACCGGATGTTAGAAAAGTATGGGAACGGTGGAAAATCTCGAACAGAACCCTGTGGGTGGGGCGAGGGGCAATTTTAAAATTTCAAACGGAAACTCCTATTTTTTATTGCGGAATTGGATTCTACGGCAAAAAATACGTAAATTTTATTCCGGACATTTTTTTCGATTCTTGCATGGTGTCGCTGTAATCGCAAAGAATGGAAAGAACATTACTGTTTCAAGAGTAGCGTCTTGTGCCCATAAAAAGACGTCCAATTCAAAAACTGAAAATTTCAAAGTTGCTTCCCGCCTCACCCACTGGGTTAGGGGTGGGAGAGTCGAATCCAATGTCATTGGATAGATTTCGTAAAAATAACAAATACGTGTTTTTCCATTTGAAATTTTAAAGTTGCCCCTCGCCCCACCCACAGGGTGGTGGGTGGGGAGGTCATTTTGGTATCAGTAGATAGTTTTTTGAAAACTTTTTGACACGTATTTTTTTATTCGATTTGATGCAAGATATTCGAGATTTTCCACCGTTCCCATACTTTTCTAACACCCGGTATAGTTTTAGGAGAATATCGGTTAAATAAAAATAATAAAATAAAAATCGTTTTAATTACCTTTGGACACATTAAACTCCTCGAATGTAAACTGTTATGAGATAAGCTAACAATTCTGTGGAAGGAATATTCTGTTATAACGTGTTGTAAGCAGTTTTTTTCCTTTTCATAACTTACTCGACAACACCATTCAGATACTTAAGACAAAAACAACGTGATAAGTACTACAGTTGAAAATAAGACAGTGTTATAATTACCTTAGTTATCTTTTCATTTTAAGTTCACCGACTTGGCAAGAACGATAAAAGTAATATAATTTATATCTTTTTAAAAATATCCCTGTTACTTACAAATTATCAATATTTTTTTGTCTGCATGTATAAGTAGTCAATAAGTACATTACAAAATATGTTTTTTCAGCTTGCGAAATGTTTGTACGACGAACGATGATGAAGGAAAACACTGTTTTATTTTTTGTATTTGTATCATCAATGGCGATCATAACGTAAGTATAATTACTTTAATTTTTCATTTACAAAATCATTCGTTGAAGAACTTTTTATATACAGGGTGGACCTTTAATAATAGTCCACAGTTCAGGGGTAGATTCTTTGGGCCAAAATATGAGGATGTAACCAAATATGCGTTCAATTATTTTTTCGTTTTTTTGCAATAACTCAACAGCCTCTTGATTGATCTTCGCCAACTTTGCTAGAGGAACTTCTTTTCTTCTAACAAATAATAATTTATGAATTATATCACGGTAGATCATAAAGAGGGCCGCAGGACCTTATATGATGATGATTTTTTTTTCATATTTTTTTTTGACGAAACGTTGTGGTACTTCTGACCAGAAAATCTGATGAGAGCGTCATTTCCACGTATAAAAGGTACACTTGGTAGAACTTGATAACTCCAACCGTTTTCGAGGAAAGTGCCGTTAAACATTTCAATAATTTTTTGAAAGACAAATTCACATTTAATGAAACAAAGTGTATTTATTGAAAAGTGTGCTTTGTTACGTTTTACTTCTGTCATTTACATCATTTAATCATTTTATTTTGTACTTGTGTTCCTCGAGTTAATTTCGTTAACTTCTTTATTTACAATGCCTAGACATAATAATTTTTCAAATAGGGAAAATGAGGGATATGATATGTGTTTACGCACAAAATAATTTTAGCGGACGTGCTGCAGCGAGGAGATACTCATTGCAATATCCAAATAGAATATAGCCAGACCAAAAGATTTTTAAGGATCCGTTTCGTCGTTTGGGAGAAACGGGTTCATTTCGCCATAAAAATGACATAGGACGCCCGAAATAAATTACTCCAGCTCAAGTCGTTTAGCAGCGGCTTAGGCAATCTGTCCTAAGAGGCTTGCTTTCATGCTATACATACGGAATAGAATGTGGTTCATGCAAGATGGGGCTCCCCCTCATTTCTCCATCGAAATCAGGAATTATCTTCATGAGACTTTCCCACGTAGATAGATCGATCGAGGAAGTGAGTTTGCTTGGCCACCAAGGAGTCTTGATTAGAATCCTTTGGATTATTCTGCGTGATGACATATGAAGTCCTTAGTCTATGCAAATACTATCAGCTCAAGAGAAGAACTGTGGGACAAAATACAAAACTCAGCAAATTTTATCAGAGGACAGTAAAGTGTATTTTTCAATGTAAGAAAATATTTTATGAATAGAATTAGAAAAGGCATAGAAGTAGGGGGATACCATATCGAATATTTACTCAATGAGGTTTTTTCATGGGGGAAAGTTTATAATGTCACTAAGTCAACTTTTACGACATATTTTGGTCTTCTAATAAGATTAGATCCTTATTTTAGACAATCTTTTGATTTATGTATTCCCCTAGCAAATTCGGCGAAAATCAATCAAGAGGCTGTTGAGTTATTGTAAAAAAACCCAAAGAATCTATCCCTGAAATATGGTCCATTGTTATTGATCAACCCTGTATATATTTAAAACTGTTTTTTTATTAATAAATAAACACATAGATAATTCATTATTTATATTATTTGGTATTTGGGATGTTTGTGATTGCACTACATACCACGACGATTTTATCCAATGCACTCAAACAATTTCTTCGTTTTGACAATATGCTTATGGGTATTGTCTCAAAGCAAACCTATAAATCTTTCTACATGAATTCGTACAGTTGCAATGTTTCAACAGCTAGTTTTCCTAAAATCACACATACCTACGTCATTTAATTCTAACTTTATAAAACCTAGTTCAAATGTGCTTTTAGAGGGCGGAATATTAAACATAATATTTTTAGTCGCAAACTCCTCTATAAATCCTTTTTTTACTATAAGGAACCTAACCAGACTGCAACCAACAGCTACTCTCCGGGCTATGTGCCCCGCCGAGCGCTGAATTACAAGTTACAAGCCTGGCGCGTTAAGTGTAATAACTGCATATTACCATCAAAACGCTAATGCTTCGATTGCAACAAACACCAGCCGAAAGACTGATCCTACTTAAAGGAGCTCCCTTGCCAGTCGTCACACACCACTTGCAGACTGCAGTTTCGAGCTATTGGCTCTCGTCAGTGCAAGGTAGGTATGCGACGACCGACATGAGAATCCTTTGACTATAGTACATCCCGGTATTCTTACAATAGCGACATGTAAAACAGCCAGCAGGCGCCATCCAGCGGTCCAGTGTCTGTTGCAATCGAAAAATAAATAGCCTGACGCTGCGCTCGGCGGGGCACATAGCCCGGAGAGTAGCTGTTGGTTGCAGTCTGGTTAGGTTCCTTATAGTAAAATAAGGATTTATAGAGGAGTTTGCGACTAAAAATATTATGTTTAATATTCCGCCCTCTAAAAGCACATTTGAACTATGCTAAGCCAAGTCAGGCTATTTATTTTTCGATTGCAACAGACACTGGACCGCTGGATGGCGCCTGCTGGCTGTTTTACATGTCGCTATTGTAAGAATACCGGGATGTACTATAGTCAAAGGATTCTCATGTCGGTCGTCGCATACCTACCTTGCACTGACGAGAGCCAATAGCTCGAAACTGCAGTCTGCAAGTGGTGTGTGATGACTGGCAAGGGAGCTCCTTTAAGTAGGATCAGTCTTTCGGCTGGTGTTTGTTGCAATCGAAGCATTAGCGTTTTGATGGTAATATGCAATTATTACACTTAACGCGCCAGGCTTGTAACTTGTAATTCTGCGCTCGGCGGGGCACATAGCCCGGAGAGTAGCTGTTGGTTGCAGTCTGGTTAGGTGCCTTATAGTAAAATAAGGATTTATAGAGGAGTTTGCGACTAAAAATATTATGTTTATAAAACCTAAAAGGAATTTTTGTACAAAAATTAAGTACTTAAAATGTTTCGAACAAATACGACCGTGTTTTAGGTGACTTTTGCTTAGTGGCCTCTATTTGAAAAGCTTAATCAGAGCATTTGTTCTTTCTATAGACTTTCCAATGCATTAATATGATCCTCCTATTGGTTAAAATAGCGGGAAATAGAAAAACGATACGTTATCTCGTTCAGCATGCATTGAACTTTTAACAACACTACAAAAATGTTGAATTTTCTATAATTTAGACCAGGATTAAATAATTTAATGATGAAATATACGCAATGTATACGTACGGTCGTGAGCAAAAAAATAGGACGTCTTGTAATGGTATTTTGCTAAAATCTAATTGTGTACATCTAACTTTAAGTTTTGTGACATTGTCAGTGAGTTGTCATAATTTATTGCAAGTGTGCAAAAAACTAATATGCCTCATATAAGCGATTTAGTTAAATCTGGAGTTATTGCTAATACAGAAGATGGATGGTCAATGAGACAAATTGCACTGCGTTATAATATTGACAAAAATTCGGTGTGTAACATTTTAAGAAAGTGGAGAATAAACGGTACGATTACGAAAGATATCAACTCAACAACAAGATTTGCAATTGGTAAATGCTTTAGTAGAAAATTTTACTCAGTTATTCAGGCTGCTGAAGAAACGAATTTTCCTGGATCGAGTAGTACTGGTCGCCGGCGAATAAGAGAATCGGAGCTACGCTGTCATGCAGCAGCACAGAAATACTTACTTAAAGCTGAAGATAAAGAAGTTCGAGTAGGATTTGCGCTTGAATTTTTAGCGCATGATGTAAATTTTTGGAACTATGTAATCTGTACAGACGAAAAAACTTTCCAGTCAACACACAGCGGTCGTATTCGTGTTTACCGCCCTCCGAATACTCGATTCGATGGGAAATATATCTCTAACAGTGATAAAAGTGGTAGATTTTCCGTCAATATGTGGGCTTGGATATCGGCACGTGGTCCTGGTGTTTTGTTTCATATTGAGGAACGATTTAATAGTGAAACGTATATTAGGATTTTAGACAATATTATGCTCCCTTCTGTGTCACAATTATTTCCTAATAATAAGTTCATATTTCAACAAGACAATTGTTCCGTTCATACTGCTCATACCGTAACTAACTGATTACAAGATAACAACATCAATGTTCCTAACTGGCCCAATCATAGTCCAGATCTTAACCCTGTGGAAGAAGTATGGGGACTAAGAGGTATCCAAAAACGAAATGTGAGACCACGGAATGCCGAAGAATTACTGGAAATAGAAAATAATGCGTGGGAAAATATTATTACTAATGATTATTGTATAAGGTTATTTAATTCTATGCCAAACAAACTTATAGAAGTTATAGATAGAAATGGTGCAATAACGAAATATTAATAGTTAGTTTCTTGTTAAGTAGGATATCCTTTGTCCTTTGATCCAGGATTTCTACTAATCGTACCGTTTATTCTCCACTTTCTTAAAATGTTACATACCAAATTTTTATTAATGTTATAACGCAGTGCAATTTGTCTCATTAACCATCCATCATTTACTATAGCAATAACTACAGCATTAAAATAAAAAATAAATTAAAAGCGATATTTGTTTTATTTCGGCTACTCTCATTACATATTCAAATAGAGACAGATTTACATTAGAAAAAAAGTTGTCCTATTTTTTTCTGCTCACGACAGTACGCAAATGATATTGTACAATGATATTGTATGCTATCAGAACGAATCTAACGTCAAAACGTTTTGTTGTGGTTTGAGATATTTGGCATTGTAAGGAACTAAAGTGAGGTTATGTCAGAGACGTTATGTCTTATTTGTTGCCAGTCCCAGCAACAACCTGGAAAAAATATGACGTCATTATGCTTTACATCACTTACCTGCTTCATCGCGATCGCAATTGTTGTTGTCAACTTCAGTTGATAACATTTAAAATGTCAGAATTATGGTAATCCTCTGAATTTCACATTCAAAAATCCAAAATTTTCTGTGTAAGTGTTTACGAAATGAAAATAAACCATGGAAGAACAACTACAACAACCGGGACTGGATGAGCTAGACTTTTATTCAAGATGTAGTAAACCATTGATTTTTAATCTGCCAGACTCAAAAGGTAAAGAGTTGCTCTTATATTGATTGTGCCTTGGTAAAATTTTGACTTAAGCGTTGAGTCAATAGACAATGCTGTTTATGGAGCTATCAAGTTTTCATATAACATTTCACACCTTCAGTTTCTTTTAGAAAAAACTTTCACTGTAGTTCAAAAATTCCTAGCTTGTCCTATGACATTGAGCGGAATAACTGGCCTTGTTTGATTGATTTTTACCATGTTTTAGATCGAGTGCTCGCTGCGGCATGGGTTAAAAAAATTAGAGACGAGTCAACGGGTACAGAAGCCCTTAGGACGCAGTATATGAAGTTACTGCTGTTTGCCTTGCAACGTGGGCATCTCGTCGGAATTTTTGGAGATGACCCTACAGGTTATCAGGAGCTGGAACCATTCCCTCCAGAATACGACGTAATAATACTACTCAATTAAGGGTAGGCATTGAAATTACTAACTTTATTTCTGTTATAGTTAAATGACATTGCTAAGAGTCTGATTGAGAAGGAACAGGCGCTGCGCGTGGACCGTATTAAAATGCAATTGCGAGGACAATTTGGAGACAACCCTCCTTACACAACGGATTGCTCGGCTGACTTTCGAGAATATATCGCTGCTCAGGATATTCCTGGATTTGGAGTGCACTGCTACTATGCGATTTCTAGCGAGCCTGTCAATGTGTGGTTTCGAGCTGAAAAGGGGATATTTCCCAAATGTATATATATATATACTTCTCCATGTTTGGTGATAAAAGAGACCAAACAAATTTTAAATGTTTATGTAATTTTCTGTGATCAGTCCTTAAAGGAATCTTGAACCTTTATTTAATTTGCAAAAAAAACAAAAAAATAGATTTTTAATATTTTAAAATATGTAAGGCAATAATGCATAATGTTTATGTCGTTGTATTCAATGATATCTGTTGCATTTTTAGCAACAAGCACCTCTTACGTTTGGATCAACACTAACATTGGTTCAAGCCAAAAATTAAATAGCATTAATGTCTCTCTTATCGCTTATCTGGGGACATGCTTCTATATCCTTTATTAATTAAGAATTACCAAAGTTAATCTAACGCACACTATGCAGTAATTTGAGAATCAAACTTCGTAAAAAAAAGATGTTGATCAGATCTCTTTTTTTATGAAATTGGTAGTGAATTGGTCTTAGACTTTATAGTCCATGGAAAAGTTGAAAAAACTCCAAAAGTTCTGTGAAGTGGACGAAACATTTGTGACCCTCCATTCTCGAGGGCGCTGAACATGTTTTTAAGGTTCCCACCCCTCGTCAACTACCCCTAAACTCTAAAAACCACCCTTATTCTGCGTTCTTTTCCATTCTAGGCACGCAGATCGGTTTTTTGGGTAAGATTCGGTAAGTCGTATGAAATTTAACCATACATCTTATCTACCTCCGGGGTTGAAACTACCTCCTCCCATAATACTAAAATACCCTCAAAAATATCAAAGTGCATGAAAATTTGTTTTTTCCCCATTTTTGAGGGTGCTCAATACGTTAGTAATATTCATCTCTCCCCCCACTCTCCACCAACCACCTCTAATTTAGGGGTGGTTAATGGAGAGTGGGGGATGAAATAGTATTGACATCGTGTTTGGTGCCCTCGAAAACGAGGAAAAATATTTTCCACTATTTTGTATTTTTCGGTGGATGTCAAAGTTAGGGATGATGGTAGTTTCAACTTCGGGGTTGATGGCATGTCTCGTCACTCAACTCCCTTTGCAATGTCAAACTCTTAAAAACCCCGATCCAACGAGTCCTCACATGCCCAGTATCAATAAATATGAAAAGAAGGTGGTTTTAGGGGTGGTTGGTGAAGGGTAGGGAGAAATGAATATCACTATCCTGTTGAGCATCCTACAAAACGGGGATAAACAATTTTTCATGCATTTTGATTTTTTGGGGGGCATTTTAGTATTAGGGAGAGGATTAGTTTCAACCCCAGAGGTGGATAAGTTGTTGAATGGTTAAATTTCATATAGCCTACCCGAATCCTGCCCAAGAAACCGATCTGCGTGCTTACGATGAAGAAAACGCTAAATAGGGGTGGTGTTTTGAGTTTAGGGGTATTTACTGAGAGGGGTGGGAAACTTAAAAATATTACCATCGTATTCAGCGCCCTCGAAAACTGAGGGGTACAAATGTTTGATCCCTATCACAGAACTTTTATGATTTAACCCTTTTTGCAACTTTTCATGGAGTATTACTGCCCCATTCGTGGGTTTTGTATTTTAGAAAAAAATTACAACAATGAACAATGTTTATTTGGTCTTCAACTACGCGTTTGAATTTTTTCATATTTTTAGAATGCTTAATTTTTAAAAATTTTCATTTTTCCAATACCCCCGATTTTTTTATGTTTTTTTAGGAAAAGTTTTTTACATTGAAACCGATGGATTATAGTGTTCTAATCCATATAAAGTTTAATTTTTTTAGATAGTGCATGGTTTGCAGGTGTGATTGCTCACTGTTGGTTGTTTTTAACCATTAAAATATTTAAATTCGATTTAGGACAAAGACACCCTACGCCAGTCATTAGAGTAAAAAGGCATGAAAAATTGCAAAAGCTTTCAAATTTCACACAAACACTTCATCTATGAAGGTAAGTTCCTTCTACGCTTTTATAAAGTTGTTTGATTTTTTCAAAGGGGTACATGATCCCAACTTTAGCATTACCAGATGTGAGCAATCGATGCGACCTACCAACAGTCCGTGCGCGTGTGTACGTTAGCGAGAGGGGATTTAAATTTAATTGGGCTCCGTATACTATCCATTAAAATAATTCAGGGTTTAAGATGTTTTTTTAAAAATCATCCAAACATGTTATTTTATCCTTTAGTGGCCAAAAGTGCTATTAATACTACTAGTCCTGCACCCCCTGTACCTGTTGCTGCTACAGCATCCGACCCATCATGTGCTTGTGTTAAGAAAGACGGTAAGGTTCACACTTTTGCCAAATAATGGAAAATTAATTTTTATTGTGTGTATTTTCTAGCTGAGTTACCAGAATGTGAATGTAAAAAAAGGGCTAAAGCAGAAACTCCTCCACCGTAAGTAGTAATTTTTAGTTGATTCGAACTTTAACAATAATCAAATTTTATAGAATCTGGGTTTCGAAACGACAGTGTTTTTTCGTACTTTTTCTTTGTGTATGTTATATAGTCGAACTCCCTCTATCATCTGGTCATGTTTGCGGACGCGAGGGGGGAAATTTACATGTAAAGCTAGGGAAAATCAGTTTTTCGGACATAACTCACTTATTTTAATTCGGATAGAAAAAGTGTGAAACGGATAAAATGAAGGGCACGCGAAAGCGCGTAAAGTGAATTTTGACTCATCGAAATCGGTCCATCGGTTCTCGAGATATTGCGATTTGAAAGTACGGATTTATATATGGATATTTCGCTGTGGCGGGAACGTACCGAGAGCCGCTTTCGCGTCTTTTTCGGAGAAGAAAGTGGCTTGGGGACTTTTTTCTTTGTTTCTCCGATAGACATTCAAGACCTAAGTACTGTGTCCAACTTTGAAGTCGCTAGGTTTATTAGGGGGTGAGGGGAAAGGGTAAACGTAAATGAAATTAAAACTTCTGTAACTTTCGCAATTTTTTCCGCAAATCGCGCAGCAAACGTAAGATTGTGTACTAATGTGTCTACTTTGAGTTCCGCTCTTGTATTTTCAAATTTCGCCATAAATAATAACCAATTTATTGTTGTTATTGTTTTTAAGAAAAAGTCATTTTTCGCCAGGAAGGAAAAGGGTAGGGAAAATTTTTTTCCGCCATCGAATGTGGAATTTTTTTCTCTTTGATTTAAGCCCAACCAGATTGCGATCGGATGATTAGAAGGGGAGAGGAGGGCCCGCAAAGTTTTTGTCCTGTAGAAGGGCAAGTTAAAGGGTTAGGGACTTCGAGCTAGGCTCATTTTTAAGGACAATCAATTCTCTTTCAAGATTTTTTTACCCCGAAACTCTAACTTCATTACGGCCTGCACGCGCGCGTGATACATTTATAGAAACGAGCGCGACAATTCAGCACCCGTGCAGCGGAATGCCGGGTGGAGAGAGCCTAGTGCTCCCACTGCTCTCCCTTCTCTCTCAGAAATACACATCCCACTCCGCTCATCCGGGTTTTAAAAAAAAGTTCTCAAGTCACTTTATTCTCTGAAAAATACGCGAAAACGGCTCTCGGTACGTTCCCGCCACAGTGAAATATCCGTATACAAATCCGTGCCTTCAAATCACAATCTTGAGAACCGCTGGACCGACTTCGGTGAGTCAAAATTCAGTTTACGCGCTTTCGCGAGCCCTTCATTTTATCCGTTTTACGCTTTTTTGATCCGAATTAAACTAAGTGAGTTATGTCCAAATAACTGATTAACACTATTTTTACATGTAAATTTCCCCCTCCACCACTCCCTCGCGCCCGCAAACATGACCAGATGATAGAAGGAGTCCGGCTGCATACATACACAAAAAAAAAAATCGAAAAAAGCACTGTCGTTTCGGGGCTTTTTTCGTGTCAGCTCGATCCCACTATACGCCTAGTAGCGATCCCCGCACTGTACTTATATTCCTTCATTTTAAAGAAAATATATTAACCGTTTAGTTATATTAACCGTTTTCATGTAATTAATTCCTGCCTGACAGAAAGAAGAAGTCTCCCAAAAAATTAGGACGAACTCCTCCAACTAGTCCATTGGGAACTGTTGCTACTTGTGAAGAAAGGCCGCCGCCAACGTGGGGTTCTAATTTGATCAATGTCATGGAACCACCTAAGAAATCAGATTTTGTAGACGAGGAACCTTCTGAATTTAACGTTGACGAAGAAATATTTAACTTGTCAGATGCAATAGGCGGTATTGACCAATTCGTAGAGGAATTCCGGAAAGGCAAGTTGGATAAGAGTCCTAGAAAATCTGAAGGTAGTCCGAAGAAAGGAATTCCTACATCTACTAGGATTGCTTCACCCCAAGCAGCAGGTGAGGGACAAGTGGAAGAGGAAGAAGAAGGAGGTGCCGATGAAGAAGATAAAGAAGAAATAGACTTGAATGCGTCACAAAGATTGGAAAATATTAAAGCAGATGCGCAACTGGTCGAATACTTCAAGGAACAATTAAATAAATCTGCTACTAAACAAAAAGTTACTCAAACGGCTCAGGCCGATAAAAGTACTTCTCCGGCACGAGTTGGAATTCCGCTAACTACACCGAAACCATCTCCTAGCCCTAAGAGACCTCCGTTCTCTGAGCAGTTATACGAGGACGAACTTGTGAAACCTCCACAAAAATCACCAGATGTATCTGTGGGAGACGTGGACGAGCTCGACGATGATGAATTAGCTGAACTAGGGCTAACAAGAGAAGAAGCAAAGAAATTATTTAACACTGAGCTTTTTAAAATGCCCGGTGACGAAGATTTCGATATTAGCGGTGAAGGTGCTGGACTTGATGAAGATGCTGGGCTTGATGATATTGTCGAAGATGATTCATTCGAGGAATGGGATAAAAGACTGAGAGAACTCGAAAAAGAAGCCGAAGCAGAATTAAGGGAACACGCAGTAAACATGGGTTTCGACGCTCACGCATTTGATGATCTAGAAGGAGTAGACCTGCAGGCACTAGAAAGAGAGACGGAAGGTGGCGAGGAGGCTGCCTCTGTTCCCGTGTGCCCGGAAGTCTGCGCCGCTCCACAAAAACCCCCCACACCGCAGAAACCCCCCACTCCACAAGAAGAGGCCAAACAGAAACCTGGTGCAAAAGGTCCAAAAAAAGGAGCTAAAGCATCCAAAACTAAAATATCCAAAGGAGCACAAACTAAACCCTCTGAAGCGGCCAAAGGTCAAAAGGCTGCAGGAAAGCCAGCTCAAACTCAGGCTGGTAAAGCCAAAGAAACCAAATCAAAATCCACGCAGTCGAAAGCAGCAGACGCCGAAGTATCTAAAAAGGATTCGAAGTTGCAGAAACCGTCAGTTTCCAAGTTGCAGAAACCTTCAACATCCAAGTTGCAGAAACCTTCAGCGTCCAAGTTGCAGAAACCTTCAGCGTCCAAGTTGCAGAAACCTTCAGCGTCCAAGTTACAGAAACCTTCAGGATCAAAATTGCAACCGCCCAAAGCTGAAAAACCTCCAAAAGCGCCTCCGGTGCCAAAAGGATCTCCAGAGGCCGCGCCTGTCCTCACTGAATATCAAAGACTGATGAAAATTCGTACCAATGTTGCTGAAATTATGCAAGAAGGTGATTGAATTTGAAAACATACGGAAAAATGAGGGATATAGCACAAATGTTATTATGACTCTTAAGTGTCCTTGGTAACAGATTAGTTTTGCATCACTGTCATCCCGATTTGGCTGCTATCTTGGAAAAATGGTGCTCATAATTAACTTTTTGAAAATATTTTACTTGAGAGCAATTTAGAGTAAATTATTATTCTTTCTTTCATATTTTCGATTGTAGAAGAGGATTACTCTCTCTGCCACCATAGAGTTAAGGACTAAATTGTCTTCCATCGCCATGGACCTTCCCGATTAACTTCAAAGTAACTGAAAGCATCAGTAACTACGTCTGAAACCTTAAAATTTTGGTGTTGATCGCATTTCAATCAATCCAGAAAAAAGGTCAAAAAAATGAAGAGATAGGTATAGTCAGTATACAGCAAGATTATAATTTTATCCTGTTTTGGGTATCACCGGGAGTTTATTCCTAAGTTTTGGACCTCGAAAACTTTGTGCTACTTTTATTATAAACAATTAAAGTTTTTTTACCGAGTTTTTCGAGCTTCAAATGTGAATAACTATGGTTTTATAAGTCGAATCGGAGCAAATTAAAAACCAGTCTCTTCGTATTAAAATTACCAATAAATCTTCGTTGGTTTCAAGTCTCTGAAGTATGTACGGTCGTGAGCAAAAAAAAAATAGGGCAAGTCTTATAACGGTATTTTGTTAAAATCTAGTTGTGTACATCTAACTTTAATTTTTGTGACATTGTCAGTTAGTTGTCATAATTTATTGCAAGTGTGCAAAAAACTAATATGCCTCATATAAGCGATTTAGTTAAATCTGGAGTTATTGCTAAAGCAGAAGATGGATGGTCAATGAGACAAATTGCACTGCGTTATAACATTAACAAAAATTTGGTGTGTAACATTTTAAGAAAGTGGGGAATAAACGGTACGATTAGTAGAAATCCTGGATCAGGGCGACGAAGGATATCAACTCAACAACAAGATTTGCAATAGGTAAATGCTTTAGTAGAAAATCCATTTTACTCAGTTATTCAAGCTGCTGAAGAAACGAATTTTTCTGGATCGAGTAGTACTGATCGCCGGCGAATAAGAAAATCGGAGCTACGCTGTCATGCAGCAGCACAGAAATACTTACTTAAAGCTGAATATAAAGAAGCTCGAGTAGGATTTGCTCTTGAATTTTTAGCGTATGATGTAAATTTTTGGAGCAATGTAATCTTTACAGACGAAAAAACTTTCCAATCAACACACAGCGGTCGTATTCGTGTTTACCGCTCTCCGAATACTCGATTCGATGAGAAATATATATGTAACAATGATAAAAGTGGTAGATTTTCCGTCAATATATGGGCTTGGATATCGGCACGTAGTCCTGGTGTTTTGTGGCATATTGAGGAACGATTTAATAGTGAAACGCATACTAGGATTTTAGACAATATTATGCTTCCTTCTGTGTCACAATTATTTCCTAATAATGAGTTCATATTTCAACAAGACAATTGTTACGTTCATACTGCTCATACCGTAACTAACTGGTTTCAAGATAACATCAATGTCCTTAACTGGCCCAGTCATAGTCCAGATTGTAACCCTGTGGAAGAAGTATGGGGACTGTTCGTAAAAATATCCAAAAACAAAATGTGAGACCACGGAATGCCGAAGAATTACTGGAAATAGTAAATAATGCATGGAAAATATTGTTACTAATGATTATCGTATAAGGTTATTTAATTCTATGCCAAACAGACTTATAGAAGTTATAAATAGAAATGGTGCAATAATATGAAATATTAATAGTTAGTTTCTTGTTAAGTAGGATATCCTTTGATCCACTATTTCTACTAATCGTACTGTTTGTTCTCCACTTTCTTAAAATGTTATACACCAAATTTTTGTTAATGTTACAACGCAGTGCAATTTGTCTCATTAACCATCCATCCTTTACTATAGCAATAACTATAGCATTAAAATAAAAAATAGATTAAAAGTGATCTGTTTTATTTTGGCTACTCATTACATATTCAAATACAGACAGATTTACATTAGAAAAAAAAATATCCTATTTTTTTTCTGCTCACGACAGTACATAAACAACAAAACTGAAAAAATGAGAAAAGAAGACGGTATTTTTTTCATTTTAGTGCCCAAGACCGTCAACTATACCAATTTGCATCAAACTTTCAGAAAATATACTTTTTGATATAATAAAAAGACCCTGAATAGTTGGTATGAAAATATTGAACCCATTGGCCAAAATTGAATTTGTTATATATAATTTGAAATGCCCGCCAATTTAAGCCATTAAGCCATTAAGTCTAAAATGAAAAATTATTTTTCAAAATGTAGATCTCGACACCAGCTTTCGAATTTCGAATTTTGGTTACTATTTTTTAAATTTTTTTATAACTCAAATTATAACAATTGCACTTTTCTGCCATTTTGAAACAAAAGGTCTGATAGAAAATGTTGGGACCTTTAATTTAAAAAAAAGAAAGTTCATTTTTGTTAACGTGAACTCGAGGCATTTAACTTTTAGCATTTTAACCAATTGTTAATTAACAAATGCATATTTTGAGTAAAAATTTGTACTGTATCATTTTGAAACCTATTCATTTCATGTGATAAATTCAAAAAATTTTTAAGTTTTATAGAAACTTATTTACAAGCATTATAATGTAAGTATTGTTAATTAAGCTAAAAAGTGATTTTTTTGATTTTTTTCATAAAGCTTAGTTGCAAAATGCAATTACTTCCTTGTTTTTTAACATACAGAGGACTTTTTTTTGAATATCTTATTTTTTCCTCGCAATGCGAGGAACTTAGTTTTTTGTTAATAATTTTTTTATTTTTTATTTCCAAATTCATATGTGCACATGTACCAATGATTGCTAACGTATAAACTTGTATGAAAAAAAATATTTTTACTATTTTTCTATATAAATATGAACACTTAAATTAAATTTATATTATCTTCTAAATAAAATGTTTTAAGTTTTACTTAAAAAAGAAAATAGTAAATATTGTAATGTAAATCTCGTTAGAAAAAGTTTGAAAGGAAAGAAGGTAACAATTCAGTTTCAGTCTCTGAATCCGTTTCAAATAAAATTTTATCACCATTTTCTTCTCCATCACGAATTTGAACAGGAAGATTGGGTACATTATCTTGCAAGCTTTCGCACTCGCTTTCGGGTTTCGATTCATCTATATCGTCTTCTTCAACTTCTTCTTCAGTGACTATAGTGCATTCTGTACAATTTCTGCAATTAATACCTCCACAATATTCACACAAACTTGTACATTGTAGTCCGAACTTCCTGATCGACATCTCAGGTCTTTACAGCCGAGCGAGAATTTCATGAATTTCTTGTGGTATTGGCTGTTTTCTCACTGTAATAGGCACTAAACCATTAATTGTATCCTCCCAACCAAACAATCGTGGATCTATTTCTTCATCTCCCAGTCATTTTTGTATTTGAAGATACACTCTCAATAAATGTTCATGTGTAGCTTCTTCGATACAAAACTTCATGATATTTTGACCTGCGGAGAAAAGTCTAAATTTGTTTGCTAGCCGATCATAAAAAAAATCGGTTTTTTTCTGGAGTTCAGGATATTTTATTAAAATATCTGCAATTTTTTTTACCCTTACCACACAAAGCACTCCTTGTGTCGCATCTTGAAAAAGCGTGTAAAAACAGGATGTTTCTCGTCAATTCAGGGTACATAAGACTTCTTTAAGTGAAATATTTATCCTTAACTCAGCCCATTTTAGGTTTAGGTAAAAAAATAAATATCCTCATTTACTGCCGATCTAAAATGTGTTAATAAAACCAATAAATCAATATCTTCACCTACAGTTATTACATTTTCGTATTCTTGTTTTTTTAATATTTCCATATTCACAATATCTGCATCAGCATCTTCTTTTGATACTTTAGTTTCAATTTTCGCTGTTTCAAGTTCTGTTACTAATAATTTAATAAGTTATTTCTTGTTGCTGCTATTACTTAAGAATTGTTTCTGAGCTACAGTAACACAAGTGAATTCAGCAAAGTCTATACCTGGGCATCTCTTTTTTTCTTAATATGTATGTCCTCTGTATGCATTTTGCAACTAACCTCTATGAAAAAATTGAAAATTAACAAATTTTAAATTTAAAAAAAACAAAAAACTAAGTTTCTCATCGTATTGCTAGGGAAAAAATAACATATTTAAAAAAAAGTCCTCCGAACTTTAAGAAACAAGGAAGTTATAGCATTTTGCAACTAAGATTTATGAAAAAATCAAAAAAATCGCTTTTTAGCCCAATTAACAATACTTACATTATAATGCTTGTAAATAAGTTTCTATAAAACTTAATTTTTTTTTTTTTAATTTATCACATGAAATGAATAGGTTTCAAAATGATACAGTCCAAATCTTAGCTCAAAATATAAATATCTCGAGTTCACGTTAACAAAAATGAACTTTCTTTTTTTTTAAATTAAAGGTTCCAAAATTTCTCTACCAGAGCTGATAAAAAAATTTTTTTCAAAATGGCCGAAAAAATGCAATTGTTATTTGAGTAATAAAAAAATGTAAAAAAGTAATCAAAATTACATTAAAAACATTTTTTTTTAATTGCATTCGAAAGTTGGCGTCGAGATCTACGTTTTGAATTTTGAATGGCATAAAATGACGGGCATTTCAAATTTTAGATAACAAATGCAATTTTAGCCAATGGGTTGAATATTTTGACACCAACTTTTCAGGGTCTTTTTATTACATCAAATAGTATATCTTCTGAAAGCTTGATGCAAATTGATGTAGTTATCGGTCTTGGGCACTAAAATGAAAGAAACACTGTTTTTTCTCGTTTTTGTAGGTTATGTACGTACTTCGGAGACTTGAAACTAACGGTGATTTATTGACAATTTTATTACGAAGCGACTGGCTTTTAGTTTGCCTCGATCCGACGTATAGAACCGGAGTTACTTACATTTTAAGCTCGAAAAACTTAGGAATATACTCCGGATGATTCCCAAAATAGGATAAAATTATAATCTTTCTGTATCCAGACTGTACAAGTTAAAATGCTTTTTTTACTGCACCATAACAAAGTTTTAATTTGAATGGTGTCGATAAAATGCACAATCACACACTACTGACATTTTTTTTTACTTTTAAGTCCCCTGACGAATTTTGTTCGCAAAGAAAGTAAGAAACATGTGCAATTAGAATCTCTAGCACCGTAGAACGAAATTTTTAATAATATTATTTGCTCTAAAACTCCTCCTAAGCGAACTATCTACAAATACTTATTTTAAGCTCCATTTTTCCAAGATGACTCCCTCTAATTCGGGAAGGTAAAATTCCGGAAAATTAATATGATGTTAAGGACTCGTCCAGCCAATAATTTTTGCCCAAAAAAATTTTCAGCAGTATATAGATGGTCATATCGAAAAAAGTTAAATGCAAAAATTGAAGATAACTGAAAGATCTACAACTTTTATTGTAACATTCTTTCTCTTATTTTTCAACATGACCTCAAAACTATCGAGAGAAAATGATTCGACTAATGAAACTTGGTGAAAATGGACATTGTTATGTCTCAAATAAGCTGTAATTTTTTTGAAGCGAAATATTTATTTTTTGATTTTATAAGATTTTAATTTTTGTAAAAAGGCATAATTTTCCATCAAAAAAGTGATTAACAAAATATTGATTTTTGAAAATTTGCGGACTCAATTTTTTTCGCTGAAACCTCTACTTTAAGACGGTGTAAAGAAATCATACTGCCAAAAATGGGGAAACCCATAACAAAGATTTTTTCAAGATCGATTTTTCCGTAACTATCACGAATTCTTCAAGGTTTATTGAAATGAAGTATTGAGAGTGATACAAAAGGATAATTTCAACATAATATCAAATAAGAGAACTTTGATACTTTTACATAAAAAATTGCTAGAAATGAGTTTCCGTTCAAGAAAAAAATATTTTATTCTTCATGGACAGAAATAAATTGACAATGACTTTGTTAAAACAAATAGTTAAAATTATTTTAATTTGCAAAGTAGGAATTCGGTAGGAATATAAAATCAAAAATCTATTTTAACCTAATTTTTTTGGAAAGCTGCACTACATCAACAGATTCAACATAGTCTTCTGTTTCTTCAGGATCTCCGACAAGGTCTTCGACATCATCAAGGTCCTTAAGTTCATCAAGATCTTTATTTCCAATATTAATTTTAAAATTTGTAGTTGCTTCGTCATTAATTTCCTCCGAATCGCTGATTTCATCTAATGGTTGTGTTTCAGCGTTAGAACAGTTTGCAAGCCCGTGATAATTGGAGCATAAAATGGAGCATTTTACTCCATATTTGCGCCAGCCGCATCTTTTACTATCACAACCAGTTTCACAGCTGCAGCAAATAGTTTTCAGTAAACTTGCAGGAATTAATTCTTTTCCTGCCAATTTAGGCATTATCCCGATTAGATGGTATTTCCATCCCCAATCCGTAGCCGTAAGTTTGTTACCAAGCCAGGTATGAATTTGAAAATCATGATCAGCTGCTCCTTCAGTTGCTGGTAGTTTTTCTAAATTAAATGAACTTTTCACCGTTGCCATTTGATGCATTTTAAATCTTAATTACTTCAGAGACATATTTTTTTTACATTTATAAATAGACGCTATTAGTTTCAATCCATTTTTAGCAATTGTTTGTTTGTCTGCATCTTTCCGATAAAAAATATCCGATAGATTTGATACATTTTGGTTAAACGTAAATATTTTTTTTCCTTTTCCGGCGAAACTGGAAGTCGGATCACATCTAGAAAAACAATGTAAAAACGCAATGTTTTTTTTCCAGTGATTCCTAATCATTCGCAGATAATAGCGCATATTTCTGTTTAATATATTGACGGAATACGCGCTATTATCCGCGAATCATTAGGGAATCACTGGAAATTATGAAAAAGTGAACAACTTTAACAGAGAGGATGGGTATCGACTTAGTAACACGTGGAGACTGGTATTACCAAGTACCAGCACCGTAGTAAGTCACGGTCAACCAAACACGACAAATGAGCAGCGAAGCGAACCAAGCGCGACCAATGACCAGCGAAGTGAAGCGGCGCCTAGGTATATAACGAGGAGTGTAACAACAAATTCAGTTTTTAGAATCCTTCTGAAGAAGCTGACAGGATGATCAGCGAAACGTCAAGTCAAGTACGACGATCACGACAAGACCCGGAAGAAACTACTTCATTAGACAACGGCCGTGAAAACCTGCATTCTATTATTTGTTAATGTCTATTTTCACCAAATTTCATTAAAATCGAATAATTTTTGTGGGAGATAAAAATAAAAATTCAAAAAATTGGTTTTCGACGCTTTTCTCAACAGTTTTGATGTTATGTTGCAAAATAAGAGAAAGAATACGACAATAAAAGTTGTAGGTCTTTCAATTATCTACAACTTTTGCATTTAACTTTTCTCGATAGAAGGTCGTCTAGTTATGCCGGAAATCGTAAAAAACCACGTTTCACCCCTAAAAGCACACCTTTTTTCCACCCCCACCCTATTTCGGGTTATTTGTTTGGCTCCAATCCATTTATAAATTTTCCGACCATCCATATACTACTAAGAATTTTGTCGATTTTTGGCCTCTGAAAACCGGTTCGGCACTGCACTAACTTTTAAGGAAATAAATTGGTTGCAGCCGTTTCTCATATCTTTCCGTATTGGGCTTGCCTACTGGCTGGCCTAGATATGATTATGTAATAATATTGACTTTTCGGCAGTGGAACCTGACTACCCGCCTGATGTAGAACGAACGCCACCGATGTTTAGCAAACACCCAAGAGTGCGAGAAGCAGCAGAGGGGCTGGTTTACGCTCCAGACGAATTTGGTCTGGAGGAACAAATTGACTGGAAGTCCGGGCCAGAGTTCTTTGCGGATGTACAGGGTAAGACAATAGAAGCATACGCGTTTCCTTGAGTTATTTTTCTAGCTACCTACCGTTTCAAGTTTACGCAACATGTTTTTTTTACTAAAGTACTGATAAATGATATGATGATTTTTTACAACTGATAGGTTACAGTCTAAGATTCCACTGCAAGAAATCTATCCTCATCTGTTTTTTCATCAAAATGCGGAAAAAATGAATGATCATGTATTGGTTAATGCATCGCGGTCGAGTTGCGTATCGAAATCCTGCTGCAGATAAGGTTAACAAATTACTGAACAATTAATTTTATACCTTACCCTTATTTGTTTTTTCATTCATTCAAGCGCCGGCGCCGCGCCGCGCCGTTTCGAAACTAAGCATCTGTCCTACCATAGACATATACATATATATAGACTGAGCGACCCGTGCCAATTTATCGAGAAGTAGAGTGTCATACCATTAATGCCATGATCCTAATTGACATTGAGAAAGCTTATGATTCGGTCTGGATCAATGGCCTAATATATAAACTTACGAATGTATGTGAACTTCCTATGTATTTGGTGTTTCTCATCAAAAATTATCTTATTGGCAGATATGCAGCTGTCAGCATAAATGGGACAATATCCTCCTTTAGGAGATTGTCCGCAGGGGTGCCGCAGGGGGCGATATTATCGCCAACCCTGTATAATATCTACCTTGCAGATACACCAACACACACAAGCACCGACATCTTATTATATGCGGATGACACCGCGATCTACGCTAGATCTTTTTATGCCGAGACTGCGGTGAAAAAGATTAAATTCCATCTAGCTGATCTTTTAAAATATTATGAAAAATGGAAAATCTCCATTAATAATGATAAGACCGAGCTAATAATTTTACACAGGAAGTTCATAAACATTCGCACATTTAACAAACTGAAAATTGACAATACTGTTATAAGAGAGAAGAGCGCGGTCAAGTACCTGGGGGTCACCCTAGATACGAGACTGCGTTTCGGACCTCACATAACAAATATTATAAACAGTACGTATGCTGCCTTAAGTCGACTATATCCATTAGTCAACAAAAGGAGCACATTATCTAAGGACAACAAAGTAACACTTTATAAAACCATTTTTAAACCAATCCTCACTTATGCATGCGCGTCATGGAATACTATTTCTGATGCCCAATGCAACCGCCTCCAGAGGACACAAAATAAGATCCTTAGACTACTGACAGAGTCTAATAGATATACACCGATAACGCAAATCCATAATGATGCAAATATCCCTATGATCAGAGATTTTATACGAGATACTGCGGACAGGTTTTTTAAATATAAAGTGGGTAATTCCACACTCACCGCCAACTTGACCAGTATGAGGAGTCATAATGAGACTCCGCACACACATAAATTGATTCACGAGGGGTTACCCCTTTATCACCAAAGATAACGTTAGGAAGATACGTAAAACTGGTTTAGCCCTGCAAAGGGGGTATGACCATGTTAGGCGACATGTAACTTTTCAATCAAAATTAGAATCCTTTTTATTTTTAAACAGAGTCATTTTTATTTTTTTTTAGAGCATCTTTCATTTTCATTTTCATTTTAGAATCGCATTTATTTTTATTTAACTGATAAACTCGGTAAATTTGTACATATGTAAATAGATTTCGTAAAGCAGGTTTTTATGCTTTCCTGCATTAAAATACCATAATTTGTAAATATAATTCATTTTTAGAACTTAACTTTTATTTTTCGGTATTTAACCTTTTGGAATACTATAACTCTTAATTTGTCTAATCTTTAAAGGAGGGCAATGTGACCTGAGTAACACACAACGTTTTGGTAATCTTATCTCTGGCATTAGATCAGCCGTCCGGCAGGATTCGTTTCTTTTTGTAAACTTGTATTCAGTCGGGATAAACTTTGAAATCTGTAAAATGAGATAAATGAAATAATAATAAAATACCAAAAATGAAATGTTAACAAATAGCTAAATAAAATAAAAATATTTTAATGGTAATGGTAATGGCAATAATTTGTGCTTATCGGCCTCCAAGCGGAGATTATGAAATATTTTTTGACTGTATTAGCAGTGCACTTGAACTTGCAACAAGAAAAACTTAAATATGTGATTTTCTGTGGAGATTTTAACATAGATTATAGTAGAGAAACAGTTTTTTAAAAAGCCCTAGATGACATTTTTCAGTCATTTCAATTAAACCCAACAACTTGTGATCCTACTCGAATTTTTACAAATTGTCATGGCCAAACAAGCATCAGCATATTAGATTATTTAACCACAAATATCCGAAATGATATGTATCATGCGAAAATTGTAAATGGATTTTTAGCGGACCATTATGCACAAATTTTTGTCATTTGTACTAAAGAAAAACTTAGATCGATAGAACCTAATAAAGAAATTACATTCAGAAATATGACAGCTGAAAATATAAATTGCTTCTTGTATAATGTCCAAAAAGTAGATTTTTCATTAGTGTATTCTTCAACAGATGTAAATGTGGAATTTAATTATTTATTAGAATCTCTAACATGGTGTCTAAAAATAATATCAATCCTTGGTATACCAAAGAACTAAGAAGTGAGAAAAATGAGTTAAATAAACTACAATGGATAACTAAAAATTTAAATTGTGGGAAAAGCAAAGAAAATTATAAAATAAAAATGCAAGCGTACAAAAAAATATAAGACTAGCTAAATCAAAGTACTACAAAAATAAAATAAATATTTCTTCAAACAAGGCACGTGCAACTTGGACGATAGTTAATAAACGATTAGGAAAAAGTAAATCTAAAAACAATAAAATTAGACTAAAGATGAAAATAATTTAGTGAGTGGGCCTGGAAAGCTTGCTAACACATTTGCTTACTATGTTTCTGATATAGCAAAAATGAAATTAATACAACACTTTGGTGAAAATCTTTCTTTGCTTTGTACAACATCCGAAAATCAGGTAAATTCATTATTTGTACCTTACATTGACATATGTGATGTAAAAGAAGCAATAAACAATTTAAAAAATAAAAAATCTACTGGTTTAGATGAAATCAACGTTATGCTATTAAAAACAATGAGAGACATAATTTGCGAACCATTAACGTACTTAATAAACAAATGTCTCGAAACGGGCATTTTTCCTGATAGGTACCTTAAAAACAGCTTGTAGCATACCTCTTTACATAAAGGAAGATCATTTAGATATCGCAAACTATCGTCAAATATCGCTTCTAAGTGTTTTCTCAAAACTTGTTGAAAGACTTGTAGACAACATAATAACTAAATGTTTAAATAAATCAAATATCTTAACTAAAAGCCAGCATGGTTTCAGAGAAAACTGCGCGATGGCGGGTTGCAGGATCGGGCGGGACAGTCTGAGTCGGCGAAAACAATAATTGGGAACAACTAAACCTAAATTCCTTTTGTACAATGGACAAATAAAAAAATAGGTAATATAATTAAAAAATATCAAAAAACAGATTTAACAAAATTTAAAAACTACACTACATTTAAGGAACTCTCGCACAAGACACTTTTTAATCTCGTAGTTGACGCTGGCACCTCAAATTAAAATGAGGAGCCTTCCGCGAGGTGTGTAACGTCGGGTTGCGCATAGGCTGGCCTAAACTGTGATTTTAAAAATTTGGATTTCAAGAAGGTTATAATTTATTTGAAATATTGATGGAAACGAATTTAGAAACAAAAATGTACAAAAAGAAAACGAGAATAACAAATGCGACAAAAAGGGTACAAACAAAAAGGAAGAAGGGGACAGGAAAGATTTAAAGATAGACAAAGGTATGAAATATCAGTAAAGGTGGATAGGGTAAGCGGAAGTTATAGTTGGTGAAACTTTGCTACAGAGGTTGCCGGAAAATCGGTAACGTCTGGTACGGTAAGGGGTGTTTAATTCGAAATGGGGCATTATGCTGTCTAATTTGTGTTATGTGTCTTATTAGCGGACTATCGCCCAGTTTGAATGAGTAGAAGTTTTCAAAGATGAGCTGGACGTAGTCCGCTATCGGAGTTATGTCGTGGCAAAGTGCGTATAGATCTCTGATGGGGGTGTACCTTCCAGAATTTGAAATGAGGCGCATAAATTTGTGCTCAAGCACTTGAAGTTTTTTCATTGTCGTGACCGGTATACTGCACCACACCGGCGCTGCGTATGTGATGGACGGCCTGATTACCATTGTGTACAACAATTTCTTATTTTGTCTGTTAAGTCTGCTACCCCTGACCATGAGCGGATCCAGACTCCTGGAGAGGGAATAGACCGTCCGTGTTGTCTCGTTTATGTGGGTGTTGAACTTCAGTCTTTGGTCGAGTCCTTGTCGAGTCTCACCCCCAAGTACTTCACGCATCTCTTTTTTGGAATTGAAATGGGTGTTATGATTTTGAGCGTTCACTTACAGTAGCTTGTTGATAATTTGCATGTTTATGGACGCAAGTCATAATACAAATATAACCAGTTCTCTCCTACCATTGCGAAATGAAGAGAAAGAACAAGTTTTACGCAATCACATGTAAGGAATAGATGGCTTGAAAAGAATATCGTTGATATGCTGTCCCCATAGTTTCTTAAACCTTCGCGTGGTCTATATATATTATACAGATTCGGAAAATGAAGCTGATGACATAGGAAATATCGTCCACGCCCCCAGTTCCCTCATAATTCTTGGATGCACCTCGTGGCGCAGGTAAAGTAAACAGATATGGATTGACCAATCGTATCAAAACTAAGACCTCGTGGCGCAGAACATGTACCCAATCCCTGCGTTGATTCACGACAACGTGTGGTTTACCTGTGCTGTTACACGTTTACATATAACGAACTACAATTTCCGAATCTGTATATGTCTATGTGTGCTACTATAAAAACAAGGGTTGCCAACCCTCAGCCTGCTGCAAAACTTTGGCAGACTGTTTGAAATAGTGGAATTTTTATTAAGAATTTACTCTCATATGTTTTTCATGTATTTTTTGCCAAAACGAAGATCGAATTTTTCCCCACACGATGAAATAAAGTTACTAAAGTAAAAGCTGCTGCCATTAGGGGTTGCCAGCCGATTTATTATTCCATTCTTGTGCTTGCTATCGCTTGCGGGTGAGAAGGGATGCATGCGCAATTCCGTGCGACAGACAAGGACGCAGCGTGGCGGCAGTGGCGATTGGTCAAAGCTTTAGCATAATCCCCCATTCTAAAGTCAGCTGATTATATTCTTTAGTTACTTTTCAACAGCATGAACATGTCGACCAAGTCTCAGCTTTTTGTTAATAATTATTTTTCGTATGAGAGAGGCTGCTGCCCCTAGAACCGCGCAAGCTGATGGTACATTCCCTTACGTGGAATGTCGAATGAAGCATAGAAAAAGATTTCAGCTTTTGTGAAGTGACTAACTATAAACGGTCGTTGGCCACCGGGCTATTATAGTCCAGTAAGTAAGGTTTTTTTATCTACAAGAATTATTAACAGCAAACCAAGGTATGTACAAAATCGGAAATATTCCGTAGAAGTCAATGTACTATTTTTAAAACAAATGACGAACATGCCTCCTTTTCAAAGTGGCGGCCAATACGGATCGAGCTGGCCGGCTAAAAATCACAATTCTTTGAGATACCTGTATCTCCGTGAAAAAGAGATATTTTTTAACAAAACTTGGTGAAAGCGTATTTCAATATAAGTCGAATAAGAGCGCTTTTATAGATTTGCAAAATATTGCAAATTTTTTTCAAAAGTCGATTTTTTCTAAAAACACGCGTTTTTTTCAATGTCCAATAGCTCATACAGGCCATCATATTTTTATACCGGACCAGTCCAGGAAGTTTCTTTAACAGTTGCGCTAACATGTGCCATTTTTTAAAATAAAGGACTGAAATTTGCAGGAATTATTGTTGAATACTTATATTTTCAACAAAAAATTTCCGGAACTTGATCGGCTGTTGCTGAGTGTTGCAAAATCAATTAAACTCGGAGCTCGATGCTGAGGCGCGCGTTATCTAGCGTTAGCGGTGAAGTGGGGGGAAAGCCAGCTCTCAGTGAAGCCTTGCGTAAAACTGATCTCGGGCGTTTAAACTCGATTGCGGTTGAAAAATATTCATTATGTTGACTTCTATTCAACTGATTGCTTTAATTTTTTTTTATTGGGGTAACTCGACGAGATAGGGATTAATGACGGTGGTAAGGTAATAAATACAAAAAAAATATATACCAAAGAAACATTAAAATTTTATTATTTCACATTTATGCATTTGAATTTTTTTTTTATACATTTATTTAACGTCGGCCTATTTCCGCTACTGAGGCCTAACACCGACGCCTGTAGACGAGCTACCCCCAACCAGGAATTTTGCCGAACCTCTTCCCTTAAGAAGAGTAGGGATCTTTTACTTGAATAACATTTAATAGACAAGGGACCGACGGCTTTACATCCCCTCCGAAGGATGGTATATCTCCTATACAACCCTCGCCTAAGGTTGTATAGCTTCCGCGCATACACTGATATACAAGCCGCTGGAAGATGTGTGAGGCGAGAACGCGCTTTCCGTTGGAATGGTCACCCATCCAAGTACTAACTGCGCCTGTCGTTGCTTTACATCGCATACCGAAGAATGTACATAGTAAAGACGCACCTACGCTCGCCCCCATGCATTTGAATTGTTTTTGTAGAATACGTTGCATTACATAATATTAATTTTTTTTTGCTTTTTAATAGGAGACTCGTCTTCATTACCAGTACTATTATCATTGTACCCCACGCAACAAAAAAAAATTGCGTCCTACCCAAAACGTTACCCTAGCCTAAAAATGTAACATTTCAATTGACTATAAATAAAATATAGGTTTAACTACAAATAAATAATTTTATTTTTCATTATTCCAGTAAAACACAATTTTTGACAAATAGATTTTTATATTGCACTAGGTAGATAAAAAAAACAACTTGAAACACGGCGTAGGTAGCTTGTAGCACAAACGAATTTAAGGCTACTTAAATCCGAACTCTTATTACATTATTATTATTTTCCATTAGAGTTTGAGCCCTATGATCCCCGGCAACAGAGACAGGTGGAAGAGGTATTTCCAGAAATAGAGGATAGAAAATATGGGGAGGAAATGTTTTTCGACGTTCAGGGAGAACCTGACTTATTTGACGAAGCTGAATACGTTGATCAAATTGGTACGCCCCCGTCGCCAGCTAGCCAAAGGTTCGGGGAATTACAAGCACAATCGGGAATTCAACAGTCACTGTATGATACTGCTTATGAAGATATTTGCGAACCTTGCGGATCACCAGATGGGTCGCCACAACAGACGCCGGTGAAGTCGCCACCAAAGATAGAAACACCTGAATTTGTAACTCACGCACACGGTTTGCCTGAAACTGTTTCACTAGCTCAAGCACATCAACCCGTCAAGACTCCGCCTAAACCTGTTAGGAGGCAACTATTTCCAGAAGGGGGTAGTGCCGATAGCGCTCCAGTGAGTGCATTTACTCCACCGTCGGGGACAAGAACGCAATTTACTCCTCCAGGGCGTCCCCCTTCC
Organism: Leptura quadrifasciata; assembly: GCA_963675555.1. Lineage (NCBI taxonomy): Eukaryota > Metazoa > Arthropoda > Insecta > Coleoptera > Cerambycidae > Leptura > Leptura quadrifasciata. The sequence goes on from OY776679.1 coordinate 96,499,621, forward strand.
CTCGAAGCACCTTGTCCTTGCTCCCCCGAAATAGCAGAGGTGGCGGCTCAGAGATTACCCACTCCTCAGAAACCACCCACTCCTCAGAAACCACCCACTCCTCAGAAATCACCTACCCCTCAAAAACAAGCTACTCCTCAGAAAATGCCCTCACCACAACAGTTTTATACACCGGCACCACCGGGCCAGCTTCATGCATCACCAATGCCAGCTGAACAATTTTATACACCTGGCCCGGCTCCTGAAAACTATTATACGGTACAAGAGTTTTCTCCTGAGTTTAAAAGTATGTTGGATGATGTCTCAGCAAATAACGTTTTGAACGTTGAAGCGCCCCCCGAATTTGCCTCTCCACCTTGTTCACCATGTTCACCAGGAATTGAAGATGCATTCGCAAGTTTAGGAGCTGACGGAGATATAGGAGAAATCGGGGAAATACCAGAAATTTTTGTTGAGCTGGTAGACGATGAGTTTGACGAGGTTGCGGCACCCGGCGGGGCAGGAGTAGCAGGTGGCCCTTCGTTTGCCACTATGGACAGTGAATTTATGGATGTAGGGTATTCAATAGTTGACAAAGAACCAACGCAACTTGCCGACCTCGAACCTGAGTATTTAGATTATAAATCACCAACGAAAAAGGTAAAGCCGGACCGAAAAAAAATTAAGGAGCAAGAAGAGAAATATATAGATTTTCTGTTTGGTAAAGACAATGAGTTTCTTGGTATGGTTAAGAGGGCAGTATCATTGGTTGCAGACGTTGAACAAGAAACGGAAGATCCTTACCACGTTATACCACAATCCCCACCGTCTGCTTTAGACAGGATTGGAGGAGAAGAGGACGATTTGTTTGGAGAACAAATTCCTACATTTGAACAAATGTCTCCACCTCCATCGCCGATTCCGCAGCAGTCTATTTGCGCTGGAGCCTCAGCTGCAAGTATGACTACATCTACTCCAGCTGTATCTCGACTACAACCGCCTAAATCTGGCATAAGACCACCAGGCGCAGGAGGATTGCAACCACCTAAATCTGGCATAAGGCCACCAGGCGCAGGAGGGCTGCAACCGCCAAAATCTGGCATAAGGCCACCAGGCGCAGGAGGGCTGCAACCGCCAAAATCTGGCATAAGGCCACCAGGCGCAGGAGGACTGCAACCGCCTAAATCTGGCATAAGACCACCAGGTACAGGAGGGCCACCGTGTCCTTGCCCAAAAGACATGCCAGGCGCGAGGACAATACAACCTCCACAATCTGGCATAGTTCCTCCAGGAACCAGACCACCTGGATTGCAACCGCCTAAATCCGGTATACCAGCACCTGGCGGTAGAAGAATTCAACCTCCTAGTACTGGAAAATATCAACTTCAAATACCTCAACTTCAGCCACCTGCTAAACCGCCATGTGCGCCCTGCCAATCTGGCTCTAGACTACCTACTGCGGCATCAGGTAGCAAATTAAGACCTCCGCAGTCCATCCCTCAACAAATGAAGACACAAAAGCCGCCAACCGAAGCTGATTTGCGGCTAGCAGAATTTGTACCAAAGGCAAAATATCGTGGTCCACCTGGACCCGCATACTTTCCACCAACACAAGATACTGAACCACAGTGGCCTCCTATGAGACCTGGATTTAGGAAGGAATTACAACAACACGAAATTGATGAAGTCTTTTATGATGAACGTCGGCCTTTGTTGAATGCTAGAACTGTGGTTGCTGGAAAGACTTGCTCAAAAAGAAGGACAATTCAGAGAGTTTCAGATCCTAAAATGCCTCCTTCTAGGCCAGGAGTTCAACTAACTAGTGATTTCCCAAGAGAACAATATAGAATTGAAGAAGATCTCAATGAATCACCTTTATCACAAAGACAGTACGGGGTGCCTGGAATACAAGTACCTCCAAGACCAACCATACAAGCTCCATCACAGACTGTCTGTCAACCATGTCCAGCTACCCGATTACAACCACCTTCTCAACTAAGACCACCATCGGCCGCTAAAGGTCCAACTCCTGTATCTAAATTGCAACCACCATCTCGCATAGCAACACCTCATCCTTCAGGATTGAGGCCACCCTCAACGGGGCCAGCTTCTCAACTTATGCCACCATGCCAACCATGCCAAAGCTCACAACTTAGACCACCACCCCAAGCATCGCAACTACAGCCACCATCTCGCATAGCAACACCTCATCCTTCAGGATTGAGGCCACCCTCAACGGGACCAGCTTCTGGTTCTCAACTTAAACCACCATCTCGACCTTCAGGGTTAAAGCCACCCTCAACGGGACCGGCTTCTGGTTCTCAACTTCAAGCGCCATCTCGCATAGCAACTCCTCAACCTTCAGGATTGAGGCCACCGTCACAACCACCATCTTCCAGAAGACCTCCCAGTCCACCACCATCTGCTGCACCCTGCGATGTATGTGAATTTGATGCGGAAGAACTGGCCAAATATGGCCTTTCTCCAGAGGATTTAAAAGACTTTAATGCAGAAGTGGATGTGTCCGATAGACCTGCACCTGCATATGACCCGGTAGACGACGCATTGAAACAGTGGGAAGCTCACCTTGACGAACTAATAGAAGACGAACAAGGAGGAGTGGAATGTGTGTGTCAAGGCGATGAAGAAGAATCTCAATCACAAGAAAGGGTATTTGGAAAACGTACCAGCAAAGGATTTAAACCTGCTTATGGCCGAAAAGTGCAATATCCTATCCAGGAGCCGCAAGACGAACCGCCGCCAGATGCTGCTCCCTGGTGGGAAGTTGAAACTCCCTCTCCACCTCCATTTAGGCCCCCAACTAGGCCCCCAGAACCTGATCAAGGATATTCTGGATTTCTGGGAAGTCCCAAGCCCGGTACATCTCGAGCTCCTCCTAGCCCGGGACAATATTCACCACCACAATACGACTCTCCCGGTGAAGGTTTGATGGAAGAAGGTCCCCCTATTGGTGAGGGAGAAGATTGGCAAGAACTGCAAATAGGCAAGTATTCGCAATAAGCTTAGATTAAGTCAATATTTTATAAGCGAGCGGTGGTGCACCCCTAAAAAGATGAATAAAAAAGTCGCAGAACCTCCCAAATAATGTTGCCGGATTGAAACAAATTGGAATCGATTAGTTACGTTTTAGGGAACAAAAAATCTAAATAAATTTTTTTGTCCAAGTGGAAGGTAATTTGTTATTAAAAATGAAATTGCAAGGTAAAAAAAAGTAAAAAAATTCATTTGAAAATACATTTTCAAAGTTAATTGGGCAAAAATAAACACTTTTTGTCTCTTGTAATGTTTTCGAAAAATGCACTGTTTTTGAGTTATAGGGGATAAGGTCCGAAAAAAGGTCAAAAGTCGACAACTTCAAAAATTCGTATCTCGGCTTCTACTGTAAGGTGACTTTCCGCTGCATGAACAAATGAATTTCTGCAAAAGTTCCATTGCTGAGTTCCTTTCAAAGTAATTAACATTCAATACATTATTTTGTAATATCCAGCCATATTTAGTAGGATCAAAAGAATTTATTTTTTTAGATCTTGCCTGTGACCATTCATTTATTTGCCATTTCCCTCGCATACTATGTTGTACCAAAGCAGGCTCCGATGGATGTATTTTGTCTACTGGTATACTTGTAGTTTTAGATACTTTATACCTCAAGTCGTTTATAGATAAATACGAGTCCTTACTTCACCACAATAAAATTGTGAGAGGTTACTAAAATTGGTACAAAAACGAAAATTAAGATAACATCAAATCTTTACGTTTTGAGGTCCTAGGAACCGAAAAAAGTGGTTTTTGAAAAATGTCTATGTGTGTGTTTGTGTGTATGTGTGTTAGCACGATAGCGCCGAAACTGAACGGATTTGAATGAAACTTTACATGTGCGTTTCTTTAGTGCCCCAGAAGATCTGGGTTTTGGTTGAGATCGGATTACGTTTAGTGCCGTTTTGACGCAACAAGTTGTTTATTTTATAATTACTTTCAATTTGCCATGGAACCATTGAAAAGCAGTTAAAATTCTGATTTCAACGATATATCACACTTCCACCCTTTCGATTTGGTTTCCGTGAAAAAAATTAAAAACAAAGCAAATATGGAACATAGATCGCATTTCGCGTGACATAATCGATGCCTTAGCCGTTACGTCGTGAAACTCGTCACATCACGTGTCAATTCACGTGTGAGGGTTTCTTCACTGCTCTAGAAGTAGAGCGGATTACGTTTAGTGCCGTTTTTAAATACATATACAGACAAATCGAAGAATTAAACTACAAATACTCCTCTAAAATCTAGTAAAATTACTAAAATGCTAATGTTTCATTTAACAAAGACAGCCGCGAGCGATCGGATTGCAATGAGCAAATTTTGATGATTGTCATTGTCATCGTTTGTCATCCGATAACGTTGGTGTCATGTCATGTTAATAAGATTTCGGCATATTTGTAACTTTTAGTGACTGCACTAGTGGATTGTCACAAACTTTAAAGGTAGATGTAACAATATCAATATCATATGCTATCTGTAACTTCGTTGGTGAATTTATTATAGTTTATCACTTTACCAATTTTCAGTTTGTTGTTTTACAAATCTGTAGTATTTAGGATAACTAGACTTTCTTAGTCGTTCAAGTGATGTTAAAGTTGTTAATGCCCTAATAATATATTATTCAACGAGTGATAATGTAGGTAATAACTCTCATAGATGAAATTTGCAGCACGAGCCGCAGGCGAGTGTTGTAAATTAATTAAATTGAAGGTTTTTTTAGTATCTCAGAAGACCTGAAAAGGTTTTGGATGAGATCGGATTACGTTTAGTGCCGTTTTGTCACACAATTTAATGCTCTTTTCGGTTTCAAAGATCCACCGAGTGGCGAGGTTCCAGCCGCTTCCAGAAGCTACCGATTTTTTTTCTATGAAATTTTTCAGATGCATACAGTATACTCAAAAGTCTAGTTGCCGCATTCAATGCTTCTTGTATAGGTAAATTAACAATATTTGTCAATTCATTAGTAAAAAATATTTTACATTAATTTTTAATTTTGAAATTATTAATTACAAAAATAATAAAAATGCAGTAAAGTAAAAATATACCAAATACGACAGTCCAGTATTCTACTATTTACTATGAAAAGAAATCGATTCATTGCCACCAATCATGGTGCACAATGTGTGTTTTCAAATCAATTGAAAATAATGTCCTATAACTCAAATCGGAAAACGGAAAATGAAATCTAATTGCAATAAGCCCCCAACAGGCAGATTTCCAGTGCAGTGCTGTTGTGCATCGCCAGCCGCAGACTAGTTTCGAGCTTGTTAGCTCTCATCAGTGCGACATAGGCAAATGCACAACATCACGAGCTAGCATGTTTTCAGGTTGTTTTCAGTTGGTTGAATTGTTAGCTTGTGTTATTATTGTGTGATTTGGCAGAATTTGTGTTGTGTGTGGGTTTTATGTTAGTGGTTAATACTACATTCAATTCATTCGTGGTGACCTCTTATCACATGTGGGGTTAATGACCTTTTTATGGCTCTTTTGGTCTGGTGGCAATTTATTAGTGAACCTACTGGTTCGTAAAGAAGTAACAATAGAAAAAGTAAAGAAGTTAATTAGTTAGTTAAATTTTTGTATCTTGCGTTTTTATATTTTTTGAGTATTTATGGGTTTTATTTATTTTCCTATTTATTATTTTTTGTATTGTTTCATTTTTTTATGTTTTTATTATTATTTTTGTATGTGCTCAATGCCCCTGTTCAAACAACAGGTTAGTTTTACAATTTTTATTCGGGTGCAGGGGTATAAATATAGTTTGTGCAAGTGCCGTCCATATTTCAGAGTAATGTTGTCTATGTGTGCCTGAAAGTTTAGTCGTCTGTCTAGTATGAGTCCGAGGTAGTCCGCGTTGTCCTTCCAGTTTGTAAGGTGGTTGTGTATATATACTCTTGGGGATATTTTTTCTTCTTTTTGGTGTAGTAGCATGCTTGCGTTTTATTTATATTTGTAGTTAAACCCCAGTCTCGGTAAAATTGTATCGTTAAGACTGTCTGTTCTTGTATTATGTCTGCCATTACTTCTGGATTTCCTGAGGTCGTCAATATGGTGGTATCGTCGGCGTATAAACAGATAGTCATCCTGTGATCGTCTGGGGGGAGGGGATGTCGTTCGTGTAGAGGGTGAAAAGTACAGGTCCGAGAGCTGAGCCTTGGGGGATGCCAGAAAAAATAGGGTTAATAGGAGAGCACACCTTATTGACTGCCACTCGAAAATTGCGGTTAGAAGTGTACGACTGAATCATTTTAATGATGCGTATGGATAGTCCCGCGACATGGAGTTTGTATAGCAGTCCAGGGTGCCAGACTTTGTCAAAAGCTTTTTCGAGGTCAAGGGCGACCAACCCTGTGTATTGACCTCGATTCATATTGGTTGTGATGGTGACGATCTCTCCAACTCGAAAAAGCTGTTGGGAGGTGGAGTGGCTTGCTTACACGAAATCCAAATTGATACTTGTTTAGGGTATCGTTCTGATTTAAGTGCGCCTGGACGCGGCTAAGGAGCAAGGTATCTAGGACTTTGGCTAAGCAGGAGAGATAAGGCTAATGGGGCGGTAGTTAGAGGGTAGGTTGTGTGGTTTATTGGGTTTGGGAATTTATAATTTTAACAGTTCTCCAAGCAGGCACAACATCACCTCAGTGGCCTTCTATAGTCATCAAATTACAGACACGAGGTTTCCGCAACTTGCGAATAGCTCCATCTGGTGACGACTTATTGCAATTAAGGTGGCGACAAACTCGAACTAAGTCATTGAAATATAAATAATTTAGATGCCTGTTTAACTATAAATAGACGCATATCTGTCTTAGATTAAACAGTTTTGAAAAAAGTAGAAAAATAATGAAAATTTTTAACTTCAACATGTATGATCCGTTAACTATCGCTTTTTATGAATATCTTATTAAAAATGTTTTAATATATATCAAATAAGAAATTAGCAGATCAGTTCTTCGCCACCTGCGTATTCCATTTATTCTGCGCAAGCAATAAAAAATAGCGATACTTCGATGATAAAGTTCAGGATGAAAATGAAAAGTTGCTTTATTACAAAAAATAGTATGTTTAAGTATAAGTGTTAACGATCATTTTGCGACCCAATACATTAAAAAAGTTCAATAGAAGCCGAGATATGAATTTCTGAAGTTGTCAACTTTTGGCCATTTTCGGTCCTTAAATCGCCTATAACTCAAAAACAGTGCATTTTTCGAAAACATTACAACAGACCAAAAGTGCCCAATTAACTTGGAAAATGCATTAACCTCACCACAATAAAAACGCAACCAATCGATTCCAATTAGTTTCAATCCGGCAACTTTATTTGTGAGGTTCTGCGACTTTTTTATTCATCTTTTTAGGGGTGCACCACTCGCCTATTATTATCTATTCAAAATATCTAATCGTTTTAGTGTCGCTTGTTGCGTAAAACGTTATAATAGTGTCGTTGAACGCTTTACTGCAAATAAAAAATGCAACAAAAACTTTACGACCTTATTAAAATACCGTTACTCTCTGTACTATCTGCCGGCAAATTGAATCACTTATTTTTTTAGGTTTTTAGACATCGGCTTGTTTGATGACTGGTTCGCCGGCGTTAATAATTAGCCAATAAAGCTTTTGTTGCATCCTTTATTTACAGAAAGCGTTGAACGATGCTATACTCTAGTTGATAGCTATTTACTCCTGTATTGAAACGAGGTGATTTTTACAAAAATGTTTCTAGATATAAGCCGAATCTAAAATGTTCAGAATGATGGTAGGAATGGGGGTTTGTTAGCCTTCAATTTCTTTGTGTGGCAAAATTTTTCATTACACAATGAAGGTGTGAGAAAACGGTTTTTCGAATTTTAGAAAAAACTATTGATTTAGAAAAAAAAGTGTTCCTTAAAAGTCGTGCGTCTTGAAAAATCTACTTCGTTCGGTTCTTTTTTAATATTGATAGTACAAAGTTATTAACAAATTGATTACAAGAGCCTTCTTTCTCTCTGGTAAGAAGTATATGAGACATGTTTTTCTATTATTTATTAACAATTGAAGAAATATCCATTTCAGCGTATTTTTTTGCAATTACTCATAAACAAATCGACCGATTTTGATGAAATTTTTTGTCAAAATCACTTCATTTTCATACTAATTCCACTGGAGTGTTTTTATACCCAGTTTTTTATATTTTCATAGCAAAGATAATGTGATTTAGCTTTTATCGAGAATTACTGTTACTTTACATATTTATTTTTTCCTGGTCTAGTATCTATGGATATAAGTAAAGGTCCAATGCCCAACTGAAACTAATTAATTGTATATAGGTTTGCAGTAGCTCATGAAAAATAAAATATTGATGATTAAATAATAATTAATAATTAAACTTCCGAAATTTTTAAGAGTTATGGTCGCGCATACTGTATTTAAATGATTTCAAAATATTTAAATATTCCGAAAGTATTTAAATACTTAATTTAAACTATCTGATTTTAGCTATTTATTATTTGATATTTAAATACTTTTTCAAAGTATTTGACCAGCTCTACCAAACTGTTCCAGAAATTAGTGAGTATTACATTACTGAACGTGGACACTAATTTGAGCATCAGCTTGCTGCTAGGATACTTTTTCTGCTTCTAAGCTATCCACATTTTTTTAAATAAAAATAAAATATTTATAAGAACCTCCTTATATCCTTATTCGTAATGCCAAGAAAACCCTACAATTATGATATCATTGAATTTGTATTATAAAGACCTTCTCAGAAATGTACTTACAGGGTTGTCTCATTTAAAAGTTCGAATTCGATCGGAAATGCGATGTTGTAATATAGTCCATTTATACCAAAAATGGATAAAACATTGCGTTGTTTAAAATCATCAGATTACAACATTTCATGACTATAACATGCCGAGGTATGTAAAAGTGGTTTACGACCGTGATACATACAAAATTTTATCTGAAACACATATTTTGATGAAACAATTTTAATAACATTCAAAAAATAAAAATAAATTTATTGCCAAATTAAAATAATTATTGTTGTCAAAAATGCCATATGCATCTGGTTAGAATCTGTTCCCAATTAGGCCCGTCATATTTTACATTAAAAACGCATAACGCGATGTACAGCTGAATATTTGGTAGGTATGTTATTTGGATCCATCAGGGAAGTGTGAAATTACGTTTTTCAAGCAAAAAGAAGTTGTGCCAACTGCGTAATACTTGAAAAACTGCGAAATTTTCGAAGTTATTTCAGTTTTTGCAGTTTAACTCACGAACTATGCGTTTTTTGACATTAGTTGTCATTTTCATTTTTAAAACATATTAATTTTGTGATAATTTAAGCCCACCCACAGCTCCATATGTCTAATAATTTTTGAGTTATGGCACTTCAAAAATTGGCATTTTTCCGAAAAATTAAAACTTTAAGTTTTGCTTTTGTTTTCAGCCAAATACCGGCACAACCACTGATCCTACGAGAAAAATTGTAAGGAACCAAGTTTTAACACATTTAATTACCTTTCATATAAGCGCAAAACGGGATCAGTAGACCTTCTTGCAATCGTTAAAAAAAAACAAAAATTGTGAAAATAGAATTTTTAGGATATGGGCCCAACTAAACACTTATAACATGAAATTGTGGGCATTAGGCGAAAGAAAAATCCAGAAAAAATTGTTATGTCTTGACATTTATTATGTTACAAAAAATAATTAAAATGTTGTTGAGATAACTCTTGCTGAGACAACATCTCCTCCAAAGGTAAAGATTTGTCGAAGTATTCTTCGTTGTCGGGTCGTCTATTTCAATTGTGAGGACATTTTGGCATTATTTGCCCCGACAGAAATAACTTAGAACAGAGCACTTTAGCCCTGCTTTTTGGCATGCGCAACCTCGTCCAGTGCACTTGCATGTTGCATGATATGAATTTTAGGAGGGTTTGAGGAGCTGGGTCCTTTGTAGAAGTCACGGGTAGCAGCCCCTGCTGGTTACTGGTCCGGCCCGAGTTGGTTGGTTCTTTTTCTACACCCAACCACTCCTGAACCTGGTGGCATGTTCCATATGAATGTTGAGTTGCAGCCTCTTCAGTTGGAGGCAGACGAACTAGGTGAACCTTGGCGTTGGCAGCTGATCGCGCAAAGATTTCGTAACGGAGTGTGTGAATAGTGCTGGTGACTCCTACTGCATACAGAGCCACAAGAAATTTATTTCCAGCAACGGCTATTTCTTCGTGCGTAGCATCAAGCTGCAGGAAAATGGTAGCCACGTCAACCAGCCGTGGATATTTTTGGAGGACGCCCAACATCTTCATCTTTCCATGCTAGAAAAGGGTAGAAGTAGTATCGCAACCAGCAAAGACGTGCGCAAATAATTCAAATCCAGGGGGAAAAGAGAGCTCCCCGTAATTGAAAGATGTAGAGGAAAACATCCGAAGTGAGGTACCCTCATCGGTTTAAGCGCTGAGACCTCGATCGGCGAAGTTAAGCAGCGTTGGTCGAGTCCGTCACTTGGACGGGTGAACGGCATCTCATTTCGTCGTCCTGGTTGAGTTGAAGAGTGGCTGTAAGCTAAACTCCGCCAGGACGTAAATATAAACAAGGCATTAAAAAAAAACTGCAGAAGAGAGCCTGATTCACCCCTGCCACTTTTCTGGAAGAACACATTGTCCAAACTAGATCCCGATCCATTTATTAGTTTTTCATAGGAACTGCTCTTGTCTAGCGCTGTTCTCACTATAGTGCAGTCTGCGTCCTCTGTAGCTTGCTTTGTTTGGATCCTGTCGTTTTCCAATCCTGAGCAGAGGAAGTCGATCATGCGCTGCTTGTTGTTATCGTTTGACAGCAACTTTTTACCTGGCTTCTTCTTTCGCGTAATGCCCACAATTTTATGTTAAAAGTGCTTAGTTAGGCCCATATCTTAAAAATTCTATTTTCGCAATTTTTGTTTTTTTAACGATTCCACTAACTAACTATAAAGTGTAGTGACTCCGTTTTGTGCTTATATGAAAGGTAATTAAATGTGCTAAAACTTAGTTTCTTATAATTTTTTCCATAGGATGAGCCGTTGTATCGATATTTGACTGAAAACAAAAGCAAAAATTAAAAATTTTTTGGAAAAAATGCCAATTTTTGAAGTGCCATATTTAAAATATTATTAGACATACTAAGTTTAAATTGTCACAAATTTAATATGCTATAATGACAACTAATGTCAAGGAATGCATAGTTTGTGAGTTAAATTGGAAAAATTGAAAAAAGTCTTAAAATTTTGCAGTTTTTCATGTATTATGCAGTTAGCACAACTTTTTTTGCTTGCAAAACGTAGTTTCGCACTTCCCTAACGTGTCCAAATAACATACCAAAAATTCAGTTTTACAGCGCATTTTGCATTTTTAAAGTTTTTACTTGTAAGATATGAAATATTTTAAGTAAAATTAAAAGGTAACGGATCAAAAATTAATCACAATGTTCTGATAATTTTCATTAGGTACGTCGAAGTTTTGAAAGTACCTCCTAATTTTGAATTTGGAATTATTATTCGCTGCTCACATGACATTTATTGTCCATTATTTGTAGGTCCCCCCTGCGGTGCTAGACCACCTAGTCCTGCTGTTAGACCACCTAGTCCTGCTGTTAGACCACCTAGTCCTGCTGTTAGACCACCTACTCCTTCGTCTCGCGAAAGGCAAATATCACCAAGACCAGGTGTATGTCAACCCCAAGCACCATGTCAAAGTTATCTTAGCGTTGGACAGCCGCCTGGTAAACAAGGACCAAGTTTCACGGCAAGAAGGAAATTAGAATTCGAATTTGAGTCGATTACACCTGATGTGAGTAATGTAGCAGACGAATACATCGAGGGTGTAATGGACCGTTATGATCAGAATTTACCTCCATTGCCTTCTGAACAGAGGTCACCCCCACGATATCCAGTACAACTGACCGAATGGCAAGTCCCAGAAGAAGTGGAAAGCATGGCACAGCGACCAAAGCCCAAAACACCGGAGCAGCGGTTTGTCATGCCCGAGACAAAACCACATGAATGGTTTACCGCATTGCCCCAAGAGGTGGACCCCTCAGTTTGCATTGAATGTTCTTCCCCTGTGGGACTCGAATCGCCGAGGACTCCAACGGGAAAAACCCCTCCTAGATCTCCACCTAGGTCCCCTGGAATTTCACCACAGTCTGCAGATATGTCTGGTGAGGGGCTAGAAGATATATCATACGAGTGTCCGCCCTGTTCGCCTTCACCGCAGAGACCACCGGCTCCGAAATCGCCAACACCCTCGCCTCCTAGTCCTTTGAGCACCCAGGAAGCAATGGACGAAATGGTGGCCAACGCTAAACGATATCGAGGGCAAAAAGGAATCTATCGGCGACCGTGGGTGTTGGAGCAAGCAAAGTTCATTCATGTCATGGAACCCATTAAGGAAACAGCAACCGAACCAGGGATAGGGCGGTACGGACTTCCAAATGTAGTACAAGTTGACTTGCAAGAGCTTGGTACCGTTACCGAAGAACAATGTACTTGTGCCTCCGCGCCGCCACCCATTCGGTCGCCACAAATGCAGATACAAGAAACTGGAGCACAAAGAAGCCCCCCAATAAGAAGGAATTTAGCATATGAATTTGACTCCATATCACCAGCTGTTGCTAATATAGCCGACGATTACATTGAGGGTATAATGGATCGCTATGATGAGAATCTGCCTCCATTACCTCCTGAACCAAGGTCACCTCAGCGAACCCCTCCGCGATCCCCGTGGAGAGTCCCCGAAGAAATAGAGAACATGGTACAGAAACAAAGGCCCAAGACACCGGAGCAGCGGTTTGTCATGCCCGAGACTAAACCACACGAATGGTTTACTGCGTTACCACAAGAAGTGGACCCGTCAGTTTGCATTGAATGTTCCTCCCCTGTGGGACTCGAATCACCCAGATCTCCCACGGGAAGAACTCCTCCCAGGTCTCCTACAATGTCACCACAATTGATGACCTCGGACATGTCTGGTGAAGGAATAGAAGATATATCAATTGTGTGTGTTCCCTGTTCGCCCTCGCCGACAAAATCATCGCCCAGGACTCCAGGAAGAGCTGATCGCTACCAGTCACCACCACCCTCACCTCCTAGTCCTTTGAGCACCCAGGAGGCAATGGACGAAATGGTGGCGAACGCTAAGATGTACCGAGGGAGGGCAGGAATCAGCCGGCGACCGTGGATTTTCCCACCAAAGTTTCATAGGATAATGGAGCCTATTAGAGAAACTTCCACCCAGCAAACAGGAACAGGGTTGTATGGACTCCCAAATGTAGCTCAAGTTGATTTGCAAACTGTTGGCCAAGGTGCCGAAGAACCATGCCCTTGTACTCCTGACAGGCCTTCACCTAGGCGATCGCCCCCGCAAGAAGAAGGAGTCTCAGATGAAGACGACGAACTACTTCCCTTTACGGCGGAAGAATTGGAATCTGTACAAGCAACATCACCCTTAAAACCATTCCAGGCAAAGGGCGCATCGCCACCACAGCGATCACCACCATTTTTATCTCCTATCGGAAGAGAGATGATTGCAGATACGGCTTTTGATTTTGATACAGCTCTTGAAGATTTAGAGTGCGAATGTGTTGGAGATGAGAGTGGATGGCCTGAGACCACCCAATATAGAACACCAGAAAGACCGCCTCAAGTTACACCTAAGCCGTCACCTATGCTGACTCCAGGCATGTCACCTAGTAGAACTCCACCTCGATCACCGCAATTTCCGCCTACACCACCTGGTAATGTATTGTTAAGTGCAGAGGCCATGGATTTCCCTGGTTCTCCAGAATATGCTAGTCCTCAACGAACACCTCCGCGAACGCCTCAACGCGTACCAACTCCGCAATCATCTCCAGGGTATATGTCTCCTGATTGGGTAAAGACACCTTGTGCGCCATGCGGAACAGATGAGATGGGTTTACCGAATTTAGTCCAGTTGTATGCCCAACATATGGGGCCGATATATGCTAGCCCTACTGAGGAGCGCCAAAGGCCAATTATAACCTGGCAAGGACCCGGGGTGCAGCAAGGCGCGCCCCAAAGAAGCCCGCGAGCATCGCCAATGAGACAAGGGCCTGCATCGCCAACTAGAACACCTCCTCGACCAGCACCTCCGGGAACTCCACCAGGGGCTAGGTCGCCGCCAATAACAATGCCCCAGTTGTCTCCATTTAGATTACCTGGAGAACGACAACCTGAGCCAGAACCCTCCAGTTCCCCCCAGCAGGTCATCACTCAGACGGTAACATCGAGAAGGTTTGTAACAGTACTACCTGCACCGCCACCAGAATTACAAGAAACTGATCCTAATATCTCAGGCTTTTCCGATAGTTTTGGCCTCGGCGATGAAGGCGATTTCAAATGGATGGACTAATATTGTGTGATGTTGGTACATGTATATTTTAGTGTCATCGTTATGTTTTATAAACTTATAATTTTTAATGTCTATATTTTTTAAAACAAGATGATAGTAAAAGCGTACTTCCTTGGCATTATGTGAGTATTCTTTAAAATAAATGACTCGGTGTCCAAAACAACATTGAGTATATTTTCAGAACGTTAAGAGAGATGTTCGACGTTGCCACTTGGATTTGGGTTTCACAGGTTGTCTGATTTGTTTGTTGTATATTTTTTATGTCGTGGACAGTAAAAAATATAAGATTTTCTATTCGATCCGTATGTGTACAGTGTATCTCACCTGTCTCCCACACGCCCTAGTATTAGCGAAGCGGTTAAACCGCTCTACCCAGTAAACACAAATACATACCAGATGTATCTTTTGCAAGGTAAATGCAAGTTGTATGTACCTACAAATTCCCTACTCTTCCGATGTAACATACATGTAGCAAATATGAATCATGTAACACTATTGTCCTCTCATTGTTATATGGCAGACATATATGTATTTTGTAAAGTAAATGCAAGTTGTATGTACATGTCCTGTATGATCATGTGAGAATGCTAATGAATAAATAAATGTATTTTGTTGGATGGTGGTTTAGTGGAAGCTAATTAAATTATTTCTGTTAATTTTTGTTAATTTCTTGATATTAGGAATGACTATATAAAATTAAATATTAAAAATGAATATTTTTTCATAAAAAATTGTATACAGGTTATGCGATTTTGAATGTTTTTTTCCTAATGATATTTTTCTATTAAAGATAGCCTACTATGTTTCTTAAATGTTCATGTTTTGTTTCCGTTCTTAGCAATCTCAGTAGGCCGTTATCCACGAAGTAACTTTTTTTGGCACGAAAACGTTCAATTTTGTTGATTGCATAACTGACAAAAATTTGAAGTTGATCTAACAAAAACTAAGTAAGATATGAAAGTATGTCGACGGCACGTGAGACACTCTGTTACTAGTGTCACTGTATATAGCTTAATTGGAAGCTAGAGGAAGATGAAGAAAAATAAACAATTTATATTCCAGAAATTGGTGAAGATTTTCTTGAAGGCAGAGTTCAATTTCTCATAACTTTTTTTTATCATCTAGCCATCTCGATTACCAGACCGATTTATTTATTTGAGGGGTATTGAAGGATACAGTTTATTTTTCGACAATTAAAAGACAGTAACTTTGGAATCGTATATACGTTTATAAGTGAATGTAATATCACAGGTAATATCATCAGACATAATCGTCGGATAAGGATTTCTACGTGACGCCATTATGCATCCACATTTCATACGGAGCAACCAGTGCCTCGCACTCGAGTGGCCAGTCTCTATACTCTCTATAGAAATTTTGTTAGACTCGCCATCTATTGGTAAGTTTTAAACGCCTATATGAAAAAAGGAATTCTGTATTTTCTAGTGTTTTATCGTCTGAGGTTTTTTTTAAGTGGAAGAAGAAGACAGTGTTCATCTGTAAACATGGCGGATCACGTCATGGATTCGGTTGACAATAAACAAACAATTTCAAAAAATGGTAACAAACAATGGGTGAAGTTAAATGTAGGTGGTACATATTTTTTAACGACAAAAACCACGTTAGCAAGAGATCCTAATTCATTTTTATACAGATTAATTCAAGAAGATAGTGATTTAATATCAGATAAAGTAAGAATATTTACACCTAGATTACTCACTTCCTCATTTAATAGATAAATTTGTTTTTGATGTGATTATTTTTTAGGATGAAACAGGGGCCTATCTGATAGACAGGGACCCCAATTATTTCTCTCCAGTTTTAAATTACCTTAGGCATGGGAAACTAGTCATAAATAAAGGGTTAGCGGAGGAAGGAGTCTTAGAAGAAGCGGAATTCTATAATATTGCCGAGCTTATAACGTTAGTTAAGGAAAGGATATGTCACAGAGATAATAGGCCTAGCAAAGATGGAAAAAAACACGTTTATAGGGTACTACAATGCCACGAAGATGAATTAACGCAGGTAAGATACTAAATGTCGAATTCAATTTTTTTTTCAAGACATGTACCTCCTTTCAATAAGCCATTCTTTGAGATATTTAATGATAACTTGGTCAGACGTTGCTCAAACAAATTTACTTTAGTCTTGTCAGATTTTTAAAAGTCATCCATATGGGATTTGTTTTGAAGTCTACCGTGGCTAGAAGAATATTTACGCAAATATTTATTGGTAATGTTATGATCTGAATGGATAGGGGGAGTAATATCGTTTGTGACGGTGATTAATATGCTGTGATAGCCATTTTTACACCGAAAACTCAGAAAAACTGCCTAATCTCGAGTAGACTGTTCTGGGTTGTGGTGGATCCAAAAAAATTTATTTTCGAAATTCAACTTGAATATCCTTGAAAAGTGGGTTGTATAGGCTTGTTACATATCTTTAGTGCATGTGCGGTAAAAATTGTGGCGATGGGTGTCAGAAATTAAAATATTGATAACAAAGTCTACAATTTAAATTTGTATACTGGCTTATATTATAATTTGATGCGACTCAAAGCGTCCAGCTCGATTATTTTCATCTTAATTTGAAAAATCAGGAGTTTATAAACTAGTACGTCCGCATTGTAATGCCTCCTATATAGGTCAAACTGGTTGTTCATTTGAAATCAGGTACAAAGAACACTTACGCTCCTTTAAACTTCAAAAAACAAAGACAAGTCACAATTTTCTGAATATAAACAATCTAAATATACAGGGTGGACATTCTTTCCTATTATTTGGGTTTTCTACCACATGTATTATTATCCTCTTCAAAAACAAATCACCGAATCTACAAAATAATAGAATTATTGGAAAAAAGCCTCTGCGCCCGTGACGTTTACGCCAAAGGAAAAGTCGTTGGACCATTAATAATAGGCCAGCCATAGTTCAGGGGTAGATTCGTAGATTCTTTGGCCGAAAGATGAGGATATAACCAAATATGCTTTAGTAAAATGTTGTGGAAAAAGATACAGGGTGCCAAAGTTCAAATTATTTTTTTGTTTTTTTGCAATAATTCAATAGCCTCTTGACTGATCTTCGCCAAATTTGCTGGAGGAACTTTTTTTATTCTAAGAAACAATAATTTATGTATTACATCACGTTAGATCATAGAGGGCGCCCCAGGACCTGTACCTGATGATGAATTTTTTTCATATTTTTTTTTTGACGAAACTTTGTGTTACTTCTGACCAGAAAATCTGATGAGGGTGTCATTTCCGTGTATAAAAGGTACACTTGGTAGATCATGATAACCCAACCGTTTTCGAGGAAAGTGCCGTTAAACATTTCAATAATTTATTGAAAGACAAATTCAAGTTTAATGAAACAAAGTGTATTTATTGAAAAGTGTGCTTTGGTTTGGAGAGAAAAATATTTTAAATTAAATTTATTGGAGGCAATAGAAATTATTAAATTCAATAAAAGTGCCGATAATAATTCTCTAAAGACTAGACAGACCTATATCAATCTATCCTTTCCCAATGTATTTAATTTCTGAAAACTAATTTGCACCTAAATCTTGGTAATGTTTACTCATAATTTAGTTAAATACCTTACATCCCTTTGTAAATACATTCATTTAATTTCTGAAAACTAATACACATAACTTTAAGATAATCTTTATGTTTGCTCTCAGAATGTATTTAAATATCTTGGTGTCCCTTTGTAAATTCATTCACTTGAATCATTTGTTTGTTAATGGTACTTAGTGGTAGAAACAAAGTAAAGTGTTTTAATATGTCGTAAAATAAATAAATAAAACTTAAAGAGTAGAGTCCTATCTTTTTAAAAGAAGATTTAGACCAAAGCGAGTACCATCTACTCTAAACCAAGAGAGGTAACTATATGGGTACCTCAAGGTTCGGTAGTGGGGCTCTTATATTTTATTGTAAATGATAATTTGTACCATAAACTAATAAATTGGCCATTTGCGTGATCGTCTAGTTTTGTTAGTGTAGGGTCCAAATTTCGTTGTGTGAGTGTAGTAACCCCTTTAATTTACCCATGTTCTTTTATATAAAGTTTAATATTACTTGTTTCTGTCTGATACTATATACCTTAGAAAATTAATCACTCTGTTAATTGAATTCCTGGTAAACTTGAACACACTGTCTATTAATTGAGAGACCTAGTTAATTTGATATATTAATTATGTAGTATTTTATTACTCAAGATTGTACTGTACATTTATTGTTGAAGTTTGTTTTGTATTTTGCTTTTTTATTTAGTTTATTACTTATAGGACGAAAAAGGTAAAGGTGAAAGAAAAGACTAATTGATGGGAAAAAATAGTAAAAAAACCCATTTTATTCTATATAAATTGATGCAACAATAGTCGAACATGAAATCAAAAGTAATCCAAATATTTGAGACAATTGTCTAAAAATTATAATAGGAAACTTGCGTCGCTATAGTAATGACCATACTATAGATATGCTGAGTGTTTTGATGCAATAACAAGAGCTTTGTTATACAAAAGTATGCTGTGTTATTTTAACAGTAATTAGGGTTGTGGCAATTGCCTGATAATGATAATCTATAATAGAGCTGTTAGCAATCGCTAGGTAATAATGGTTTATAATTAAAGAAAGTTGTTAGCAATCGCTAGGTAATAATAATTTATAATTAAAGTTGTTAGCAATAGCCAAATAATGAATCGAATGCAAAACAGAGGACAAGAACCATGTCATGTTTATACATTATCAAAATTAAGTTGAGAAATGAGCATTAAATACTCATGTAAAAGATCATATAATGTTGAGGAAAAATCCTTTAATTATAATTAAAACAAGCAGTCTACCAAGTTTTGTATGACTGTCCAACAACGCAAAACAAGGTGGGCAGTTGTAAATCAAACAGACGAGACGTCCCGGTTCAGTACTCGACGAAAAGTAAATCCTTCTTAATACGAACAAGTTTACGAGCTAATTAACCCAGTATTGACCAATGGTCTGTACAGTTTGTGAGCGCAAGGTAATTATGTGGATGGATCGTTATTAAACAAGTATAGAAAACCCAATACATCGCTGGTGAGAAATCTCAGATAATCATTTGAAAGATAAACATTACTATGACATTTGACATGTCCAAAATTAGGCACACAGTAGCCTTAATAAGTACGTCAAATTAAAAATAATGGAAGTGAAAGTTTCTTGTCATTGCATAAACGCAGAAAATATATAGTTCTTGAATATAAACTTGTTATTTTGCAATCGCAAATTTCCCTAGTAAAACATTCGGAAAGTGAAATTTTATGAATTAAACTCGTGAATGAAATGAACTAAATAACTGGTAATATAATATTATGATAGTTAAAAATCAAAGCTAATCGTTCATAAAAAATCTAATATTCTTTTAGTACCACAAATATGTCAATTTAAATAAACTCTTTTTACACACCCCGTAACCAGAATGCAGATTCAATAATAAGCTGATAATTAATCGAGTAAAAATACTTATCAAATTATGTTGGCATGATGTAATTTCGTGTTAAACAGTCAGCTAAGTTGGTGTAGACGTAGAATACATTTTGTGTGTAATTACTTGGCAAAATGACCACAAAAGAAACCAGCGAGTAAAGTTCTGTATCGTGACTCAAAATAGTACAAATTCTATTCCCGGCGAATAGTTTAATTCTGCCACGGATTTAAAGAGTATTTACAAGTAATTTGTAAGAAAGCAAGCCTGGCGAATAGTGAAATTCTGCCAAGGATTTAAAGAGTATTTCTAAGTAACTTGCAAAGAGCAAAACCGGCGAATAGTTAAATTCTGCTACGGGCTCAGGTGTGGTTCATCAAAAATGACCCCCTTTTGAACACTGTGGTGTCTTTTTATATGATACGCGACATCACCCTTCTCCTCGAATATCACGCTTCATGTGGGAACTAATTACATTAACCAAATTAATATCGTTGGATACGACGTAGTTCTGCACAGACTTTTAGGATGACACCCAACTCTCTATCTTTTTCTATGGTTAAGGTAGAAAAGTGTAGGCGATTTCATACTCTGGGAATAAACGAAGTACTTGACGCTTATCATGTCCGTTGTAAACAAACCCTGTGGCTCGACTCGATTTTCTGTAACTTTCTAGTTAAAACTGTAGCATTTAACTTTACTTTAAAAGAATATAATTCTAAATGCATTCTGGTAACTTTATTGTGTTCAATATTAAATGACTAAATAAATGTAAAAATTAAATGAATTAACTGCAACAATTACTTGAATTTGGAAATAAATAAGAAAAAACTAAATTTATATATGGGGTATATACAGGGTACTTCAACTTGTATTATATCAAACACTTTTTCAAGAGACTCTTTTTTTAGATGGTTTCGACGATGTCGGATGGCTGGAAATTCGAACAATTAGTAAACATTGGATCACAGTACAATTATGGTGCTGACGAGCATGCAGAATTCCTCTGCGTCGTTAGTCGAGAGTACGGAGCACCCGAAAGCACTGAGGTCCGAGGCGAACGAGAAGATAGAGCGAAGGTTCTACAGCAAAAAGGTTCTAGAATGTAAGGAATAGGTTTTAGGTGTACAGTGAATTTTTTAGTAACGGACCGACACCAATGGTTTTGTCAAGCTTTAGTTAAATAAAAGCATATTTGTGTGAGGAAGTGAAAGTTTGTTGGTAGAACAAGTGACAGGCTTGTGAAAAAATTATTTTGAAATTAATAATCTGTTGGAAATATAGACGTGGTGAGAAGCGTAATTTTTCTTTAGAGTTCTCGAGAAAATTTCTCTTTGCCGTGAAATAAATTGTTTTTAGACCCAGATTGAAACACAGCTGTTTAGAAATCCATTATATTTATATTGGCCTGATATAAAAAAACGGCCTTCCTGTTAAGCAATTCTTCATACCAAATATTTGCAGCAATAAAATTTTTATTTGGGAGCTAATGTGTCATTTGGCACAGCTTTAGATTTATTATTTATCGTAACATTACTTATAGAATGTTAAATTTATTTATATTATTATTTTATAAATTTATTTTGATTTGTTTACCATTTTTAATTTTATGAATAGAGTTGTTGTCGCTACTATTTTCCTAAATAGATATTATTATGAATGAATTAATCATACTATTACCATATTTTCAATAATTTATCATATATTGATATTAGCCAAACCTGAAATACTGTAACATTGATAGGTATTATATATCTTAAATTCGGGTTAAAAAAAAAATATGTTCTTTATTTTGTAATACCATGAATCGGTTTCTAAATTGTGATTTGATTTTGTTCCACATTGGAACACAAAAGACACTTTTTGTAAGTACATACCTACCCAGCAATGGTTGACAAAACTCTACTATTTTATGAATCAAAATTTAAATTTAAAGAATTTGTGTGAATGTTAAAAAATTCCAACATTTCTCCAAAGTATTCAGACTCATCATCATCATTAGTGAAAATCTATTTGACAAATAATAATTATTATATCTTTTTCTATTGCTTTTCTATACAAATAATAACTAATATTAGCTCAGCAATTTTAGGCAGAATTATGTCAAAACCCAGGATTAATTTCCTGCAAGCTAAATTCACTTTTCTTCGATTGGAAGCTACCTCTATGACATACTAAATTTCCCAAAAAGCCTCATTAGGGGAAAGTGGAAAAAATATCTGCCATTTTGAAATTATTGTTCATCTTTGATTAGTTTCGCTTAGGATTTATTTTATCAAAAAATACTAAGAATATACTTTTTAGAAAATAAAATATAGGTATATATTTTTTGCTCGACCTGTTTTTTAGGAATCTTCAAAAATAGCGAAGTTATAACTATTTAATTCATTAAAGTCGAGCACATTCAAATAAAATGCTTTGAATTTTTCAAGAAAACGTATTTGCTCCATAGATTTCTTCTTCTTTTTCTTCCGCCACTTCATCCACTACTTCATTTTAACCATTACTGCAGCTGAAACTATATTGCCCATTGAAATGTTACATTTTTTTTTAGGCCATGGTAACATTTTGGGTAGGACGCGATTTTTTTTTGTCGTGTAGGGACCATTGAGTATGACGCGATTTTTTTTTTGTTGCCTAGGGGTCACTAAGTTTAAAATAAAGCTTTAGGGGTCGGCGGCCACCCCATTTGGCCGCCATATTGAAAATAGGGCAAACAGTTTTTGCGTAATATCTCTGTAACTGTGCGTCTTACAAAAAATTTGTGAAAAGATTTTTTGTTGATAATCGAATTCTGCGTTACTTTACATGAGTAACTTTTGGTAAAAGATTCAATTGATTAAAAAAAAACATTACTTACATGTTTTTTGTAGAGGGTTCTATACGAATAATTTTCACTAGCCCTTCATTCTTAAGAATAAATGCGAAGGGATCGAAAAGTGAGATCATCTCTGAGTGAACATAGCAATTAATATACAGGGTGGACATAGTGGGCATAGAAATAGGTGGAGACCACATCGAAAAGGACTCCACATATTTCTTATGGGAAATGGCTCCTGGTGAAATTCGCTGGATTGAATATATATTATTCCTCTTGAGCTCCCGATCAAACGACCTTATGGCCACAAGGTCAGAAAATGCAGTTTTCTAAATATGGGGGGGGGGGGGGTTAGTCGATTTGTTGGGATTTTATTTTTTCACTAATAGTATGGAGCCATGGTCCTTTAGAGTTTTTCGGGTCGCTGATTTCAAATCCGATGTCAAAAGTAGTGTTTGACAGTTGAGAGCTGTCAGTGGCACTGTCAACTCGCCTTATTTTCCGGAAAAGATTTATCAGAATATATGCAATATACAAGGGGTTTTTTGGGTCGCTGATTTCAAATTCAATGTCGAAGGTCGACAATTGACAGCTGTCAGTAGCAGTGTTAGCTGTATTATCCGGAAAATATTTATCACAGTGTTCCCGGGTCATGCTAAAAGTAGATGCTTAGATGCAAACAATTTTAATATTTTCTCGAACATTTCATTATAAATGATGGAACTAGAAATTGTTTAATTAAAGGAAGAGTCTCGGGGTCCGCAAATTGCGTTCTTAAATTATGTATAATAGACTTTTGCGAATTGCAGATCCGAATTACGTATAATAGAGTTCCGCAAATTGCGGACCTGTATTACGTATAATAGAGTTCGTAAGTTGCGTTATCAAGACCTAACATTATGCCAAATTTCAAATTCCTACTTTACATAGTTTTCGAGAAAAACTTCTGTGATAGACGGACACGAAAGTGGTTCCATTTTTCCTTTTAAGGTACGGAACCCTAAAAATGTAAAAGTTAAAATACAAAAATTTGTAAGAAATTGTTCATTTGTTAACGAATTACATACAAATTCACAAAGTACAAATCTGAATTGTTTATATGAACTTAAAAATACAAGAACCTAACCCAACCTAACTTATTTCCATTCCTAATATCTCCATTCAAAGGTTAGTTTAGGTTCTTTAGTGAATATTTCCAATCAAATATTTCGCATCTTTTTGCATTTTTAGCGACAAATACCTTGCTCCCCAACTTAAAATCCTCTTTTATGGCAAAACCAAAGATTTTAGCAAAAAACCCTATTCAATTTTGGCCATTTTCGCAGAAGTCACTAAACTAAACTATTACCTCCTTACTTAATGGTACTTAATTTTCCTAATATTATTGCACTTCAAATAAATTTTCTTTACCCACAACACTACAAGTCTACAGCACATATCCAGCGGTAAAAAGTATGGTTATAATTTTCGGATCCCTACAAAAATAAGATAGCAGTCCGCTATTTGAGGACCTTGAACAAATAGAAATACGGGAACGCAAGTTGCGGAATTGTAACCTCAGAATAGAGGTCCGCAAACTGCCCATTTTACATTTGAGGACACCCAGGGCCGTTCTTAGGTGTGCAGCCGCCTGCGTGCTGAGCAATTTTTCGCCGCCCCCCACCCTCGCCTTGACAATGGGAAAAAAATATTTAAATTAGCATACATAATAGTACAATAAATCTAGACCAATTTTTCACATCTTTTGGATTTTATTTCTCAGGGGATAATTTTATGATCAATCGATGTGGAAAAATGTCAGGAACAACATACTGAAATGTTTAAGACTTGGGTGTTGTAGCAATTTTGTAAATAAATAAAAACTATCAACAAATTGGCCTTACTCGACTTCAACACGGTACGACGTCCATAAAATACTTGTAATAATTTTAAAAAATATATCACGTTTTAGAGAAAGAAATTCTCTACAATTTTGATACGGGAAATAACCTCCTACGATGCTTATTTTTTTTTATAAATCAATTTTTGAAGATTTTTTGCCAAGTTGTTTTCGTTTGATCAGCTGACCGTTGTCGCCATGCCCTTCTTCGACGTGGCGGAACGGCGCGTGATGCGCGCGCATCCAGAAGCGCTGAATACGCGGGAACAACAGTCCATGTCGCAAAGGGGCGTGGCGATAAAAGTCAGCTAACCAATTGAAAACAACTTGGCAAGAAAATCTAAAAAAATTGATTAAAAAAAAAATTAAGCATCGTAGAGGGGTATTTCTCGGATAAAAATTGTAGAGAATTTCTTTCTCTATAACGTGATGTATATATTGTTAATTATTAGAAGTATTTTATGGCCGTCGTTCCGCGTTAAAGTCGAGCAAGACTAATTTGTTGATAGTTTTTATTTATTTACAAAATTGCTATAACACCCAAGTCTTAAACATTTCAATATGTTGTGCCTGACATTTTTCTACATCGAATGATCATAAAATTATCCCCTGAGAAATAAAATCCAAACGATAGATTAATTTTATTGTACTATAAGTGCTTTATTCAAATTTGTAGTGAGAAATTCAAAATACAATTAATTTGTCGTATTAACGGATTTTATAAACACATATCGCATTCGCAATTCCTAATATAAAATTTTAAAGTGGCGCTTTACGAGCTTTTTTCGCAGCAAACTGGTCTATGACTTTGGCATAATCAGGCGTAGTTGACTTTGCGCCGCGTCGGCGTCTCTGTTCTATTTTCAACCGCAGTCGGCCGCCCCCTAAAATCGGCCGCCAGCGTGCGGGCACGCACTGCACGTCTGGTAGGAACGGCCCTGAGGACACCCAGTGAACAGGATAAAAATACGCAATTTGCGGACCCTAAGACTCTTCCTTAATTAAATGTTTTATTGAGATTTATTCATTTATTCACAGACACTCAGAAAGAGATTTATTGACACAGAGAGAGAGATTGATTGATTCATTGATTGATCCCACAGAGAGAGTTACACAAAGAGAGATCGGT
The DNA here is from genome assembly GCA_963675555.1 of Leptura quadrifasciata. Lineage (NCBI taxonomy): Eukaryota > Metazoa > Arthropoda > Insecta > Coleoptera > Cerambycidae > Leptura > Leptura quadrifasciata. Next base: position 96,525,335 of record OY776679.1, read on the forward strand.
TGATACAGCGAATCTTTGAGACAGATACAGAGTGGTCGATTGATTAATTCATCCATTGAGCAAGAATGTGTGTGAGACAGCGAGGGGGGGAAGGGAGGGCGAAAGGCAGTGGTATTTCCTTTTTCATTTATTTTTTCTTTATTTCATTTTTTTATTTTTTGTTTTTTTTCCTTAGCTTTTGTAACATCATATTAATCAAATAGGATATGAAAAGTTGGACAATAAATTCACTTCTAAAACCTAGTCAAATAATGAGATCGGTGACTTGGAAATAATGATGATATGCTTTATTTAATCAGTTCGACGAATTATGCCACCTTCGACGTTGGATTTGAAATCAGTGACCCAAAAAATCCCTTGTATATATTCTGGTAAGTCTACTCCGGAAAATAAGGCGAGTTGACAGTACCACTGACAGCTGTCAACTGTCAAAAGCCGACTCCCCTCCTATCTCTAACTGTACATTTTCCGACCTTGTGGCCACGGGGACTTTTGGTCAGGAGCTCATGCAAGAGGAGTAACATATATCGATTCCAGCGAGTTTCACTGGTGGCCATTTCCCATAAAAAATGTGCGGGGTCCTTTACTCTAAGTTGCAGCAAATTGGTTCATAAGAAAGTCAGCGAGTTAGTGTAGTGTCACTGTTTAGTTTTTATTTACGTTGTGTAATTTTTTCAATAAATACAATTTGTCCTTTCAAATTGAGTTTATTTTCAAATATTTATTGAAATTTTCCACAGCAGTTTTCTGGAAAATTGTTGGAATTATCAAGCTCTATCATCGAATGTAACAACAAATGTTTTCTACTATTCAGGCGGCTGGTTTTTTTTTTGCCAACGAGTGTATTTGCAAAATACCACACATTTAGAGAGTATTTTAAATTATGAATTTAAAGGAAGAGTGCTGGTATACCTTGAGCGATGGATGGGTATTTTTTTGACATTAATTTAAATATGTACTTGATTTCTGTTTTTCAAATTAATTAAAAATTTATTGGTCAAATTTGAAGGGTTTTGTCAACAGTAAACTTCATATAAAACGTTTATTGATTTTATAAACTTTGTATTAGACAAATTGTTTGCCGTTCAAAAAAGAATTAATTTAGATATTACTGGTAGCATTATAATAGAACTTTTCTAAAGTTCCCGATACAGGGTGATCGATAATGATTTGTAAATAAACTTTAGTTAAGTTAAATAGGTGTCTTTCTTAAAATTGTTGTGTGTAAGAGAGTTTTGATAATAGCCGAGTACCTAGGGTTGCTTTGGCTTGCCGACTTGTTAGTGACCGTTAGTTCCTAGAAGTATCGGTACAGATACCTCATATTATAGACCGATTAGTGCTGATATGTTTTTAATTGTCCTCAAAATGGCAAAGTTTTAATGCGCTTTTTAGGTTGAAAAGTTTAGTCTGAGAATTACTAATATTATTACTTCGTGTGTGTCAGTATAAATGATAACTAAACGTTCCAGTATTTCTTTATTTCAAAAAATTGAAAGTGACGGCTTTGCTTAAGCCTATTTTATGAGGTATTTGATGATACTTTTTGTTAAATTATAAATATGTTTTTCTTACAATTTGCAAAGGTAATGTGAATCATATTTTGGCTCCCATTACCTTTCGACGTTCATTTTAATTTAATTATCAAACCCTGATTCCCACTTTATATGTATATTTTAATTTTTATTTATGATTGTTATTTTTAATAGTCCTATGTTATTTTTTTTGTAGTTTTGTCTTCCTATTAAAATGTACTGCAGGCTGATTCAGATGTTTTGCACATAAGAAATCTATATAGGGCGTAAACATATGAGCAGCTGGTTAAAGCAGTGTCAGCTAGAGGTGGGTGGTTATACAAAATAACAAGAACTTTTTTGATGCACCTTCAATAATTTTGCCAATCTAGCAGCTGTCTAATGTTTTCATATTTATAATATGAGGAAATGCGTAATTTTGTCAACGGCTCAATTAAATTAGAAAAGTGGGCATGCTTATACAGTTTAAATACAAATTTGATCCTTACATGTCCTGGCTTACTTTGAAATCATTTGATGTTAATAAAAATAACATTTCGTGTGACTATCTCGATCCTAATTTGATCAACAATTTTTTTTATTAACAACTTAATGGTTAATGATGCTTTAATCGTTGAAAAATAATTTAAAATTCCCAAATTTGGTGAGCTAGTTTTCTTTTTCACCTGTCACGGTCGAAAAGATTAATAGTTTAGTTCGGTCTACTAAATCTCAAGCCATGGGTTCTGATGGTATCAACATTAAAATTTTATATTTAGTTTTCCATCAACTTAGCGAATATTTTGCATTTATCAAAAATTCGTGTTTACCAAAAGGTGTCTTTCCAAATGCTTGGAAAGATGCACATGTCATGTCATTCCTGTTCCGAAAAGTGCCAATTCCGTAGATATCTCGAATTTTTGTCCTTTAAGTATACTACGCACACTGTCTAAAGTCTTGCAAAAAATCGTAGCTGAGCAATTAAATATTTATTTTACTACTAAAGCCTTGTACAGACTACAGCTGCAATGTGTAATGCAATGTAGACGGTGTTTAAAAACACACACAAATATGAATTACAGGAGCATGTACACATATGAATGTATGTACATTTTTTTTTTACTAAAAATTGATTTTGGGATAACTTGGACAAATCTTGCCCGAATCAGATGATATTTTGGGTGAAGGTGGCTTATAATACCTACAAATAGCCTGCCACATTATCACAGTTTTCTCCCTGTCAAAATGTAGATTTGTTATGCACTTTTGGGTGATATGACCCAAAAAACCTTTAATATAACAATTCATTCCTTTTTCAGCCATTTACGGCATACATGTACTTGCGCGCAGTAATTTTGTGTTGCACAAGGTACATATAACACTTTGTATAGGTAAATATAACTTGTGTGGCTTATAAACCATTAAAACATATTTGTCAAGTATCTAGAGCTGATCCAGGACGTCCTTCATAATTTCTATAATGAGAACGCATATGACGAGAGTATTAAATCTTGTGGGCAGAGAATAATAGCCACTCTTTATGGTTTTTCCATCAAAAATAAGAAAACATTAGGTTTACTAAGGTATGAATGTTTCGGAAAACTGAGCAAAAAAAAATGTTGCAATTGATCCCAAGTAGCACAAATTGCTTTTTAAAAACTCTATGACTATCTACTCCATCTTTTTATAAAGCTTAATACTTTATAATTAAGAGTTAACAACAATAGTCCAGTGTTAATGAAGTATCTATATACCCAAAATAGGCACAGTTTATACAGCCTCGGTAAACTCTGTAAAAGGTACATAAATGCTTAAAGTAACATTATGGCAACCTCTTGGTTTGGTCTTACCAGCTGTTATAAATCATGTTATATGACTGCTAAGAAGTTGTTATATAATTGCTGCGAGTAAGTTTTTATACAGTAAAAGTTCCTCTAAATGTTAGTTACTGTTTGCAGTTATAAAGCATCGATATCACAGTGTCTCTAGCAGCTTCAATGTGATAACTTTCTTATGGCAAATTATTAGGAAGCTGAATGAATATTACCTGCGAAATAGTGTATGCTGGTTCGTAGAAAACTAAATTTGTCATGGGAAGAAAATTTTTCTGTTGAAATATGCTATTCTACTTCGAAATAAATAGACGCGCCTCCAAAATTCCTTGAATTTGATAAGTTGAAAATTATTTAAAAAAATTTATTTTTTAATTTTTTTCTATAGAATTGTTTTAAAATGACGATATTATCACTTTTGTTTGAATTTCAGACCTAACTTTTTATTGATTTTGGTGGATTTTTGTAGTTTGTAATGAGAAAATGACTGCATAATTTTTTTTTTTTAATAATAATAGTAACACCACAGCTAATTACAACCCCCTTTATCCCGGAAGGCACTAGAAGAGCCTTGTGTGGGAGAAGGCTATACATTTAGAGGCAAAAGGTACTCACACCCAATATTCGAGTATAGTGAAAAAATCCCTCACAGTATTTTCCACTGCAACGACCGGGAATCGAACTCCGAACTTTTGAGTGAGAGGCAAGTGTGCCTACTTCTCTACCATCAGTCATACATAACAGGAAAAATTCGAAAGCAAATCAGATGATATTGGAGGTTATGAAATGGAATAAGTTTAGCTGTATAAGAGTTCTATAAAGGCGGAAGATTGCAGCTACATAGCTCCAAAACAAAATTTCAGCTGAATAAATGCTTTATAAAATTAATACTTCTACTAGACGTAAAAAGCATTTATAAATAATCTATATTAGGGCTGACGTAAATGGCATTCGGCTGAAATAATTACATTGGTGTAAAATTTTGCTTTAAAAACATTTAAAACTCAATGTTATAAAACCATTATAGAGAAATTGCTAAGCTGTAAAACGGATGTATTATACACCTGTTATAAATAAATATATATGGTGTGTATGTGTATAATAGACTGTATTAAGCCTCTTTTAAATTAAAAAAAACTGTATAAAATGCTTTAATAAAGAAGCTTTATATTTATACTGTGAAAGCATTTTACCAGCAATCTTATTCCGCCGAGTTACTTTATAAGCAGTTTAGTGTTGAATAAAGCTTCAATATAACCAATTGAGAGTGGTTTATATTACTTTAGCAACAGTGAAACTGATGAAATTTTCAATGCTGTGACGGATTCAGAAGCGGGTAGCTCTCACAGTAGTATTTAGAGTACATCCAGCATAAGGAGTACAAGAAAGCGACCAATGAAAGTAGCATCAAAGTCCCTAAAAAAAAGAAATCAGCTTAAAACATTTTTACATGTAGATAAAATAAATCTAATCTAATATTTTCAATGTAAATAAAATGTGATTTGTGTCTTTTACCATTTCTATTATTCCTCCGTTAAATCAGATATCTTCTTGTGAAGTTTTTCGAACATTTTGTAGAGCACACGAGTTATATTTATATATACAAACATTTATATAGTAATATGTACCTCGTGCAACAGAAAATCCCTGCGCGCAAGTACATGTATGCCGTAAATGGCCGAAAACCTACATTTTGACGGGGACAAAATTCTTGTACGATAAACGGCCATAAAGTTACAGCGTTTTGAAAATTTCGTAATATTTTCAATAAAAAGGCATTGTAGCCAAACTCGTGGAGCTTTTCACTTGAAATGTGGCAGGCTATTTGTAGGTATTATGAGCCACCTTGACCCAAAATTTCATCTGATTTGGTAAAAGAAACGTACATACATATGAATTACAGGAGGGGGGAGGACTTAACATCACGAAAACTTAAGTGGAGGTTCCTTGAACATTGACAATAAAAGGACCACATTTTCGTTGCTTAATTTATAGTTTAAGGGGTCCAAAGAAAGGTTTAATTTACCCCTTTTTCGAGTTTAAAATAACGTTCTGACACTTGTAGAAGGTAGATATTCTAGGAATATCTTGTTTTTAAGACAACTAACAACTACCCAAAGTTTGGACCTCTACGAAAAATTGTATAACACTTCAATTACCATACTCCACTATTTGGTCAATTCATCAATTCAATCAATTATATTTTTCTGACGCGGCAACAATTGCTGAGGTCTCTAATTCTCATGGATTAGCTCTAAATGAGTCAGGAACTGAGTTATTAGTTTTTAGTAAGGATAGGTGCAAAATGGTTAATGATCCAAATTTTAAAAGACCGCATATCTCGATGTTAAGTTAAGATTTTCCAGTTGTGTTGCTAAATTGGTACAAAAATCGTAACTACTATACATGGATAGGGAGGTACTTAATTCTGATATAAAGCTGATGTTGAAAGTTAAAGAATTAGCATTAATATTACTTAATGAATGTATAAAGTATCGAATAGGGGTCTAATTGTAGTCCAGTTGCTTAGTAAAAAGTAATTACTAATACATTAATGAAAGCCAATCAATTGTAAAGCCAGATATATCTGAATACCTCTCTGCAGTACATTATAGTTCTTGGGTTCCCTTGTTTAAAATAAATTTATTTTTGCTTTTTTATATCACTTATAATAAAACGAAAAAATATTATTTGCACTCTTGTGTGCATTCAGAGAATTAATACTCTTATAGATTATGTCCTATCTTACGGATTGTCAACTGTTTTGTATTTTAAAAGTTTGTTTATAACAATAAAGCTGTGCAATTAAAACTGTGGTTTTATTTTCTGTCATAGGTGAAGTATTGTATTGGCATCTCTTCACTCAAGTATTGATTGCAATGGAGACAAATAATTATCATAGATATGCTTGTTTTTTAAACATAATAATTATTTATTTTAAAAAAACGGACAATTGTAATAATGACAGAGTTGAAGGAAATTACGTCAGATTGTAGAAATCTATTAATGTATAAATTACATTTTTCACTGCAATATTCTTTTAATGTTTTTTTGAATTTACTTAAACTGTTATTTTTAATACTATATGGCAATTTATTATAAATATTTGCAGAACAGTAATAAGGACTTTTTTGATAGTTTGCTATAATTGTCACGATATCATTTGCACATCATCGTGTGTTGTGATTGTCCCTCTATAGGATTCTAGCGGCCCTAATGAGACATTTTAAGTACGGGTAGACAATTCCGTAATATACATTTATTAACTTCGACCTTGTTGTTATATACTTCAGGTTTCGTAATGGAAAAAATGCAAAATTTAATTTATTACACACTCTGAATGTGGTTCTTCTATGATAGTTTATCGTCCACCTGTAGTCCCAAAATTTGTCATTACTAGATTTATTTAATGTATAATTATTCATGGTTAAATTGAGTAGAGGAGGTACGTGCCTTATGTAGAATTGTAATTACATAGTTTTGTAAGTATCTAATATCGATCTGTTATTTTTGCACCAATCCAAAAAATATTCAAAGATAGTTTTAACTATATCCAGGGCCGGTCATAGGCCCAGGCAACTGCCTAGGGCGCCAAACGCCAAACAAATCTCGAGTAAACAATTAAAAAAAACAAAATGTTTATTGTATCAAGTAGTTAGGAAAAAATAAAAACTCCGACAACATTGTGGCCTATTTCCGCTACTGAGGCCTAACACCGACGCCTGTAGATGAGCTACCCCCAACCAGGAATTTTGCTGAACCTCTTCCCTTAAGAAGATTAGGGATCTTTTACTTGCCTAACATTTAATAGACAAGGGACCGACGGCTTTACATCCCCTCCGAAGGATGGTATAACCCCTATACAACCGTCGCCTAAGGTTGTATAGCTTCCGCGCATACACTGATATACAAGCCGCTGGAAGATGTGTGAGGCGAGGATGCAGTCTTCGTCGGAACGGTCACCCATCCAACTACTAACCACGCCTTACATGCTTTACATCGCATATTGAAGTATGTACATAGTAAAGACTCACTCACGCTCGCCCCTGCTATAAAGATAATTTTATTCGTTTTTAAAAGTTTGTACAGAATATAACACAATGTACAGACTTTAGTAAACTAGTCACCACAAAACATTCAACATAAAATTAATAAAATAGGTATAGAGGTGAGCAAAATCAACAATTAAGGAACTCATCTATGTCATAAAATGTCTTATCACACAAAAATTTAAATATTTTATTCCTAAATGACATGTTGCTGTCATTGTTGATACACTGACTAATTTTGTTAAAACATTTGGTACCAATATGTTTCGGCGAATTTTCTCCCAGTGCAAGTCTGGAATATGGTTGATACAAATTATCCTTGTTTCTCGTGTCATACACATGAATATCACTATTTCTAAAGAATTCAGATTAATTTTTTTTATGTACATTATTAACTGGTAGATATATAAACTAGGCAAGGTAAGTATTTGCAAATCTTTAAATAGTGGTTTACACATGGTTCTTAAAATCCTTTTTTGATATTGAAATGCCCTATTAAAATATGAGGAACTTCCCCAGAAAATGAGTCCATACTGTAGTTGAGACTGAACCAATCCATAATAGAGAGTTTTTAGGATGTTTATGGAGACGGTATCTCTTAGATTTCTTATAATATAGCAGACAGTACTCAATTTTGTGCAAACCATATTTATATGCGCTTCCCACGTAAGCTTTCGATCCAAGGTGACACCTAGGAACTTGGTAGTTGTTATACTCAGGATGGATTTATTTAAAATTTTAAGGTACAGATCATAGTTAGTCACAATATTTTTTGGCAGAAAACGTATATAGCATGTTTTATTTACATTTAAATTTAGTCCGTTGTTGCTACAGTAATGACTCATTTCCTGTGATACATTGTTACTATTTATGAGAATCTGTTCAATGGAGTTATGAGACATTAGCATATTTGTATCATCTGCATATAGAAGAAGTTGATTTGAAGTGATACATGTGTTGGGTATATCGTTCATAAAAATTATAAAAAACAGAGGTCCCAGAATCGAACCTTGAGGCACTCCCAGGTTTATATTTCCAGTTTTGGAGTTAACGCCATCTACAACAGTAGTTTGCGTGCAATTTTGTAGATATGAGGCTGCCCAGCTGTATGGTGCCCCTCTTACTCCAATGCCCTCTAATTTTCTAAGTAACAAACTATGATCTATAGTATCAAATAGTATTTTAGTTCATTTCAAAGATATATTTTAAAAACAAAGTGCTTGCCTTGTTTTACTTTAAGTTTTACTCTAATGCCTCTCACAAAGTAGGCTATGGACTTCAAATTTTTGTTAGATATTAAGTGAGATATTTGGTGTCGCCCTCGTAAAATAGGTAGATGGTATAGTGATGTAACATGAGAAAAATTTAATTTTGTAGGAAAAATACCCTATTTTATAGAAAGGTTCATTAGGAAACACAAAGGTTTTAACATACAATGTATACAACAGTTTAAAATGTTGTAATTTATTTCATCGGGGTCGGTAGAAGTCCTATTTGTTACTGAATTTAGAGCAGATATTTCATGAGGTTGAATAACGTCAAAAAACAATGAATTCATTGCTTATGAGAGAATGGTCTGATATATTTGTATTATTCTGTATAATTGTAATATCTTCAACAACCTTTTCATTACTTGGCGTCATCTTATTAATAATTGGCCACATTGTTTTATTGGGATTTGACGACTTTTTATAATGTCATAAATAGTTTTTTTTGTTTCTTTTATTTTCAAGGAAAAATTATTTTTCTCTTCTAAATAATATAGCCGTAATTCATCTCAGCATCTGTATGTGTATATACAATATGTCCATGGCAAAGCGGTATTATACGTGTAAATGACAAAAAAAAATTAAATCTTAAACAAAAGATCTTGTATTCTGGTCTTGCTTCGTCCAAAACTTATTTTTAGTATGTTTGAATTTGTAAAATTTATAGATGGCGCTGGTAACAGCTTAAAAATAAAAATCGCATCATGCTTCAAGTAAAATATGTCATGGAAACAAAAATAATACTGATAATTTGGTACATCCCATCCTGTGAATGGTTTCAGATCTCGTGGTCTATAAAAAAAGTACTTTAATCTTCGATCTTACTTAGAGAATAATTTTTATTATACACATATAGTACAATATCACAAATTTTCACATTAAAAAATTGTATACATATTGAAGATATAAACAAAGGCAATTAGATTAACATAACATAAAACTTAATTTAAGGAAAAAACAAGTATGTAATCGAATTAATACTATGACGAGGCAACTTGTTTTAGGGGACCCTCTAAATATAATGCCAAAGCATTGGCCTTTTCTTTAAGCATCCCAAATCCTACATTATTTCTTGCATATAAACATAGCAATACGTTAGCGACTTGTGTGATTGCTATACGGCCCTCTAAGCATTCCATTAGAATTATTTGAGGACGATCTTCTCTAAATGCATTTCGGCCATTCTTTTCGTAAGCGCTCCAAATGTTACTCGCTATGGCTGCTGTTACTCTAGCATCCTTATCTCCGTAGCCACTGTAGGCCAGCAGTGATCCTTCTGCATTTAGAAGTCTACGGTAAATAAAATAAAAAGCATTAGGAATAATCTTTGATATTTCACAGGACTTTATACTACTTTTAAACTAAAACTTATCTATTGTATTTCTACGTTGAGCGTTGCATTTAAGATTATAGGTTAAAAAGGCACATCAATATCTTGAATGTTTTAATGGCATTACATATGTGAATGTATCTCTGTTCCTGGTTTTCAATTTTTGTGACCAAACATATATAAACAATACTTTTCTACTTACAGCGTTGTCTCAACTCCTCCTGTGTTTGCCTGACTCAATACTTGAGTTAATGCTTTTGGTTTTAACATATTTGCTTATATTTTGAGCAACAAATTGTTAAATTCTTTAATTTGTATCTTTACCAAGATTTCATGAACTTTATTACTTCTGTTTTGACATCTGTCAACAATGTGTATCAACGGAAGAGGAAGAATTCATTCTTTAGTATAGCCCGAAACATTTATACCCGAAAGGATAATAAATTATGTCAAGATAACTTAAACTATAAAGGCCATAAACGTGAAAGAACAAGATAACCTAACCTAGTAAATAAAGCTGAATGAAGGCAATAATCGTTCAGCAAGAAAAATGTTTCGAATTATGGTTTCATTAATACAGCCAATTTTGTAGTTTATCATTTATTGGTTTGGTAGTTGTACTGAAGTCTGTAGGTAGTATTCTACACTGACAAACGTAAAATTTGCTTCCGTAAATCTTAAAAGAACCAGTCGGCTGCTGGTGGACGAGCAAGTTAACCCAATAGCAATGTGTAGTTTTAAACATAAACACACCATATATGTAGACAACCCCCAAAACCAAAGGCTGTCCGGAAGGGTGTCACACATTTGAAAAGACGCAGACAAAATCTATTACCTACCAACATTGCCAATGTCGGTGTCGGGGATCGAACCCAGAGCATAACAGAGTTATACCAAAGCGAATTTGCCACATAACGTGCTCTGACTGAGTTAAACACACATAACTAATTATTTGTGTGATTAATTGTATAAAGTGTGCGGTTCTTTAAATCCTCCACCGCCATTATATAGTGTCTAGTTTTAGTTATACAACTACATGTAGATAGAAATAGCGTACATCTTCTAATGACGTGCTTTAATATGTCCTTTAACCTCAATGTTGTAGGTAGTCATTTTTCAAGAACACAATGATTTGAAAATGGACAATATATGTTATATGAAAATATACCCTGTATCTCTGAGACATTGGCCTCACCACTCTCAGCGGTATTATATTACATAGATATCAAATAACGACTCCTCTCAGCATCCGCTCTCCCGAGAATTAGATAAGATTGTATTCTTGCAAAACTGCATAATTGCAGTTCCTTTGTTCCCAAAGGTTATAAATGGGAGTAGTGTACTTTCAGACGGCAGTCTTAAACTCATGTTGGAATAAACAAGTCAAAATTATTATTGTTTTAATTTATAAAGAGTCAACGTTGACTCCATTAATAAATAAATAAAGTTTTTAAAAAGTGATTTCAACAATCGATTATCTAACATTGGCGCAGTCGGTAGGATCTGAAAAACACCCTGTAACCCAGAGGTGGTGGATTTCAATCCTTCAATCAGCAAAGAATCTACGAGAAACAAGAAAAATACAATTTCAAGCAGACAAGCAACGTCTCAACAAGCTCACAAGAAGCATCATATACACATCGAGAAATAATTAGCAAGTAAGAAACATTCCTGGCCCCTGAAAGTCGGTGTCTTCGGCACTTGGAACACTTCACCGTGGATAGGAACACCTAGTGATACCCCTGACGGTACATCCCAGTGTAGCAACGCTTACGAAACCGCATTCGACCTTCTATCTGGACCCCAGGCATGAAGATAGTAATGTAAGTAATTTAAGAATCATCTCGATTTATTTTCTATTTCAAACTGCACTAAACATTTATATTTTATCATTCGTACATTGCATTCACATTTGCATTAAACCCACGACAGTTCTGCAATCTAATTTAGTTGAATATATTATCTAAATATCGTATTACTTTAGCCGATATTTTATTTTATTTTAACACATAAATATTTTCATTGCAATCAATATATTAATTTGACATATATCAAGTTTAATCTTTATCTTGTAACGTTTTTATTGCAATTTAATACTACTACTACTAATAAAGGTTAACGTATTGTTTATACCATATGACTATAATATCTGAATAAGTGCAAATACCATCGCAAAAATAATTTGTTACATACTTTATACAGAAAAGAATACAATTTCGTTTCCTTTTATTCATTATTATTGCCAGTGGCGTACTCTTGCACCTTTTACAATTAATTTTTATTATTTTTTTGTGTGTACCAAATTAATTTTTGTTTGTTTATCTGAAATTTATATACAAATCTTAATAATACAAAATGGCGAACCAACCAAATACTACAGCAAATAATACCAATAACGCTGATGAAACTCTTACCATAGAACCCTACAGGTTAAGTGAGATTTTCTCAATAGTTCCAGAGTTCGACGGGAACCCCATTTTCCTACAAACCTTTATTTCCGCGTGTGTTTTCGCGAACGGAATGTCTATAGAGGACCAGCGTATTTTACTCACCCTGCATATTAAAAACAAACTTCGCGGAAAAGCTGCCGAATTAATAAATTCGAGGAACCCTGCCACTTGGGCAGAAATTAAAAGCCTACTTGAGGCGCATTTCGGTGATTCACGCGACTTGACAGCCCTTATACAAGACTTACAACGGATTCACCAACTACCTAATGAAACTGCCCTGACATTCGTATCTCGTTTACAAACACATAATGCCAAAATGCACGCTGCTGTGCAAAAACAGACTTTGACGTTGGAAGAAAAGACAGCCCAATCATCCTTAATTGAAACCATGACTCTAACAACACTACTTACCGGACTAGAACCCAAACTTGGACAAATAATCCGTGCCGGAAATCCCAGCGACATGCTAGAAGCAATCAATAGAATCAAACGCGAACTCCAACTGTCCTACTTCGAGTCACAAAAATTCCCAAAACAAACTATCAACAAAAACCCCATCCAGAACCAACAGAGGCGTCCCAACTCCCAACAATTCTGTAATTTTTGCAAACGTAACGGGCACAATTTTAATGAGTGCCGTACAAGACTACAATTCTCACAACAAAATCAGAACTTTAGACAAAACAATTTTGCCAGTCCTCCACAATTTTCTAGACCGAATTTCCAAAATTCTCCCAACCATCAATATCAAAGAAATTTCACGCCGCAACAAGATTTTCAACAGAATAGGCCTTCTGTAATAAGACCTAATCCGAACTTTCAGAGATCCCCAAATCAACAAAATTCAAATTTCAATCCTAACTTTAACAGACAAAACCCGCAGAGAACACATCACGTTAATTTTGACAATCATTTCGACTCTCAAAATTATGATACTAATTTTTACCATGAAACTGATAATTTCAGCGACCCACAATTCCATAACTTCGGAAATTATCAAACTAATTCTAGCCTTGATAATATGGCAAACATGCCACAAGTAAATTATGACGATTACCCCCATTTCCCGCAAAATAACGACGATAACATGCCATACCAAAATGAGAATTATACAGCTAATTCTCAGATGTCGCAGGATTATACTGCTACTCCTCAGGATTTTCCATTAGGCCCGGAGTATTCAATGAATACTCCAACCCGAGAAATAAATTTCGAAGTGGACCAAATGTCCAACCAAATCCAAACATTAAACCTGAACGACAATTACAACCCCCTACTGAATTTCTCAGACCAGAACTTCGCTTAAATTGGCCTACACACACACTATTGACCGTGAATTCTAGTAATCTTTATTTCATAAATGACATTTCGAACAAATTTAAACTCTTAATTGATACTGGCGCAGGTATTTCGATTTTTAAGCATAAGACGGCGGAAAATTTTAAAAATAGATCTCCAGAAAACGCGATTATACAAGGCATAACCGACGAAAAAATTAAAATTAGCGAATCTGTTCTTATACCATTTAACGCACGCGACCCGCACAGAGTCTATATTCACGACTTGGACATAGACTTTGACGGATTATTAGGTGCCGACTTCATGGAACACTACGAATGTAGAATAGATTTCAAAACCAGGCAACTAATTACAAATTTTAAAACATTGCCCATCTTCAAAGTAACTGACGATTCCCCAACACCCGAAATCAACAAAATCCGACAAAATTATAATTCTAGCCAAAATACCATCCAAATTGACGGTCGCACGGAAAAGGTTTACAAACTAAAATGCAATCTTAGAAACACTGACGCTGTACTGTCAGCGCAGGAAAACGAAAAAGTTCGTTTGCCTAATGCTCTTGTTAGGGTAAACGAAAATGGAGAATTTTTGACAACCGTAATTAATGCAAACGCCATTCCGAAAATTATAAATTTTTCTAATCTAAAATTAGAACCATTGCAAAAATTTAAATCGATTTTTAATTTAAATGTTCAAAATTCCGACTCACACATACAGACCGACCGATCATCTGAAATTATTAATCAGTTACGTTTAGATCATCTAAACTACGAGGAAAGTGAACTAATTACGCAACTTTGCCTAGACTTTTCTGAAATATTTTACCTGGAAGGAGACAACTTGACTTTCACTAACGAGATTAAACATTCAATCGACACTAACAATTCTAAACCTGTATTTACAAAATCGTATCGCTACCCTCAATGCCATAAACAAGAAGTCAAAACACAAGTTTCTAAAATGCTGGACCAAGGCATAATCAGACCTTCAATTTCTCCCTGGTCATCTCCCGTTTGGGTTGTACCCAAAAAACTCGATGTCTCTGGCAAACAAAAATGGCGAGTCGTAGTAGATTACAGGAAATTAAACGAATTGACTATTGACGATAAATACCCTCTCCCAAATATTTCTGACCTTTTAGACCAACTAGGCAAATGCCAATATTTTACCACACTAGACTTAGCTTCTGGATTCCACCAAATAGAAATTGACGCGAAAGACATTCAAAAGACTGCTTTCACAGTCGAAAACGGTCATTTCGAATTCGTTAGAATGCCATTCGGTTTAAAGAATGCTCCATCAACGTTTCAAAGAGTGATGGATAATATCTTGTTAGGAATCCAGAATGAACGCTGCCTTGTTTACATGGACGACATTATCATTTACTCCCCTACTATTCACGATCATATTTCCCGACTGACAGAAGTATTCAAACGCTTAAGGAAAGCTAACCTCAAAATTCAACCCGACAAGTGCGAATTTCTACGCAAAGAAGTCGCTTATCTAGGACATCTTATAACAAAAGACGGTGTTAAGCCAAATCCCAGTAAAGTAGATGCCATTTTAAATTTTCCTCATCCGAAAAATCAAAAGGACATTAAATCTTTCTTAGGTTTAGCGGGCTATTATAGACGCTTTATTCCAAATTTCTCTAAGATTTCAAAGCCCCTGACCAAGCTACTACAAAAAGACACTCCCTTTAACTTTGACAATGATTGTATGAATTCGTTCGACAACTTAAAGCAAACATTGACGACGACTCCGATATTAATATATCCTAATTTTGATGAGCCTTTCATCCTAACTACCGACGCGAGCGCATTCGCCATCGGATCGGTACTCTCTCAGGGAAATATAGGCAAAGATCTACCAATTGCATACGCTTCCCGAACTTTATGCGGTGCGGAAACAAAGTATTCCACCATTGAAAGGGAATTATTGGCCATAGTATGGTCAGTAAAACAC
Organism: Leptura quadrifasciata; assembly: GCA_963675555.1. Lineage (NCBI taxonomy): Eukaryota > Metazoa > Arthropoda > Insecta > Coleoptera > Cerambycidae > Leptura > Leptura quadrifasciata. The sequence continues at coordinate 96,541,045 of OY776679.1, forward strand.
TTTAGACCATATTTATTCGGTAGAAAATTCAAACTAGTCACCGACCATCGACCACTTACCTGGTTATTCTCAATAAAAGACCCAGGAAGTAGACTTGCCCGCTGGCGACTCAAACTAGAGGAATACGACTACGAAATCGTTTACAAGCCCGGAAAAATCAATAAAAATGCCGATGCCCTCTCTAGAATCAAAATAAACCATTTTTCCAAATGTTCTAAATTCCATTCCAAAATCTTAGCCGCGAACGAAGACACAGACGATGACGGAAATCCAGACAATGACGATGAAATCACAAACGAACAAATAATTCAAGAATTTAATACTTTCTCCCGACTATACAAGACCAAATCTTTAATTGACTACTCTAAAATTCAAACTTCGAATAAACAACTCCTAGACCGAGAAAACAAACACATCATAACTTTCTTTCAACAAAATAACCTAAGAGATTTTCATCACCAAATTATTGACGACATTTTCGAGGAAAACCCTGAATTTTACGACGACAAAATAAATATCCTCTCTAGTAGATCGGTTAGACATAGGAAATACTATATCATTCCTCTACCCTTTGACCCTGAATCTGTAGTAGAACATTTGTTCTTAGCAATATACAAAAATCAAAATGAATTAGATCTTTCTAATACTTATCATGTCGAAAATAACTTAGACCTCCCCATACTCGAAATTCTGTCATTTATCTTCGCAGAAAAGGACCTAAAGCTCATTATCTGTCAAAACCTAGTACAAACACCTGACGAAGACCAAAGACCGATAATTCTTGACCAAAACCATACCGGCAAAAACAACCTACATCGCGGAATAAACGAGACGATGCGTAGGATCAAAAACAAATACAATTGGCAAGGACTAACCAAAGATGTTGAAAATTTCATTAAAAATTGCGAAATTTGTCAACGGACTAAAATTTGCCGTAAAAATCTTAACAACCCTCTAGTAATCACTGAAACCCCGAGAACACCTTTCGAAAGAATTAACATTGATCTATTCGAATTTCCTACACGAAATTACGCTCTAACTATCCGCGACGAACTTACAAAATTCACACAAGCCTACGCAGTACCGGATAAAAGCGCAAAATCTGTGGTAAATACCCTATTGTTATATTTTCAACATTACGGTACCCCACTAAGGATTCACTGTGATTACGGCGGTGAATTCGACAACAACTTACTAAAAGACCTCTGTACCCTCTACGATATAAAACTGACATATTCTAGCGTAGGACACCCCCAATCTAACGGTTCTATAGAACGCTTTCACGCTACCTTAGCCGAAATGATCCGAATTCACAAAACTGAAAACCCAAATGAACACCCTTTTACCATATTACCATATGCAGTAATATGCTATAACAATTCGGTTAATAAAACGCATGGTTTTACACCATACGAACTGGTTTTTGGACACACAGCTAATAGACCACCAGAGACCCTGTACAACCAAAAAGACCTAATAACTAAATATGTTAGGGACTTAAATAATAGGATATCTCACTATTACCAAATTGCACGCAGTCGGACCGAAGCGCAAAAACAAAAAGCTAAAGTCAGATTCGACAGAAATATCCCAGAAAATCGCCCCACGTATAACGTTGGAGACGAAGTATATGTAAAGGAATCCCAAATCAAAAGTAAGTCACAAAATAAATTCAACGGCCCTTTCGAGATCAAAGAAATTTTCCAAAATTCTGCCACTTTGTTAAATCCCGAGACAAATCAAACAAGTAAAGTAAATTTTGATAGAATGAAACCATATACTGAAGATTAAAATTTATTTTCAGGTTTCTACTGCTGTTCGGATCAGCATTTTCTCAATACGAAATAACACCAATAAACAATACTATCGGTGTTTACTATCACAAAGACACGGACATTGTCATCTCACACAAGAAATGGACGTTACTCGTACATAAAAATATATCGACCTTTAAGACAGCTCTTGACAGAAACGACAAAATCTTACAGACAATCCTTACCACCCTTGACCCAGCATACAAAAACATGAACGAATTCGCGAGTGAGGTTAAAACGCATTTAAGCCTCCTAGGACAAATCTCAAAATCCATACAAACTAAATTTGACGAAATACATCTCGACACGAAACGCTACAAACGCGGAATCATAAACGGAATTGGTTCAATATTCAAAGCAATTACCGGAAATTTAGACGCAGAAGACGGTAAATACTACTCTGACTGTATCAATAAACTAAACCAAGACGAACGTCAGATAGAAAATTTGATGAAAAATCAAATATCAGTTACAAATTCAGTTATTAAAAATTTTAACACGACAATTCAAAAACTACTAATAGACGAGGAGACATTCAACAAAGACATAAAAGAAATCGAATACGCAATCTTAGACATTACGTATAACGTACGAGCAGTTGAAACAAAATTAAAATTCTTGGAAATTTGTGAACAACTCATGGCGAGCTACCTATTTATAGAGGACAACCTCAACGATATTTTAAATTCGATCACTTTCGCGAGACTCAAAGTAATTCATACGTCTATCATTAATCCCCAGGATTTGGTAAACTCATTGCAGGAAATTTCACAAAACCTACAAAAGGACAATTTGCCACTCCCTATTAAACTTTCAAATATTGCACAGTATTTAGATATTATTGAATTAAAAGCTTTCCAAATGAACTCAGAATTAGTATTTGTATTAGATATACCCCTAGTAAACCCTCAAACGTACTCTGTTTTCCAATTATACCCCATTCCTATCTTAGATAGTAGAACTGGTCTGTATCATATTTTGTCAACTTCTCAAAAATATATCGCGAGAGATGATGATTCTTTGATGTACATACCCGTTGCTGACCTCAGAGAATGCAAGCCACTCCATACCAATACTAAATTATGTCCAAATTTGTTTGCATATCCAATTGACAACAACGCCATATGCGAAGCCCGCCTTTTCAAGGATCTACAAACCCTACCAGAAAACTGTCAAACGTTAACTATCATCGGCCAAGGATACAACATCCAAAAACTAGATGAAAACGTGTGGATGATCATCAATACAGAGCCACTACAAATGAATATCAATTGCCCGAAGGAGACTTCAAAAACCGACACCATCTTCAAAAACTCTATAATTAAATTACAACCAAATTGCTACGCCTTCATAGGCATCACGAAGATCCAAGCTAGCACAGACGAAACGACAGACGTGAAGAACGACGCTCACCCCATACAAATCCCTTTCGAGTGTTGCAACCAGGTTCCGGACAAAGTTCGAGTGCCCAATCTGAAACCACTAAAACTAAGCGATCTGAACACCGAAGACCTCGATATCGCCAGACACCAATTAGACCAGTATTCAAAAGACTTAGACGACCTAATCAAGGAACCCTTCATCACGAGACACATTTCTTGGTTTACCTACCTTACCATAGTGCTAATTTTCGGACTCTTATTCTTGTATCTATTCTGTAAGTGTAAAGCAAGAAGACGAAGACTAGCCATCAACGTTTCCACGACTCCTTCATCTCCACCAAGGCCTAGTGAACCCCTCAGGACATTTACTAGCCTATTTCATCAACGAAGACGACCCCCACTAAGAAGAGAGGACGAAGAAGGTGAAGACATCGAACTTAATTAAACCAGACTGTTTGTGCCTTTTACTGACTTTTTGTACCAAGACTCTTCAGTGAATTTTTACTTCATTTCATTGTTTATTTAGTGTATTTTATTATTCCTATTTTTTTGTTAGTTTCAAATGACTAACATTTTAACATGCTTTTCGTAACACAAACAAGCTAATACGCTTGCGTCTTACGCCTAGCATTTTTTACATTTTATGCTTTTACATTTTACGCTTTTTGTATTTTTACATTTTATATTTTACATTTTATATTTTTATATTTTTCAATCTTACAATTTTACCATTTTACATTACTTTATATTTTTGAATTCTTGTTAAATCACAAATTTTGTTCAACTTAAAAGTTGCTGTATAAACAACAACTTTTTTTATAAGGGGGAAGTTGTTATATGAAAATATACCCTGTATCTCTGAGACATTGGCCTCACCACTCTCAGCGGTATTATATTACATAGATATCAAATAACGACTCCTCTCAGCATCCGCTCTCCCGAGAATTAGATAAGATTGTATTCTTGCAAAACTGCATAATTGCAGTTCCTTTGTTCCCAAAGGTTATAAATGGGAGTAGTGTACTTTCAGACGGCAGTCTTAAACTCATGTTGGAATAAACAAGTCAAAATTATTATTGTTTTAATTTATAAAGAGTCAACGTTGACTCCATTAATAAATAAATAAAGTTTTTAAAAAGTGATTTCAACAATCGATTATCTAACATATATATAATTTTGTCTTATGGATCAAATATTGTTCTACATCTTTGCAAAAAGATACAAATAAGATTCATAGATGTAATTGCGCCTATGAGTTATGTAAAACAAGGATAGATTTTCAGACTCGGTAGTGTTTTCTATTTAGAAATTCAAAATTAGGGTTCTAAAAAAAAGAATGGAGATCAACTCTTCATCCTTTAAATTCGGGCTGTGTGTGTTCGGGAAAATTAGGACCATCATTTGAATTTGAAATGCCGTAGTGGCAACACTGTCAATAATGGTGTCATCTTGTTTCTAATGTCAGTTTGTGTTTTTTTGTATTTGTGTTTTTAAGTTTATTTTTAATTCTACTTTTTAATTTGTTTATCGTTGTGTTTTTTGTTCTGTGTGCAGTCACCGGTTAAATTTCAATCAAAATTTGGAAACATCGGTAAGTTTTTATTTAGTATATACACTTAACCTATACATCTTTGGGAATGATATTTACAATTTACAAAAAAATAAAAAATATCACAAAAATAATTCTCTTTACTATAATAAGTATGCATTTCAAGCGTTCCATGCCGGGTGGCAATCTCTGCCAACATTCCAGAAGTCTTCTAGTTTACGGTAGATTTTTTGCCCTTTATCGTTGTAGTTTAAGGCCTGACATATCCTACAGTAGTGAAAAGACTCGCTCTTGAAATAGCCATGCTCGTTTAACACTTTAAAATCACGTTTCCACTTGTAGTAATCCTTAAATTCACCTGTTGTGTTTAACCTGTAAATGAATTGTGCCAACACCGCAGGGCTGGCAAAATCATCGACATTTATATAAGATCCTAGCGGTAACATCTTCTTGTAGTTCTCCACATTTGCACCCATAACTATTGGTATCGAGTTCTTGTGGTAGGCATTCCACCATAGCTTCTCGGTGATGTATTCCTCACAGTTTGAGTTTTCAAATGATAAATAAAATAAATAGTTGTCTATGGTTGGACAGTCGGTCCTGAAGTGCCCTGGACACCTAAAAATGATAAAATAAAATAAAGGAATTCGTTTCAAAAGGTCGTTGTTACGTTTTCAGAGGCCCACAGGCGCCATAGACGTCAATTTTAATGTACTTTTGCAGCTCTTTGACGTAATCCCATCGGTGGTTTTTCCCTCCACAATTGGAACCCATGATTGTTAGTAACACGTCCCTTTTTTTGTTTAAAGTTATTTTCATCGTTTCCTCTGGAATTTTTCTTAAAATGGTCCTTCCGTATGGTACAGGTATGTCCGAGTTCATCCTGTAAATAAGAAAGTGAGTTACACCTTGAAACATTTCGTTCTAAAAAGGAAATTTTGGGCTAGATTGCATCCGGGAATATTCACCTACAATATTTACAATTACCTGTAAGTCATGGACCAGTTGAAGATTCCATCAAAATCCTTGATTTTCACCTTGGAACTTAAGAATGTGTGATGAGGGCTTTCGTCGGTGAGAAATGCCCATATCTGGCCAGGGTTTCTTTTTCCGCTTGGCAGGTCTTTTACACCTTTCATTCTATGTAAGTGAAAAATCACTATATCAGCAGTTTTTATGGAAGAGTCGCTATAAGTTATATCACAGTTTTTGACGGGGCAGTGTTGAAAGGGGTCTATCCTGAAAGTAAAATTCGTCAAAATTACTCTAAAGTTTAATTCATTAACTGTGATATTATTTAATTAATGTTGCTGCTCAAATAATATTTATGAAAAATGAAATCTTGCATTGCGTTGTTTTAAACAAATTATTTCTCTGAAGAAAAAGGGCAAAGTTCAATAAAAGTTCGCCTTAAAAAGTACTATTTTCAATTACTAACCAAAATGAAATTCAATTAGCGGCGTAAAGAAAGGGGGTGCATTGTTTTTAATCCACAATATTTTTGTTCCATTTTTTTTTTCATATTTTGGTACAGAAATATTGGTTTTCTGATCAAATTTACACAAACAGCGTAGGACCACTGGATGTGGAAGTAATAGATTTAACAGAAGATGTTACACGATATTGTTATGTACACGCCTACGCCCTCTTTCGTAGAGAGGGATAACCAACCTTAAGACAAATAAAAATCACTTTGTATGTACTTAAGCATCTAAAATATGAGGGAATGTCGACATTTTTATTCAGCAAAAGATGTCTTTGAACTTGCCTTAACAAAACTGCTTGTATTTCTTACCAAACATGCATTATAAGATAATTTTTGTAATAGAATTTTATTTCTCGACATATAACATACTTATATCTAGTAATTGATTCGATATTGCTAAATAATTTATTTTTGGATGATTTATTAATTTTATTGGTAGCATTAAACATTTAATTATATCGATTATTTAATACTTACAATCAATTTAATTAGTTGTAATTTTTTTTAATACTTGGAAAATTTTATTAGCGAGCAGATACGTTTCTGTTAATAGTACATTAAACAAGTTTAGAAAAGCAAAGTTTTTCTTACGAGATTTGTTTATACTATTTTTTCGCATTTTTTAATAAGTAATTATAAGCAAATAGTGATAGATATGGATATATTACAAAGTTTGAAATTTAAAAAAATTTATAGTAGGTATAGTTCAAGTAATAAATTCCCGAGACAGAAAAAACCCAACAGCAACTTTACGACATAATTATTATCGTCGCGGGCTATGGCGCTAGTTGAAATAAATAGATCCCAGTAAATAAAACACGCAACAGAAACTTTACGACATAATTATATCGCCGCGGGCCATGGCGCCAAGCCTGACATGAAACATTCCCGACGCACATTAAAAACCTATAAAGGTAAGCGAGTCAATTTGCGAACAGCACAAAAAAGATTACCGGTATTTTAATGAGGTCGTAAAGTTTTTGTTACGTCTTTTATGTCTCAGTTTCTTCCTACTTGTACTATACTTGTGTAGGATTTCCGTAACCTAGTAACTGACACGGCTTTGTTTATCAAAAAGCGGGTAAATAGATCATCTCGTACCGTGATGAGGGTTCGAACCCTTTAGTGACACTTTATTAACAACTAAAATACGTAATGCGAGTATTTCTTTAGGTTAGTTCGTTAAGTTAAATATGTTAATATTATCTGATGTAGTATAGTTGCTTATGATAGATAAATTACCCTTGTCATTTATGAGTGACGTGTCACGGCACGAGATGGTCTATTTACCCGCTTTTGTTTATCATTCAAGAATACAGATAGAGAATCATAATAGTTTTCAGGGAGAACAAGTGGAATTGAATAAATAACTGGTTAACTTTTCAAATTTAAATAATTGTACTTATATATATATATATATATATATATATATATATATATATATATATATATATATATATATATATATATATTATTATTATTATTATTATTAGCCGTTACTCGAGTCCGAGTATAAAAATGTTACAGTCGATAAATTGTGTACAATAAAAAACAAGTAAAAGGTGTAGTCTATTGTAATTCCCATTCATCTACGGTGCACACGACTATGGCTATAGAGACCAATTCGGGAGAGCACATGTCGACCGCAGTCAGGACAAACATAGACCTGGTTAGGTCTTGGATTCGGCCTTCTTGCAGCAACATTTCCTTGATAGCTGGCCACAACCCCTCGCCATTCAGTTCTGTCCGCTGCAAGTTGTTCCCATTGCTCGTCTGCAATACCGCAGGATTTTAGATTTTCATGGAGAGCGTCTTTGAACCTCTTTCGTTGACCGCCACGCCTTCTTCTACCGCTTAGCAATTCACCATAAAGTGTACATTTAGGAAGGCGGTTATCATGCATACGATGAACGTGACCTGCCCATCTTAGGCGTGCTCTTGAAATAAGCACCTCAATTGGAAGGCTGTTTGCTCTCCTGAGTACTTCCACGTTTGATATGTGATGGAACTAACGGATTTTCATCATACTTCTGAGGTGTCTTTGCTGAAAACGTTCTAATTCTTTCACATGACGACGGTAAGTGACCCAGCTTTCACATCCATATAGCAGTGTTGGAATGACAACTGCTCTGTAGACAGCCATTTTCGTTGACAAAGCAAGGTCGTGGTTGTCAAATACTCTCTCTCTAAGTCCCCAGAGTGCTCTAGATGCAGCGTTAATTCTATTGCGAATCTCGCTGTCCATGTTTGCTTTGTCATTAACAACGTTGCCTAAGTAATTGAACTGATCCACCACTTCAAGAGAATTTCCGTTAAGTGTAATGTCTATTTGGTTCATTTGATGAGGAGTTGACATAATCTTAGTCTTTCCAATGTTGATTTTAAGTCCCAAGGAATCATAGCTCTGGGCATACACATCTAAAAGTTCTTGAAGCTCTGCCGGCGTAGAGGCTAAAAGTGCACAGTCATCCGCATACTGGAGATCACAAATGAATCGTGTGCGTGTCTTCGTGAAAGCTCTAAAGCGCCCTATGTTAAAGAGACCGCCATCAAAACGGTATCTGAGACATATATATATAATAATGATATAACAATGTTTCCAATATTTAAATAAACAATGTTCTGTTTTTATTAACACTGACATTACTATATAATAAAGTGACAGTTTGATGTGGTAAAGTGCCACTTTATTAAACGATTTTGAATTTAGTAAAATAGCTTATTATCAGTCAAAATGCGAAAAAATTTTTACGTTACCATTTTTGAAAGGAAATAACCTTTATATTATGTTTGATCGTTTTTTGTTGCTCTGAGAGAATCACTATTTATTGTATAGAATACAAAAATATTGCATTATGGTCGTGAGCAAAAAAAAAATAGGACGTCTTATAACGGTATTTTGCTAGAATCTAGTTGTGTATATCTAACTTTAATTTTTGTGACATTGTCAGTTAGTTGTCATAATTTATTCCAAGTGTGCAAAAAACTAATATGCCTCATATAAGCGATTTAGTTAAATCTGGAGTTATTGCTAAAGCCGAAGATGGATGGTCAATGAGACAAATTGCACTGCGTTTAATATTGACAAAAATTCGGTGTGTAACATTTTAAGAAACTGGAGTATAAATGGTACGATTAGTAGAAATCCTGAATCAGGGCGACGAAGGATATCAACTCAACAACAAGATTTGCAATTGGTAAATGCTTTAATAGAAAATCCATTTTACTCAGTTATTCAGGCTGCTGAAGAAACGAATTTTCCTGGATCGAGTAGTACTGGTCGCCGGCGAGTAAGAGAATCGGAGCTACGCTGTCATGCAGCAGCACAAATACTTACTTAAAGCTGAACATAAAGAAGCTCGAGTAGGATTTGCGCGTGAATTTTTAGCGCATGAGGTAAATTTTTGGAACTGTAATCTTTACAGACGAAAAAACTTTCCAATCAACACACAGCGGTCGTATTCGTGTTTAGCGCCCTCCGAATACTCGATTCGATGAGAAATATATATCTAACAATGATAAAAGTGGTAGATTTTCCGTCAATATGTGGCTTGGATATCGACACGTGGTCCTGGTGTTTTGTGTTATATTGAGGAACGATTTAATAGTGAAACGTATATTAGGATTTTAGACAATATTATGCTCCCTTCTGTGTCACAATTATTTCCTAATAATGAGTGCATATTTCAACAAGACAATTGTTCCGTTCATACTACCCATATCGTAACTAACTGGTTTCAAGATAACAACATCAATGTTCTTAACTGGCGCAGTTATACTCCAGATCTTAACCCTGTGGAAGAAGTATGGGGACTACTCGTAAGAAGTATCCAAAAATGAAATGTGAGACCACGGAATGCCGAAGAATTACTGAAAATAGTAAATAATACATGGGAAAATATTATTACTAATGATTATTGTGTAAGGTTATTTAATTCTATGCCAAACAGACTTATAGAAGTTATAAACAGAAATGGTGCAATAACGAAATATTAATAGTCAGTTTCTTGTTAAGTAGGATATCCTTTGTCCTTTGATCCAGGACACACCAAATTTTTGTTAATGTTATAACGCAGTGCAATTTGTGTCATTAACCATCCATGATTTACTGTAGCAATAACTACAGCATTAAAATAAAAAGTAAATTAAAAGTGATATCTGTTTTATTTCGGCTACTCATTACATATTCAAATAGAGACAGATTTACATTAGAAAAAAAAGTTGTCCTAATTTTTTCTGCTCACGACGACAGTACCATTTTTAGCTACTATTTTGTTTTGGTTAAGATTCGGTGTATTTTTTGTTTGTGATGATACCATCACCATTTTTTTCGTCAATTAAATATGATATGCGTGAATATATGGTAAATAACATATATTTTTTTTGTATATTAACCACCGTAGCGAATAGAATAGACAGAAGTTGGTTTTTAATTAATTTCTTTATGTGTGCCACAAAGATATCTCACCCACACCATTTGTATACCAACTGTAATCCAAGCATACATTGGACACCATTCATATGTCATTGTCTTGCAGTGTCGGACTGGTTTCATTTAGCCCTGTGGGCAATTAATAATAATTGTAATTTGGTAACTACGCTCCACCCAACCACTTAACCAAACATATAAATTAATATTTCATAGTTTTTAAATGTCGTTTATCGCCTGGCACGATAGCTTAATGGTGTACAGCATGCTGTGTTACGAGTATGCTTAATCAACTGTCTGGCGTTTACTGGGTTCGATGCTCAGCTTCTACGTTTCGTCCATATTATGGGCGGCAACGGCGTGGAGGTTGTTTCTTGTTTTGTTCTACTTTCTTCAAGATTATTGTAAATAAATTAGAAGAAATTAAATTTATACGTACTTTTTGTTCGAAAACTTCTTTAAATGTCTGTTTTCTATCTTCGGTCCGTATTTCCATACTAGTATCTGATAATGTTTCTCCCGTAGAGTAATATCGGGTTCCTTTTCTTCCAGAAATAACACCCTACCTAATTTGGATAGGTTTTTCTGAAAAAGAAATGCGAATGTATGTAATAAAATGTTAGACAAAAAAAAACATAACTTAATCATTGTCACAATCACAATATCGTGTAAAATTTAGGGATTTGTCGAGGCTTAGTTTAATAGCGGGATATTGCGTGGAAATATATTCGCGTATAATTTTATGAAAAGATAATAAGAAGGTTTTTTACACGCTGCTTCGTTTGCGTATCCCGCTGGCGTTTATATCTCTGCTTCTATTCGTGATAGCACAATGATGCATAGCCTGTGTTCATTGTAAAAGAATTTTATCAATTTAATTTACAGCGATCACGGCCTACTTTTGAATTTTTTTATGGTGCTAAAATTCAAGAAATCGTATGTGCTAGCAATATTTCTTATAAAAAGTCTGAATACGCCTCTGTATTCAGCACCCACTTAAATGAAGCGACCGACAACAACATTGCTGAACAGTAATCAAGGGAATAAAAAATAACAATTGAGAACAATGAATTTTTTTGACAAAAATTAATATAAAAGTATTAGAAGTATATTTTTCCAAGTTCCATTAAACCGCGGTTCATTCGGATACATTTCTCATACGTTTATTTGACTCTTCTTAATTGTGCAGAACAAATATCTGTGGATGCATTTCCTGTCCCCTAGCGGAATTTTCGTTTGAGATTTTGATTTATATGCTTTTCTATATTGGTACCTAAACGGAAATAGTCGAGGAGTGTTAAATCCGGTGGCTTAGTCGTTCATTTAATTATGGAAAGAGCAGCCGCCATCTAATTGAAATTTTAAATTGAGAAACTTTGAACATCTGAAACTCTATATCTAGACTTAACCTAGGGATAGTGTTTGGTGCTTTGATGTTTAATCTCGAAATCGACCAATAAATACAACTATTATCAAGGTGTTTAAGTTTTAAATGGGGCACACTATACAGGGTGTCTCACCGGGAACTGAATCGATCGATATAGAGAATGGTATGCATCAGAAAATTTTGAAAATTTAGATAATTACTAATGTCGGTGTGGCCAATCGCAAATATTTCAAAAAGTTGTAACTTTAACCCCCACAATGCTAATATCCGAAAAAAGGGAATTCAATTTTACACAACTTGACGTAAAAAAATACAGGGTATTCCATTTGACCTAAACAAGTTTTCGCGGTTTGAAGTTGACAAAATGTAACGCGAAAAACGGAACACTTGGTATGATATTATTGAATTTATTTCAGTTGTAGAACGTAGTTCTCCTTGTGTTCTTTTTACGTGACAAGAAGCAAATGAGGATCTTTTACACGAAGAAAGTTATAACGGTTCTTGCAAACCGTTGCACCTGTCAAATTTTCTATAAAATGTCAAATATCTCCGAAACGGCTAGGTTAAGGTATAGGAATGATATGCTACATATTTTCGACTCAGAATTTTATGCTCTTTTCGAAAACCCTAAAATATATAGGGTGTTCCATTTGAAATAAGCAAGTTGGTATCGACTTCCGGTATAAGCGGAAGTGCCAGCTGCCTGTAATTATTTTGGTTGGATTGGCCACACCGACATTAGTAATTATCTAAATATTCAAATTTTTCTGATGCGTACTTTTTTCTATATCGATCGATTCAGTTCCCGGTGATACACACTGTATAGATCGAAACTACGGATTATAAACCAACCAGGCTAAGAACTTATGTAGAAGCACAAATTAAGTTTAATATTGCACATTTTGGTGCCGTAATAAAGTCACTGTACACGACTTTCTCATACACTTACCACAAACGCACAAAAACACCAAATATAAATCTGACAGGCATACACCAAACTGATCTGTATCCGTCAAACTTTTAGCACCAGAATTAAATTAGGGGCCACCAACGATTAAAAGAAATCAAGTATAAGACTTACCGTGCTTTTGCGAAGGTCCAACCACTCCTGTATTTTTTTCATTTCCGTGACGTTATCGTAATCACTGTCTAGCTCGATGTATTCCACATTTTGCAGATACCTGTGGATCTGGACCTCATTCTGCTGAAGGAACACACATACTGTTGTTATGATAGCTATTATCGTAAATATTATGTACGATTTTCTTTGCAGTGAGGTGGTTCTTCTCATAGTTGCATTACCTGCAAATGTTGTAATAAGATTATTTTTATTTTGTCGCTTTCTTAATGCTAGGTTTGTTTAGTGGCTTATAATTTATTTTAGCAAAAGTAAGTTCTAGATATTGTAAAAATGATTTCAGAACGTTGGGATATAGTACGGGGATCGCTACTAGCCTTGTACATGTGCAGTATGGGTTAGAATCACGAGCTGATATGGTGGGACATAGGCATGACAGCTGGACGATCCGCTGCGGGTTGCGGTTAGTAATGTAAATGTATTTGGAACGGAAGGTGTAGGTGACCGGTCGTCAAATAAGGAATTTACGAATTAGATAGATATTTATTGGTGCATTATACATATTAGTATTTACACAGATCATAAAAACATACAATGGCAAGGTGACTATACAATAAAGGAGGTAAAGCAAGTACCACGTGTCATCCCAGAAAATTAATTTGTTGAAATTAATTACGATGATCAACAAATAACCAAAATAAAACAAGTATTTTTCGCAAGATAAGTGTTAGTGGGTCGATTTTCGTATGCTACAATACATAAATTTATTGTGTCATGCAGTGAATGCCCATCATAGTACAATTTAATTATTTGTACTTTCTCTTTTGTTAAATAAACATACACCTTAACAGGATAATATTATTTTGAGAACAATAATACGTTAAGTTTCGTAAGGTTACCTGTGACTTAATCCCAACGAACTCTAGTGATGTATCTGTAGTAGTAAGTACCTGTATCACGGCTGCGCCAGCCTACAGCCCATGGGATCACCCCATCCCAATCACACTCTATTAGATGGCATTTTCATCCGTATTACACATGTACATAAGTGTATAGGATTTCACTATGCGCCTAGAAGCGATCCTCGTACTGTATGTACTAATTATTGTTCCTTGTAATTTTGTTTTTCTAGAATTCTCGATATTTTTGGCGCTATTTAATGATACCAAAGCCAGAAAATCGGTAGATAATTAAATTCCTTTAATAATACACACTTTGTTACGCAAAACAAAATAATTTAAGAATTTAGGATAATAGAACACAGGATACTCCAAGGCTCTGTATTGGACCCACTTTTATTCATTACCTTTATTAATGATCTCTTTTCCATCTATTTCCAAATAAGATTGTTATGCACGCAGATGATGCGACTCTTATACATAAAAGTAACAACTTCGATAACAAAAATGACTAATTGGCAGACTATGAAATATTTTTTATCATTCATTCCCAAGTATAATTTAAGTTTTTTTAATAACCTACGGGACTTTCACAAGAACTGTTTATACAGGGCGGGGCAATAAATAGTGCGTCGGACCTCGATATCTCGAGTTCTACGATAGCTAGACATTTTTAAAAAAATTGCAAGTAAACTAGATAAAAAAGTCTATAACTGGAAATTATTTTCGAACATACAGGGCGAGCCAAGACGAAATTACAGGACCAAGTGCCTTCTTTTTCCACAGCAACATTTTACTAAAGCATATTTGGTTATAATCTCATATTTTGGCCCAAAGAATCTACTCCTGAACTATGGCCTATTATTAATGGCCCACCCTGTATAGTGCTTGGAAATTTTTGTTGGCTCCCTCTATATACGAAACTTAAAAATGCGCTTTTGGGTGACAAGTCGACCTTCTAAAAACTTTACTGCGTTTTGCAAAACCACAGCGTATGTTTGCTTCTTGCTCGCCTATTACCCATATCGTGCGTCGAATGGAGCATTTCACCCCAATAAAAATCGAAAAGCTTGTACGATACCAACCAGCACAAAAGCAATTAACCTAAATATGATAAATCGAAATTGTATTGCCTCAGTATTGCTCTTACCAAATCATCGGTGTGTATTGTAATGAATTTCTCAACAATATGCCCCACATAATGTTAATCACCCGCACTCCAATCATTACTGGCGAAAACGCTCAAGCACTGTCCGTCTGGCAACTAATAAAGCGATACAAGACCAATTTGATACGAATACCACTCGACTAAACTTAGCGATAAATCGGTTTGGGATGTCTTCGCGTATCAGCGCGTGAACTTTGGCTTTAAAAAAATATGAGTTCACATTTGATTGTCGAGTGCCGCCGCTCGGAGTTTTTAACATACACTGGATAATTGTAAACTTAAATAATTAAACTTTTACTTTAGGAACGGGTTTTGTGTAGCAATAACTTGGCCAATTAATATGTGAATATTTACGTTACAAGCCTTGACACTTATATTTATAGGTATCTAATGTTTTTCCTATAGCCTTGATACACTTATGTCACGTTGGTGATTTAACTAATGGAAGACGATTTAATGTTAATATGGCTGTGGGATTCAGATTCGGCTGTTCTAGAATCGTTCATTAAAAAAGGTGGCGCTAAGGTTCAGAATTGACCGACGTGATTTTTTTTGTGTTTTTTGTGAGTTGAGATTAATTATTCTACAGCATTTAATCATTCAGGATATGCTTTATTGTCTAAGAATGAAATATTCTTATCGACAAAACTGTATGTATAAAATATAATGTAATATATCATTATGCATCATAGTCACAGTTATAAATTAAGAATAAAATAAAACAGTAAATAAACAAGTAGTGGAGCAGATTTAGGGGAAAACTAGACTCGAATAAGGAGACGTCCGATTGTGATTTTTTTTTGTGCCAATAAATAGAATCGGGTCTACCCAACATTCCGACACATTTGTGCAGCGGTTGTCAAAGGGGGGGAGGGGGAAACGGCATATGAAATCTATTTATTTTTATCTTATTTTGTTTTATTTTATTTTATTTTCATTTCATTTGGTTTGGTTTTGATTTGTTTCATTTCGTTTCGTTTCTTTTTTCGTTTCATTTTTCATTTTTTTCATTTTATTTCATTTTATTTACTTTATTTTATTTATTTAATTTATTTTATTTATTTTATTTATTTTATTTATTTTATTTATTTTATTTATTTTATTTATTTTATTTATTTTATTTATTTAATTTATTTAATTTATTTAATTTATTTAATTTATTTTATTTATTTTATTTATTTTATTTATTTTATTTATTTTATTTATTTTATTTATTTTATTTATTTTATTTATTTTATTTATTTTATTTATTTTATTTATTTTATTTATTTTATTTATTTTATTTATTTTATTTATTTTATTTATTTTATTTATTTTATTTATTTTATTTATTTTATTTATTTTATTTATTTTATTTATTTTATTTATTTTATTTATTTTATTTATTTTATTTATTTTATTTATTTTATTTATTTTATTTATTTTATTTATTTTATTTATTTTATTTATTTTATTTATTTTATTTATTTTATTTATTTTATTTATTTTATTTATTTTATCCATTTTATTCATTTTCATTTTATTCATTTTATTCATTTTATTCATTTTATCCATTTTATTTCTTTTATTCCTTTTATTCGTTTTATTCCTTTTATTCGTTTTATTCGTTTTATTCGTTTTATTCATTTTATTCACTTTATTCATTTTATTCCCTTTATTCACTTTATTCACTTTATTCACTTTATTCACTTTATTCACTTTATTCACTTTATTCACTTTATTCACTTTATTCACTGTATTCACTTTATTCACTTTATTTATTTTATTTATTTTATTTATTTTATTTATTTTATTTATTTTATTTATTTTATTTATTTTATTTATTTTATTTATTTTATTTATTTTATTTATTTTATTTATTTTATTTATTTTATTTATTTTATTTATTTTATTTATTTTATTTATTTTATTTATTTTATTTATTTTATATATTTTATTTATTTTATTTATTTTATTTATTTTATTTATTTTATTTATTTTATTTATTTTATTTATTTTATTTATTTTATTTATTTTATTTATTTTATTTATTTTATTTTTTATTTATTTTATTTATTTTATTTATTTTATTTATTTTATTTATTTTATTTATTTATTTATTTTATTTATTTTATTTATTTTATTTATTTTATTTATTTTATTTATTTTATTTATTTTATTTATTTTATTTATTTTATTTATTTATTTATTTTATTTATTTTATTTATTTTATTTATTTTATTTATTTTATTTATTTTATTTATTTTATTTATTTTATTTATTTTATTTATTTTATTTATTTATTTTTATTTCATTTAATTCATTTATTTTATTTATTTAAAAATACAAAACTTGCAATTTACAATGAAAGAAAGAAAAAACAGATACCAATACTTCTTCCTCATATTGGCACTAACAGTTAAAATTTTTGTGAAAAGTTTTATATCATTGGAAAGAGAAAAAAATAAACGGAATTAATGGTGTCATGGCTTACTTTGAGATTTGTTCTTTTCATTTTTGCACAAGATCGTATGTCAAAGCCAACTACGTTTTTCGAATTCTTGATACAAATTATTATTCTTATTGTCTTTGCCGTCAACTTTCATCCCGTTAACTTTGTTCGTATCTCCTCAAATATGGAAGCTATAACCGTTTGTGGTTTTCCTATTTTTCAGGTTTTTGCAATATATCTTACAAAGTAGGCTATGGATTTCAAATTTTTTTTTTACTGAAATATAGCTCACAAAAAAAGTGGCCCTCGCAAAGTAGACAGACGGTATAGTGTTTGTGGAAAATACGTAGGATGTATTTAATTTTAGTAATGCGTATACGAATCAATAAATGTATAAATAACAAAGGTTATGTAACCATTCATAAAAAATTTACTACTGTTTGTAAAACCTTGTCGATGTTCAAAAATCTTATTCGTGATTACATCGATTATGATTGTGAAATATACTGTATACAACATTCAGGATGACACAGGTATGGATCTTTTCAGTATAAGAGATTTTGGAATACATAATGTGTAAGCAGTGGTCAGTTAGAGAATTTACACTGTTAGTTTACTTTTTATTCTGTATACTGTAGATTTATATAAAAAAATAAGTTTCTAAACAGTTATTGTTCGCTCACTTGCCCCCTGCTGGGTTTCACCTCGACACGGCCTCAATAAATGCAATCTTGCAACTGAATATCAGTAATCTCTGTATTTTTTTTTTCGAAATTTTTATTACCTTTCTCTTAACATATTTTTATTTATATTTATTAATACAAGTACCCTAATAAACACGGACAAACATCACAGTTGATGGAACTGTTACGTGGTATTTAGCTTTATAATAAAAATTAGCACTTATTACACAAAACTTGCAAATTACGTGACGAAAATGTAGTGTCGTTTCAAGTTGTACCGAATTTTTAATATAATTCATTCCTCTCACAATATTTCAATAAAGCGTTCCAGAAATATTTATTGTTTCTTTTAGAGACGAAAATTTTATTAATAGCCCAATAAAATGGGAGGAAATTTGTCGATTTGGATGAAATAATTCGGGGCGGGCTGAAATTTTTGTTGGGTAGTTTGCCACGTGTGTATCAGAAAAAACGATACATTTAAATTGAATGTTATGATACAAAAACTAAGAACGCTCCGGATATAAGCCGGAAAGACGGTTCAATTTACTCTCATATAAATCATTATTTTAAAAAACGGCTTTCACTAAAAGACATTAAAAGCATGTTACAATGTGGGATGACGAGAGAAAAAAAGCATATATAAAAAAAATATTTTTTTTTCTTCTATTTTCGATTTGCAAAAATTATTCTTATCATCCCACATAGGTATTATTAAAATAAACATTTTCCCTTTTGTAGAACTAAAATACAATTAGCACTAATCTCCTCAAATGTACCGAGAAATTTAAAGATTAGGTATAATAAATTTGTCCAATGTCATATTCTACTACATCTCTATCTCTCTCTTTCCAAGCACACCGTACATTAGGCTGCGTCATTTTATTGACGTGAAGTCATTTACAATTAAAATTGGAAGCACGGACGACTAATACACTCCGAACAACTCTTAATTAGAAAAGTCAGATTTGACAGATATTTGGTACATAAAATAGTTTAGGATACCTTTGATTGTATCATTTCAAATAGATTTCAAAATTTTCAAATTTAATATTCTTGATAAAGAATATACAAAATTCAAAAAACTTTATATTGCTGGTTAGAGAATTAAAAACCTTTTCAAATGAGCTATCACATGCACCCTCGTTCTATTTAAAAATTTTAAAGGGGTAGCGTTTTAGGATTTTACTCAGATATTGTTATGTACAGCATAAATAAATTTATATATAGGTTCAAGTAATAAATTCCCGAGACAGAAAAAATCCAACAAAAACTTTACGACATAATTATTATCGCCGCGAGCTATGGTGCTAGTTGAAATAAATAGATCCCAGTAAATAAAAAACGCAACAAAAACTTTACGACATAATTATGTCGCCGCGGGCCATGGCGCCAAGCTTGACATGAAACATTCCCGACGTACATTAAAAACCTATAAAGGTAAGCGAGTCAATTTGCGAACATCACAAAAAAGAGTACCGGTATTTTAATAAGGTCGTAAAGTTTTTGTTACGTTTTTTATGTCTCAGTTTCTTCCCACTTGAACTATACCATTCTATTCTATAACAAAGATACTTTAATAACTGTTTGGATAGAAAAAGATACAGGCTTTTTTGTTTTTTGCAATTAGTGGAGTCGGACAAGCATCAAATTTTAGTGAAAAAGGGATTGTTTCCAGTGTTTCCAGTGTCAGTTTTTTTTAAATATGTTAGTTACATCGAATACTATACGAAATGGACATTTTCTACCTCTAGCAATCGCCGCTACGCAAGTTATCGGCCATTTTGTGAAAAATCTACCATTTTGGTCGCTCTTTCTAAATGTAGATGAGTCTATCTCGGTATGTGTAGGTCCAAGAAAAGCGAAAAAAATTGAGGCTGTTCGTTATGATATAGGCTATCAGCGGTTACAATATGAAATTTTTATCTGCACACATAACCTCAAAAAAAAAAAACTGAAAAAACTGCTAAATATTATTTTTTTGGTTATAATTTCGGATGTTTTAAGTAAAATTTGATGACATTTTCAGAAATTATACTATACATATATATATAATATTGAGAATTTTATATTTTTGAAATAGGCATCTACTTGGATATCTGAGATCTTTTCGAACATAATTTTAATTATTCTTTTCTGTGCCCGTATTAATGGGGTTAGATGTGTTTGGTGCAACCCTCCCCAAGCTGTTATACCATACTGTATGATAGACTCTGACTCTACTAGACCATAGTACATTATGAGTAGCTGATGTTCTTTGAGGATATTGCTCGCATGTCTAAACGTGTAAAACAAATGCCTCATTTTTTGCATATATTTTCAATTTGAAGGTCCCATTTCAGGTGTGAGTCAACAATGATCCCTAGGTATTTTATGTGAACAGCCTGGTCAGTTTTTATGTCAGTGTTTTGTATTTTTATTTTTTTGTAAACAGGTAATAGATTTTTATATGACCAGAATGGCGGGTATTTAGTTTTAGCGGTGTTCATAGTGAGTAAATGTTGATCAAGCCATTTTTTATCGTTTCGAGTAATTTAGATGATTTTTGATAGACTTCTTCCCAAGTTTGTCCTTCTACAAAGATAGCAGTATCATCAGCAAATGAAATGATTGTACCATCGATGGGTAATGTAAGGAGATCATTTAAGTATATTATAAATAGCAGGGGAGCTAAGACCGTCCCTTGCGGCAATCCATAAGTGACGATTTTAGTCTCATTTTTAGTGTCGCCCAACCTTACACTTTGTGTTCTATTGGTTAGATAGCTTTTTAGAATGTTATATATTTGTCCCCTGATCCCAAAGTTTTTGCAATATTTGACTGTGACTTATAGTATCAAAGGCTTTCGCTAGGTCTATAAAAATGCCAAGCGAAGGTTTTTTATTGTCTATTGAGCTATAAATTTTCTCGATTAAATAGTTTATTGTGTCCTCAGTAGATGTTTTCTCGCGGAAACCGAACTCTCTTTGGCATAATATATTAAATTTATTTATACATTTCAGAATTCTTGACTTCAAGGCTTTTTCAAAAATTTTGAGATGTTAGAAATTAAGGAAATTGGTCTATAGTTTTGTGTTTCAAGTTGTTTACCGCTTTTATATAAAGGAATGATTTCTACTACTTTAAAATGAGCTGGGCAGACACCTGTTTCAAATATTCTATTTATAATGTGAGTCATTAGTGGTGCGATTCTGATGATTCTTTATTAAGTGAGACAAAACGAAGGGGATTAATATAATTGCTCACGTATATATATTTTTTTCAATTTCGAGTAAAATGTTTCCATTTTTTTATACAGTATTTAAATACAATAAATATACATTTGCATAACAAATAGTGCTTTTATTGATCTATACTTAAATATACGTATACGTATAATTTTTGTATAATTATAATGCTCTTTCGAAAAATTAGATAATGTCAAAAATTAATTAATCGAGTTTTATCAAAAAAAGTGAAATTTTTCGAAGAAATTGGCGAAAAAATACAAAAAAATCGATTTTTTTCACTTTTTTCAAGTTTATTTTTTTTTTCTTCACCGTCATAAAGTGCATAAGAAAACCTACATTAAAAAAAAACTCATACGATGCGATGCACAAAAGTAATTTGCCAATCAATTTTTAAATTTGATGTCAATTTTTGAGACTTGTATTAGATATTTTGACTTAGAATTTTAGCCAGTTATTGTTCACACTATATAGTATAATTTCAGAAAATTTCACTTAAAACATCCGAAGTTATAACCAAAAAACCAAAATTTAGCAGTTTTTTTCAGTTTTTATTTTTTTGAGGTTATGTGTGCAGATAAAAATTTTATATTGTAACCGCTGATAGCCTATATCATAACGAACGGCCTCAATTTTTTTCGCTTTTCTTGGACCTACACATACCGAGATAAACTCATCTATTGTTAGAAAGAACGACCAAAATGGTAGATTTTTCACAAAATGGCCGATAACTTGCGTAGCGGCGGTTGCTAGAGGTAGAAGATGTATATTTCGTATAGTATTCGATGTAACTAACATGTTAAAAAAAAAATTGACACGGGAAACAATTCCTTATATTTTGCTCGTCTGACTCCACTAAATAACATTTTCATCTATTGATCCAAATAATCTACCCCTGAATTATGGCGCGTTATTAATGGTCTACTCTGTATAGACTTGTTTTATGTGTATTTTTGGAATTAATTTTTAAATTATTTTACGTATATGAAATTACAATTACACACTTTCCTTATGGTTTCACTATATCAGATATTACTGATAAAAACAATATTGCAAAATTTATTACGGTTAAATTATGAAACGGATGACTGAGTCGAGCGGCATGGCATGCAAAACAAGCCCGCCGTCGAGTTAGAAATATTTCATTATGTATCAGACACAAATACATTGTTTTTTTTTCATGCTAGTTAATAATTCGCTTATTTTAAATGAAATAATTTGATAATTCTGATATAACATAAAAGTAACGGTAAAATAATGTCTTATATAGGTATCTATTTGATGAAGTTGGCCTTCGGAAAAAATACACCAAAATGTTTTTTTGACCATCCCTGAACCCACACATTGAAAATGTGCTTATAATCGAGCTCAGATTTATGGTGCACTCAAAAAAGTTAGCAAAAACTTTACGACTTCATTGTTGTCCCTGTTGGACCATGTGGCATGGTGTCATCAAACAAGCCACGCAAAAACCTATAAAGGTAAGGGAGTCAATTTGCGAACGAAATAGTACAGAGCCGACTTTAAAATTCGTATGTATTAAAATGTACATATTAATAATACTAGACCGTAATTCGCTGTTAAAATTGAATGACGAGTTGCTGATTTAAATATTTCAAGTGCGTGCCTGGGCGCAATTACTTTTGCGACTAGTTTAACGATATTTTAATAGTGAATGAATTTTTATTTATTTAGTTATTGACTGATTGATTCATTCATTCATTTATTATTTTATTATTATTTTAAAAACACTTTTAAGTAATCTTGTTGTACTGTACAATGTACATACGTGATTTATCAATTACATTAAAAAGTGTCGTACCGATTAATTGAGAAAGACTTGGTTTAGAGCAAAAAGGCTGTCGACCCTTCAGTTTTTTTTTTTTTTTGGTAGTCAAATATCTTCACATAATATGATGACAAATTGCCATTGTCCGCAGGACAGTTAACCTCAACTAGGCTTTGATATTTTTTTAAACAACTGCTTCAGATGACAAACCATTATTTATTTGACAATTGATTAATGGAAAATTAATTCACCTTTAATACTGTTTTACAACATTTTTGTTTTCAATATCAATGATAATCGAGTTCAATGTACGGTTCATCATCTAATAAAAAACCCAGAAGTGCAAACTAAACCACATACACTTCTATGAAACAATGAATGTCACAGCATGTATAAAAATATTTTCCATTATTATGGTTAGTTATCAAATTTGGAGTAACTTTCAATACATCCGCCTTAATAGTCTTTAAACTTAAGCTTAAATTAAAAAAAAAAAATCGCAATTAAAATCCGTTAATTAGGGGAGCCTAGGGAATTGTTTAAAAGTTTGGTTAGCAAAAAGTAGAAATGACCCCAGTTGAGCCGGAGCTCCGCCCCCCATAATGGCCCCCTTAGGACTCCAGGGCCCCCGCATTAGGACTTTGGGCTCCCGCGCTGTCAAAAAAATGTGCTGGCAAAAAATGAGACCTCAGGACTGTCAAAAGTGGGGCTCCGCCCCAGGGCCTCCTTAGCGCTCCCCGGTTCCGTGTGCCCCCTGTTCTGCATGCCCCCGCACTAGGGCCCTCGGCCGGCTGACGCAGTTTTGGCAACGCGGGAAATTCAAATTCTTCTAACCTCACCAGTGGGCCCCGTTTCGATATAATCTAACGCGTCCTCTGGGAGACATAACCTCACTCAGCAAAAAAATTGTAACATTTTTAAACAATTCCCTATGCTCTCCTAATTAACGGATTTTAATATCTCAAAATGGATTTGAAAATTTGAGTGCTCTTTTATATGTCATATGTCATATTATACTTTAGTTTAGCCTCAGCAACATTTTAAACATTTGTAAATTTTTTTGCCAAGTTTATTATACAAAAACTAAAAGTCCGATCTTGATGAAATTTGGTGGGAAGATTTAGATAGAAGCTGTATCCCATTTTCTTTTACAAAAGCGAGTCCTCATTAGGACACAAAATATTACATCTAAGACAGGCACGTACGTTTTTCACATTTAATATCAAAACAGGCAATGGACTAATTTTCTGTAGGTATAATAATTTTTTATCCCTAAAATGTTGCTGTACATGTATTAGTTAGGTAAAGATAATTAGAAATGATTTAAAATAGATACTGGTTAAATTATTGTTAAGTCCTATTAAAGTAATTCATCCTAACTACGTGCTGGAAGAAGTTGAATTTAAGATACGACAAAAACGTAACTTTTTGGTGTGTATATTAATTTGTATTTGCTCTAATTTTATGTGAAAAAATTGAGCCGTTCGATGAACCAGGGGCTCTTACTTTTGTGAACTAATATGAAACATCAAAAATTAATTTGTATTACTACCATTGTATCATTTGCGACTAGAGTTCTTACTACTCGACAGAAAGTGTCGAATTAATAAGTAGTGGAACGAAAAATCTTCATTGGAATTAAATTTACCTTATTGTCGTGTACAGAGCCACCCACTGGGCCTTAATTTTGACATATGCAGCACTGCATTTCGACATTAGTCGATCGCCACTGATGTAATAACACCTCTACTGCTCCCAGTTACACTATATTTGTTTTAGTATTTCATCCCACAGCATTTATTATTAATCTGTCACTTTCACTATATAGCATATGATTGTCTCTACCCAGTGAGTTAGTTCCAATTTACCGAAATCCCAGCTTTATGCGTTCATCCGTTGAACCGTTACCAGCCTAATTCACGATATATAATAATTTATTTAAATGTTCAGTTTGGTTAAAGATTTATTTAGACTGCATGCGGTTTCGTTTGCGTATGTGCGTTTGTTGATATTTTTAGATTTTTTAATTTTTTGATTAATATCTGAATTGAAATATTAAAAAGAAGTAATACAATGTATTAATAAAGAGTCGTCGCGTCGAAGGAATCGCCTAATTTCACCCAAATTCGTCTTTATCTTTACCCATTCCAATAGGTTATTGGCCCAGGTTAAGCCGTTTATACATTTTTAGTTCAACACTGTTTATATTCACAATAACACTAGCAAAACAAAATTTGATGAAAATCCTTCAAGGTAATATTACTTGGTTATGAACCAAATGGTTATAGAATTTGAAATGTAGAGAGTAACAAATATAAACTAGATGAAAACATATTTTTAAAAAAAGCTTTTATTTTAATACTCTTAAAAGTAGAAAATAAACTTTTAAGTAAATCAAACCCTTCATTTTGTTACATCATA
Organism: Leptura quadrifasciata; assembly: GCA_963675555.1. Taxonomy (NCBI): domain Eukaryota; kingdom Metazoa; phylum Arthropoda; class Insecta; order Coleoptera; family Cerambycidae; genus Leptura; species Leptura quadrifasciata. Next base: position 96,566,788 of record OY776679.1, read on the forward strand.
TAATTTTTTTATGACATAAAAGCTTGTCGCGAGATATTCCTGTGTAAGGCCTCCTCCTCACAGGGCGCATTCTGATCGCGCGATCCGAACGCTTGCGATCTTGTGCTATAGTTATCACATTTGTCTTCAGTATATCCCCTCCACACAGAGCGTAATTTGCGTTTTCGCTCCACCGAAATCGTCACGATCAGTTTAGAATCTTTTCGAGGGGATATACTGAGTACAAATGTGAAAATTATAACACGAGATCGCAATCGTTCGGATTGTATTGTCTATTTTTAAATGTCCCGACAGACCCCAGGACGGGAAGCGTGTGTCCCTGTTCTATCCTTTTTTGTTGTCTTCAATTGATTTTCCCATTTTTTTTTTCTTCGTTTTTAGGTTAGAATTAGGTATATGATTTTTTTTGTCATACTGTTCGCTACCATTATCAGGATATTTAATAAATTAATTTAACGTTAATCTGACTATGAATTAGATATTTTATGACTGGCAGTATGGTCTTTGACCGAAAGCCATTAAAAAAAAGCGTTCGGATCGCACGATCAGATCGCGCCCTGTGGGGAAGAAGCCTTAAAGGAGATAGCTTTATATCATAAAAAAAATTATATAATGCAACAAAATAATAATAATAATAATGTTTATTATTAATTATACTCAACAACAACAACAAGAACAACAACAACAATAATATAAATAATAATAACACACACAGTAGTAACAGCATGATGGGTTTGATTTACTTCAAAGTTTATTTTCTACTTTTTAAAGTATTTAAATAATAGCTTTTTTAAACATATTTTTTTTGTATAATTTTATTTTTTACTTTTTAGCCTTTTGATAAGCTGTAATCCCCAGCTATAGATTTTGAAACGAATCGGATCATAAACGGTAAAGTCGTCCGCCATATTGAACTAAATTTTTGACTAGAAATTCGTAATCTGCGACCCCGAAAACCCCCAGATATCGATTTTGATCGATTTGGATCTAAATGACAGAAATCGTCAGCCATATTGGCGCCGCCATTTTGAATGTCTGAATTTTGACTAAAAATTCATAATCCGCCACCTAGAAAACCCCCAGATATCGATTTTAAGTTGAATCGGATTTTAAACGGTAAAGTCGTCCGCCATTTTGAAGTCGCCATCCTGAACTAAATTTTTGACTAGAAATTCGTAATCGGCGAACCCGAAAACCGCCAGATATCGATTTCGATCGATATGGATCATAAATGATAAAAGTCGTCCGTCATATTGAATTTCTAAGTTTTGACCAAGAATTCATAATTGGCGATCTCGAAAACCCCCAGATATCGATTTTGAGTCGAATAAACGATAAAGTCGTCCGCCATCTTGAAGCCGCCATCTTGTTTTTTCTTATATGAAAATGTTAAAGTGTATTGTCACTGGACTTCTACACGTGCAAAATTTCAAAACTCTAGCTTAATTAGAACTAATCGAAATTTTGATTACAAGATTTGACCTAAACAAACTAACTACTAACTAACTAACAAACATTGCAAGTTTAATTATATATCATAAGATATGATATGTGATACACGATATGATATAATAATATAAAAGCTTTTAATACATTTTATAATTACGAGACCAATAAAAATAGGAAATATTGACAAACCTGCCAAAAACTATAAAATTAAAGACAAACAACGTCCATGTAAAACTGTTGTTGTTTTTTTAAGTCTCATTGGCACTGGATTTTTCTAACAAGTGAGAGCTGCCATGTAAAACTGATTAATTAAAATCTGACTGACTGAACCAGGTATTGATTCTAATATAATCTCTGAAATAAGTAAATACCACAAGTGAAGTAGATTCTTCCGGGTCTTTCCGTGGTCGTCGAACTTGACTTGACGTTTCGCTGATCACCCTGTCAGCTTCTTCTGAAGGATTCTAAAGACTGAATCTGTTGTGTTACACTCCTCGTTATATACCTAGGCGCCGCTTCGCTTCGTTGGTCATTGGTCGCGCTTGGTTCGCTTCGCTGCTCATTCGTCGTGTTTGGTTGATCGTAAAATAATGTCTTATATAGGTATCTATTTGATGAAGTTGGCCTTCGGAAAAAATACACCAAAATGTTTTTTTGACCATCCCTGAACCCACACATTGAAAATGTGCTTATAATCGAGCTCAGATTTATGGTGCACTCAAAAAAGTTAGCAAAAACTTTACGACTTCATTGTTGTCCCTGTTGGACCATGTGGCATGGTGTCATCAAACAAGCCACGCAAAAACCTATAAAGGTAAGGGAGTCAATTTGCGAACGAAATAGTACAGAGCCGACTTTAAAATTCGTATGTATTAAAATGTACATATTAATAATACTAGACCGTAATTCGCTGTTAAAATTGAATGACGAGTTGCTGATTTAAATATTTCAAGTGCGTGCCTGGGCGCAATTACTTTTGCGACTAGTTTAACGATATTTTAATAGTGAATGAATTTTTATTTATTTAGTTATTGACTGATTGATTCATTCATTCATTTATTATTTTATTATTATTTTAAAAACACTTTTAAGTAATCTTGTTGTACTGTACAATGTACATACGTGATTTATCAATTACATTAAAAAGTGTCGTACCGATTAATTGAGAAAGACTTGGTTTAGAGCAAAAAGGCTGTCGACCCTTCAGTTTTTTTTTTTTTTTGGTAGTCAAATATCTTCACATAATATGATGACAAATTGCCATTGTCCGCAGGACAGTTAACCTCAACTAGGCTTTGATATTTTTTTAAACAACTGCTTCAGATGACAAACCATTATTTATTTGACAATTGATTAATGGAAAATTAATTCACCTTTAATACTGTTTTACAACATTTTTGTTTTCAATATCAATGATAATCGAGTTCAATGTACGGTTCATCATCTAATAAAAAACCCAGAAGTGCAAACTAAACCACATACACTTCTATGAAACAATGAATGTCACAGCATGTATAAAAATATTTTCCATTATTATGGTTAGTTATCAAATTTGGAGTAACTTTCAATACATCCGCCTTAATAGTCTTTAAACTTAAGCTTAAATTAAAAAAAAAAAATCGCAATTAAAATCCGTTAATTAGGGGAGCCTAGGGAATTGTTTAAAAGTTTGGTTAGCAAAAAGTAGAAATGACCCCAGTTGAGCCGGAGCTCCGCCCCCCATAATGGCCCCCTTAGGACTCCAGGGCCCCCGCATTAGGACTTTGGGCTCCCGCGCTGTCAAAAAAATGTGCTGGCAAAAAATGAGACCTCAGGACTGTCAAAAGTGGGGCTCCGCCCCAGGGCCTCCTTAGCGCTCCCCGGTTCCGTGTGCCCCCTGTTCTGCATGCCCCCGCACTAGGGCCCTCGGCCGGCTGACGCAGTTTTGGCAACGCGGGAAATTCAAATTCTTCTAACCTCACCAGTGGGCCCCGTTTCGATATAATCTAACGCGTCCTCTGGGAGACATAACCTCACTCAGCAAAAAAATTGTAACATTTTTAAACAATTCCCTATGCTCTCCTAATTAACGGATTTTAATATCTCAAAATGGATTTGAAAATTTGAGTGCTCTTTTATATGTCATATGTCATATTATACTTTAGTTTAGCCTCAGCAACATTTTAAACATTTGTAAATTTTTTTGCCAAGTTTATTATACAAAAACTAAAAGTCCGATCTTGATGAAATTTGGTGGGAAGATTTAGATAGAAGCTGTATCCCATTTTCTTTTACAAAAGCGAGTCCTCATTAGGACACAAAATATTACATCTAAGACAGGCACGTACGTTTTTCACATTTAATATCAAAACAGGCAATGGACTAATTTTCTGTAGGTATAATAATTTTTTATCCCTAAAATGTTGCTGTACATGTATTAGTTAGGTAAAGATAATTAGAAATGATTTAAAATAGATACTGGTTAAATTATTGTTAAGTCCTATTAAAGTAATTCATCCTAACTACGTGCTGGAAGAAGTTGAATTTAAGATACGACAAAAACGTAACTTTTTGGTGTGTATATTAATTTGTATTTGCTCTAATTTTATGTGAAAAAATTGAGCCGTTCGATGAACCAGGGGCTCTTACTTTTGTGAACTAATATGAAACATCAAAAATTAATTTGTATTACTACCATTGTATCATTTGCGACTAGAGTTCTTACTACTCGACAGAAAGTGTCGAATTAATAAGTAGTGGAACGAAAAATCTTCATTGGAATTAAATTTACCTTATTGTCGTGTACAGAGCCACCCACTGGGCCTTAATTTTGACATATGCAGCACTGCATTTCGACATTAGTCGATCGCCACTGATGTAATAACACCTCTACTGCTCCCAGTTACACTATATTTGTTTTAGTATTTCATCCCACAGCATTTATTATTAATCTGTCACTTTCACTATATAGCATATGATTGTCTCTACCCAGTGAGTTAGTTCCAATTTACCGAAATCCCAGCTTTATGCGTTCATCCGTTGAACCGTTACCAGCCTAATTCACGATATATAATAATTTATTTAAATGTTCAGTTTGGTTAAAGATTTATTTAGACTGCATGCGGTTTCGTTTGCGTATGTGCGTTTGTTGATATTTTTAGATTTTTTAATTTTTTGATTAATATCTGAATTGAAATATTAAAAAGAAGTAATACAATGTATTAATAAAGAGTCGTCGCGTCGAAGGAATCGCCTAATTTCACCCAAATTCGTCTTTATCTTTACCCATTCCAATAGGTTATTGGCCCAGGTTAAGCCGTTTATACATTTTTAGTTCAACACTGTTTATATTCACAATAACACTAGCAAAACAAAATTTGATGAAAATCCTTCAAGGTAATATTACTTGGTTATGAACCAAATGGTTATAGAATTTGAAATGTAGAGAGTAACAAATATAAACTAGATGAAAACATATTTTTAAAAAAAGCTTTTATTTTAATACTCTTAAAAGTAGAAAATAAACTTTTAAGTAAATCAAACCCTTCATTTTGTTACATCATATAATTTTTTTATGACATAAAAGCTTGTCGCGAGATATTCCTGTGTAAGGCCTCCTCCTCACAGGGCGCATTCTGATCGCGCGATCCGAACGCTTGCGATCTTGTGCTATAGTTATCACATTTGTCTTCAGTATATCCCCTCCACACAGAGCGTAATTTGCGTTTTCGCTCCACCGAAATCGTCACGATCAGTTTAGAATCTTTTCGAGGGGATATACTGAGTACAAATGTGAAAATTATAACACGAGATCGCAATCGTTCGGATTGTATTGTCTATTTTTAAATGTCCCGACAGACCCCAGGACGGGAAGCGTGTGTCCCTGTTCTATCCTTTTTTGTTGTCTTCAATTGATTTTCCCATTTTTTTTTTCTTCGTTTTTAGGTTAGAATTAGGTATATGATTTTTTTTGTCATACTGTTCGCTACCATTATCAGGATATTTAATAAATTAATTTAACGTTAATCTGACTATGAATTAGATATTTTATGACTGGCAGTATGGTCTTTGACCGAAAGCCATTAAAAAAAAGCGTTCGGATCGCACGATCAGATCGCGCCCTGTGGGGAAGAAGCCTTAAAGGAGATAGCTTTATATCATAAAAAAAATTATATAATGCAACAAAATAATAATAATAATAATGTTTATTATTAATTATACTCAACAACAACAACAAGAACAACAACAACAATAATATAAATAATAATAACACACACAGTAGTAACAGCATGATGGGTTTGATTTACTTCAAAGTTTATTTTCTACTTTTTAAAGTATTTAAATAATAGCTTTTTTAAACATATTTTTTTTGTATAATTTTATTTTTTACTTTTTAGCCTTTTGATAAGCTGTAATCCCCAGCTATAGATTTTGAAACGAATCGGATCATAAACGGTAAAGTCGTCCGCCATATTGAACTAAATTTTTGACTAGAAATTCGTAATCTGCGACCCCGAAAACCCCCAGATATCGATTTTGATCGATTTGGATCTAAATGACAGAAATCGTCAGCCATATTGGCGCCGCCATTTTGAATGTCTGAATTTTGACTAAAAATTCATAATCCGCCACCTAGAAAACCCCCAGATATCGATTTTAAGTTGAATCGGATTTTAAACGGTAAAGTCGTCCGCCATTTTGAAGTCGCCATCCTGAACTAAATTTTTGACTAGAAATTCGTAATCGGCGAACCCGAAAACCGCCAGATATCGATTTCGATCGATATGGATCATAAATGATAAAAGTCGTCCGTCATATTGAATTTCTAAGTTTTGACCAAGAATTCATAATTGGCGATCTCGAAAACCCCCAGATATCGATTTTGAGTCGAATAAACGATAAAGTCGTCCGCCATCTTGAAGCCGCCATCTTGTTTTTTCTTATATGAAAATGTTAAAGTGTATTGTCACTGGACTTCTACACGTGCAAAATTTCAAAACTCTAGCTTAATTAGAACTAATCGAAATTTTGATTACAAGATTTGACCTAAACAAACTAACTACTAACTAACTAACAAACATTGCAAGTTTAATTATATATCATAAGATATGATATGTGATACACGATATGATATAATAATATAAAAGCTTTTAATACATTTTATAATTACGAGACCAATAAAAATAGGAAATATTGACAAACCTGCCAAAAACTATAAAATTAAAGACAAACAACGTCCATGTAAAACTGTTGTTGTTTTTTTAAGTCTCATTGGCACTGGATTTTTCTAACAAGTGAGAGCTGCCATGTAAAACTGATTAATTAAAATCTGACTGACTGAACCAGGTATTGATTCTAATATAATCTCTGAAATAAGTAAATACCACAAGTGAAGTAGATTCTTCCGGGTCTTTCCGTGGTCGTCGAACTTGACTTGACGTTTCGCTGATCACCCTGTCAGCTTCTTCTGAAGGATTCTAAAGACTGAATCTGTTGTGTTACACTCCTCGTTATATACCTAGGCGCCGCTTCGCTTCGTTGGTCATTGGTCGCGCTTGGTTCGCTTCGCTGCTCATTCGTCGTGTTTGGTTGATCGTGACTTACTACGGTGCTGGTACTTGACAATACCAGTCTCCACATGTTACTAAGTCGATACCCATCCTCTCTGTTAAAGTTGTTCACGTTTTTCATAATTTCCAGTGATTCCCTAATGATTCGCAGATAATAGCGCGTATTCCTGTCTAATATATTGACGTCCTCGTAGTCGATTTTATGGTTCTCGTTATTATGGACATGTTCTGCTATCGCCGGCCTATCCGTGTATCCAAATCTGGTATTTCTCTGGTGTTCTTTGATTCTGTACTGGATACTCCGTCCTGTTTGTCCGATGTAGCTCTAACCACATGTGCACTTCAACTGGTAAACACCTTTTGATAACAGTTTGGGGACAGGGTCTTTGACTGAGGGAAGCATCTGCTGTATTTTCTTCACTGTTCGAAACCGTACACCTATTTTCTTTTTGAATAAAATCTTCTTCAGCCTATCTGTGACTCCCGCGACGTAGGGTAGGCATGCATACGTTGTTGGTTGTTGCTGTTCTTCTTCTGTAGTTCTCCTCTGGTTATTTACTACCCGTTGTATATTGTTTTGACTGTATCCGTTCTTCTCTAAAGCTTGTTGGACATTCTGTAGTTCCTCGGGTTTGTTCTCGCCTGCATTCTACTAAATACCACAAGGCCCAATAAAATCTCAAAAATGGTGGTTCGGATCACAAAATGTTTCAAATAAAAGTTATAGAGAAATCGATTACGAACAATTTCCTTTTATTTTTCAATTCCATTCGATCAATACTAGCACAGATATGAATTTTTAAACACCTTTATAGCGCGCTATCGGAACACTTGTTTCATGATAAAATCGATAAAAACTCGAAAACGATAGATTATACGCATATAGTGTATCTAACGAAAGTTAAAGAGAATCAAATTTTGAATATGTTGGTGTATGTACAAAATCGTTTTGATAACGAGTGAATTAAGATAAAAAGGATTAACATGAAAAATTGTCATTTTCAAGTGTATTTTGAAAAATATCTTTTTTCTAATTTTGACATATAAAGTGACACTTTTTAAAACTGATTGACATTATGAAACGTCTTACTTTTTGTAACTAGTTGCATAAAGTAAAATTTTATGCAATTGGTGACGAAAAATGTATTTCAAAATTAGTGACAAAAAGAATTATTCTATTTATTAAACTGTTATAATACAAGTTAAAAACATAAATTATAAATTAATTAATTATTATAAATATTGATAACACAATTATTGCAATTATTCAAATTAATTCCCGACGACATATTTTTTTCATTGCTCGAACTTGCTGTTATTTGGGAAGTGGCGCACATTGCTTTAGATGTTTCACCAAATATTTCTTGCGCTATAAGTTTCTTATTATTCATAGAATTTTCGACATATCCCTCCGCAACAGAGCTAGATTTCCAACCTCCGTGCCTATTTAATTTTAAAATATCAGCGCCACTGTCTGCTAGAAAAGTGGCAGAGCTTCTTCTAAAGCAGTGGCCAGTATATAGAACAGGGTTTGAAAGACGAAGAAATTGTGCAATAACTTTTGGCAGACTGCTAAATGTGTTAATTCCAACAGGATTTCTGGTACATTTTCCATTCGCATATTTTACAAAAAATCTGTTGTGTTTAAGAACCTGGGGACGCAACTTAATATATTTTCTTAATATTTCAACAAGATTCGTATTTTCAATGTCTCCAGTGGTAATTGCAAACTGCCGTATAACTTTTGTTTTTGAAGGTGGGATATCAACATGAAAATAGCTTCCTTCGTCTATAACATTTTCAACTGGAAGAAATGTTAATTCTGCTTTTCTGCATGCTCCTGCCATTCCAATTATCATTGCAACCTTAGCCATTAAGTATTCTTTGTCATCAGCTTCCACTAAAAATTTGGCAAAATCTTCTTTAATAAAAACTTTTGACTTTTTAGCACTGTACCCGTCCGCTTGACTTTTAATATATGCTACCAAATTTGTATATTTTTTAATATCAATATTCCTTTTCAGATTTAGTTCAGACCTTAACATTGAGTAAAGTGTCCATAATGTGGAAACTTTTAGATCTTTCTTACCCTCAAAATATGCAAGTAAAACTTTCTCATTAACGTGTTTAATTTTCTTCTCATCACACCACGTAACAAATTTTTCGTATGCCAAATCATAAACTGCCTTTGACTTTTTGGGAATTACTGATAATAGAGCATTACCTGCTGCCTCTTCAATATCGCTTGGTAGCTCTTCAGAACTTGAATTACTCATTTTAAAAAAATAAAACTAAAAATATATCAATCTCACTAAAAACCTTCCGTCTAGACTTTTTTACAAAATGTCAAACTGACAACTAACATGAAGTAACAGCAACAAACTAAATTTATGTTTTCCAAATTTTTATCAATTATATTAAATTTAATTTTTTTATTACTTTCTTCAAAATTAGAAAAAATCTTGTATGCAATACGTTACGAAATGAAATTTTGTGTAACTTGTGAATTTTTGCGAAACTCACTTCGTTCGTTCCGCAAAAATCTCACGCGTTACACAAAATTAGGCATTTCGTAACTGATGGCATAAATAGCTATTTTGTGATTGGCTTTAGACAATAATTACACTAAAGGTTTTTTGAAGATAATTAAATTATCTGTAAAATGAGCTCCAAGTGACCTTCATACGATGAATGGCTCACGAGTTACAGCTGATTAAAGCTATGAGCAAAAATTTCTTTTTTATTATAAGGTTTTCCTGCAAAAGGTATATTTAATAATATTTCTTCACTTTTTGAGGCATCAGAAGTTATTATGTGAGCATTTCATACTGGGCCCATAATTTAAAAAAAATTGTTATGCACAGTTCTTGCGGGAAAATCGTAATTTATAAGGGAATATAATCTGATAGATACTTTAGTAAATAATACGTACAACGAAAACATTATTAACATCTTCTTTATACCCTTTTCCGATGGCCATATTGTGCAAGTGATCTATAGATGAATAAAGTACACCGAATTTCCTGCCAAATAAAAGAAACAGACCTCTAGAAAATGTCTCTCAAAGTAAAGCGCTTTCGATAGTTTTACGACTTGTTTCGAAAATACTTCTTTATGAGTACGTTCAACGCAAATATGATCGTTCACTTAATTATTTACTTTTAAAACAAATTATTTCTCTGAACAGAATTGGCAAACTCCAATGAATCTTAGAGAAAATGTAGGTCTTACAAAGTACTAATTAAAATTTCAAAGCAGGATAGGCATTGAAACACAGGGTGCCCAGCAACCTGGAAAATATGGAAAACCTGGACCTGAAAGTCGGGGAATTAGAAACGGTCAGGAAATGGTCAGGGAAATCACAAAAAAAATCAGCAAATATCAGGGATTTTTTTACCAAAATTCTGGAAAAGAAGTCACCTATTAGCCTAGTTTTTTTATAATTCTCAGATAAACATGACTAGTGTAGATTAGAACTGATAACATTGCCTTTCATTTGGTTTTCATTTTTAAACGGTTTGAGGTGGAAATTAAAAACAGTAGAACCAGTAGCAGTAAAAGATTACATTTTATACATGAAAAAAAAATCACGAAAAATTGTCTTAGCTTTTTCTCATTGAATATTCGCACAAAAGATAGAAAAAATAATAGCAGCTTTACAGAATCAACATCAAAGTTTGCGTACAAAATTAAGTCGTCGTAATATACAGGCTATATTTTATTAGGGCACTGGAGAATATCTCACTTAATATCGGTCGTACAAAAAAAAATATTTTTACGAAAATTATGCCGATTTATATAACGTACAAAATGGTTTAAAGCCATTTGAAATCCATGGCCTACTTTAAGAGTTATGGCGGAAAATAGCGAAAATGCAGAAAACGTCCAGGCCAAATATCTCCGTTATTTGAAGAGATACGAGAAAAATTCTAAGGCGAAAATTTTTTGCAAAACAGAGTTTCAACGAGGTTTTATCTATTTTTTTTCAAAACCGCTGTATTTTGAGATTTACTCTTTAGGCTGTTAAAAAAATTATTTTGAAACGGGCGGGAAATGGTGCCATTAAATAGAGTATTTTCCTCCCTTTTCAACGATATATCACATGCCATATTTATTCATTGGTACTACGTTAGTAATTATAAAAACATTTTTTTAAAACCAATAATTTTTTTTAACAAGCATTATACTTGTCGTGGAGAAATATGATTAAATAAAACGATAAAATAATTCAATAAGTTGTTCAAATCTTTGCTATAATAAAATATTAACACAATTAAGAAGAATAAAGTAAATTCAAGTAACAAAAACAAAATAATAATCAAGAAAGCAACATGGAGCAATTATGGAAAGAGTATTCGCAGTTATGCCAATGTATAGAGGTCCTCCATAAAAGCGTCACTCCTTGCTCAGAAAGTTAAAATGTCTTTACCAATTAATTTAAGTATAATATCCATTTGATTGTATTTCATAATTTCACTATTATTTCAATTATTTTAAAATAGTTGGCCATGAACAAACTTGACAATTTAATTTTTTGACAGATCATCACAGTTAATACTTAAACTCTCGCTCAATCACACTCGTTTAAGAATTTAGAATCTTCAAAAATAATTTTCACTCACATTGATCGTTATAATATGTTCGTTCCATATTGCCAATGCAATTTTAACTCTGGATTAGCTCAAGTAGAAATAGAAAGATTTCCACAAGCACTACAGCCGAATAAAACTCTGTTCAGAAAATTAGCTACGAAACTGAAAAATAATGGTTCATTTTTAAAGAAGAAGACAAGGTTCAACAGTGTTACTGATAAGTAAGTAAGGTAAACCGAGTTATTAATTATGTAAGAAATAAAAATACAGAAAATTTGGAAACATCATTAAGAGAAATTCAAATTGCTTGTCATATAAATAAAACAAGTGCTAGAAAAATTTTACAGAAAAATGGTTACCGGTGTTATAAAGCCAAACAAGTTCACAATTTTCAAGCGGGGGACAAACCAAGGAGGACGACTTTTTGTAGGTGGCTGTTGGAAAAGAAGCGTGCCGATCCATTAATATGTAGTAAAATACTTTGGTCCGACGAGGCAAATTTTTCCAATAATGGATTTTTTAATCGCAATATTCATTACAAATGGACAAATACACACTTGCATAGATCAATTGGGTTTCAAAATCGTTTTTCAATAAATGTGTGGATAGGTATTTTAGGCACCAATTTAATAGGTCCTTATTTTTATGATGGTCACCTCAGTGAAAGGTACCTAAACTTTTTGAGAAATGAATTTAATGAATTCTTAGATGACCTACCTTTAGAGAATCGACACAACTTTCAATATTTTCAACAAGATGGAGCTCCTTCCCACAATTCCCAGATTTGCCTAGATTATTTAGGCGAAATTTTGCCTCAACATTGGATAGGTACCAATGGATTTATTCGATGGCCCACTCGTTCTCCAGATATAACCCCAATGGATTTTTTTCTATGAGGGTATATTAAAGATAAGGTGTTTTCAACGACACCGCAAAATGTATAGGACCTAAAAGCTCGAATTCAACAGGCATGTATTACAGATACCCCCGAAATGCTGAGTAATGTTTTAAATGCAGTGCCTCGCCGCGCTCGATTGTGCATAAGAAATCGCGGTGGACACTTTGAACACTTGATATGATATCTTAAAAATTATTTTGAGGATTAGATAAATATTAATGTTCTGTGTGCTATATTCTCTTTATTATTAATTTGTTTTTGTTACCTGAATTTACTTTATTCTTCTTAATTGTGTTAATGTTTTATTATAGCAAAGATTTGAACAACTTATTAAATTATTTTATCGTTTTATTTAATCATACTTCTCCATGGCAAGTATTTGTTAAAAAAAAATTATTGGTTTAAAAAAATGTTTTTATAATTACTAACGTAGTACCAATGAATAAATATGGCATGTGATATATCGTTGAAAGGAGAGGAAAATACTCTATTTAATGGCGCCATTTCGCGCCCGTTTCAAAATAATTTTTTTAACAGCCTGAAGAGTAAATCTCAAAATACAGCGGTTTTGAAAAAAATTAGATAAAACCTCGTTGAAACACTCTGTTTTGCAAAAAATTTTCACCTTAGAATTTTTCTCGTATCTCTTCAAATAACGGAAATATTTGGCCTAGACGTTTTCCGCATTTTCGATATTTTCCGCCATAACTCTTAAAGTAGGCCATAGATTTCAAATGTCTTTAAACCATTTTGTAGGTTATATAAATCAGCACAATTTTCGTAAAAATATTTTTTTCTGTAGGACCGATATTAAGTGAGATATTCTCGAGGGCCCTGATAAAATGGACATCCTGTATTGGAGTCAAAGCGGGAATTTGAATAAAAATACTATAAACGTTTTCGATATTTTTATAGAAAATATCAAATGCAGTTAATATTTTTTTATGGAAGGAGGTACATATTTTGCATAAGATAATTGCTATTTTGTCGTTTTCCAAAACTACACATACCACTAAATCTTTATTATTGAAAAAGCAATAAAAATGGTCCCATTCATTTTTTTTATTGGGAACTTTTAACAATATTTTAGCTTATTTCTATCATAAAAGGATACGATGCCTAAGTCTTAAATAAAAATACTTGAATAAACGTGTAACTTTTTGAGTATATTATTTGATGTAGGACACATTGTTTTGTGTAAATTTTGAGCATTTAGCACAAAAATTCGATTTCTTTAAAGTAGTGAAAAAAGTCATAACTTTGAAAATAACTTTTGTCTAAATTGAAAAATTGAAGTCTAAAATTAATGGAAATTGTGGTAAACTTAAACAAAATTCTGGGTATTTTTCGCAAAAACGCCCAATTTTTTAGAGTACTTGTAGAAATTTAATAAAAGTTGATGACTTTCTCAGTTTACTGTAATGTTAAAATCTATTTACAATCTTATGATTGTAATATTTAGAAACTGATCTGAATTTTATTTGAAATTATCCTGGAAAATCTGGAAAAGTCAGGGAATTTGACAATTAAAAATTGCTGGGTACCCTGTAACAGCTGAAAACCGTAATTGTTGCTAAAACCTTCTGAAATCGTGCCATCAAAACTGAAAAATGTACGTAAATATTTAAATTAAATAACTCACTCTGTATTTAGTACTCCAGTCTCCACTAGCCATTAGTTAGTTATAGTTATAACATTAATATATCGGTTGCATAACGATATGTATAATGAGGACGTTCATGTTGTACTCTTCGATTATTCTTAAATCCTCTTACAATTATTATTTTACAACAATTAGCACTGAAACACCCACGCGCGATCCGCTATTTATTTTTTTTATTAACGCAGAGACATGTTCTGCAATCCGAGTGTAGATTAAAAAGTTTTTATGTAATTCTGTTCGCGGATAAATATTATGCTAAAGAAATATGAGTAGGGGGCATAGTGGCCAGAGATGTTCTTACTACCAACGAGCTGTAAATACTGGAGGGAGACATTTCGTTGTAATTGTTCTGACGATAGTGAGCGTCACCGACTCAAATCGATTAATGAACGCAAATGTGTCTGTGTGCAAAATTGCTTCTTAATTGACATTGAAAGTCTCAAGAAAAATGGACGCAAGAGCAGAGCTGGGCCAAATACACAAAAAATGTACTCGAGTACCAAGTCCCAAGTACTAGAAATAATTTCTCACAAAGTACCAAGTACTTCCATAAATTTGGAGTACTTAAGTACAAGTACTTGAACCATCCGAGTACTTTCATACGAGTACATTTGATTCATGGTAAGAAGAGGAAATGAATAACGTAAGAAATCTATATTGATATAATTTTTTATTTCTATATATTATGTGATGTGTATTATAATATAAGAATTTGTATATTCTAGTTTCGTAATTTCGAAGTTCCCTGCTAAGAAAAAAAATCAATAAATACAGTCAGAATCAAAGATCCTTGCAATGCTTACCGACTTGCTACTGGTTGACTTTATTGGCTTTCATGATAACTAGTTTTTGAAAGTTTTCATCAAGAGCATGACGCCGCGGACTATATATTATCGTTGCATAAGAAAAAAGACGCTCAACAGGAGCTGATGAAGGAAGACATGTATTATAGCAAATGAAGAGTTTTTTAATAAGAGGGTAATTCTCAAGCATGTTTAAATTGCTTCTCTTATCATCTAAGAACTTATAAAGTTCTAATTCAATTTTAGGTGTTTTTATGTATTCCTCAATGGTGTTGGTGCACTATAGTATAGAATATAGTAATAAGTGTAATAACTAATATTAGCAAATACTGTGAGATTAGCGAATGGTAGCTCTTGACACATACAAATGATTTAAATACTAATACTGATCACCACAGCATACCATGGCAATTCTGTGATTGCTTTGCTGACAGGTTCGTACGAGCTGAAATGTATATGTACTTGTGAATGAAAGTTCGAGTACAAGTACTTGGATTTAATTTTACGAGTACAAGTACAAAGTACAAACTTTAAGAAAGTACTCGAGTACAGAGTACATGAAATGTACTCTAAGTACCCAATTCAAGTACTTGTATCGAGTACTGCCCAGCTCTGCGCAAGAGGGATTATTAATGTCAAATATGGTCTAACTGATGAAAAACAAGCTTAAACCTAAATTAACTATCCGTCCAGATTTAATTCAAGCCTTTGTTGTAAATGACTGTATTTTATGTTTTGTTATAGCCCCTCTGTTATATCTATAATCTTTGTCTCAAATCTGCCACATTTCCAGATAAATGGAAATTATCGAAAGTAGTTCCTGTATTCAAAATAGGTGATAAGTGTCAAATAGAAAATTATCGACCTATTGGCGTAATTTGCAACTTCGCCAAATCACATTGTATTGCAGCAGAACAACATGGTTTTATGAAAGGGCGTTCTATTAATACGAATCTTTGCAATTTTACACAGTATACTTCTGACGCTCTAGATGACAAAAGGCAGGTTGATATTATACAGGGTGTTATTTAAGTACGTGGCCAAACTTCAAGGGGTCATTCCTTGAGCGATTCTAAGACGAAAATTTATATAAACATAGGTCCTGTAATGCTTCGTTTTCAAGATACAAGGTGTCAAACTTTCTTTAAGAAATCTTTTTTTTTTCCTAAAAATGTTAATAATCCTTCAGCCGATTTTGCTGAAATTTGGCAGTGTTATTTATGGTAGAAAGGGACTAATTTTGCCCTAAGTAGATTAAAATTACTAAGTCCAGTGGCGTCCAGAGGGGTACCTTAACCTATTTTTGAAAGAAAAAAAATGTGCGCCACTGATTTTATTAAAACTGTTATAATTTTTATCGCATTAAGGAACTAAAAATAAAACTTTCTTGTCTCTTGAATTTTTATCGTATCATTTTCCAGAAAAAAATTTAAATCACTTTATTACATGTCCCTGGGACAACATAATAAGGAACTAAAACTACCAACTATCAGAAAGTGGGGTGTATCTGTTATTTATTTCCATATCAATAGTCTATTCTAGTCTTAGAAATTGTTATAAATATTAATGTTAGCTAAAAAAAAATGTTTGTTTTATTAATTATTAATTTTTTTTGTTGTCCGTGGACATACAATACTGATTTTTATTTCTGATTAAGCAATTAAAATTGTACCAGTCATCTTTTGAATTTTTTCGCTTAGATGAAGCAAATTAACATAAAATGCCAGCTAAAAAATTTTTTTTGTTTTATTAATTAAGTATTAAAACCACACTTGAGCAAATGGTACGCAATTTTTTTATTAAAAAAACATTTAACAATAAGTAACACAAAACGTACAATAGTTGCTGAAAATGACCTCCTTCAACTTGAATGCAAGCATTAGCTCGTCTTAACATCGATTGCCGGACACGTTGAAATATTCCCGGCGTATATCTTATCTGATTACAGGAATCCCGTATCCGTTGGATTAATTCTTCTCTAGTGTTGATCGGATTCCTATAAACGAGCGTAAATGCCCCCAAAGAAAAAAATCTAACGGATTTAAATCCGGCGACCTAGGTGGCCATGACTGTGGACCCGCGCGAGCGATCTAGTTTTCTCCATAAGTTTCATTCAGAAATTGACGTGTTACTACGCTAAAGTGAGGTGGGGCCCCATCGTGCATGAACCCCATTGTTCCTCTTTCTGCCAGTGGGACATTTTCTAATAGTTCAGGTAACAGAAATTCCAAAAAATGACGATACTCTTGACCATTTAATCTCGGGGGTAAAAAATAAGGTCCAATGAGATAATCACTTACAATACCAACCCAAACATTCACGGAAAATTGTTGTTGATAATTGTTTTCTATAACCGCATGGGGATTTTCGTCAGCCCAGATATGATTATTATGAAAGTTCATAATTGAATTTCGGGAAAAACACGCTTCATCGGTAAACAAAATACGATATAGAAATGTCGGAGATGCTACCTGTTGTTGCGAAAGCCAAGTACAATAAACAACTCGCAACAAGTCGTTCAGTGGTGTGCTAACAATAACCTGAAAATCAACATAGGGAAGTGTACAGTAATGATTTTTGCTCGCCCAAAAACAGTTTTTTGAAAGTGCTGTGAAAGCTGTTTAGGTAAAAATATTAGCCATACACCCATATCCAAATAAATTCGATTCCATTGATGTTATATTTCCAATTAAATTTACGGTTTTTTGGTAACTTCGGCGCCCTCGGCATCGCGGCAATTACCGAAAATATGTAGACTTTTATTTACAACGTTTTTTTGTTCAATAACTTTCCGTGCGACCAATAGAACACGAGATAAAACGATTAAAATTTTTTACAAAATGGCGGCTGAGGCAAAAGGGGGAGGTCATCTCTTTGGTTTTAGGTCTTCTAAGTGGTCCTGATAACATTGACCATGACAAATTCGAATGTGCAAATTTTTCCAGGTTATGAGACTTTTTGGTACATTTTTACTGTACTATTTAGGCATTCCTGGGCACACAGATCTGTAGCATGAATTTCTGCCTGGAAGATGGTTGGGGTGTAACCGAGGGCTTTGGATAACCTACATTTTGGCCCTGCTGTGCCCACTGCTACCCCTTCAGCCATCGTAGATCTATCCGTATACCAGATGTGTGACTCTTGCTCCAATCGCAGTGCCTCCGTCTTGTTCGTCTGACGGCTTTCAGTAAGCACGTCAAGAGGACAGTCAAAGTCCTGTTTGATTGACATTGGGTCAGTGTGTTTCGTCATGGACTAACTCCAGAATCCTTAGGTGACTAAACAGATCACCTGGTTAAAATGTATGTGCCTGATGCAGTCGTAGGGCACTCAGTGCTGCCTCCTTCCTCACGTGCAAGTGCAACGGAAGTAGGTCAAGCATTGGCCTCCATAGCTGCTGTGGAACACAAGTACATTGCTGCTGTAGTCTCTATACAGGCAAGGTGTTGCAGTTTCTGCAACTTTCCTTGTGCTATTTTTTTCTCTGTTTTTGGCCACATGATGCGTAGATCACTATGCATAGGTCTGACAACCGAAAGGTAAGACCAATGTGTCATTTTCGGCCTCAGACTCCAAGTCACACCAAACAGTCTACGTCACGTCCATATTACCGCTGTTACTTTAGTAAGTGTCCTTTCCAGATGTGAGTTCCAGGTAAGTGTTTGATCTAGGATTACTCCTAGATACTTGACTTCACTGGAAAAGTTTAGCATCGTTTTATTCAGCATAGAAGTTCTAAGATTAAGTTTTCCCCTTTTGGTGAACGGAACAATAATTGTTTTGCTCGGATTGATATTGAGTCCCTCTGACGAGTACCTACCATTTGTATATTATATTTGTAGCTATTTTCAAACAGTTAAGTACTGATTGCGGTACAGTATTTATTGCTAAACGTTTGAGTGAAGACGGACTTCTGTGGTTATACTCAGTTAAGTACCCAACTAAGGGAAAGTGACCCGGCGACACCCTTCTTTGTTGTGTTATTTATGGTCCTTTTAGACATGAATAATATTTACTCTTGTCGCTAGACTCCCCTGACGCCACAATATTTAAGGCAATTTGCATGAGGTTTGAGATCATAACCTTATTTCTGCCTTTCACGGTCAGGACCAGGTTATCTGCATAACCCTGGATGTTGAAGCCCGAATTACTCATTTTATGGAGGAGATCATCGACCACCATTGACCACAGCGAGGGTGATAAGACTCCACCTGGTGGACAACCCCTGACTGCAGTCACCGTAGCCAACTCATCCCCCCACGCTTGTGGTAATTATTTTGCTTCTGAGCATGGATTGTATACATTTAATTGTAGGTGACTGTATTCCCCTTTTTTCGGCGGCTTTTTGCATGGATTCGTAGAAGATGTTGTCAAAAGCACCTTATATGTCTATGAAAGCACAATAACCACTTCTTTAGTCATAAATGTCTTTTCAACACCTTGAACCATGCAGTGTAGGGCATTTATTGTTGATTTGCCAGGTTGATACGCAAATTGTTTAGAGTGAAGCGTTATTCCTTTTGATCTAATAGTTTCTCCATTGTTTTTAGGATAAATGAGGTTAAGCTAATGGGGCGATAGGATTTAGGCTAGTCTGGTGGTCTTATGATTTAAAATATTACCTATTTTATTCCAAATGTATGCAAATACTTCTTTTACAATTTGTTTTTTTTTAAATACATTTATTTAACGTCGGCCTATTTCCGCTACTGAGGCCTAACACCGACGCCTGTAGACGAGCTACCCCAACCAGAAATTTTGCCGAACCTCTTCCCTTAAGAAGAGTAGGGATCTTTTACTTGCCTAACATTTAATAGACAAGGGAGCGACGGCTTTACATCCCCTCCGAAGGATGGTATATCTCCTATACAACCCTCGCCTAAGGTTGTATAGCTTCCGCGCATACACTGATATACAAGACGCTGGAAGATGTGTGAGGCGAGGACGTGGTCTTCGTTGGAACGGACGCTTTTTTACAATTAATAAGAAGTATTTATTATTACATTTTACAAGTAAATTCAGTATAAAGTTACAATCTCCAACAAATTATATGTTTTAAAATATCTCATACATAGTTTAGTACCGTGTAGGAACAATCTTCAGAACGACGTTCTAGCTTATCTTGATTATGTTACTGTAAAAGATATCAACATTAGACGAATCCAAAATAAAAAAAGTGGCGATTTCTGCGTTGTTTACAAAACGTCCGTGAGAAGCTAGGAAAAGTTAGGACGATCATTCAGGAAGGACACCTAGTATACATTTTGTATACCTCAACTTAGTGATTTCTTCATTAACAGAGTTACACGAGATGGGGCGAGCGTAGGTGCGTCTTTACTATGTACATACTTCGGTATGCGATGTAAAGCAACGACAGGTGCAGTTAGTACTTGGATTGGTGACCATTCCAACGGAAACCGCGTTCTCGCCTCACACATCTTCCAGCGTCTTGTATATCAGTGTATGCGCGGAAGCTATACAACCTTAGGCGAGGGTTGTATAGGAGATATACCATCCTTCGGAGGGGATGTAAAGCCGTCGGTCCCTTGTCTATTAAATATTAGGCAAGTAAAAGATCCCTACTCTTCTTAAGGGAAGAGGTTCGGCAAAATTCCTGGTTGGGGGTAGCTCGTCTACAGGCGTCGGTGTTAGGCCTCAGTAGCGGAAATAGGCCAACGTTAAATAAATGTATATATAAAAAAAAAAAAGAGTTACACGATTAACAATTGTTTTACTCGAAGATGCCCAGCCGAATAAATGAAATATTAACATGAATTTTTATCCAATCCAATTAATTTGAAAATCACAGTTTCCTTCATATAATTACATATTATTACCGTCTAATTTTGGACTATTAATGTACAACCTTAAACCAACGTAATATCCTTTTTTCCTGTCACTCTAAGCAGTGTTATTATAAAATAAAAACTGTTTTAATGAGTTCCTACGTTACTTTGGACACGCTTCTGACTACGTATTGCCGCGTTGTTGATATTGTCACCTTGCAATTATCCTTACTATACGCTGAGTGCATTCGACATTGTAAGATAACAATAACCAAGAAGGTATTAAAACCGTGTGGAGTGCCTTTATATTTCTCAGCTGAAGAAGGAAGAAAGTAAGTTAACAAGGTACAGACTTTAGTACGTGCATTGCAGATTTTTGATGTTAATTAGTCACGGACCAAGGGAAACAGGCCATATTTAGTTTGAAAAATAAGTGATTGTATAATAGGCGATGGTACAACGTAAATGCTTAAAGAATAATTCACGTAGCGAAGTCACTATAATAATTAGTTAGTATGGGTCGTTATAGTACCTTTCACACATAAGAGACAGGAAGAATATAAAAAAATTCATAATTTGCAAAATAACCAAGTCTTTCACACAGTCAAACTACCATAAAAAAGTCCTCCAGACACTTAAATTCACAAAAAACTGCACATTTTCATATGATATCAACATAGCTTAAACAATTTTCGAAATACCTTATGGGACCGGTTCAATATTCAGCGAGATATTTAGAGAGTTATTGCCGATAACTCCCAAACCCTATTCGATTCAAGTTTCAGTTATATATAAAAAAAATTCTTCCTTTTATGGCCATAATTATCATATATTTTTCAGTCCCGAAATATTACTATGTAATTGCACAGTAATTCACAATCGAGCCGAAATGAATGTCGGGGGACATTTCCAGACACCATAAAAAAAATGGGGAAAAACGTCCCGGCGAGAGAGAGTGAATCGAGCCAAACGAAACGATACCAAGCTTATAAAGGACCGAGCTCCGATCACTAAACCACGTTCAGTCTGATACGTGTGCCATGAAGTTATAATTATGTTGTGAGTGAACCCTTTAGTAGTTTTTTGCACAAAGTGTTTAAAAGTCAACAGTGATTAACTAAATTTTCTGCTCGGTTCCTAATTGATTAAAATTTTAGTGCCAGTAACTAGTTATCCTCCTACTTTGGCCGACCGACGTCTAATTTCTTTATAACAAACAAGCCACGGTTATTGTTTCCTTGCCTGAACCAAATAAAAAGCTCATAGACGCCTTAGCCGTCGTGGTACAAGTGAATCTTTTCACACTGTAACCCCGCTTTATTATTCTTTAGTCATTTATTCATATTTTTCCCAAGACGGAATTTCAGTTGTCGAAGTACTGCTTTCACAAGCCTTGTTAAATTAAAAATTTAAGTTAAAAAAGTTTTACGAACTCTCTCATTACACTAAATAAATATTCTCATTTCGTTTTTAAGTAAAAATGTTTTTATTTCACAAGAATACATGGTGTAGCTGACTGACAGAACATTAAAATAAATTAAAGTGTTAAATATACGTATTCAACTAAATTCAAGTGTACAAAAGCTCTAGGACTTATACAGGGTGTAGTAGTTAACCCTACCCAACGTTTTAAATGCAACCCCCCCTCCAAACTTTCTCAAAATTAAAATAAAGTGCACGAGTGACGTCCGAAGCCTCAACCAAAGCTCAAATACTTTTATTTTTCAATTCATCGTAGGCTCCCTTGTGTTCGGGGTACGTGTCAGTGTAATAAACCTGTATTAAATGAAAGAAACTGGATAAAAAAATTTTAGGGAACCATTGATTCCTAGTTTAATATACTTTTCAGTTAGTTGTAAATGCTTTGATCAATGTCTGCAATGACCAGTTTTACACTCGAAAAATGAATAAAAACATTTCTAAAGAGTTTCTAACCTAAAAAAGAGAAAGTGGTATTGACATTTAATCAATATTAATTATTTTCATTACGTACCTTAATATATACACAAATGTACACCAAAGTATTGAAAAATACTATTTTATTAGATGAATGGGAATAGCATCAAATAAAGACAATGAATAACTTAAAATATAATATTTTTAGTCGCAAACTCCTCTATAAAATCCTTATTTTACTATAAGGAGCGTAACCAGACTGCAACCAACAGCTATTCTCCGAGCTATGTGCCCCGCCGAGCGCTGAATTACAAGTTACAAGTCTGGCGCGTTAAGTGTAATAATTGCATATTACACCAGCCGAAAGACTGATCCTACTTAAAGGAGCTCTCTTGTCAGTCGTCACACACCACTTGCAGACTGCAGTTTCGAGCTGTTGGCTCTCGTCAGTGCAAGGTAGACATGTGACGAATTTAGCACAGAGGTCATTTTTACAGCTAAAACGCCTGGAGTAAGTCCCAAAAGTGAAGAACTCTACAGCTGTGTAAGATTTGCACCCAGTCTATCAGTGATATGATTCGAAATATCTGTTAACACCCCCCCAGTGAGACCCTTATGATCGCAATTGAAAAATCATGTTTACAGCAAACGACAGGTCATTTTTAAGTTAATAAATATACCAAGCTTTATCTTTTTAGATAAAAGCGCTTTGAAGATACTTAAAACATTTTGATAACGAGCTTCCATCTTGGGGCTGCAGCTCGGTTGAGAAGCATTTTTGGCTAATGTGATTTGCGCCAAATCGACATAAAATCACGTCTAGAATTTGTAGTTTCTGACACCCTGTATATTATTATTATAACACATTTCTTTCAATAAAGTCGATATTATTATTATCAATAATATTTAAAACCACACACTTAACATACTTCGGAAATTCAGATTGTGGCAGAAAACAGGTTAGGGAGTCATCCATTGCAATAAATATTCATCAGTGACGCCAATTTTTTGCTACATTTGTTTGCGACTTGAATCATGCCATCTGGGAATCCAATCGATACCCGCGGATCTTTACGTAAATGATATACAAAGTGTGCACATCAAATCAGGAATTACGATAGTCGATATCTATTCGAAATACGGATAATTCCTGGATAAACGAAGACTATATCTATAGCAAAAATCATTCAAAAAAATCCAGTAGTGCTTTCATTCTGCTCGGGAGATAATCAGAGATAGTGGTATAGATAAAAAGTAAAAAATAATTTTTAAACATTGATAAAAAAACTCATTTTATTGTAAAAAACGTGGGGTGCTTGATATTAATTGTTATAAATATTTTATTGGTAGCTATTGATAAAAGTAGAATTATAAAAATATAGTAAAAAGTACTCCACGCTTTTTACAAAATGAATTTTTTTTTTTATAATATTTAAACATTATTTTTTACTTTTTAGTTCGGTTTGCTATTAAAACGTTTTTTTTATAGTTTTTTGAACTATAATTTTTTATTTTTTACTTTTTAGTTCGGTTCGCTATTTTTTATAAACTATAATTTATAAAATAAATAATATTAACAGCGGCGCCTCCGGCAAAATGTCGACAATAGATTAGTCATTTTTTAAAATTTTTTATTTTATCCTGTTGATCCTGGTGAGGACATTAGGACAAAATTGTCAAATTATTGTATTGTCTTGGGTCCTTAAGTGTGCAAAGTTTCAGTTTAATCTGACGTTTTGAAGTGGGTGAAAATCACGTTAAAAGATTCCGTTACATACAAACAAACATACAGGTGAAGCTAATATAAAGCGTGTAATAAATCGATTCTGCAGCTAAAATTCGATTTTATTAATATTTAATTCAAATAAGTACCTAATTTTATTATAAAAAAAAACAGTGAGGTGTGGCCATTGGTCTATTTACTGTTAATCAATATTTTTATGTCATTAAATCATGTTGCTGCCAGTGACCTTGTCACAGCATCAGCAAGTTGTTCACCTGTGGTTTTCTGTTATTTTCAGGAAAAACGATATTTTGTGTCAATATGTTTAGTTCTTTATGATGTGTTGGATAATTAACAATGCCAATACAGCCAGTATTGTCTTCAAAAATGAAAATCGGGTTTGAAATATCCTATTTACTGAAGATCTTAGCCAAAATGCTTTCCTTGACACATTCTGGTAATGCCGATTGCCGAAGTTTTTTATATTTAGCCCAGTATAATAACACACTTGTAAACAGTTTTTTGGGGATCTCGACCTCAAATTTATTTGTTTAAAATCATAGCACTTTAGGAATTTTAAACAAAAGAAACGTTCGAGCAAAAATATCTTTGGGGTGGTAAGTTTTAAAAGAATCAAATAAATTTTTCTAAAACTGTTCTAACAATTTTCATCAAATTAATAGTTTTGAAATTCAATTTATAACAGCAAAATATATTTATCACTGTCCTGAGCAGAAAAAAAATAGGACAACTTTTTTTTCTAATGTAAATCTGTCTCTATTTGAATATGTAATGAGTAGCCGAAATAAAACAGATATCACTTTTAATTAATTTTTTATTTTAATGCTGTAGTTATTGCTATAGTAAATGATGGATGGTTAATGAGACAAATTACACTGCGTTATAACATTAACAAAAATTTGGTGCGTAACATTTTAAGAAAGTGGAGAATAAACGGTACGATTAGTAGAAATCCTGGATCAAAGGACAAAGGATATCCTACTTAACAAGAAACTAACTATTAATATTTCTTTATTGCACCATTTCTATTTATAATTTATATAAGTCTGCTTGGCATAGAATTAAATAAACTTATACAATAATCATTAGTAATAATATTTTCCCATGCATTATTTACTATTTCCAGTAATTCTTCGGCATTCCGTGGTCTCACATTTCATTTTTGGATACTTCTTACGAGCAGTCCCCATACTTCTTCCACAGGGTTAAGATCTGGACTATGACCGGGCCAGTTAAGAACATTGATGTTGTTATCTTGAAATCAGTTAGTTACGGTATGAGCAGTATGAACGGAATAATTGTCTTGTTGAAATATGAACTCATTATTAGGAAATAATTGTGACACAGAAGGGAGCATAATATTGTCTAAAATCCTAATATATGTTTCACTATTAAATCGTTCCTCAATATGCCACAAAACACCAGGACCACGTGCCGATATCCAAGCCCACATATTGACGGAAAATCTACCACTTTTATCATTGTTAGTTATATATTTCTCATCGAATCGAGTATTCGGAGAGCGGTAAACACGAATACGACCGCTGTGTGTTGACTGGAAAGTTTTTTCGTCTATAAAGATTTACATCATGCGCTAAAAATTCAAGCTCAAATCCTATTCGAGTTTCTTTATGTTCAGCTTTAAGTAAGTATTTCTGTGCTGCTGCTTGACAGCGTAGCTCCAATTCTCTTACTCGCCGGCGACCAGTACTACTCGATCCAGGAAAATTCGCTTCTTCAGCAGCCTGAATAACTGAGTAAAATGGATTTTCTACTAAAGCATTTATCAATTGCAAATCTTGTTATTGAGTTAATAACCTTCGTCGCCCTGTTCCAGGATTTCTACTAATCGTACCGTTTATTCTCCACTTTCTTAAAATGTTACACTGAATTTTTGTCAATATTATAACGCAGTGCAATTTGTCTCATTGACCGTCCATCTTCTGCTTTAGCAATAACTCCAGATTTAACTAAATCGCTTATATGAGGCATATTCGTTTATTCACACTTGCAATAAATTATGACAACTAACTGACAATGTCACAAAAATTAAAGTTAGATGTACAAAACTAGATTTTAGCAAAATACCGTTATAAGACTTCTAGACTTCTCCTATTTTTTTTTGCTCACGATCGTACCGGGATATATTAGTCCAAACCATTCCTAAATGGGAAGCTTTGTCAGAGTTGTGTATAGGGCCGATTTTTTCTAATTACAATTAGCTTTGTAATAATGGCCTATAGTCCAGGTAAATAAGCGGAAAAGTTGGACACTTCTGGGCCAGGGCTAAAAGACAGCTTCCCTCCCGCCTTTTTTTGGGGTGGGGAATCGATTGCGATAGATTCGAGGGTGAAGAAACTGCTTTCATCCCCTATTAACAAAAAACCACCCCCAAGGCGGGTTTTCCATGGTGTAGCAAGTGGAGGCGGAGTTTTTGTGGGGAATTTTTCCTGTGAAAGTGATTTTTAATCGGGGCCACCGAGAGGGTTGGTTATGGGGGTGAAATCCACACCTTTGAGGCAAAGAACGGTCGTAACTTATTTTTTCGCATTGTTCGCAGGGAATGTAACTAAAAGAAGATTCATCCACCCCTTATTTCCAGTCAAGAGGGTGAAAACCACTCCTTCCGGGATCACGGGCCGCCTTGAATCTTCTTCGCGGTTTTTCGGACAATCGGAATTAGTGGTAGGAAATGATGTTAGATGGTGATTCATATAAAGAAATATATTAGATCTTCCACAGAATATACAAAAACAATATACATATTTCTTTATACGATTCACCATCTAATATCATTTCCTACTTTAATACCGATTCTCTGAAAACCTGCGAGGGGGTATTTTCACCCCCCTTGACTGGAAATAAGAGGTGAACGAATTGATTTTACTTCCCTCATCTATTTTGATCATCTCCCAATGGAATTCCTTTTGGAATACCAGCAGAAAAACCAAGGGGGCCCGTGATCCCCACAGGTGGTAGTTTTCATCCCCTTGACTGGAAATAATGGGCGGGTGGTTGAATTTTACCTCTCTCATCCTTCTCGACCTTATTTTAACTACATTCCCACCGAACAGCGTGAAAAAAATCAGTCACGACCGTTTTTTGCCAACCCTCTCGATGATTCCGTTTAAAAAATCATTTTTACAGAAAAAATTCCGCACAAAAACTCCGCCTCCACTTGCTACACTACGGAAAATCCTTTTTGGGGGTGGTTTTTGGCCAATAAGTGATGAGGGCAGGTATTTTTCACCCCCGAACCTATCTCAATCGATTCTCCGTCCCAAAAAACGAGGGTGGAGAAATATCTTTCAGCCCTGGCCCAGAATTGTCCAAATTTTCCGCTTATTTACCTGGAGTACTACCCCACACTGTAATGTAGCCAGTAGCCAATGTCTGGAGTGAGGGATAGAAAAATAGAACCACGCAAATCAGTGAACACCTTGTATGTTTATTTATGTATATATATTAACATGAGAATAATAAGAACTCAAGGATGAAAAATATGTTTAGAATACCAGGTACTAAAATAAGCGTACAATTCTTTGAATGGTGTTCACTTCTTGATAATACTGTAGCTGTGTTTTATAGAGTTTTTTTTTTACTTTTTAATTCACTGTCATACTTTGTTGTGTGACCTTTTAAAAATTGGTTTACAAATAATACTAGTTATGTAAATGTTTAATGTTGATTATGATTATTATTGTGAAGGTAAATATATAACCGTTTAATACATAAAACGATTTATTGCCTAATAATGCGTTTGCTTTATGGTTGACCATAAAGTGACAACTATTAAATTAAATGTTAATTGGAACTAATGATTGTGTCTCTCGATTTTGTTAGACCTATTTGATTTAATTAAATTGGTATAAGCGAATAATAATCACCACAGAAATTACTTTCTTTAAAATACTCTGCGTACCGCGCACAGAGTTATTGGCTATAATTTTTTTTGTGTGCCCAGATCATTTATTTCCTTTTACTTGCTTTTATTTAATATCGTTTCTGGTTGTTTTTTATTTTATATTCATTTATTGTTTGTCGGTCTATTTTGCGAGTAAGGTCAATCACCGTCATCAGGAGACGAGCCACTCCCAACCTGGAAATTTTGCCATATATTTTCTTCAGCGGAATGTACAGATTTTTTGCTTGCACATCTAAGAGACAAGGGACCGGCTGTTTAGATCTCTTCTGGAGGATGGTATATCCGTTACGCAGTATTTCCATAGGATTGCCTAGTTTATGTGTCGGATACGTTGATATACAAGCTGTTAGAAGGTGGGACAAGATAGCTGTGTTTCACTCGTCCAAATATTAATCGCGATTCTTCAGAGAGAAATCATTTTGAGACATTTTGCACAATTTGTGGGAGAAAGTCTTGTTACGTTTTTTTTTTCAACACTTGTAAAACTACGATTTATGCATTTTTGTTATGCATAATTCTTTTAATTTGCAACATATGTTGGGTGTCTCCACGAACTGCGGCGATCGATATTTCGAAAAGTAGACATCGGAAAATTTTGAAAATTTCGTAGTAACCTAATGTCGATGGGGGAAACTCGGCTAAAATATTTTCAAGATGGTGGCACTTCCGGTTATACCGGAAGACGATACCAACTTGCTTATTTTAAATGGGACACCCTATATATTATTACATTTTTGGATTGTACGCAAAATTCTAGGCCGATTTTGTGTATCATGTCCTATACCTAGGTCTCTCCGTTTTTGAGATATTTCAATTTTTATGTCAAAAATGACGTTTGCGGGCCCTAAAAGAATTATCAATTTTTCCTATAAGGAAGCCTTTATTATCTAATTTAGGTTCGATTCTTTGTTGAAAAAGACCTACTTTAATAGAGTTTTTATAATATTTTGATAAGTATTAATACAGAGTGTTCAAAAAATAAGAATAAAAATGAAATTGAGAAAACTGTCAAAAATCAATTTTTTCAAATGGAAACCCCCAATTTTTATAATCTTATCTTATTCGCCATTAAAAATAAGGGTAAGTTTGTATATGGACGTCTATTCCGAAAATTTTTAGTTTTCGAGATATTCCTAATTCAATATTTCTTCTATATGGGTATTTTGTTATGGATATTAAGTTAAATTACTCTTAGTTGGCTATGACGGCGTTGAGTGCTAAACAAATGTATGTAGCTGTCACTTACCATTTGGCAAGTATTAATTATCATACCGGGGCGCTTAAATTATACGCACGAGGATTACTTAAATTTGTTTATAATCTATGGAGAATGTAACAAAGTTTTATCAAGAACGTGTGAAATATTTGCTAATAGATATCCAGATAAACAAAAACCGTCTCCGAACAGTATTAAACGAATAATTGAGAATTTCAAAAATTTTGGCACCGTTAAGGCAACAGTTCATAAAATAAAACCAATTGTCGACGACGAAAATATCGAAATTGCTATTTTGGGATATTTTGCGGCATATCCTATGACATCCTTAAGACAAGTGGCCTTACAAACAGGAATCTCCAAGAACTCTATTCATAGAATTCTTTTGAAACACAAATTCCATCCCTATTCCATTTCTATGGTTCAACACCTAAAGGACACCGATTTGGCCAGAAGAGTTCACTTTTGCGAATTTATTTTAACAATGTTACAAGGCGACTTTCGATAATTTGGACTGACGAGGCAAAATTTACGAAAAATGGACTTTTCAACAGACATAATTCCCACTTTTGGCGTGATTCAAATCCCCATGCCGTGAGTTGGCGAAATTATCAAGAAACCTGGCAATTTAATGTGTACTGTGCTGTGAGAAATGATGGAGTCGTAAAACTTAATTTTTATGAAGAAAACTTAAATGGTAATGAATTAATACTTAAATAGTTTCTGTTTTTCGAATTACGTATCAACTTTTTTTTAGGTGAAAGATATTTGAATATATTACAAGATTTAGATAATGAATATTTGAACAATTTACCGCTAGCTGAACATAGGCAAATATTTTACCAACACGGTGGCGCGCCACCACACAGCAGCTTCATAGTTAACAACTTCTTGGAAGAAACTTTTTACGATAAGTGGATTGCTAACAATGGACCTTTTCTGTGGCCTCCCCGTTCTCCTGATCTGTCTGTCTTAGACTATTTTATATGGGGAACAATAAAAGATATGGTTTATTTTAATCCAGTCACAACAATGGAAGATTGTCAGCCAAGAGTAAGGAATGCTTTTGAAAGATTATCTCCAGGTTCTATTAGAGCGGCCACCCATGACGAACTAGTCAAGAGGTGCGAAAAATGTTTGGAAGTTCAGGGTGGACACTTTGAACACTTATTAAAATAAAATATTTTCCTGAGTATAAGTAGTTACTGTTAGTATTTTATGTAAGAACCTTTTGTATCAAAGTTACATTTGTTTAATTATTTTATGAACTGTTGCAGTGCCAAATTTTTTAAAATTCTCCATTATTCATTAAATACTGTTCGGAGACGGTTTTTGTTTCTCTGGATATCTATTAGCAAATGTTTCACATTTCACATTTCAATCCTCGTGTGCATAATTTAAGCGCCCCAGCATGATAATTAATACTTGTCAATTGGTAAGTGACAGCTACATACATTTGTTTAGCACTCAACGCCGTCATAGCCAACTAACAGTAATTGAACTTAAGATCCATAGCAAAATCCCCATATAGAAATATTGAATTGGGAATATCTCGAAAACTAAAAATTTTCGGAATAGACATCCATATACAAACTTACCCTTATTTTCAATGGCGAATAAGATAAGATTATAAAAATTGGGGGTTTCCATTTGAAAAAATTGATTTTTGACAGTTTTCTCAATTTCATTTTTATTCTTATTTTTTGAACACTCTGTATTAATACTTATCAAAATATTATAAAAACTCTATTAAAGTAGGTCTTTTTCAACAAAGAATCGAACCCAAATTAGATAATAAAGGCTTCCTTATAGGAAAAATTGATAATTCTTTTAGGGCCCGCAAACGTCATTTTTGACATAAAAATTGAAATATCTCAAAAATGGAGAGACCTAGGTATAGGACATGAACACAAAATCGGCCTAGAATTTTACGTACAATCCAAAAATGTAATAATATATAGGGTGTCCCATTTAAAATAAGCAAGCTGGTATCGACTTCCGGTATAACCGGAAGTGCCACCATCTTGAAAATATTTTAGCCGAGTTGCCCCCATCGACATTAGTTTACTACCAAATTTTCAAAATTTTCCGATGTCTACTTTTCGAGATATCGATCGCCGCAGTTCGTCGTGGGACACCCTGTATAGAGCTTTTATTACAACAATTTTGTTTGAAATGTAACAAATTGAAGTAATTCAGAGTGAAATTTATTTTTTTTGTACTTTCACAAGTGGTTGTTAATGGTCCAAATATAAAAAAATTCATTGGTTTAAATGTAATTTGAGGAAATAGCCTCTTGGAAGAATATCATCGTCGATAACGTAACTTTTACCGCTCTATACATTATGGGGTTGACTGCGCAATCGGATAAATACTCCCTCTGGATTTAACTGTGTAAGGGGATTATTTAACGACTTAACTCATTTTTATTATTTGAGTTTTCGCTTCCCATTATGGAGCACCCTAGTATGTTACATAAAAGAAACTATTATCAAGTTTTAAGCTTGTGTATCCCTATGGGGTTTTAAATTGAAGATATAAATTATCTATTGTGTTATAAGGGTCATTGTAAAGTGTGTGTGCTCTATCGTACGTAAAGCTGTTGGGTAAATATAAATTCGTTATGGTCTATGGTTATAATTTAATTTTTGTTGATTTTGATCTTACTAAAAGGAGAAGGGTGATGTAATGAAGAAAAATGTATTTATTTCGTCAGAAAATTCGGTGAGTTATGTGTCTGAAGGGGATTTTGAGTCCGATGAGAAACACGCAGGGGTGATAAAAAAAATCATTATAAATATAGAAAACTACAAACTTTTAAAAAATCATAAATAAAAGAGTAGAGGTATAGTTCAAGTAGGAATATTCCGAGACATAAAAAATGCAACAAAAACTTTACGACCTCATTAAAATACCATTACTCTTTGTGCTACCTCAACCGACCCTCGAACGCAAATCATCTGACTTACCTTTATAGGTTTTTAATGCGCGGCGAGTCGTTTGATCGTTTGATGCAGGCATGCCGCCGTGGCCCGCGGCGATAATAATTATGTCGTAAAGTTTTTGTTTGGTTTTTTATGTCTCAGGAAGTCCTTACTTGGACTATACAGTAATGACATATAGGGAACTTTTTGACATGAGGAAGCCTATAAGAGATTAAATAAAATTGTTTCTGTTGAAAACTTTTTAAAAGCTATTATTTAACTTGCAAATGTTTGTTTTTTTGTTTAGGACAAATCTTGCAATCAAAATTTCGATTAGTTCTAATTAAGCTAGAGCTTTGAAATTTTGCAAATGTGTATAAGTCCGGTGACAATACACTTTAACGTTTTCATATAAGAAAAAACAAGATGGCGGACGACTTTACTGTTTATGATCCGATTCGACTCAAAATCGATATCTGGAGTTTTCGAGATCAGCAATTATAAATTCTTGGTCAAAATTTAGAAATACAAAATGGCGGCGCCAATATGGCGGACGACTTTTGTCGTTTATGGTCCAAATCGATCAAATAGATATCTGGGGGCTTTCGGGTTCGCCGATTACGAATTTCTAGTCAAAAATTTAGTTCAGGATGGCGATTTCAAGATGGCGGACGACTTTACCGTTTAAAATCCGATATCTTAAACTTAAAATCGATATCTAGGGGTTTTCTAGGTCGCGGATTATGAGTTTTTACAGCTACAAGGAGTGTCCAAAATACCCCAAGCAATCAGCCAGCGCCAGTCAAAGGCCGGTACAGAGGCCGACGACGACCTCAACAAAGAAGGGCGGCG
Source organism: Leptura quadrifasciata (assembly GCA_963675555.1). Taxonomy (NCBI): domain Eukaryota; kingdom Metazoa; phylum Arthropoda; class Insecta; order Coleoptera; family Cerambycidae; genus Leptura; species Leptura quadrifasciata. Next base: position 96,600,085 of record OY776679.1, read on the forward strand.
TAGCGCCAGGCACTAGCTACGCAAAAGTAGCCCAGAGCAAGGCAGGACAGAACACCGTCCCTGCCTCAAAACAACAGGCATCGCCAGAGGCCAAAAACCTCACAGCGGTGCTAGCACAGATGCAACAAATGTGCTCAGCGATGAGTGCATTTTTTGCTCAAATGCCAAACTTTACTAATCTGTAATGCCTTTACAGATTAAACCGGAATTCCTGCAGATGGCGGCCTGGAATGTAAACGGCCTGCAACAAAGGAGACTTGAAGTCGAAGAGCTCCTGACCAGGTACGATATAGACGTCATGGCACTGCAGGAAACCAAGATGACCCCGGCCAAGGAGATCAACTTCCCAGGATACCACACGTACAGGATGGACTGGGTAAACATACCTCGGCGACCCGCAAGAGGAGTGGCTCTACTCGTTAAAAAGACCATAGCCCACCATCCGACGGTACTACCTGAGCTAGAAAATATGAATGCCACCGCCGTAGTAGTGTCCACAGCACGAAACGGCGACGTCCAAGTGGTTTCATGTTACCAGCCACCCCACAGCACGCTAACTGAGGGGGATCTGGACGCAATTCTACCCGCTAGGACACAGGTCGTCGCAATTGGCGATTTTAACGCCAAATCCCAGCAATGGAACAGCGGCGTAACCAACACTCGAGGACGAGAACTGCTGCGGTTCCTGGGACAGCACGCCGGCGAACTGCTGGTGGTAGGACCAGTCCAGCTCACCTTTGACAACGGTAGAAACAGGCCAGACGTACTGGACATAGCCATCCTAAAGGAGATGACCCTCGAAGCGGAGATCTCCACCAGAACGGAGGGATCTACCGAGCACAACCCGATCTTCCTAACTCTAGGAGGACAGGCGGGTGACGACAACGCTACCTTCACGAAGCGACGAACGGACTGGGAATCGTACCGGCTGCACCTGCAGCAGTACATTGCACAAATTCCCAGGCTAGCTACCGTGAGGGACGTTGAGAGGGCCGTCATTACCCTAGAGGAGCAGATCCTGGGAGCAATAAGGGCCAGCACGACAGAAACAGAAGTAAGAAGACACCCAGCACCGATGGCGAACCTACAAGAGGTCACCAGGCAGCTGATAAGGGATAGAAGAAGCGCCAAGAGACGGGCTCAGAGGACGAGGCTCCCCGCCGACAGAAGGGAGTATAACGTCCTCAGCCGAAGAGTGAAAGCCGCCCTCCAAGAACACCGTCAGGAGGGGTGGCAACGCCACCTTGAGTCACTCGATCCACAGGACAGAAGTATGTGGAATACCCAACGTGCCCTGCGAAACCGGAGGAAACCTATACCCCCGATTCACGGAGAGCGAGGGAGGATCGTCTACACTAACCAGGAAAAAGCCGAGGCGTTTGCCGACAGCTTAGAACTGCAGTGTAGAGAGAACGAGCTCGATGACGAGGACGAGGACTGGGTGGACGATGTCGAGCGCAGAGTACGTAGGATCCACCGCCTGCCTGATGACGACCACATCCGCCCGACTACCCCCGAGGAAGTCAAGGAAATCCTTAGGAGCCTAAAGCCGAGAAAGGCTCCGGGATGTGACAAGATAGGAAACATCGCTCTCAAAAAGCTACCCAGGAAAGGAGTAGCGGCGCTAGTCAACATCGTAAACGCGATGTTAAGGTTACGGCATTTTCCAGCCAGGTGGAAAAAGGCCGACGTCATTATGATCCCCAAACCAGGGAAAGAACTAATTTTCCCGTCTTCTTACAGGCCCATCAGCCTCCTCCCAGCCATGAGCAAGGTTGCAGAACGGGTCATCTTGAAGAGGCTCACAGAAAAGACAGAAGAGCTGAATATCATCCCGGATGAACAGTTCGCGTACCGAACAGGACATTCCACCGAACTCCAAGTACTTCGCCTCACCGAGGAGATTACTAAGGGGTTCAACCAGCGGCAAGTCACCGCGGCGCTGTTCCTAGATGTTGCCAAAGCGTTCGACAGGGTCTGGCACGACGGCCTCCTAGCTAAAATGATGAGGTCTACAGAGATAATCTAGGAGCAAAGAGTAGTAGTCCTACTCGGCCCTAGTTATCGAGACCGTCATCAAGCCAATGGATATTGGCGTATGAGTTTTTAGTAAAAATTCAGAAATTCAAAATAGTGGCGCCAATATATGGCTGACGACTTTTGTCATTTAGGTCTAAATCGATCAAAATCGATATCTGGGGTTTTCGGGGTCGCGGATTACGAATTTCTAGTCAAAAGTTTCGTTCAAGATGGCGGACGACTTTACCGTTTATGATCCGATTCGTCTCAAAATCGATATCTGGGGATTACAGCATATCAAAAGACTAAAAAGTAACAAATAAAATTATGTAAAAAAATTTTTAAGAAAAGCTTTTATTTAAATGCTCTAAAAAGTAGAAAATAAACTTTGAAGTAAATCAAACCCATCATTTTGTTACATTACATAATTTTTTTATGATATAAAAGCTTGTCGCGAGCAATCTCCTTTTTTACACAGGAAAGTCTCGCGACAAGCTTTTATATCATAAAAATAATTATATAATGTAACAAAATGAATGGGTTTTATTTACTTCTTACTTTTTAGAGCATTTATATAAAAGCTTTTTTAAAAATAATTTTTTATATAATTTTTGCTAGTTTAACAACACACAATGGAACACCATAAATATAATTATTTAATGAATTTTTTACTATATCTAGTTTATTTTTACTAGCGAGTCGCATCAAATTAGATTTACTGGAGTTTAGATACAAGTTGTGTTAAATTGTGGTTAATTTTTTGTCATTGCCATTATTAATACTGACATGCCTGCTGACCATCATTTGCAATAACATTTAAAAATAATTGTGCATAAAAAATAAAGGGCCTAAAATGGACCTTCGAGATGGTCCAGAGCGTTTGTTTAAATTGGATGAGGAGGTATTATTATGAAGAATGTTCTGAAATCTGTCACTCAAATAAGAAGAGACTAACAGTAATGAGGCACGTAATAAATTATGGTTGATAGTGTCAAATCTAGTATTAAATTATTATTATTAAAATTATTATTTGCTAAAAATCCACATGAAATAATTTGATTTCAAGGGATAAGTATAATATTTACTAGCTTTTCATATCAACCCTGTATTTTTTCTTAGGTTTGGTAGATTTTTTCAAAGCAGCTTTCGAGAACCTAATAATTAATTTTTTTTTGAAACCAGATATCTTGTTCAATATTGTCCAATATTTGCAGTGCAGCATTTAACGACAAACAGCACATAACACAGTTGTATAAATTCTTTATAAAATACTCCTACTACATATAAAGTATTTAAGTAATCTATATACGGGGTGGACCATTAATAATAGGCCATAGTTTATCGATCGTCCTACATCATTTTTATGGTGAAATGAACCCGTTTCTCCCAAACGACGAAACATCTTTGAAAATGTTATGGTCTGGCTATTTGAATATTGCAATGAGTATCTCCTCGCTGCAGCACGTCCGCTAAAATTATTTTGTGCGTAAAAACATATATCCCACATTTCCCTATTTGAAGAATTATTATGTCTAGGCATTGTAAATAAAGAAGTTAAAGAAATTAGCTCGAGGAACACAAGAACAAAATAAAATGATTAAATGACGTAAATGACAGAACTAAAACGTAACCAAAGCACACTTTGTTTTATTAAGTTTGAATTTGTCTTTCAAAAAATTATTGAAATGTTTAACGGCACTTTCCTCGAAAACGGTTGGAGTTATCAAGTATGACGCCTTCATCAGATTTCTGCCAGAATTACCACAACGTTTCATCAAAAAAAAATATGAAAAAAATTCATCATTAAATACAGGTCCAGCGGCGCCCTCTATGATCTAACGTGATGTAATATATAAATTATGGTTTCTTAGAATAAAAAATGTTCCTTTAGCAAATTTCGCGAAGATCAGTTGAGAGGCTGTTGAGTTATTGCAAAAAACGAAAAAATAATTTGAACTTTGACACCCTGTATCTTTTTCCACAGCAACATTTTACTAAAGCATATTTGGTTATATTATCATATTTTGGCTTAAAGAATCTATCTTTGGCCTATTATTAATGGTCCACCCTATGTAAGGGTTGACATCGATCGACATTTGATTTAAGTAACTATACTGTTGTAAGATTCTTCTTCAAGAATCTTTAAAAGTCAGCGCTGTATAGCCACATTAGAGACATGGCTAGGCTGTAAAGCAGTTGTATAATAATTGTTTATACACCTGTTATAAAACTATATTATGGCATTTAACGAAGATTTGACTCTTAGGGTACCCCAGAGATAGGAACGTCTAGAATTGAACCCTTTATAAAAATAATTTATGTTAATTAAGTATGACTAAAACTTTTAATAAGTTTTATAAGAAAACTCGTTACTGTGTAATAGTATATTACGTAACGAGAGTTGTAAGAAGCATATTACGCACGAATGGAAAGTTACGCACGAAGCCGCGTAGCGGCGGGTGCGTAATTCTATGAGTGCGTAATTGCCTTACAACTCGAATTATGTACTATACTTTACCTACGATTACAGTTGATAAAATTAAAAAAACAAACTGTATAATTTTATTGTCAACGAATATTTAAAAGTAATATAAAAAAGTACTTAAGTGAACATTTTATTGTAGACTATTTGAAATATGTATTAATTAGAATTATTATTATTTATAGTAACTGTACAGTTATTAAATACAAAAGGAGTCTCGTTTGATTTGCTGCTTGATGCATATGACACAGTTATATTATTACTTGAAGTAGCTGAATCTTTATTTGCTATGGCAGATGTTATTTTTGTTGAATTGTTAGTTTTGTTATTCATACAATTGTCCACATAACTTTCAGCTACCGTTGATGATTTCCATCCACCGTGTCTTTTTAAATCTAATAGGTCACCGCCGGCATCAACACTGCAATTTGCGTTATATTGGGAGGAGTTAGGGTTTCGTTCAGTTCACTATCGCTTTGACATTTTTATTTCGTAAAACTAAGCTTGGTTTTGTATATCAGCAATGTTGTTGTATAAATTCAGTAGGCGCATTTGACTTTTATGTCAACTTGTCAACGATCACAGCCGCCTATATCATTGTATATTTGCCGTGCTCCGTGCGTTTTGTTTACTGTGCGTAAAGTTCAATTTACATAGATGGTTGGTAGTTTGTTTTTTACTATTTACAGTAGTGGTCGTAGGTAAAATAAAAGTAACGAGCTGTCATTTACTTCAATGCAGATGGGCGCATTGCCAGTGCCTCCAGTATGTAGTAAATACAACAACCATATCACAGACTACTTACCAGACTGGCAACTTAATATTAAATTTTTGTCCAGAAATCTATCGTTCTCTCTCTCCGATTTTCGAAAGCCAAATTCAGAGGGCGCCACAGTTGCAGACGCGGAAGATTTGACCAATTGTTTAATTTAACTTACATTTTATGAATATATTTGCCGTTTAAAATTTATGATCAAAGTGCAATGCCGTTTCATGCTTAAACTTTGATCACAAATTTTAATGGCAAATACGCTATATTATATGTACACTATAGGAAAATTAAAAGTCAAATTTGTAATACATTAATATACAACTTTATTTTATCAGATATAAATAAACATATAATAAAAACTATGGCAAGGGAAAAAGTACATAGCAAAAGAAAACATAAGTATTAAAAATACACATATCTTTAACCTAAATAGATACTTTAAAATTACATCATAAAACTTGTATTTTTACGTAGTCGAGTGGAAGGGCAGCTTTGCTAAACTCCGCCACAAATAAGAGCAATTTATTATTATTGTTATTATAAATATTTAAGGCACTTATTTATCAAGTTGACACCCCAGATATTTTACTGTAGACAATTTTGCTTTGTTTTATTATATTCAATTAAATTATCAATATCAAGAGAATCATATTTATGCTTTACAATAACTCTTTTGCTGATTTCTTTTCGAGTGCATACTCTTTGTAGTAAATACTCGCTTGGCAACCACTTACATGATAATAATTTCGAATTTTCAGCGATGACGAGGTTAGCACCTCAATAAAAAAAACTCAAAGCAAACATGACTACAGGTCCTGTTTATTATAAGAATTTGTGCTAACATTTTTTACAAACCTCACTACTAGATATTTCCGAATGGAGGTATTCCAATTCTATAGTATGTACAGGAAGAGCACATGATGTAGATGGTAGACATACATAATCTCCTTTGTATGATTCCTCGACTTGTATGGTACAAGTTGCCTAAGCACAATCCCTTTCAGTATATATTTCTACTGTGTCTTTACACAGGTAGGAATTGAATTTCGATTAAGGACATAATCGGTATCATTTGAATATGATTCTGGTGTTACGTGCTTATTACAAATCCTAATCCTAAGATGACGTACAGTATTGTTTGACACTTTCATTCCCATTAAGTCCTGCCGCATTTGCGATTTGAAAATGATAACATTTATTTATTTGAAGTAGGTACTGTGGTAAAGCAGAGTAATAATTTAAAGGTAATCTTACGAGGTTTGGAAATATATACTGCACTGTACAAAAACTGAAAACAGACTAGAGCAAATGCACACTTACTTATGACTGTTCCTGGGAAAATAATGCAATTTCTACACTTCAACTTCAAGAGAAGCTCCTTTAAGTAGGATCAGTCTTTCGGCTGGTGTTTGTTGCAATCGAAGCATTAGCGTTTTGATGGTAATATGCAATTATTACACGCGCCAGACTAAGTTACTTTCCTTATAGTAAAATAATGATTTATAGGGGAGTTTGCGATTAAAAATATTATGTTTAATATTCCGCCCTCTAAAAGCACATTTGAACAACTTCTTTAGTTCCACAAACAATGCAGAAAGCAGAAGACATTTTGAGAAATAAGCCGAAGGATAATCTGAAAAATATTACTGTGATCCAATGTATATTGCACAATAACATTTACCTACCTCCGCTTTTGGAAACCTAAATTTTTAAGGGAACTAAAAAGTAAGTAATCTATGCTAAAAATCCAAGTTTCTACAAAAATATGAGTATTATCACAACACAATGACAGTAAACAATAACAATGAATGACATTTGAAATACGTGACAAATGACATTTGCGCCAACGGCGACATCTGAATTTGGCTTCTGTTATGCTCGACCTTGACCGGACAAATTTCTCAGGGAAGTTGCCAGTCCGGTAATTAGTCTGTGACCATATCTTATTTCTCTATGAAGGCATGGATAGGCTCCTTGAGTTTTTATAATTAGGTCAGTCTCACAAACAAGATAAAAAAATTCAATAGGGATAGTTTTCGGGAGAATACTGTGCACTAAACAATTAAAACTGTGAATGATATAATATCATATAACTAAAGGTAATGGCATTAACAGCCCTCATAAAAAAACAATAATTGCTGAGGGAATGACTAACTTGAATGACGCCCGGCTCTTGGCTTTGGTGGATGTATGTATATTTTTTGACATTAACAGGTGTGTCTTTCTTCGTTTTTCTATTGAACGCATCTAAAATTTGCCTGTTATTTATTCCAAATCAACAGCCGGCGTATTCCTCGCGGCCGCTCTTTAATTATCGGTTACTTTGCCGGCTCAAAAGAGAATAACTAAAAACAAAAATCAGCGTGTATCTTGTTAAATTATATTATATAAACAAATAAAAAACGAATATAAAAAATTTTAATAATACACATAGCCACTGTGGCTGGTTTTGGCTGGCTGGAATTTCAACCGCACGTCCTTACATCGTCCTTTTCTTTTATCGCGCTCCCGATCGCTGCGTATAGGACAGAGACGAGTAGATATGGACGGAATATTTAAATGAGTTGGAAACTCGATAATTGTTTGTTTACACGGCTGTTGGCGGGTCCATTTTGGCTGGTGCTGAAGCAGACGAGGGCGGCGCAATCGTATGGCCGGCGGGGTGATACTGGGCCACACAGGACGGCAGAAGGAAGAAGGGACCATCTCCAGAGTGTTGCTCTCATAAAACAGCTATATAATGTCTTCCGATTTTACTTATTATAATTCGAGTCATAATTTGCACTTTTGGTCAAATTTTGATTTCAGTAGATTGAATATATTAAAATATATAATTAATTCGCATTATTTTGACACCTACCTACTATGATTTTACCTCATATTGATATTTGTAAAATGAGGCGTTGTGTCATATGGGAATGTATATTGAAGAATGGTTTATATGTCGAAAACTGTTAGACAAAGAAAAAAAGGTCAGTAAATGGAAATCTAGTGGATTTTGTGAACTCTGTGACGGATGCTTTGGCAAATAATCAAATGGATGTGATCTGTAGTGACTTTGCCAAAGCATTTGATAAAGTTGGTCACTGCATATTGTCTGGCCGCTTTGGTTAAGGCGCGAGGTGGCATTAATGACACGGGTGTCATGCCACCGAGTTCGAATCTCGACTGCGGCACTGTCGGAGGAAATGGTTGTATGTCCGCGTTTTTCAATGTGTAAGTCCCTTCCGCACAAGCCTCTGGCTATCTAATTTCTGTGGTGTTATGTTGTGTTTTTATATATTATATTATATTGTTAAATAAGCTTAGAAATTTCCCCATCTCTACTGATTTAATAACATTTATGTCTACCTACCTGATAAATCGGCAACAGTATGTAATGATAATTAATTTCGAGTCGGATTACTACGGATCAGATTCGGGAGTTCCCTAGGGTTCAAACTTAGGCCCACTTTTGTATTTAATTTTTATAAATGATATGGCAGATACGGTAAAAAAGTACGAAATGAAAATAAGCTAAAGTCTTCATATCCAAGAGAGAGATCCGGTAGGGAAATATTTACTGTTTTTGACCATGACTTCTTATTTTAAAACACATATTGCAAACAAACTATAAGACTACCTAAGTAGAACTATAACAAGAGTAGTGTTATAAATTTTCAGTCAATAATTTCAAACATATGCGAAATAGCTAGAATTAAATTTAGGAAATACTACGAAGATTGACATAATTTTTAAAATTAAATCTAACTATTTTGCAAACAACTGAAATTATTGACCGAAAATTCATATCACTACACCTGTTATAGTAGTATTAGGTAGTCCTATATTTTTTTACCAATATAGGTATAAAAAAAATTATGGCCAAAAATAATAAATATTTCCTTATTGGATATATCTCTCTCTCCCTCTCTTGGATATACCCACCTTAACTATGTAGGGACTCTGTTTTACCTTAGTATGAAAAATTATGACTATCAGCATTGTTTGCATATCAGCCTGTAGCTAAAGTTAATAAATATAAGTTCTTTTTACTTCTGTATAAATGTTTACGGTTTAAAACTGAAACTTGTTATTTATATCATAATTCATAAATGTTTGTTTAAAAATCAAAAAAGTTCATTTAGTTTTAGCTATTTTACCGACTGCGCCAATTGAAATACAATGGTGATAATATAACAACAGTAAAAAATATGATTGGATTTTTTAATCGACGTTTTTATTAAATTTTAGTAATTACCTACCTTAATTTCCGAATAAATTAACGCTGCTTGGTAACAGTCGTACACCAGTAATGTTTTCTAAATTAAACATCTGATATAGGCCCTCAACTGCTGGCAGCGTTGTAGATTATAGATTGTTTTATGGGGTCGTTTGGCTTCAAACAGCCTTACTTCACTTCGACCTAAAAGATCTTTTGTGATTTACCCTACATCTAGTTGTTGCCCAGGATTCCAAAACTTTTCTGGGGGCTAATTTCCTTATATCTTCAGGCGTTAATTCCACCTGTTCTAGGAATTTTAGCCTAGTGCGGACTAACACCTTGAATTCACAAAGTATATGTTCCGCAGTTTCAGTTGCAGTATCGCAATATCTACATTTGTTGTCTACCGCCTTGCCCATATTCTTGAGATGATATCTCAAGGGGCAGTGGCCAGTTAGAAGGCCTGTGATTAGCCTTAATTCGGGCTTTTCAAGTTCGAGAAGCCTTGTGGCATTCTTTGTCGAATAAGTTATAAACTTTGGAGTATTCCTCCAGTAGGACTTTTTCTGGTCCTTTTCCCATTCTTGGATCTCCTCCGCTATGTGTCCCTTGGCCAGGCTACAGAACGGTTCGGGTCCAATGAATGGTGCTCCTTTTTTTGCAAGGCTGTCAGCAAGTTTATTTCCTTGTACTCCCACGTCAAGGTAACCTTTTTGTTGTTGGCCAGTTGCTTCAGGAATTGTCTACATTCCCAGGCAATTTTAGACTAAAAGATATAGGACCTTAGAGCTTTTAGTGCTGCTTGGCTATCAGATAATATATAGATCTTTGCCCTTCGGATACCTTTATTTAGGCATTCCTGGGCACACAGATCTATAGCGTAAATTTCTGCCTGGAAGATGGTTGGGGTGTTACCGAGGGCTTTGGATAGCCTACATTTAGGCCCTGCTATGCCCACTCCTACCCCTTCAGCCAGACCATCTGTATACCAGATGAGTGACCCTTGTTCCAATCGCAGTGCCTCTATCTTGCTCGTTTGACGGCTTTCAATTAGCACATCAAACGGGCAGTCAAAGTCTTGTTTGATTGGCATTGAGTCAGTGGGTTTGGTCATGGACTTCAAATGGATTAATTCCAGAATCCTTAAGTGACCAACCAGATCGCCTGGTTTAAATTTATGTGCCTGGTGCAGTCGTAAGGCACTGAGTGTTGCCTCCTTCCTTACATGCAAGCGCAAGGGAAGTAGGTCAAGCATAGCCTCCATAGCTGCTGTGGGACACAAGTGCATTGCTCCTGTAGTCCCTGTACAGGCAAGGCGTCGCAGTTTATGCAACTTTCCCTGTGCTATTTTTTCTTCTGTTTTTGGCCACCATACGAATGATGCGTAGGTTTGACAACCGAAATATAAGACCAATGTGTCATTTTCGGTCTTAGACCCCAAGTCTTACCAAACAACCTACAGCACGTCCATATTGCCGCTGTTGCTTTAGTAAGAGTCCTTTCCAGATGTGAGTTCCAGGTAAGTTTTTTATCCAGGATTACTCCTAGATACTTGACTTCACTGGAAAATTTTATTATCGTCCCATTCAGTACAGGAGTTCTAAGATTGAGTCTTCTCCTTTTAGTGAACGGGACAATAGTTGTTTTGCTCGGATTGACATTGAGCCCCTCTGACGAGCACGCGTTAATTTTAAATGTAATTTAATAACCTAGTCTTATTTAGTACATTTTAATTTGGTTTTTACTCAGTTGGATTTTTAAAAAAATTTATATTCGGCTACCGCTGCCACTAAAATATACAAATATTATTACTAAAATTCCACGCTTACAGAAAATATTTTACTTGTGTGTTGTATAAACAGGATTATATTTTAAGTAAAGAAAAGTACATATTTTTTTTGTTTTGTATTAATGTTCAAATAATTTCCCATTTTAAGTGGTGACGCGTACGCCCCTAGTAGGAATGTTCATTTTCCTATCCCTTGCTACGGGCTTAAGGTCAAAATATAAGATTAAAGATAATGCCAACCAGACCTGGACCTCGTTATGCGGAGGGAGCGCGATAGAAGATCTTGTTAGCATGAATTATATGGTGGCAGCAGTGACGTAGGTGTTAATTGTTATTTCTGTGCTTACAATATTTGCTTAACTAATTGCTGTTTGCAATGATCTTGTGTCTCTGGATATCAGGCCGAATCAGTTAAGACAGTTTAACAGAGATTACATAATACAGAAATGTGATGCAAGAATAGGTAGATATTAACGAAAAACATAAACATTGCTTTATTATTAAATAATGAAACCAGTAATATATCTTTTGTGTCGAATTCAAGCTATACTTCTCTTGCCAAGGCAATGCCTTGTACGATGTACGTGTGGGTGCTTCATTATATGTTCAAAGTAGGATAGTTTTCCAGTCGAGTCTGCGATTTTCTTCTTTTTCTAACCTTCGCCAAACCTGTGAATTCAGCAAACTTTCATTTCGAATGCCTTCCATTTTCTTTAGGGCTGTTTTTGTAAGGAATTGTGCTTAAAACTACATGCCAATTTCTCATGCTAATTAGCTTTGCCGTGAAAATACATGGCTCCCTCATTTTCTAAATATATTTCACTCGCTGGAATGGCACTAAATTGACTCAGTCACACTACACATGTTCCAATTTGTAAAATGTGGTCACGGAGGAATCAGTAGATTGAACATTTGCTATGATGGGTCTCCCAACTCGAAAAAATAATAAAATAATCATCATGACAAGCCTACGTATATCTTGAAAAAAAGTGATCTCAAAAAATCAGTATGGATTCAAAAGTTTAAGCATAGAAGATCCTCTCCAGATACTAACAGATAAAATTACAACAAACTTTGAAAAGAACTGAAAAGTCATGGCATAAGGTGTCACATTGCCAGTTATTGGACAAAGTAAACAAGGTGGGAACTTATTAAAACAATGTTTGTCGAATAGACCCCAGCAAGTAAAAATTGGCAATGTTCTTAGCACTAAGAAAATCAGAAAAACTGGAGTCCCACAGGGAACAGTCTTGGGTCCTACCTTATTCCTGCTGTTTATCAACGATTTACTGAACAAGAACTTTGGATGCAACATCATGTCATATGCACATGACACTGGTACTGATATATGTTCGGGAGGGACCTTTGCGCGACAAAAGGCGGCTGAGGCAATTAGTAAAGTCAAAAACTGGCTAGACACAAATTTGTTAAAACTAAATATGATAAAGATTAAATTTATAGCCTTTTCTCCAACGAAGGCAGGACTACCCCAAACGGTGCTACCTATTCTTATAGATAGAGAAACGAATAGTTACATTCTAAACACCACTACTATCAAGATAGTGAATTACTGAGTGTGAAGGGGTTGTATATGCATGCGGCTATAGTTTATACTCACAACAAGAAACATCATTTGGATCGCCGGTAAACCACCAATATGAAACAAGAAATGGATTTAAAAACGGGTATCAAACTCCAAAATACAGCAAAACAATCTGTCAGAAACAAATCACTTTTAATGGAATTAAAGTATACAAACAACTACCTGAATATATTAGAGTACGTAATAAAAAGAAATTCAAAAGGACATGTAAAAAGTATTTAACAAACTAACTCTTATACAGTTTAAGGAAAATATATGATTAAGACTTGTACAAAATATATCAATATCGTCTCCTGTCCTTTATAATATGCATAGTTGTCACTCCACGCATTAATTTGTTGCAAATCTTTTTCAAGTCAAGGTACTCATTTAAACTATTATACATCTTGCAATCATCAATGCACAGAAGAGCGCTATTTTTAAATTCACAGCTAATGCCACTTATATTATGAATAAGGGTGCAAGGACAGATCCCTGAGGAACGCCAGACGTTGCTAATATTTCATCAGATTTAAAACCGGAGTATTGTACAGAGTTTTCTGTCAGACAGGTAACAGTAAAAAAGTTAATACATTTTTCGGTAAAGCCGAAATTGAACATCTTTTGTAACAAGATACCATGATTGAACATGTCAAAGCTTCAGAAAAATCGGTATATATGATGTCAACTTGACCTCCTTCATGTAATGTCACCGATATAAACTGCCAAATTTGCAACCGTCGAACTACCAGTGAGAAATCCAGCTGATTAAAGCAACTTTGGGAGTTGACATGGAAAAATAAAATATTGTAAAGAACTGGTCTATAATTTTCAACTGCAGAGCGTTCTATAATAGTATAGTTATAAAATATATAACAGCAGTTAACTCGAATTGTATTTATACGTGGAATATTTTCATAAATACTATCAAAACTGTTAATTTTTAGGGCAATAGACCACCAGCAGCAGACGTCACAAACAGCCGATCTTTGGTCCTCGGGCAAACAAAATTTTGTTTTAAATTTGAGTTTATCTTAAGTAATCCGAGATTTTAACGAGTTTTTAGTGCTTATTTGAAAGCATACGTACACTTAGGCATATGTTGAACAAGCTTTAATTTAGTGTTTTATTTGCATATTTCAATAGGTGTGTTATATTATTTAAAAAATCAAAATTGTCGGTTTTTTCTTTAATTGTTTTTAAGTAAACACTGCTTTTAAATATATCAAATTACTTGTTTAAAATTCTCTACAAATATTTTGGCCTTTTAGGCCTTTATCAAGAGTACAGTGCGAAAATAACTGATGAAGTGGTTATTCTAAATATATACCTAAAACACTTGTGACTTAATATCTTCATGACTTAAACTTTAGTTATGGGAATTTTTCGGGTAGACCTAACGTAATAATGTAAATCAACGAATAATTGATAACATTATCAGTATTTAAGAAATTTTGCGGGTCATTCGTGGTAAACGAATTGTTTTTAAGGGATTTTTTAATTTGCAATTGTTCAAGAAGATTTAGACGTTTACCTTTTCCTCCTGTACGAAGCAAATTTATGTTAACTGTGTCTATGAAATGGTTATTTTCAATGTATAGTATGTTGACATTCCCGTATTTTTATTGTTATTTGAAATTAATTTTTTATGTTCTTTTACTCTGTTTGGTTAATTTTTCTTTATTATTGATTAATATTTTTTTCTAAATTTATTTTATTCACGCTTATTGTAGAGATACCTTTGTCACATATTTTGGGATATAATTAATAAAGTTATATTTTGTTAATTTTTTAGGTGCGTTGAAAAATTCCTTTCAGGAAGGGCTCATAATCCTCAGTTTATACACCTCGTTGTCTTGAATAATAGTATATTGCACTTTTTAAATTAGGAACAATTTCAGATTGAAATTTGTTTGTGGAATTTTTGTCTTTGCTATTTAAGATTGTTTGTAGCTTTTCTATATATTTCTTTGTCGAAAATACAGCATATATACAACATATACAAATTTAGTATCAAAATATCAAGTCACTTTGTTTAAAATTGAAAACTATCAATCTCATCTAGACCAAGACTCCTTCTTTTAAGGGATGACACCCCTAGCGCAGCGCCTATGCAAACCAGATGGACCAGGACGGAAAAGAGAGAAAACAACCACAGAAGAGGCTGGGTTAGTCAACTTTGGTAGGCAAAGCGTACGGGGCCACCTACGACCCAACAGCACAAAATCACAGACTTGTTGCGTATCGAAGGCTTTTGAATTGAGTGACTGCGTGTGTACGATTATTTTCCATAATTTTATACCCGTAGAATGTGCGTAAAATCACGGCGTCCTTCAGAGTGCGAGGAACAACGATCAAGTGGTAAAAGGCGTAAAAATTTGTGGCCGGTACTTGCTGGCGCTCGTGGCAGTGTTTTGTATTAAAATACAAAGGTGTCCTGATTTAACGTTGTGACTAATTTACAGTAGTGTAGTTTTCAACTTTAATTCCACTCACCTCTGCCCTGGAAACATGGAGCAAAATATTAGTAGCAAATAAGGTAAAAAGCAATCGTGTGCGTACTAAGTTAGATCTTTATATGATGTTAATTACAAATTAACCTGAGGTTTTAGTGAAGGTATGCTATGAATCAGAGAATGTTATGCTAAAGCTATTTAATTTGTTGTATAATTTTGTTGGTGGGTGTTTATAAATAGCGCTAGCAATGTATTGTTTATTTTTTAAGAAAGCAAACAGCGATTTGTTGATAGTAAACTTTGAAACGGTAGTTCAAAGGCAGCGGTTTGTGATATACTGCCATAGAACTATGTGTAAATAATCTAACCTAAGTTGTCTGCCAACGCTCTAGTTATTTACTTTTTGTTAAAAACGGAGATATATGGGACAAGGAGTCAAGAAGATACGACACAGCTTGTTCTTGAGCATAATGCATAGTTTCTAGAATCAGTGACACTATGAATATTACAAATCTGGAGACATTTTCAGGGTCTTCGAAATCTAAAATTCTTTGCTTAAGAAATGTGAGGTCTATCTACTCTTTTAAATAATCTCTTTGTTAAAGAGTCAGGTATTTGTTTCATTAAATTCCTATACTTTTAATATAGCTTTGTTTGGTCAACATATTTTAGTAGAAGCTTTGTTTGACATTTTTTATTATGAAGTATAAAAGAAGGGCAGGACTTCAGCATGTAACCCCAGTAAACATTTTTTATATACAATTTTTTTTTAATACATTTATTTAACGTCGGTCTATTTCCGCTACCGAGGCCTATCACCGACGCCTGTAGACGTGCTACCCCCAACCAGGAATTTTGCCGAACCTCTTCCCTTAAGAAGAGTAGGGATCTTTTACTTGCCTAACATTTAATAGACAAGGGACCGACGGCTTTACATCCCCTCCGAAGGATGGTATATCCCCTATGCAACCCTCGCCTAAGGTTGTATAGCTTCCGCGCATACACTAAAAAAAAAAAAAATTTAAAAAAAAAGCTTTTATGTAAACACTAAAAAGTAAAAAGTAAACTTTAAAGTAAATCAGACTCATCATTTTGTTACATTATATAATTTTTTTATGATGAAAGCTTGTCGCGAGATTTTCCTGCGTAAAGGAGATTGCTCGCGACAAGCTTTTATATCATAAAAAATTATATAACAAAATGGTGAGTTTGATTTACTTCAAAGTTTATTTTCTGCTTTTGATATGCTGTAATTCCCAGATATCGATTTTGAGAGGAATCGGATCATAAATGGTAAAGTCGTCTACCATCTTGAGCTGAATTTTTGACTAGAAATTCGTAATCCGCGTCCCCGAAAACCCCCAGATATCGATTTTGATCGATTTGGACCTAAATGACAAAAGACGTCAGCCATATTCGCGCCGCCATTTTTAATTTCTAAATTTTGACCAAGAATTCATAATTGGTGATATCGAAAATCCCCAGATATCGATTTTGAGTCGAATCGGATCATAAACGGCAGGGAATGCATTTCCAACATGATGGCGCTCCTCCCCATAATTCAAGAATAGTAGCTGATAATACCTTCGACATAGATTTGGAGCGTCGTTTGGAGTAAACGTCATGTCGACGAATGGTCCTGTCAGGTGACCTCCAAGGTCTACTCTTTTATTATTTATTTCAATACCAGAATTTAAGTTGAAAAATGTATTGTTCAAATAATTATTACGTACAAACATAAATTTAAATTTTGATTCGTTTACTGCTAATTTAATTATTTTATATTTTCCTGTCAGAAGTCCTGAACAGTAGTTATCACCTCTTCAAAACTTGTATCTTCATAATAAATAAAAGTGTCATCGGCAACAAATGGTATAGAATTTTAGGGCATAAACAGTTAAATTAAATTTAAGAAAATATATAAAGAACTATATTCCCTTAATTCGCTCTATACTTCTTCATTATGTGGCAATTAGTACTGCTTCGCCCCAAAAACTTTTATTCATCGACAAAAATAACAAAATACTTTTTGTTAATAATGGTGGGTGGAGGTATATGGCCACACACATATGTATGTTTAATGAATAATGGTATTTTAATATACCTTTTATCTTTGGCCTTTGAAAAAGGCAGTCTCGCTTGTTTTCCGAAAACAAAAGTTTCACATATTTCATTTGTGGGAAAAATACTCGGAAAAATATTTTTTAAATTATTTGTATCTTCTAACTTTTTTACTTCTAAAAATGTGTGTTTACTAATGTGGCCTAAACGTTCATTCCAAATTTCAAAATCATTTAAAAATAAATTTGCACATATGGCATATTTTGTTGTGAATTGTGTTAGTTCAAAATTGATTAAAATTACATTTGAGACCTTATCTGTTATAATAATTTTCTGACCTCTTAATGCTCACCCTACCAGTTTTGTCAAAAATAACAGTCATACCAGCTTCCTGGATACGTCTTATGGAGAGTAAGTTATATGGGACATCTGCAGCATACTGGACGTTCTCAATAACACCAGATACCCCAATATTTGTTGTAGCCTCGTAGAGTGGCTGCAATTGTGACTCCAGTTTTCACTACTAAAATCCTTAGAGGTTGTTCTAGTCGCTGTGCAGTTGTAAAAGTCTCCGCTTGATTTACCAAATGATCAGTTGCTCCAGAGTCTAATACAAAAATGTTATTTCTTTAATTTTAGAGGTGCTTAGTTTAGTTTGTAAAAAATTAACTCCCACCATAAAACGAAGCTGTAATCTTTTTGTTTCGCAATAAACATTTTGTAAGGTTCGTGTACGTTCTGATGCTTCCTGTTTTTGAAGCGTCTTCTTGTAGAAATAACAATTTTTCTTTATATGTGCCTTGCGCCCACAATACCTACACTTAACTGAATAATGTGATTTCTTGGAAACTCTGTTCGAATAATGATTTGGGAAAAATTTTCTGGTATTCTGAAAACTATTAGCTTTTTCATTTATTGTTCTTTTTTGAACTTTGCAGACCTTTGAACATCAACCCTACAATACTTTGCTGCTAGTATCACTTTGTTCACTGCTGTGTTGCTAAACTTTTTCTTTCATAAATTCCGTCTAGACTCGAGCACTTTCACTGCATTTTCTTCTGCGAGTGATGTGCGTAAACGGAATTTTGAAATACTATACCTCACCATTAAATGGTTTAATATTTCGTCTATTTTTATTTTCCATCGTCACTTTTTGCTGAACACTTTAAATACAGTTTTCATTCCACTAATATTTAAATTGTGCTATTCGGAAGAAACTGGGCCCATAACCTATAGAGTTTAAGGGTACAAGCGGTTAAATTAAATTAAAAATATATTTAAAGAACTATATTTATTCTTTTAGTTCATTCTGGTTACAAGTCAACTAACTTAAACTTATTTTATTTTATCATGGTCACAGCAGTAGTATGTGTTAGCATATTTGAGTTTTATAAACATTTTCAAGATCAACAGAGACGGTTCAATTATATTTAATAAGATTAAAACGAATTCTTTTTGTATATAGTTAGTAAATGGATTTTACACATCTACAACACCTTCCCAAGGTTATTGGTAAAAATAATGAAAGATAGAGGACCGAGAACACTGCCTTGGGGAATCCCAAAGTTGTTCACCTTATGCTCACATAAATTGCACTTGATGTTTGTTATTTATAATATATGGTTGGTATGACTGATGGTCGAGAGGTAAGCGCACTTGCCTCTCACCCAAAAGTTCCGGGTTCGATCCCCGGTCGTGGCAGTGGAAAATACTATGAGAGGGATTCTTCCACTATACACGGATATTGGGTGTGTGTCCCTTGTCTCTAAATGTGTAGCCCCCTCCCACACAAAGGAGGTCGTCATTACTTGTGATGTATTTATTATTATTATATAACTTTCTATCCATAAATCCACAACTGTATAAATTACAATTCCTGGTTTATCCATCCGAAATTATCGACTGCAGTGCAGTTTCATAGGAATAAGATATAAGATATTCGAGGTTACGCAATAGTATAAAAAAAAAATTATATAGTTTGAAGATACTTGTTGAGTAAAAATAAATACGATTCCTTTCTGTATACACGTTCACAGAAGCTGTTTAACTTTTTTATTTAAAGTAATGGATGAACTTGGTCACATTCACGATTAGCTAGTCCATAAATTACGTACTCGAAATCAAATCTGAAAAAAGCTTTAAAAATTCCAAAGTGTTCTAAGTGGCATGGCGGTTCGCGGTCTTCAGATTCTTGGTGTTTGATTGACTAGTGTTTTCTTTTATTTATTTCTAAACGATTCTATTAATAGCGCTTTAAGGAAATGAATACTATATACCAAAGGAATCTAAATTTAGTTGGGTATCGGTTGCACTGAATTGTCATTAAGCTTGACACGAACATAACATTAAACATTTGTTAAGTGTATAATAATGATAATAAATGTATTAGCTCATTCGGTAATATACGATACAGGACAATTTCTTTCAACGATTAATAGTTATTTAATTCAGAGTTTAATTCTATATTGGAGTTGACGAGTATAGACTAACCGATGCAGAGAAAACTTTTATAAATAAACCCTTTCCTCTGAGGGCATTCCAGAAGAAATTATAGCAATTTAGTACAATCAATGAACCGATTCACCTCCGAAATCTGATCAGCTCAACCGATTTGTTTGAAATTTTGACAGTAGCTCAAAAATGATGCAAATAACAAACCTGACTTTGTGCCGATATGTGCTTCCACCCCGGGGGTGAATACCACCACCACCCTTTCTCGGGGATGGAAATTTAAAAATTCAAAATGACACAAGGAATCGATAGAGGATCAAATTTTAAGAAGGAAATGTAGTATAAAGTTTTTTCTACAACCTAATAATTTCTGAGTTATTCGCGATTGAAAATTCCAATAAAAAACACGTTTTTCAACAGTTTTTCGTGAATAACTCGAAAATTAAACGTTTTCTGGAAAAAACTATTCTTATCAAAATTGAAGCTTATAAAAAAGCAAAGCGATTCGTCATATTAAGCGACTTATGAGTCATTGAAGACGACTTTTTGTTTGTCGTAAATTTATCTAAAGATTTAAACTCAAATAATGGAAAAATGAGTAATTTTTCAGAGAAAATGTTCATAACCTTTTTTAAAGTGCTTTAATAGACTTTAATAGAATAAGCTTTTATAAAAGCCTCTAGAATGAAAATTAAGGAAGTTATGACGAAAATAAGTTAAGTCTCTGGAATTTTTATTGACAATAAAATTGGCGCCATGAGCGGCAAAATTAAAATTAATCGTAGCCCATGAAAAATTTACTTTATTTACGTCCCAATAATACGTTCCAAAAGTTTGAATGGTCTAGAGAATGTACATTTTGAAAAAAGTTGTTTTAAGTAATTTTTTTTTCAATTTTTCAAAAAATACGTTGTTTTTTCAAAATAACTCAAAAAATAATGGTTTACGAAAAAAAGTGTTCTCAACAAAAATTTAGCTTTCTTCTTACTGAAAATTTTGCTTTTTTTAAAATTCATGTAGCTTAAAAATTAAGCGAGATATGGGCATTTAAAGCTTTGATTTCTATGCGAAGGAAACCTCTTTTTAGCCCTTCAACCTTAAAATTCTCTGAACGAAAGGGTGTAGAAATATTGCAATCATCATGACTTTATAGCTTATGAAATTCCCTACAAAATGATGTGTGGGTGAATGCAAAAAGCTTAAAAGGAAGCCGAGTTATCGTTAAAAAACTAAATATATTTTTCTGGAGATAACGTAGGAAAATTACGGAGCGACTAAATTTTGAACGTTTTGGAGCATTTATTCTTTTGTACATGCTGTGTCTTCTTGATACATACATATTTGGATTCCCACATGGCATAAAAAGATGTTATATAGATAATATGAGTAAAAGATAGAAAAGGAAAGGTGCGCTTCTCTAGGCGAAATTCCTCTGAAGGCGACCTTTAACAGAGGAAGGGGCTCTTATGTTTTTATTATAATTACAATGTGAAGTTTTAAGAGTTTAATTTCCCTAGAAGGGATGTTTTTAAGGGATGAAAATTTTAGAAAAATTTCGCTTTATCATAAGCAGCAATTTATTTTAATTTTTTTACGCATTCCACTACTTGGAGCTTTCAAAAGGATTTTTTTCCCTAATTTTTATTATAAGGGGTGGTTTTTAGGGGTTGAATCATATTGAAAAATGATGTGTCAGGTCGTTTACACTTAAAGAATATATTTTTTCTATTCAAGATCCAACATAAAAAGATTTTATGCTTTTTAAACCGTTTTTCTAATAATTGTGTGAGGGGTAGTTTTTAAGGGTAGTTACATAGTAAAATATCGAAATATTAGTTACATTATAAAAAACAACAAATATTTAACATATTTGAACATAATAGCCTATCACTGCTTCCATCTATTAGTTTTCAATTTTTCCTAAGTTTTTTTGTTAGGGGTGGCTTTTGGGGGTTGCATCATTAAAAAAATGAAGTATCAGATTTCTTATACTTAAAGGGAAAAATTCTCCTATTACGATCCAAAATAAAGACGTTTCATGCTTTTTAAACGCATTCTTTTTTTAATTTTCGTGTGAGGGGTTGTTTTTAAGGGTAGTTAAATAGTAAAATATTGAAGTATTAGATCCATGATTAAAAATAATTGATATTTAACATATTTGAACATAATTATAGCCCATCACTGCATTAATTTATTAGTTTTCAATTTATCGGAGTAAGGGGTAGTTTTCACCACTTAAAAACAAAAAGCACACTTTGCGACCAAGTCAGGTTTGAAGAGGAGGGTAAGATGAACTTAATTCTAAATTTTCAAGAAGATTGGAGCAGTACTTCAGATTTCGGAGATTTGGCCCCTTTTTAACGTTGAATGACTGTATTAATTGTTGAAAGTGCAATTCAGTATTTGCCTAATCTTCAAAGGACTTTCAAAGAGAGGCGTACAGAAGACACATATTACTAATAACAGGAAAAAATCAAAATCCACAACGAAAACGAAACTCATCAAACGGTTACGTAAGGAAAATTGTTTTTATTGAAAAGCCGACAAAGGTAATAAGGTGGTTATTTTCTAAATCTGCAATATTATCTAGTCGATTAACATACACTTTTGATTTTAAATAGTCCCATAAAAATAATCAAGAGTTGTCAAATCGGCAGACTGAGGTGGCCATTTAATAGTTCCACGTTTTCCAATCCACTTGTTAATTATATCTCACTCTACTTGAATAATGGGTGGAGCTCCATTTTGTTAGTACCAAATAGACCTGTCTATTTCATTTGAATAATTAACATCAGGAAAATGTTTTTTTTTTTTAATGTAAGCAGTAAAATATTCGTCAAATAATAATACACATTTCCTCGCCTTAAAGGGCCAATAATTTGACTATTCCATCATCCAATTAACGGTTTACTGTTCCTTTTAATTGAAATATGACCTCATCAGAAAAAAAAATTGTTTATAAACTGCAAATCTGCTAGTAGCATTCTGTTCATCATTAATTCATAGAATTTTTGCCTTCGATCAGGATTTACATCCATCATTGTCGCCAGCAAGTTGTCTAGTTGATTTATACAGATCTCTTCATTCCCTCAGTGCATCCATTTGTTTTTTCTCATCAAATAGAGGAGTTCTATCTGGTTTTGATTATTCTTTATATGCCCAGTGTCACGAAATTCTTTTTATATTTTACTGATTGTATATTGTGATATTTGCTGACCAGAGTATTTATTATTTAAGATTTCACAAACCTCCTTTTAATTCTTGTTTTATTACCGCATCCAGTCATAATTATAATTTCTATCGTCTCAGATTCGGATAAATGAGCCTTCATAAAGTTGGATAAATAAAGAAATCTTGCTAAATATACTGATACGTGTGAGTAACTTAGAATGAAGTGACAGTAATTGGAAACAAAAATATTTCATGCCCTACTTGATAGTTTTTAAGGCACGGTTAATGGCGGTATATCTTTAGGTTTTTCCGTAATTTATAGTATCAACTATATCAATTAGTTAAAAAAGTAATAATAAGATCATCACATCAACTAATATTGTAAAGAATCTTCGTATTAACTTTGATTCTTTATTAAAGTTTTCTAGTCACGATAGTATTATTTGTAAAAAAGCTTTCTATTGTTTAAAACAGTTATATACTGAGTGTCAACGGATCATGGTAGGCCTCCTTTTTTCCCTTATTTTTTAGAATATCGGAATGAAACTTGGTAGATGTATATGGACAAGAAGGCAGTTTGTGACATGACTGTCATTTTTTCCTCCCTTCCGGTTTCACAAAAAATGGCCCCAACTTTTGATTTTTAAATAGAACACCCTGTATGTTATAATATTTTTGGAATCCTTGAAAAACTGTGAGTACGGTGATACTCCATAAGTGACATTTCGACTTCATGAAAGAAATTTGACTCGAAATTTATTGGTGCATCTAGAGTGCCATGACAAATGCTTTTGGGCACATCCACGGATTCCTTAAAACATTACACGCTTTATATTAGCTTCACCTGTATGTATGTAACGGAATCTTTGAACGTGATTCTCACCCACTTCAAAACGTCTGAAATTTTGCACACTTATCAAAGACCGTTGACAATACAATAATTTGGCAACTTTGTCCTAATGTCACCAGGATCATCAGAATAAAATAAAGAAAATACTAATCTATTGTCGATATTTTGCAGGAGGCGCCGCTGTTATTAATATATATTTTATTATTTTATATGAAAAAAAAAATAGTTTAAAAAAAGCTGAAAAACACGCTTTAATAGCAGACCGAACTAAAACGTAAAAAATAGTGTTTTAAAACATGTATTATAAAATATATAGTAAAAAGCACAATAATACACACAGTAAAATACAATAAAATAAATTTTTTAAACATTATTTTTTACTTTTTAGTTCGGTTTGCTATTAAAGCATGTTTTTTTAGTTTTTTAAATTACGGTGATACTCTACCATTATGGTTCCATTTGAAAAAAATAAGTTTTGTTAAGAATACACATTCTCAACTTTTTATGCTCGATTTGATTTTTCTGTCATCACATCGGCCCATTAGAGGCAATCTTTAAAATCATTTATTTAACTTGCAATGTTTGTTGGTTAGTTATTTAGTTTGTTTAGATCAAATCTTGCAATCAAAATTTTGATTAGTTCTAATTAAGCTAGAGCTTTGAAATTTTTGCACATGTGTATAAGTCCGGTGACAATACACTTTAACATTTTCATATAAGAAAAAAACAAGATGGCGGACGACTTTACCGTTTATGATCCGATTCGACTCAAAATGGATGTCTGGGGGTTTTCGAGATCGCCAGTTATGAATTCTTGGTCAAAATTTGGAAATTTAAAATGGCGGCGGCAATATGGCGGACGACTTTTGTCTTTTATGGTCCAAATCGATCAAAATCGATATCTTTGGGTTTTTGGGTTCGCCGATTACGAATCTCTAGTCAAAAATTTAGTTCAGGATGGCGGACGACTTTACTAGGTCGCGGATTATGAATTTTTAGTCGAAATTCAAGAATTCAAAATGGTGGCGCCAATATGGCTGAGTTTCGGGTCGCGGATTACGAATTTCTAGTAAAAAATTTAGTTCAAAATGGTGGACGACTTTGCCGTTTATGATCCGATTCGTCTCAAAATCGATATCTGGGGATTACAGCATTGGGTTTGATTTACTTCAAAGTTCATTTTCTACTTTTTAGAGCATTTCAATAAAAGCTTTTTTAAAAATATTTTTGTACTTGGATGGGTGACCATTCCAACGGAAACTGCGTTCTCGCCTCACACATCTTCCAGCGGCTTGTATATCAGTGTATGCGCGGAAGCTATACAACCTTAGGCGAGAGTTGTATAGGAGATATACCATCCTTCGGAGGGGATGTAAAGCCGTCGGTCCCTTGTCTATTAAATGTTAGGCAAGTAAAAGATCCCTACTCTTCTTAAGGGAAGAGGTTCGGCAAAATTCCTGGTTGAGGGTAGCTCGTCTACAGGCGTCGGTGTTAGGCCTCAGTAGCGGAAATAGGCCTACGTTAAATAAATTTATAAAAAAAAATATATATTTTTTTATATAATTTTATTTTCTGGTCATGGCACTCTAGATGCACCAACAAATTTCGAATCAATTTTTTTTTTTTCATCTAATCGAAATGTCACTTATGGAGTATCACTGTACTCAGAGTTTTTCAAGGACACCAAAAATATAATAATATACAGGGTGTTCCATATAAAAATCAAAAGTTGGGGCCATTTCTGGTGAAATCAGAAGGGGGAAAAATATGACAATACACCATTTACAAAAATTAAAACTGGTAACAACTTTTATTTTAAAACTGCCCACTGTTATATTACTCCGCGTTTACCGGATTTCAAACTATTAAATATATGTGAAAGATTCTTCGTAGGATTCATATCAGAGATCTGAAACATATTGAAACTAAAGTTTATGCCATCCCCCTCCCCCCCATAAAACTCATCTTTTTCTCCATAGCAGCGTAACTATTAATAATCTGCGAGTTCAGTTGTTCAGTATCGCAATGTCAGTGACAACGGTAAAACATACGCTAGAAGTAAGACAATCCTATCAAGATTAGGAAATTTTGATGCAGGTATGTTCACCGGCTTAACTGAGGGGGGGGGGGGGAGCACTTAGTGCAAATGCCCAGCTTTCATATTATGTAACTGAGAAAAGCTGTTTAAATTATACAATTATTATGGGATAAAATACACATATATTTCTTGAGTGCCTCCCAAAAATTAAAGTCTGGTTACGCTACTGGGTAGGCTTTAAATATTAATTCATTTTTTTAGCTAGAAAGTATTAGGTAACATAGTATTTTTGTCCAAAATAAACAATCCAGGAAAAAGTATTGTGACCGACCTTTAAAAAAGTATTGAAATATTTCATTGCCAGTTCAGAATACGTTTTTCTAGGCTTATTCTAAATTGTCATTATTAATTTAAAATTACATTATTTCGGTTATTGGCTAAATTAGTGTAAGCCATTACTTACCAGTTGGATTTTAAATGAAGATCCTGCCGTCTCCGAAGACACTTAACAACACTTAATTACTGTTGTATTCAGTTATTGATTACCTCTTCCTTTTAGATCCGATATTTACAAGGCAGTTATACCCCACTGAAGGATATTTCATATTCATATCGAAAACTGTGCGTTATGGTCGTAATCGCGAATTTAGCACGGTACAAGCCAAATACCAGAGGAAAATTGTTTTATTACATTATTGATAGCGACACTTGCATATTAACTAAACTACTAGGAAAGAAATCAATAATAAAGGAATATTTTCGTTCTTATATATGTCCTTGCATGTTAAAGAAATATTCTATTTACTTGCTTTTTTTACTTATATTGTAGCTAGAAAAATAATAGCAATAAAACTTGATAGGTTGAAACACGGAATGTTAATTTAAGCAATTATCTTTATCTATTCAAATCGAAAGTACAAATGAAATTTATCTACGATCGTGTAATAGTAATAAGTAACAGTTTTTTACATCATTTCCAGTGTAAGAAGTGACCTTTTATAAGAAACTGTGCAATAAAAAAAAAATTCCACGACCGGGAGTAGAAATCGATTTCTATGGCATCAAAATTGTGACAGAAGTAAAGCATTTATTCCCTAGGGACGAAATAAGACAATAATTTCCCTAGGGGAGTTTTTATTTCATGCCCAATAGTTAAACAAAATGTAATTCTTATTTATTAACATTGATAGTAAATGTTACATTCTCACAACTATTGAAATTAATATTCGAAGGAACTTAACTAAATGAAACATTTTCTTTACTCAGATTTAATTTGTAAACAAATATCTGTTGCCATGATACGTTGAATGGAAATATCCCAAAGGCTTCTAAATATTGTAATTTTGCTCCGATTTATTATAATTCTTTATTTATGAAATAAATGTTTCTACTCCCGATCGTGGAAAAAATAGTATATGCACCTCGGGAAATACCGCCATTCGATGTATTTGTTGCCCTCGGGCTTCGCCCTCGTGCTTCAAATTACACCTCAGGAAAAATAAGACGTTTCTCTCCCTTAGTGTATAATGTAAAGTATATACGACCAAAATTGAAACTAAAAGCCGGCAAAAACAGTCGGCATCTCTTGCGGAAATGTTTGTCATAAGAAAAACAATAAAGAGATGCCGACTGTTTTTGCCGCCGGCTTTTAGTTTTTATACTATACGGTTTCAATTCTGGTCGTATACACTGTACTATTATTGCACGATTTCTAAAAAAATTAAAAACTACGCCAGTTTATTTATAATATCGTTTCTTTATTTACTACCATCACATATTTTCAGTCACGACCATGAAGTAACATAATTAGAATGGAGACTTCAACTACAACTCGAATAATACTAACCGTCAAAGTGACATTCACCATTCACAAAAAGTTGATACAGCTTTACAAATTAATATTCATGAAAAATTATTACTTACAATAATTGGAACGATCGAAGATAAAACATTGTCAGACACACTTGTAGAAAGCCTCTTTATTGCACAAATGGCTAGATTAAAAGTACGAGCGAAGCGAGTGTTTTTAAAAGCCATGGCTTTTTACACTTGTATCTTAAATAACTATTTATTGAAGAAAAAACGCATCGTCAAGAAGAAAGAATTTTCTTCTATATGCCACCCAAGAAAATATTTGCCATAGATCTGTTTATCTGAACTTGGATATGCTGCCATACAAAATAAATGATTAAATTGTTTGAACTGTCACTCACCGGGTTTCTTAACAATAAGCAAGCCCTTTTATATTCACATTTGATCTCCAATTCGATTGCCCAAATTTTGTCTTGTGTTGGCGTAGACCTATGACTTTAAATAACTTCATAAAAGATAATCAACGGGTGTAAGGTCTGGAGATCTTAGAGCCCCCCCCCCCATGGACACATGAACTTTGTAACTATCGATTACCAATTAATAAGATGGTACTTGAAAATCACAGTAATTTTAATCTTTCACCGATCCCCTTGCGGCTGACGGCACTTGTACACAGTTGTGCTGCCCAAATTGTAGTTAATGGGCACCAGACAGACTGACGGAATTAAACGACTTAACTTCTTAATCTACATAATCTAAATTGTGAAAATCCGGTGAAATCTCGGTGTGATATTTTTACGATTACCATTCCCTTCGGTATGCGAGGGAAGTAAAGACTAGTTTTCGTAAAAAAAGAAAAAGTCATTGCGGTAATGAATATAACGGACAAGGTGTGCTGGAGATGCTGTGTGCTCGTTTCTTTATTAATTTTTTTCACTTTAATTCCTTGAAATCTCTCTCACCGTGTGCCAATGAGTTTAATAATTTGTAAATACATGTACTACATTTCGTGCAGAAGTTCCGTTCTTGTTTTAGTTTTTAACTTTGACAAATCCCGTTTCGTACAACAGTGAGTGAGTTTAATATGAGGTTTAATATTTTGTAGGAATGGGACAATTACCTCACTAAAAATGTACCAAATTTTGTACAAATAATGCACACAGGCCACAGATAACGAGAATAAACACCTAATACAAGCTGCCTTGTTTTTCTATTAGTGCCTGTGTTCCTGATAATTCATGATCAGACTTGTCTAGAAGGGCTTTTAATGAATTTTAAAAAAGCTTGCAAGTACTTTAGAAATCCTTCAAACACTTCAAAAGGACTTCGATTACTTTTCAAAATAATTGAAGTACTAAAAAGGACTTCAATTACTTTAAAAGTAATTGAAGCCTTAAGTACTTAAAAGTTATTGAAATGTCAAGTACCAAATACTCTCTTAAAAGTAATTGAAGCACAGTGCTTGAAGCCCTAAAAGTGCCTCAAGTACTACTCAAAGCACTTTACCAGTGTACTTTACCCAGCTCTGATTAAATAAATAATAAATAATAAATAACACCACAGGTAATGACGACCCCCTTTATCCCGGAAGGCTCTAGAAGAGCCTTGTGTGGGAGGGGGCTACACATTTAGAGACAAGGGACACACACCCAATATCCGTGTATAGTGAAAAAATCCCTCTCACAGTATTTTCCACTGCCACGGCCGGGGATCGAACCCGGAACTTTTGGGTGAGAGGCAAGTGCGGTCACCTCTCGACCACCAGTTTTATCTTTATGTATAACGTCTATTATTTTTCATGGAAGGAAAGCGACTGTAGCTATTTAAAGGTGCTCTGGAGACCGAGACATGTACCGCGTGACAAGAAGAGACCAACGACAGGGAGGGCTACTCTAGAGCACCTTTAGTAGCCCTCCCTGTCGTTAGTCTCTGCTTGTCACGTGGTACATGTCTCTGTCTCCGGTCGCTGTCGCTTGCATCGGGAGAGCATCTTTAGTTAAGCTTATTTGTATGCTTCAATATAAATGTTTCTACCATTTTTTGTCATAAAATAAATTGTACGTATCAATGATTCAATAGACCTGTTATCTTGTTCAGCTAAAAGGTAAAGAAGGACAATTATAATCACGAAGAGAAATATTATTTTCCTGTGCTCAGCATCCTCGAAAATAGGCAGTTTATGCATTTCACCGGTGATATAAACAAAAATTATTTGCACCCCTTTCGGGGGTGTTCGCTAACCGTTAAGGGAATTGGAGGGGGTCGGAAGAAATGTTGACCATCACCACCGTGCTCAGCATCCTCGAAAACGGGCGTTACATACATTTTGTCGACGATATAAAATAAATGATTGTCACCCCTTTCGGAGGTGTGTATTATCCATTAGAGGGGGTCAAAAGAAACATTCAGCACCACCACCGTAGATTGTAGAGCATCACCACCGTACTCAGCATTCTTGAAAACGGAGGGGGGGTGGGTACAACCTTTAATAGTTTCTCAGTTTGATTTTAAGGATTTGACGGGTTATCATTGTTATTAGCAAACAGATATCTATTCTACCGTACTACTAGGTACCAACTTGGAGATTGAGTTTAGCGGTGACTCGTTTTATTTGTTACTAAACGTCGTGTAGTCATAACAATTATAATCCTAGTGATAGGAAACAATGGCTAAAACATAAACGACTGTTATTATCTTACATATGCACTACGGATGATCTGATCTCTTGTTTCAGGGATTTATTTGGTGTGCATCGAAGGTGAAGGCGGTGAGAATAACAAATAAAAACATGTTAGTTTCTTTTAAATTAACTGTCAAGTTAATATCAGTTTTATTTTTGAAGTGTAATATTGACGAAGAATTGGATACGAGAATGTACGAAAAAACAGACATAGTTTATGCGACAAGTTTTATGAACCGGCTCAGTGGCTCAACGCTTACTTGTTATGCTTGCAACCAAGAAGTCCCGGGTTCGAGTCCTGGCTAGGGTATGGATGTTTAGTGGTGTTTATCATGTGTTACCAAGTTGGTAGCAGTGGGAC
This sequence comes from Leptura quadrifasciata, assembly GCA_963675555.1. NCBI lineage: Eukaryota > Metazoa > Arthropoda > Insecta > Coleoptera > Cerambycidae > Leptura > Leptura quadrifasciata. Next base: position 96,630,813 of record OY776679.1, read on the forward strand.
TAGACGAGGTTGTGTGAGAGACAACACGGCTAGTTGCTGTACCGCCCCGAGTTCGAGTCTCAGCTGCGGCAGATGGTAATGTCGTAGGGAATGGTAGTTGTAAAACTGTCTGTGTTGTGTCCTGATTGAGTGGTGGAATAGTTGCTAAACTCCTCCAGGACATTAATCTAAATAAGGCGTTAAAAATTAAAACAAATTGTTAAACATTTGTATTTATTGAAAAAAAAACACCAATTTACAGCCCATTTCAGTTATTAAACTCCAACATAATTGACAGTAATTATTAAACTAGTCTTGAGTATATAACTTCGTGTTGCAAGTCGTTAAGTCATAAACTTAATTTTCGATTAATACAATAAAAATGAATACACAATTGCTGTTTTCACTGGAAGTAAATGCTTAATTAAATTTACTATCTCTTCTAATAAAAAAAACACTTCATTCGTAGTCTTAGCGTGGTCTCAGGGGGCGAGAGAGAGGCGCGCACTCCTTCGTTCTTATAAACGGGGCGCCCCCTCTGCTCTCTCTCTTCTGATTATTTGTGTTTTTCAGTTTTGTTTATTTTTTTTAAGTAGTCGCTGGTTATTTTCGTTTGTTATTAGGGTAGAAAGCTCCTTGCAGTTAGCCATACCAAATGGCTCCAATCGATCCAAAAATTTCTCATGAGGTACCATATCGAAAGCCTTAGATAAATTTAAAAGGACCGTCATATATTTTTTACTTTTATCAAAGTGATCTTTTACCTTTGTTACTTCATATACAGTACGAGGAACGCTACTAGACGTACAGGGGAATCATATACACTTATGTACTCGCTTATGTACATGTGCAATATGGGTTAAAATCACGAGATGATAGGAAATGGATGGTGATTGCCCACCATAGTACCATTAGTTATTTGTACTTTCTTCTTTGTACGTTAAACAAATATCCATTTTAACAGGCTAATATTATTTTGAGCACAATAATACTTAATTTTCGTAAGGTTACCTATGACCTAGTCCAACGGACTCTAGTAAATAATAAATAAATCGACAGTCACAGCGGCACCGGCGCCAGCTTACAGCGCATTGGATCGCCCTACCCCAATCACAGTCCATTAGGTGACATTCTCACCCGTATTGCACATGTACACAAGTGTATAGGATTTCTCATAGGGTTAGTAGCTGTCCCCGTGCTATATCTCGTCGGGAATGTTTAACACCGCGGCAATTTCAAATTGATGGGGAGGGAGTAAATTGCTGTTCCCTAGGAAGTTAATTAGTCGTTCCTTACTTTTTCAAATACATTTACTATATTATTAATTAGATTTATTTGTTGATAATTACTTATTATTTTAGATTTATAAATTCATAGTTGGCATTTGTAAAATAGACCGAGATACGAATTAGACTATTGAATAGAGGGATTTATAGGGAGTAATGATTCATATGTCGAAAATTAGATTATTTACATATATTCAGTTGAAGAATTTTACATTATATAATATATTATCTAGATTATCTTGAAGATGCAAATAGTATACTATGTATTGTACAGTGAAAAATAATGTTACATCATCCGCGTAAACCAGAAAATCAACATCTAAAACTGGTAATATCATTAATAAGCATTGCAAATAGCAAGGGTCCAAGAACAGATCCTTGCGGAATGCCAGGCGCTTCGACATAGTCAGCAGATTGAAACACATTAAAAGCTATGAATTGAAAACAATTTAATAAGTATGAATGAATAGTAACAGTAGGAAATCACGAATGTTATTACATTTTCAAAATTTTATAATCAAATATATGTCACTGGTTTCTTTTCGATTTATACCTCTTACAGTTCAATTGTGTAAAATACAACATATTGGAGGGCCATACACATACTCCATTTAATATTCCGGAACGTAT